>CM077089.1:174525302-175125302 GCA_039513925.1 Platanthera zijinensis | reverse complement strand
GTCAAATCCTCCTACGAGTCACCTACTCTCGTCGAGCCACCCAAGAATTCGTCTAAGTCCACAACGCTCCAATAAAGAAAACATCATGCCGGTTACTCTGAGAATACTCCTACGCGCACAACATTCCACAAGCTTCCACCGACGCATCATTACAAACCTCGCAGCAGTATTGAACAACCTGATAGCGTCTGAGAACGTTCGCCACCACCAGAAAATAGTAGGAACTGAGCTTCGTGTTAGGTGACTTGTCGCCAACCAAGCGCATCAAAATTCTCTCTCATCTCTGAATTGTAATAAAGAGCGGTTTGTCGCCATCGATTTCACTCGCAATATGTAAACCGCCGTCAATAATGAAGTTTGAGCAGCACCGAACCGGTCACGTAGTTTTTTACCCAGTTGAGGGGGTTTTCCACGTTAAAATCATCTTGTGTACTTCCTTATTTATTTTATGACTAGTTGCTCGCTCAACCGCTCCACGGGCTAAGGTGGCCTAGTTTAGTCCGGTCTACTATAAGTGTTTAGTTGGTCGCAATAGATTGACGTCGTCTGTGGGAAAGAATTCCCCGAAAACTCTGAAGATAGTATCCATCACCTAGCGATACTCGTGACTCATAGTAATGGCAAGAAGGAAGCTAACTCCATCCGGGAATCTGCAGGGAAAGGTCCCGGAAGCGCCAGCTCCTCCTCCTTCCACATTGACATGCCTTGCCGCAAAGAGTCCGTTAGCATACTTGAGAATGCGCTTATTGAGCGCATTGCCCGGATAAACGAGCTACAAGCCTTGATTCTTGCCCTATATCAAGAAGTAGGACATGCTTCTGTAGCACTACTAAATCCAACTGACTTGCCCCGACTAGGAGCATTTTCTGCCTCAGCTAAACATTCCTCACGCAAGACATATGACATAGAGAAAGAATTCTCTGATACAAGTAGTTTGCCAACTTCCGAATGATTGGTCCAAGAATCAGTGACTAGCCATCTTTACTACCTACCTGACGAAGAGAATGTCAGATGCAATGAGCTTAGACGCGCGGCAGTTTACAGATCACCTATCGAAAAGCAAGGGCAAGATGAGCATCATGCCCTGATGAATTCCAATCCTTTCTACAAATGCTCGCCATTCGCCACAGCCATCTTGGCACACCCCATCCCGAATGGCTTCAAGTTCCCAGATATTGAGAAATTTGATAGAGCAGGTGATCCTCTAACACATGTTAGACATTACGTGGCTATTATGCACATCTATAGTGCCTCAGAAGAGCTCCTGTATCAGGTGTTTCCCGTCACCCTAAAAGAACAAGCTGGAGCTTGGTTTCACACCCTAGATGAGGGAAGGATTAACAATTTAAGGGAATTAGCACATCATTTTGTCAATCAATTCGCTTCATGTATCAACAAGAAGATCACCTCTAAAGAGTCAAACAAACGATAAGTTATAAAAAGAAAGCAGGAAAATAGTCCTCACTTGGAACCCAAGAAGAATTGTGGACATCACGCAGATACTTTCCAAACAAGAGAACATCGCCGACGTTGAAATTTCACGCCACTCAATGTCTCTCAAGACAAGATCTTTCAAGTTTTTCATGATCATCTTACCTTGCGAAGGCCCAAGCCACACACCCCAAATAGGGGAGATCTATCAAGATATTGCGAATATAATCGAGGATCTAGTCACGATACTGAGGAATGCAATCTCCTAAGAGAGGAAATTCAACGGTTTGCTTGTCTGGCCGAGATTGATCAGTTCCTACTGAAAAAAACAAGTCCACCATCCATGCCTAAAGAGCGTCACCATAACCATCGAGGAGCTTTCAACCAAAGTGAATCAAGTCTTGGTGGACAAGGAGATAACAGTGAACGTGTTATTCCTGACAACACCGCTTCAACTTAAGCTGACAAGCGGAAACCTCAAACTCATGTCAACTATCGCGCACATCCTAGGAAGCGCTCCAGTTTCAGTCTTAGGCACCTTCACTCTTCCAGTCACTTTGGGTGAAGAACCCCCACAGGCAACCTACAACGTACTGTTCGTCGTCTTTCAAGCAGATTCCGACTATGACACGATACTTCAACAATCACTTTTGGATGTTTATCAAGCTCACACATGTCATCATTTCTCCAATTAAAGCATTTAAGGAAGAGCTTGGAGCCAAGCAAAAACACTCCACCATGCCCTAGCTACGCAACTTTACCTCTACTTGTCTAACCTAGTGGTTACAAACAATTTTCTAAAAATTCAGCAAAATATGTTTGTATAAACTTTAGCTTACATTTCATTTTAATACAATGTTTTTGTTTGATCTTAACCTTGTTTCCATAGGAACGCTCGAAGCTCATCCGTCCAACAATGAACAATCAACATCACGGTAGTCCTTATTTTCCCTGGATTGAAGGTAAGCTCTTCTCCCTCGCGGTAAGGACACGTCGTCGGGGCCATGCCCCAGTGATCTCCCACTGCCCCTGATCGAAGGTACGCCCTTCTCCCCTGCGCTAGGTTGTGGTGACGTCATGGAAAGCCCCCTCACGTGCGCTAAACGAACGGTAGGTGATAACTTCCCAAAAAGAAGTTATCTAGTGCTTTATTTTGATTTAATATTCATCGTATTGGGAAACAAATGAATTAAATAAATAAAAATATGAGTAAATTCATATTTATTTTATTTGTGGTTAATATGTCTAATTTTTATTTGTTTTCATGCTATAAATGCCGAAGAAATCGATCCGGAGAAGCAAAGCTGGAATTATTTTTGGCCTGTGCAAGTTGTTGCAACAACTTGAAAAAGTTGTTGCAACAACTGCTGGACGGATTTTGAATTTAAAATTCGAATTTTACGCCAAAATGAAAATTGAAAAGAGATAACTTTTGGTAAAGAGCTGCACGTTTTTAAGAGTATAATCTCATACCATATGGAGATATAGATGAATCATTAGAGAGGGGAATCTTAGAGCATCATCTTGGATATGGCTTTGGAGAAGAAGAACTAGGGCAAACCGGATCTTGGAGAAGGACTGTTTGGGGCCGACTTGGAGAGCAATTTCCTGCACTATTTTGAATTCTTTCCATCATGCGCTATAAGATCTTTCTTATTTTGTGGTGTTCTTCCACGGTTATGAACTAAATTCTCTTGGTCTTGTATAAGGAGAGTACTTTGTGTGTATTTATGGTGTATGCCTCTTATTGTTGAGATTTATTTGATGATTTGTCCTCTTGTGAACTTTTGAATTTATTTATGATATTTTTGGCTTTGATCTTCATCTTGTGTTGCGTTGCGAGAATCGAGAGATGAGTGACGTAATATAAGGTTGAAAGTTATTTTATTGCACCGCAAGAATCGAGAGACGAGTGGTGTAAAACGTTTAACTAAAGATCTCCACTTTTGCGTTGTACTTCGAGATTCGAGAGAGGAGAAGTGCAACCGCTCACTAGTTCACCGTAGTTTAGAGGTGAGGAAGAGATTCCCTCCTCTTGCTAGCGATCCGATTTTTATGTTAAGCAATATTCTTCATTCTTCCTAAGTTAGAGGTAACTAGGAGAATTTAGAACGTTGGGATTTCTGAGATTCGAGAGATGAGGATTTCTTCTATAAAAATCGTTGCATGATAATTCATTCAAACACTCTTAACTAATATTATTTCTACGCACCATATAGATGCACATAGGAAATCTGAATACAAGACTAATTCCGCCAATTTATAAAAGTATTTTTCAAAGCATTCAAGTAGTCTAATTAGTTTAAATCTTAGTTAAAAATCATTATTAGCTTATAAAAATTATCTCTTTTGACTTATTTCACTTGGATTTAAAGAACGGATAGAGCTAGTAATTACGAGCACTAGATTAATAACTTTCTCGTGGGAACGATCTTGATTCATCATTTTAAAACTTGATCAAAAACTTGATACGCCCGAAATAGATGTATAAAATAACGCAAGTGCACGTGCCGAATCAAGTTAAAAAATGATGAATCAAGATCGTTCCCACGAGGAAGTTATTAATCCAGTGCTCGTAATTACTAGCTCTACCCGTTCTTTAAATCCAAGTGAAATAAGTCGAAAGAGATAATTTTTATAAGCTAATAATGATTTTTAACTAAGATTTAAACTAATTAGACTACTTGAAAGCTTTGAAAAATACTTTTATAAATTGGCGGAATTAGTCTTGTATTCAGATTTCCTATGTGCATCTATATGGTGCGTAGAAATAATATTAGTTAAGAGTGTTTGAATGAATTATCATGCAACGATTTTTATAGAAGAAAACCTCATCTCTCGAATCTCAGAAATCCCAACGTTCTAAATTCTCCTAGTTACCTCTAACTTAGGAAGAATGAAGAATATTGCTTAACATAAAAATCGGATCGCTAGCAAGAGGAGGGAATCTCTTCCTCACCTCTAAACTACGGTGAACTAGTGAGCGGTTGCACTTCTCCTCTCTCGAATCTCGAAGTACAACGCAAAAGTGGAGATCTTTAGTTAAACGTTTTACACCACTCGTCTCTCGATTCTTGCGGTGCAATAAAATAACTTTCAACCTTATATTACGTCACTCATCTCTCGATTCTCGCAACGCAACACAAGATGAAGATCAAAGCCAAAAATATCATAAATAAATTCAAAAGTTCACAAGAGGACAAATCATCAAATAAATCTCAACAATAAGAGACATACACCATAAATACACACAAAGTACTCTCCTTATACAAGACCAAGAGAATTTAGTTCATAACCGTGGAAGAACACCACAAAATAAGAAAGATCTTACAGCGCATGATGGAAAGAATTCAAAATAGTGCAGGAAATTGCTCTCCAAGTCGGCCCCAAACAGTCCTTCTCCAAGATCCGGTTTGCCCTAGTTCTTCTTCTCCAAAGCCATATCCAAGATGATGCTCTAAGATTCCCCTCTCTAATGATTCATCTATATCTCCATATGGTATGAGATTATACTCTTAAAAACGTGCAGCTCTTTACCAAAAGTTGCCTCTTTTCAATTTTCATTTTGGCGTAAAATTCGAATTTTAAATTCAAAATCCGTCCAGCAGTTGTTGCAATAACTTTTTCAAGTTGTTGCAACAACCTGCACAAGCCAAAAATAATTCCAGCTTTGCTTCTTTGGATCGATTTCTTCGGCATTTCTAGCAAGAAAACAAATAAAAATTAGACATATTAATCACAAATAAAATAAATATGAATTTACTCATATTTTTACTTATTTAATTCATTTGTTTCCCAATACGATGAATATTAAATCAAAATAAAGCACTAGATAACTTCTTTTTGGGAAGTTATCAGTAGGGTCTACCCCTCGCCGTCTCTAGTGGCCTCTCACTACCCCATATCGAAGGTAAGCCCTTCTCCCCCACAGTAGGTCACGGTACTGTCAGGGCCTGCCCCCCCTCGCAGTTGCCTCGGTTCGAAGGTTGGTACTTTACCGTCACAATCAATGACATCCCCAGTTCAAATATATTAATATATGATAGGCCAGAAGGTCTCACCCTTCGCCTTGATAGTAGATTGAGAAGTCATCGGGTCTCGTCCTTCAACGGTCAACCGATCCGCGATATCCCCCAGTCCGACGCTCTAACTTCTTACTGCACAGCTAGTGAAGTTTGCTCTACGCCCTGATAGGAGGTCATGGCATCGCTCGGGTCTCGTCCTTCAGCTTCAAACATCCGAAAAAGAAGACCATGAACACGCTCAAAGCAGTGGTATCAATACCGCGCAAGCTCGATCAATATCAGAGTAAAACTCAACGCCAATGAAAATTTGCAAAAGCAAGTCAAAAGGGTGCTTAAAAGTGTCACACACATCACATAAAGCAACTACAAAGTACGAATAAAAGATCTCAAAGCAGATATAATGTACATCATAATCGACGAAATCAGGCAAACTCAATTGGCAAAGAAAACACACACATGCATACAAGGGCAAGACCACTACTCGCCTACAACATCAACATTTGACTCGTAGCTCGAGCCGTCATAATCAAAAAGATTGTCAAAGCCAAAACCAGAAAAAAGAGTTTACTCACCACACTCCTCATTGCCTTCAAAGAAGAAGTCACGTGTTTCCCTTTCACCTCCTAGGGGGCAGGAATCTCCGAATGAGGAACTTGGGGGGCAAGAGACCACAGGACCTCAAGATTAGGATCAACCGATATAATCTCATCTCGGGAACTGCAAGGGAACTCCTCAACCTGACAATCTCTCAATCTTAAAGATGATCGGGGCTTGACAATTGCATCACTGCTATCTTTCAACACAAGCTTCCTCTCCCGATCACGAACCAGTGGCGTCGCAACAACATGCTCAGGATCAGCAAAAAGCCCGTTGATAGTTTAACTTTCAAGGCAGCCTAAACACCTAGAGGGGGGGGGGTGAATAGGTTCTGCTTTTCTTTTGAAACTTCTAGGCAGAATTCAATTCAATAGCTAACATAATAAACACAGCAATCACAGAAAAACAAAACATCACAGATTGCACTATGTTTTATAGTGGTTCCCCAAGGTCTGGGTACATCCACTTTCCCCCTTCACCTATCTAGCAGTATGCTAGATTCGGCCAAACTTCCACTTATCTCAGATCAATAGATCCTACAACTCAGAACCCAACTGGTTCCTACAACTCAGGCACAACTGCCCTACCTCAGCCTTGCCCCAAGGCCTACAACTCAGAGAATGTCCTTCTCCTACACTCAGGCAAACAGCCCTACCACTCAGAGTTCAACACTCCTACACTCAGCCTTTATAACATAGGCTTACAACTCAGATCTGTGTAAACAGATCCTACAGAAATATAGAAAAGATTGTTTAACTGTCTTGCCAAAGTTGAGAGAGAAATGGCCAAGACAATTCTTGATCAGCTGAAGCAATCAACTGTTTCTTAGCCTTCTTCAAAGCTTCTTGAAAATGTACTTAGCTGAGTTGATTCCAAACAGCTTCTTGAGAATCCACTGGTGGTTTCTTTCTTCTTCTTCAAATTCTGACTTGATCTCTCTCTATCCAGAACTTTGAATGATTCTTCTGAATTCTGATTAGAACTCTTCTTAGATCTATCCTTAGATAGTCTTCTTAGATCTCCCGGAGAAGATCTTCTTAAGTGCCTAGCACTTTCTTGAAATGAGTAGAATTGTAATCCTTCTCCACTTTTTGATCCAATGTATTTCAAAAGGTTAGTTTCTACTTCTGAATCCATCTATTTATAGATATTCTTCATGGTAACCGGCTGATCCGGTTTCTAACCGTTTTCTGACAAGTCTGACAGCTTCAGTTAAACGGTGATAACCCACAGCTGTCAAGTCCTCAAACAAGTCCTGTGCCTTAGTCTTGAACCACAAGTTGTTGACACAGTCTGTCAGAAAGTGTCGAGACCATCTGTCTAACTGTGTCGACACAATTGACTTTGGTGTCGACACAGTCTTCAGTGATGTCGACTAAGTTGCCTTTGAGTCGACACAGCTTCTTCTGAAAATAACTTGGTCTTGACTCTTCAGTGTGTCGACACAAGTCCTGTGTGTCGACACAGTTGTTGTAGAATCATAACTTAGTAAGTGTCGACTTAGCCTTCAGGTGTCGACACATTCTGCTTTATTGTGTCGACTTAATCACAATGTGTCGACACATTCTGCTGGTGTCGACAAACTTGAGGTCGACTATTTTCTTCTGTGTCGACACATTCAGCTGATGTCGACAATCTTGAGATCGACTATATTCTTCTGTGTCGACACATTCTCCCAATGTTGAGGTCGACGCTTTTCTTCTGTGTCGACACAAATTCCCAGAGTTGTGTCGACTCTTTTCTTCTGTGTCGACACAAATTCCCAGAGTTGTGTCGACTCTTTTCTTCTGTGTCGACTTACTTCTTCTGTGTCGACACTTTTTCCCAGTGATGTGTCGACTTACTTCTTCTGTGTCGACACTTTTTCCCAGTGTAGTTGTAGACTAACTGCTATGTGTCGACACTGCTTCCCAGTGTTGTGTCGACTCTTTTCTTCTGTGTGTCGACACTGCTTCCTCTGTGTCGACACTTGGACTTAGAATTTTTCTGCATACTTTATCAATTCTTCACCTGCACATGTCAACTTAAAACAACATCAAATACACCTTGATGTATACCATTGAGCTAGGTTGGGCTTCTTCAAATCAGGTACACATTTTCCAATGTACCCAACAATCTCCCCCTATTTGGAGAAGTCATAACCCCTATAGCCAATGATATACACCATTTATAAACAGTACTAAATGATGATTAATGACATAGCAGGAATACTTTAATATAAACAAAACATAACAAAGAATCATTCATTACAGAATGCACATTATAATATGCCAAACAACATTTTGTTTATAACTGAGTAATGTTTGATTACAATGTTTTACATTTGATGATTACATCACAACATTACAAAATATTTAAAACAAAATCAGGATTGATTAGGCTCTCTAATTATGATCCCTTTGCCAGACTGAATTGTAGCTGTCACAGGAGCTTCAGATTCTTCAGCTATCTTCTTTCCTTTAAGATCAGCTTTCTTCTGAGCTTCTTCCTTGATCCTTTGCCTTTCAAAATAATGAAAAGGCTTTGGGAAGTATTTGCTTGGCTCCTTAGCATCTGATGGCAGTCTTCCCAGCTTGGCTTTCCTTCTGAATTGTACTATTGCCTCTTGCCTTGCCTCATATTTCTGCCATTCAATTTCATTGTACCACTTCCCTCTCTCATGAACTTTATCTTGTACAGCTTTCCATGCAGTGAGTATTATGTTCCTTGAAGTAGGACTCCACTGCTCATAATCTGGCTTCAGTACAGCCTGCTCTCTGAATTTCTTCTTTGCCAATAGAGCATCCTGCTGTTCTTTCAGAGTAGCCTCAGGCTTATCAACCTTTCCAAAGACAATATTAGTAGCCTCCTTTGGAGGACTATACATTCCTTGAACCTTCTGATCAATCATTTCAAAATCTGGAGGGGGGTAAATGACTTGGGCAACCTCAGGTTGAGTGCCTTCAAGTAGATTTGATTGTATTCCTGATTCAGCTACCATAGCATCATCACACAATGGGGGATATCCCAAAGTGGCTCGAATGCTATTGGTCACCCATTTAGAGTGCTCTGAGCCTGCATGTATTAGCATCCTCTCCCCCTTTATGGCTTCTCTAGATACATGATCTCTTAAATCTTCCTTTTGAAATCGAATTTGGCCATCCAAATAATTCACTCCCTCTTTGAAAAATGGTCTTAACTTTTGAAGCTTGTCAGATATTTCTTTTTGAGAGGTGGAGATGGCAGTCTGAACAGATGCAATGGCAGCTTGAAAATTCTTATCAAATTCTTCCTTTTCTTTGGCTCTATCTGCAGGCAGACCTGGAACAATCTTCTTGACCTCCTCAATAATCGCATTATGAGATTCAGTTAAATTCTCATTCATTCTGATCTGATTTTCCAAAACATAACTCTGCTTCAAGGCAATGTCATCCACCTTTGTAGTGATAGCCTCCTGTTGTTTAGCTAGATAAACCACAGCATTGCCACCCTTGTGGAAGCAATCTGTCATTTCCTTTTTATGCATGTTTACCTGAAACTGGATGGACTTGATATCCTGAGCTAAGTCAAACTGAAGTGACTTGCTATTCTCATCAACATACTTTTCCATAGCCAACCTTTGTTCATCCAATTTTACTTGTAGATCTATCATAAATTTGTTGTATTCAAAGGCTGGAGATTCTTGTAGAGGTGTGGTCTGTAAAGCCTTCTTATAATTCTTGCTTCTTCTCTTGAAGACAACAAGTTTTCTTTTCTTTGCCATCCTGGCATCTTCAGTTTCTGTGTCAGATGAAGTATCCATATGAATTCTTTCTTGAGGATGATGAATTGAATCAGTTCCAGGGACCTGTTGCTCAGCTTCAATATCCACTGGCTCACCCTCAACCTGTGGCTCAATTTCAGTTTCCTGATCAATGTCCATACCTATGGACTTCTCAATATCTGGTCCATCTCCTACTTTATCAGCAGCAGTATCAATATCTGGGAATAACTCCTCCATAGTAAATTCCAGTTGAGTTGTCACTTCTGCAGCAGTTAAATCTTGAGATAAGTTTAACTGTGCTTCCTCTTGTAGTTGCACTTCAGTATGTGTAGTGGCAGGAGTAGGAGTGGACACTAGCTCCCCCCGAACCTGTGCAGTAATAAGAATATGAGCAATGTCTTTTATAGTAAAATACATTAGCTCCCCCTATACCTGAGCAGGAGTAGATACCTTTGGAGCAGGAGTGGAAACTGGCTCCCCCTACATCTGTGCAGGTGTTGATACTTCCTGGACCACAGTTGAGTCAAGCTGTGTCCTCAGTGGATCTTCTTGTACTTGTTCAGATTCTTGATTTTGTGTAGGGGATTTCACAGGGGTGTCTGGTCTGCTCTCTTCAGGCACATCCTTGGACAGCACCCTATCCCATCTTGAGAAGAGTCTCATATCCATTCTTCTCATATGATTAATCTTACTCCCTTGCAGTTGCTGCATCACATCAGGAATCACTCCAGTGAGGTACAGGCTCATGATCCTAGCCATGTTAGGCTTCTTGATCCCTTCTTTGATCTTGTCAAAGATCACTCCTGACCAGTCAGTAGGAATAGTAAATACAATCCTGGTCATCAGGCTGAACATATAGGCAGAAATCCTATCATGTCCACCTGTCTTGCAGAGGATTACCTTCCCAACTACTTCTGACAAGAACTTCCCTTGCTGATTCATTCCCTTCCTGTGGAATGCAGCTCCAATCTTCAATCCTGAATCCAGGCCACACCATTGAAGAGCTTCCCTTGTCTTAGATATAGGGACTTCCTCTTCATTCTCAACTACTTGCAATTGGAAGATCTTTCTTAAACTTCTTTGGTTAACCTTTACCTTAGTCCCTTGAACAGTAGACTTAATCTTGAGGCCAGTAGAATGGACTGATGCAGAGATAAAGAACTCGTGCACCTCCTTCTTCCAGATTTTAGTAGGTTCTGAAATGAGAAATTCTAACCCTGATGCAGAGAGAAGGGTGATAACTCCTTGGACATCTGGAGGCGCCTCTGCAAAGGCCTGGCGCACCAACTCATACCCTTCATTGATGTTATCTTCAATCCTTGGCGCCATCGTTGTGTCGAGAAAGCTTGAGAGAAGAGAGAAAGATAGACTGTCGACACAGGGTTTTAGTCTCGAAAACCTTGGAAGCGTGTCGACAGAATGAGATTTTGACCTATTTATAGCCGCAGTTGAAAGAAGTTCAAAAGGCGCCAAAAACAGTCAAAATGTGTCGACACAGACGGAATGTGTCGACACAAACTTCTACCGTCTCGACATTACTCCAGCCTACTATGTGTCGACACCAATTTATGGTTATGTCGACACCTTAGACAAACAGAAATTCTGTGTCGACTCTAAGGATAAGTGTCGACACATATTCTGTAAGTGTCGACACCATTTTCCTGGTTGAGTCGACATTATATTTCTGGTTAAGTCGACAGTATAACTCTTAAGTGTCGACACATATTCTCTGTGCCGACACAATATTTCTGACTTGTCGACATAATTTCTCTGAGTCGACACATGACTACTGAATGTGTCGACACATTCTTACTTAGCCAATTTCTGTAACTTCAATGTGTCCTTTTTAACACTTGATTATGTTGTTGTTATTACCTTTACTTATTTATATACCACTTCAATTGCATTGTTAATGATTTTGTTAATACATTAATCAATGGTTAACATACCTAATTCAATTTTGAATTTATTGAATTTGGTTTCATCTAAAGGCTTAGTAAACACATCTGCTATTTGATAATCTGTTTTTACAAATTCCAATGAGATGTCTTCTCTTTCTACATGTTCTCTAAGAAAATGGTATTTGATTTCTATATGCTTAGTTCTACTATGAGAAACTGGATTATTAGCAATAGAAATAGCACTCTTTGAATCACATAAAAGAGGTGTTCTACTTACCTGAATACCATAATCCTTAAGCTGATGCTGCATCCACAATAGCTGTGCACAGCAGCTTCCAGCAGCAACATACTCTGACTCAGCTGTGGAAATTGCCACACTGGTCTGCTTCTTACTACTCCAAGATATTAGTCTTCCTCCCAGGAATTGACAAGTACCTGTAGTACTCTTTCTATCCTCTCTACAACCTGCAAAATCTGCATCTGAATAGCCTGTTAGTAGAAAATCTCTATTCCTAGGGTACCAAAGACCTAGAGTAGGAGTGCCCTTTAGATACCTCAGAATCCTTTTGACTGCAGTATAATGAGATTCTTTAGGACAGGCTTGGTACCTAGCACAGACACATGTTGCATACATAATGTCAGGTCTACTAGCAGTGAGATATAGTAGAGACCCAACTATTCCTCTATACAATGATTCATCAACAGGTTTACCTGTCTCATCTTTGCATATAGGCATACTAGTTCCCATAGGAGTTCTCATGGTGGAGGATGACTCCATACCATACTTCTTAATTAATTCTTTGGTGAACTTAGACTGGGATATGGACAATCCATCATCAGTCTGTCTTACTTGGAGTCCCAAGAAGAACTTAAGTTCACCCATACTGCTCATCTCAAACTTCCCTTGCATAAGTTTGGCAAACTTTTTACAAAGGTTGTTTTCAGTAGATCCAAAGATTATGTCATCAACATAGATCTGGACTAAGATGATCTTTCCTTTGGATTCCCTAAGGAATAGAGTTTTGTCTATCTTTCCTCTTGAGAATTTATTCTCAATGAGGAAGGTAGACAGGGTTTCATACCAAGCCCTTGGAGCTTGTTTTAACCCATACAAAGCTTTCCTAAGCTTATACACAGAATCAGGTTTAAGAGGATCTACAAAACCTGATGGCTGCTCTACATATACTTCTTCTTTAAGATCACCATTCAGAAATGCTGACTTCACATCCATCTGGTATACTTTGAAGTCTTGGTAGGCTGCATAGGCAAGGAACATTCTGATTGCCTCCAGCCTTGCTACTGGAGCAAAAGTTTGATCAAAGTCAATTCCTTCTTCCTGCCTGTATCCTTTTGCAACTAACCTTGCTTTATTCTTCACTATTATCCCACTCTCATCTAGCTTGTTCCTATAGATCCACTTAGTGCCAATTATATTGTGGCCTCTTGGTTTAGGAACCAGCTCCCAGACTTTGCATCTTCTGAATTGATTCAGCTCCTCTTGCATAGCATCAATCCAGTGCTGGTCTTGGATAGCTTCTTCAAACTTCTTAGGTTCCATCTGGGACAAGAAACTTGAATGCAAAACTGTGCTTTGATTTCTGTTTCTAGTTTGCACTCCTTGTCTTGGATCACCAATTATCTGATCAGTAGGATGATCTCTTAGATATCTTATAGCTGGAGGTAGATTCCCTTCAGGTTGAGCATCTCCAGCTTCTTCATTCTGCTGTTCCTCTTGGTTTTCATCAGCTTCCATTATCTCTTGTACTCCCCCTGGACAGCAGCCTTCATTTTCCAATGCTTCATCTTCCTTTGAGGCTTCAGCAATGGAGAGCTTGTCCATCTTCTTGTTTATACCTGTTGAGTCATTTGATCTACAAGACAACTCACAATTGATTAATCTTGTTTCATCAAATACAACATGCACTGATTCTTCAACAACTTGAGTAGTTAAGTTGAAGACTCTATAGGCCTTACTATTTGTGCTGTACCCAACAAATATCCCATCCTGAGATTTGGCAGCAAACTTAGTCAAATATGACTTGCCATTGTTAAGTATATAGCACTTGCAACCAAAGATCCTGAAATAGGATAGATTTGGTTTTCTGCCTTTCACAATCTCATAGGGAGTCTTTCTGTGGCTTTTGGTGATAGAAGCCCTATTGATGACATGACAAGCAGTGTTAACTGCCTTAGCCCAAAAATATTCTGGGAGAGAGGTGTCACTCAATAGAGTTCTACCAGCTTCAATTAATGTTTTATTCATTCTTTCAGCAATTCCATTTTGCTGAGGTGTTCTAGGTGAGGAGAACTCTTGGAAAATCCCAAAGTCTATACACAAGTTTGTTATGCTTTCAGATTGAAACTCAGTACCATGGTCACTTCTGATTTTGACCACTGTACTATTCAGTTCATTCTGAATTTGCTTTACAAAATTAAGTAATACACTTGGGGTTTCAGATTTTTGTCTCAGAAAGAACACCCATGTAAATCTAGAATAGTCATCTACAACCACTAGAGTGTAGACCTTCCTACCTAGACTGTGAACTGGAATAGGACCAAAAAGATCCATATGCAAGAGGTATAAGCACCTCACAGAATCCTTGTTTTCAAGGCTTTGAAATGAGGTTTTTGTCTGCTTGCCCTTTTGACAAGCTGAGCATACCCCTTCCTTTATACACTTAACTTGAGGCCCATTCCTCACTAGTTCTTTACTAAAGAGTTGGCCAATTGTCTTGTAGTTTAGATGAGCCAATCTCTTGTGCCACTTAACACAATGAGATGCATTGTCATCAGCTACAAGACAAATGGGGGAAGCCTTATTTTCACATTCAAAATTAAGGCAATACACATTTCTCTTCCTATACCCAGTCAATATGATCTCTTGATCACTTGACCTTTTGATATGACATCCATCCTTACCAAATGAAATGTCATATCCTAGATCACTCAGCTGGCTTATGCTTATTAGATTATGTTTCAAACCTTTTACATAGGCCACTTGGGTGATAGTAATTAGGTTAGAAGAAATGTTACCAAACCCTTTGATGACTCCTTTTTCAGATCCACCAAAGATCACTTTATGTCCATCTTTGACAGATGAATACTCCTTCAGCAGCCCCTTTGTTCCAGTCATGTGCCTGGAACAACCACTATCCAAGTACCATATAGGGGCATGGTTACTTGGATTCACCTGCAATACAGAATTACTTACCCTTAGAACCCAAGTAAGTCTTGGGTCCTTGGTTCAGGTTAGCATTAACAAAGTTATCATAACCTCTTCTAACAGGTAGACTCTTATTCTTTGTAACACTTGTGTTATACCAGCAGTCCAATGCAAAATGGCCCCTCTTGCCACAGCACCAACATTCAAACTTATTGTATCTAGATCTAGATACATTCTTGTCAGTAGAATTTCTGTTCATTGCTGGTGCTGTTGCTACTTCACCTACTGATTTCTTAAAACCATTTGGTTTATGACCATAGGTAGGCCTGCTTGCCTTAACACCCTTGTTCTTCAGAACATTTGTCTTAATATGACCTTGAATGTCTTCATGATCATATATGTTAGAAGGCACTTTCTCCTTACTAAACCTTATGGGGACTGAAAGGTTTAGTGGCTGAATAGGGACTTTGCCTTTCCTCTTGAATCTGCCAGCCCTGGAGTTACCTTTAAATCCTAATCCAGCCTTACCCTTCTGAGTGACAAATTCATCTATCAAGGGTAAGACAGATTTTGGCTTAGAGTAACTAGCCACTAAATCCCTTTCAATTCTAAGTCTGGCCTCCAGACTCTTTACTTGATCATTAGTATAATTAATTGTACCCATCTGAATAATAGTTATATTCTTCAGCTTGGCAATTTCATTTAATTTTTGATCAAGGACTTTTTCTAACTCAGTTGTTGCTACCCTTAGTTCAGCAATTTCCTGAGCCTGTGTTTTAACCAGGTTCTTGCTTTTCTTAAGGGCCTGCAACAAGTCCCCATACTTGTCTATCAATTGATAGACATCTCCTTCAAATCCAGATGCATCTTCATCACTTGATGCAGATGTAGCTGATTCTTTATTTGTACTACAAACAGATGTACAAGAAGAACAGTTTACCTCATTAGGACCAGACTGATTCTGGCATATGTCCTCTTCTGATCTTGTCATCAAACCCATGCATTGATGTTCATTGATGGAGTCTAGCAACTGCATAAACTCTTCTTCCTCAGATGCAGCATATAGTCCAATATATGCTTCAGCTTCAGATCCTGATTCTGAAGTTGACTGATCTGACAGACTTTTATCTTTCTTTGCTACAAAGGATTTCTCCTTCTTGCCTTTCTGATAAGTCTTCTTCTTTTCTGAAGATTCCTTCCTTTTGTCAGGACAATCAGCCACTACATGTCCAGGCCTATTGCAACAATAGCAGACAATCTTTGAAGTAGTGGCTTTGCTGGGCTTTGATCTACTTTTCTCTTTCCTTGATGACCTTCTCTTCTGATAATAGTCATCAACTTGCTGTGATATGGAAGGCCTAGACTTCCATTGCTTCTTTTTCAAGAACCTTTGGAATTGCCTAGTGAATGCAGCAAAGTCTGCATCTGACTCACAGCTAACTAAACCCTTATCTGAATCTTCAGAACTATCTTCTTCAACTTTCTTAGGAGGAGATGGTGATTTCCTCCTATTCTTTCTGGTGGCTTCAGCATTAAATGCCACAGTCTTTTCTCTATGCTCTCCTCTTGAGTTTCTTTCCTCCTCCTTCCTTACCATAAGTTGCATTTCATAGGATAGCAACTTTCCAAACAGGGTTGGAGGAGAGATTTCTGCCAATTTAGCCACTTCTCTTATGGCACAAATCTTTGTATCCCAATCCTTTGATAAGGATCTTAAGAATTTGTCATTCAGTTCATAGGTACTGAAGACTCTTCCATAGGATATTAGCTCATTCACAATTCTATAGAATTTCTTATAGCACTCAGTTATGCTATCAGATTTTCCTTGTCTAAAGCTTTCATACTCCTGATTCAGCATAGACTTTCTATCCAGCCTTACTTCTTCAGATCCCTCCATGTAGACAATCAATGTGTCCCACATCTCCTTGGAGGTCTTGCAGTGAATCAGATTCTGAAATGTTGAATCATCTATGGCACTGACAATGATATTCTGTGCCCTTTTATCCATGGTTGCCAAGATGATTTCATCCTTGGTCATTTCTGAATAAGTCTTTGGTATTTGGATATTTGCATCAAGAACAGATATCTTCATTGGAATGAAGGGCCCTTCCTGTACTGTGATGTAAATCCTTGGGTCAGATGCTTCCATAAACAATCTGACTCTCTCTTTCCAGATCCCAAAGATTTCCTTCTTGCATATGGGTAATTTCATAGACCCTAGCTCCTTATGATTCTCTCCAGAACCCATCTTCTTGAATCTTGAATCTGCCTTTCAGATCTACCTCAGACTGTTAAGTCCTTTTTGAGTAACCTCCCTCTGATACCACTTGATAGTTTAACTTTCAAGGCAGCCTAAACACCTAGAGGGGGGGGGGTGAATAGGTTCTGCTTTTCTTTTGAAACTTCTAGGCAGAATTCAATTCAATAGCTAACATAATAAACACAGCAATCACAGAAAAACAAAACATCACAGATTGCACTATGTTTTATAGTGGTTCCCCAAGGTCTGGGTACATCCACTTTCCCCCTTCACCTATCTAGCAGTATGCTAGATTCGGCCAAACTTCCACTTATCTCAGATCAATAGATCCTACAACTCAGAACCCAACTGGTTCCTACAACTCAGGCACAACTGCCCTACCTCAGCCTTGCCCCAAGGCCTACAACTCAGAGAATGTCCTTCTCCTATACTCAGGCAAACAGCCCTACCACTCAGAGTTCAACACTCCTACACTCAGCCTTTATAACATAGGCTTACAACTCAGATCTGTGTAAACAGATCCTACAGAAATATAGAAAAGATTGTTTAATTGTCTTGCCAAAGTTGAGAGAGAAATGGCCAAGACAATTCTTGATCAGCTGAAGCAATCAACTATTTCTTAGCCTTCTTCAAAGCTTCTTGAAAATGTACTTAGGTGAGTTGATTCCAAACAGCTTCTTGAGAATCCACTGGTGGTTTCTTTCTTCTTCTTCAAATTCTGACTTGATCTCTCTCTATCCAGAACTTTGAATGATTCTTCTGAATTCTGATTAGAACTCTTCTTAGATCTATCCTTAGATAGTCTTCTTAGATCTCCCGGAGAAGATCTTCTTAAGTGCCTAGCACTTTCTTGAAATGAGTAGAATTGTAATCCTTCTCCACTTTTTGATCCAATGTATTTCAAAAGGTTAGTTTCTACTTCTGAATCCATCTATTTATAGATATTCTTCATGGTAACCGGCTGATCCGGTTTCTAACCGTTTTCTGACAAGTCTGACAGCTTCAGTTAACCGGTGATAACCCACAGCTGTCAAGTCCTCAAACAAGTCCTGTGCCTTAGTCTTGAACCACAAGTTGTTGACACAGTCTGTCAGAAAGTGTCGAGACCATCTGTCTAACTGTGTCGACACAATTGACTTTGGTGTCGACACAGTCTTCAGTGATGTCGACTAAGTTGCCTTTGAGTCGACACAGCTTCTTCTGAAAATAACTTGGTCTTGACTCTTCAGTGTGTCGACACAAGTCCTGTGTGTCGACACAGTTGTTGTAGAATCATAACTTAGTAAGTGTCGACTTAGCCTTCAGGTGTCGACACATTCTACTTTATTGTGTCGACTTAATCACAATGTGTCGACACATTCTGCTGGTGTCGACAAACTTGAGGTCGACTATTTTCTTCTGTGTCGACACATTCAGCTGATGTCGACAATCTTGAGATCGACTATATTCTTTTGTGTCGACACATTCTCCCAATGTTGAGGTCGACGCTTTTCTTCTGTGTCGACACAAATTCCCAGAGTTGTGTCGACTCTTTTCTTCTGTGTCGACACAAATTCCCAGAGTTGTGTCGACTCTTTTCTTCTGTGTCGACTTACTTCTTCTGTGTCGACACTTTTTCCCAGTGATGTGTCGACTTACTTCTTCTGTGTCGACACTTTTTCCCAGTGTAGTTGTAGACTAACTGCTATGTGTCGACACTGCTTCCCAGTGTTGTGTCGACTCTTTTCTTCTGTGTGTCGACACTGCTTCCTCTGTGTCGACACTTGGACTTAGAATTTTTCTGCATACTTTATCAATTCTTCACCTGCACATATCAACTTAAAACAACATCAAATGCACCTTGATGTATACCATTGAGCTAGGTTGGGCTTCTTCAAATCAGGTACACATTTTCCAATGTACCCAACACCCGTACAACAGCAGGCGTTTCTCCTCCACAAATAAATAAATGCTGAATAGACGGTTTGTAATACCTCTCCACTCAATCACAGCGGCCTCTTAGAGAGCATGTTACCGGGCTGCAGCCCGAGAACCCCAAAGCCTCTCCGCGTCTGTTTCTCGGTCGCGTCGTATTTTTGAGGCCGGGTCTCAAACCCGCAATCTCATTGATAAGGAACCTTAAAACCAATCTGCATCACCAATTAAGCTGCAGCATCTCTCGCGGCATCGCGACCACATTCCGCGATCCCGCCGTCAGCCTTTCCGTCCGGCTGGTCGGCTCGGCTTCTCACGTGGTCGTAAGGCTGAGACCGCAAGAGGCATCCGCGTGCCGCGGTCACACCCTGCGACCGCGAGGCAGTGATCGCGTGGAGTGGCCGCCGCCGCGAGCCACAGACAGCCTCGCCCGGCCCTTTGGCTGGACGCATTTGGACGGCCAAACCCTCCGCGGGCGGCCGGCTCCACGACAGTAGGGTGTGGCCGACGCCAAGGCCGGCCGCCCGCGCATGCGGCCGCAAGGTGTGGCCGACGCTAAGGCCGACCGACCACCCTTGCTCTCCCGTGGTTGGGCATTCCGCCAAATGCGGCTCCTCTTCCTCCCCCAGCGGTCGCCCGTTGTCAAGGGATTGTCGCCCATTAATGGTGATCCCTCTCCACCGTCCGATCATTCCATCGCGATCACCGTCGTTCGTTACATGGTTAACCACTCACGTATCCACCCGTGTAACCACTATCATTAGTGGGTGATTTATTTAGAGAATTGTTAAAGGCAAACCCAATTTGGATATACGCAAACTAAAATATTAAAATCAGGTCTTTTTTTCCTGGTGGTTTTTTTCTACGCAAACCAATTTGGATATATGCAAACCAATTTGGATATATGCAAACCAAATTCACCGCCGCTCCCGCTGCATCTCCCGACCTCTCAGAAATTGCCTCTCCCGTCGCCCCTTCCGCCGCTTCTCTCGCCGCAACTCCCGCTGCATTTCCCGGCCTCTCTGTCACTGCCTCTCCCGTCGCCGGTAGGTTGCGAGGCTTCTGATGAGCGGTTCGACATATAACAGCCAAACGATTTTGAAGGTGCGCACGCTGGTTCTTTGTTTTCGCTGCCTCTCCCATCGCGGGCAGCGGTTTTTTTCGTTGATTTTGAAGGTGTGCTGCCGCTTCTCTTCATTTTCGTTTTGATTCTGCATCTGGATTCTTTAATACAGATTTTATTCTTTCATCTTCATCCTATTGAGAAACTAATTTTTCGTTTTATATTCTGCATATGGATTCTACACGTTAGCTTTTTTGTTCTTCGTTTTCGTTGTTTGATAATAAAAGACTTTAAATTTTTATAGGTTTCATTGAAGGGAATGCGACAGTTATCATATATTAAATGTCATAAATTTGGTGTTTCTGTGTTATAAACATGTTATTTTCAAATTGTTGCGCTGAACTTCTCATGAAATAGTCTTTTTGTCTAAAACATTTGATTATGTAATTTGTAGTATTGGTTTGTTATTAACAATTTGGTTTATGTTTAACAATTTGGTTTGCACATAGTATTTTTCAATATATATGCTTTGTCATTAATAATGGTTTGCGTATATCCAAATTTGGTTTGCCTTTAACAATTCCCTTTATTTATTTAATCACGGTCTGTACGTATAAAATATTATAGAAATAATACGTGTTTTAAATTATGCTAAATACGGTCTGCACCCAGTAATTTAGATGGTTATGGTGTGCGGATAGCCGTATAAACACCGTAACCACCACCTTTAGCCTATAAGAAGGCCCCCAGTCTACTCTCATTTCTAACCTTTTCTCCTCTCATCTTTTTTCTTTCTCAGGCCGGAGCTATGCCAAAATTCTCATATGAGCCACCGCCTCCCGTTGAGCCACCGAATAATTCATCTTAGTCCACAACGTTCCAAGGAAGAAAACATCACGCCGGTTACTCTGAGTATTCTCCTACACGCGCATCCCGCAAGCCTCCACCAACATATCATTACGAACCTCGCAACAGTATCGAATAGCCCGATCGCGTCCGAGAACGTTCACCACCGCCAGAAAGTAGTAGGAATTGAACTTTGTGTGAGGCGGTTTGTCACCCACCGAGCACATCAATATTCTCTCTCATCTCCGAATTGTAACGATGAGCGGCCTATCACACTCGATTTCACTCACAATCTTTAAACCCCCGCCAATAGTGAAGTTTGACCGGGACCGAACCGGCCACATGATTTTTGACCTAGTTGTGAGATTTTTCCACGTTAAAATCGTCTTGTGTACTTCCTTATTTATTCTGTGACTGTTTGCGCACTCAGCCGCTCCACGGACTAAGGTAGGCTTGTTTAATCTAGTCTACCAGAAGCATTGAGTTGACTGCAACAATACTAAGTGCTTTGTTTGTAGCTAAACCAGGTTGCAAAACAAATTAGGATTTTGAAGTGAAAAAAATGATAGTGGAGAATAAAAGCATATATCATTCATTTAATGAGGATAAACTCTAATTAATTGAAACAATCCTCAATTCGACATCCTAAATCCTAATGGTCGATCTCGGGTTGACTGCCTTTCAATTAAAAGAAGCATTAAGGTGTGTTGCTATTAATTATATGCCTCAAATACTGACCCTCAGATAGCGGTGCACATAAAGACCCCGGTCCCGGTCCAGGACCGGTCCTGGATAGGACCGGTCCTGGATAGGACCGGTCCTTTGGGACACCGGTCCCGGACCGGTCCCGGACCGGTCCTGCCCAAACCGGTCCCGGTCTGGGACCGGTTTTTCCTTTGAAAACCGGGACCGACTGGGACCGGAAGGACCAGTCCTAACCGGTCCCAGACCGGGACCGGTTTTTTAATTAAGTATTTTAATTAATTTTTTTATATATTATTAAATTAAATAATAACATATATTAACATTAAATTAAGTATATTTTTTATATATTAATTTATTATTTCGTTTTTAATAATTTAAATAAATAATAACATGTAATAATTTGAAAATTGAAATGAAAAATTGTAAAGTAAATAAATTTTTTTATTAAATTTAAAATAAAACTACAAAATAAAAATACAAATTACAAATAATAAATTCAAAATACAAATTTGAAATTACAAACATTATCATTAAAATTGAAATTATAATACAAAATACAAATTCAAAATCTGGAGTTGAGCCTTGGACTCGTCTTCAACTCCGGCGTCGCTTTTGAGTTTGAACTCGTATTCAACTTAAACGTCATTATTCTGTGGCGCTCCCCAGATTTAAGTTATTAAGCTCGTCTTCAACTTCAGACTCACTGTCTTCAATTGACGAGACGTGTTGTCTCCTCCTCAAAGCATCCAAATGGTCCTTGTAGCAAATGCAAATCTCCAAAGATTCTTCGGTCAAACGGCTCCTTCACTCGTTCAGAATCCTGCCACTCAAAGAAAACACAGACTCCGAAGCTACTGTACTAGCTTGGATGGTTAGTAAATCACGGGTCATTAAGGCCAAAATAGGATAATTATTAGATTTAATTTTTCACCATTTTAAAATATCAAAATTTTCAATTTCGTTCGCGGTCATAAAATCTTGAAACTGTGTTTTACTATATAAACCTAATTCGTTTAAAGTACTCGAAGTTCGTTGTTTTTTCTTCGAAGTTAATTCTAAAAATCTATTTTTTAAAATATCTTTTGTTCGAGGGGCGGTGGATTCCTCGCGAGGTCGCAATCCATATAGTTGATCGTAATAATTATATAGGCGAGTAAAATCAGAATTAAATTTTGAAACACTAACGTTTTGAAAATCACTAGAAGATTCGTTTAACTCTAAATTTCGATTAATTTCCTCTATAAAATTTTCAACCCCGTCTACACTCATTAAAGGGTTTAAAGCCGCAGCACAAGAAAACATAGGTGGCATATGCGTATAATATTTTAAAATTTTTGCCTCCATTATTAATATTAACGGACGCCACATTGAGTTAATTTTATAAGTTTTAAACGTTTCAGTAATTAATAAAAAAATTTCAATAACAAGCGAGCTAGTAGGATAATAAACTCCAGATAAAGTAGTTGTTGCCCGATAAAAACTTTCTAATAAATTTACATAATCTTCGATTACGGCCCAATCGGACGCATCTAAATCATGTACTTTTTCTACACTATTATAAAATTCTATCAATAACGATTTTTGTGACAAAGCCCGTTTTAACATTTTGTACGTGGAATTCCATCGTACCGGCATATCATACGATGAACCCAAAAATTTTTTACCCTGTGTTATAACAAATTTTTTGAAATCTTATTTTCATCGTTTTGAACTATAAATAACTCGTAACATAGTACATATTTTAATAACATAATTTTTCATAAAAGTTAAACTATCTTGCACAATTAAATTAAGAACGTGACATACGCAGCGTGTATGAACAAAATATCATCTAGCATAGGTTCCAGATCATTAATCAAATATTTAATAGCCATATTATTATTCGAGGCGTTATCAAATGAAATACTTAAAATTTTATCTTTTATTTTAAAATCTCTAATACACTTAATAATCGCCTGATAAATTGCTTTACCGGTGTGCGGATATTCAAAATCTTTAAAACAAATTATACGTTTATTTAATTCCTAACTATCGGGATCGACCCAGTGACAAGTTATGCAAATATAAGAAAGTCTGTCAACTAAACCGCTACTCCAAACGTCGCTCGTTAAACTAACTCGACCGTCGAATGTTTAAAAATAATTTTGTAAATATAATTTCGATTGCAGGTAAGCTTGTAAAGCATCACGTCGAGTTGTAGTACGACTTACCTGTTGATATTTTGGTTGAAGTACTTCGTGTATGTAAGACGTCATCTCGTCGTTGTCGTAGTGGTTGAACGAAAGTCCGCTTTTGATGACATTCTCCAACTGTCGCTCACATTGCCGAGCTTGGTCATACGTCCAAATGTGCCCGATCGTCGAAATTTGAACTTGGTTGGCCTCCGACGGGGCTTGTTTGGAAAGACACGATTCGTTGTGTCGGGCGAGCGTTGTGTTGCTACTGTTAGCGGCCATAAGCTTCGCGCAAAGTTTGCACTTCGCCTTAATTTCGCCGCCTACCCGCACTTTATCGAAGTTATCCCAGACCGTCGCTTTATGCCGGTGCTCAACGATCTCATGATCGACGGACGCTGAGGAGGACGCCGGCATGGAGGAGGAGGAAGCCATTTAATAGTTAATACGAATACGAGTGAAAGAGAGTGAGAGAAATAGTGAGAGATAGGGATTAAAAGAGAAAAATGAGGGAGAGGGGGGGGCGGGGATTTATAAGAATTTAATTTTAAAAAAAACAATTTTTATTAATTAAAAAATAATTTTTTTTAATTAAAAAAGAGCCGAACGGCTCTTTTATATTTTACAAAAGAGCCGAACGGCTATTTTTATAAAAGAGCCGTTAACGGCTCTTTTAAAAGAGCCGTTAACCTCTTTCCGGTCCAGACCGGTCCCGAAACCGGTCCCGGACCGGGACCGGTAAAAGACCGGTCTAGTCTTTTACCGGTCCCGGTCCGGGACCGGTTTTTACCCTAAAATAGGGGACCGTCAGGGACCTCTGGACCGGTCCGGGACCGGACCGGTCCTAACTGGGACCGGTCCCGACCGGTCCGGTCCCGACCGGTCCGGTCCCAACCGGACCGGTCCGGACCGGTCTTAATGTGCACACCTACCCTCAGACGACAATGCCGCTGATCTTGACTTTGTTATGTTTTTGATCTATTGAAAAATGGGCCGATGTTGCCCGTGGGCGTAGCTTATCTTAAGATGGATTGTGTAAATCCGTGTCTTCTATTTTTTCGCTTTCTATTTGTTTAGGCATTGTGTGGAAAACAATTTTTTCTCGGGTACGATAATATTTCGGGAGCCATCTTAGTTTTACTCCCTGTTCTACCAGAATTTGAAGCTCCATTCTCAATTTTGAACGAAGTAGCCCCTTTCCAGCCATAAAGGAGCTTGAAAGCTGCGGTATTATCAAACAGAGCTAAAACTCTTGGACACCAAAAAGAAGCAGTCCAAACAGTCAAAATCGCCAAGCTGTTGACTTTTTAAATGGGAAATTACAAGGCTCCGTTTGGAGAGACTTATTTTCACCGGTCAAACGGTAAGGTCCGGTTCATGCGGTCGCAACCGCTTGACTGGTGAAGATAAGTCCTTACAAACGGAACCTAAGGCACATTCATCCAACGCAAGCCGTTGACTTTTGTTTTTAAACTTAAGTTATGTAAAATATTGTGGAATTTATATAAATCCAATATTAATATAATTTGAATCGCTTTCTTTCATTGTACATGAACCTATGCACCCCCATGATCCAAATTAGACTGCTTTAGATTTTCACAAATGCAATGGGTAAAAGCATGTAACTAACTCTAGACTTTTCCTATAATATCAAACAATTCCTTATGACAACTGTAATAATAAAAAATATTTATTCGACCGCGCACCGAAACGTCGCGCTGGAGCTCGGGTCATGGCCTGCAGAACAATTGACTTGGCCACACCAAGCAATACCGCGCCGGAACGCTTGCTTCTTCTCAATCCGACGCGTCCGGTCACCGACGAGCTGGAATACAGCAGGAGCCCCAAACGGGGCCAAATATCAAGAGCGGAGCTGTTCATATTTGCTCACAGTAGAAGAAGGGTTTAACTTTTACCCCTTATTATATTATTGCCTGCAACTTCAGCATTTACATCTCTAAAACAATAACTGCAAGATTAGTGCAAATAAATCAGAATTAATTAGTAACTAATTTGAATTAAAATCTGCAGCTCAAAAATCAACAACTTACAGTCTGAATCAGTTTTGTCCCATTTACAGCTTCTATTCTCCTTTTCTTCGCCTCCTTCCTTATGTGTCGCTTTCTCATTGGCTTTATTTTCCAGGTATTTTTGTAATTCCGTTAATTCAGAGGTCTGTGGAAATATGTTCTTGTAGAGTATAATTCTTAATAGCTGCAAATATATGTATATTAAACTTTAGACAAATTAAACTTGTATTTATTTTGTAAAAATATATATATATATATATACTATATTATAAAGAAGTTTTTTGAAGTTCATCCTATAAAGAAGTTCTTTGAAATTCATCGTAGCCATTGAATAGAAACCAATATTTCAATCTAAACCATCCAATCTACCGCGCCCTCAAACTCTTCCATCTTTTCGGCTGCGCCTCTACTATTCTTTCGAAATCCTCGCTCCCTTACGCTCTTTCTTCAACGGTGACCTCGTCTGCGAATCGACAGTCTCCTCTTACGCAAGAAACCACATCGACGAACTCCTACTTGCGCATGAATCTCTACTAGCGATCTCTCCGCGCAAGAAGCTCCTCCGGAAATCTCCTACCTTGCTAGAGACGAGGGCTTTGTATCACAACGCAATGACATCTTCTTACAGCCACCGCCTTCTTCAGTTCTCCATTTGGTACGACTTCATCTTCTCGACTCATCTTCTCACCGCTACATCAAACTATCAAATGCTCGCTAATTTTTTAGTTTACAAACATTTGTTCTTCATTATTTTCTTACATCTCTGACTTTAACATCTCTTAATTTTCTTTTTTTTGGTCAGATCTCTACTCCCTGTCCGCATCCATTCACAACCTAGGGTCTGTTTGGCGCAGCTCTTGTAACGGCCCAACATATGAAGTGACCCAAACAAATAATAATATCCCAATAATAAATATCCCCTATGATGAAAATGAAAGAATCAGTGTCGGCTTGACGTCACTTTGAAAGATTGAGAAAAATCCTGGCACCCGAGTTATTTTGAAGAACTGTTGATTTCTCTAATTTTTTTATATTGTACCATGTTACTATATGGATTTGTGTTTTAATCATGGACATGTGTTTCACTTGGGGAAGGGTTGTACTGGGGTAGTGGGCCGGCTTCAATTGCTAACGGGTTACTTTATTATATTTGAGTTTGGTGTCTTAAGAGATGACATCTTCAATCAATTGAGGCGGTGGTATTGATAAGCGGTGGAATTACGACCTATGCCCGAGCCTATTCTTTTCATCCAATTTCTTCTGCTTCTCATCTTTCACACCGCCTGGAAAGGGAGACGGGCGGCTTTGGCGCTAGGGTTCACGGAGCTTTCATCTTCGTCCTTCTCTCCCTCTCGTAAACTCACGGTTTCGAATGTGGAGTTCTTCCCTGCTTCGGAAATCAAGTTTGGCAAGATTTGATTGAGCTGAGCTTGGTTGGGCTTGGTGTGGACTCGGTTAATTTTGAATTGAAGCAGTGCTCAGATTTCTTTTACTCTCATTATACCGTGAAGGATGGCTTCTCAAAATAGGCGCGACAATGATATGAGTTGCAATGAATAAAAACAACGGCTGATGGTGAGAGCTACCTGTTTAAGTTTATGCTTTATTGCTCTCTTTTTCATTATGTGTACTCTTATGATTACCTGTTTATTCTTAGCATGGAATACTCGCATATGTATGACCTTGTACAAAGGCAAACAGGCTATTAGATTCTGAGGGGATTAAGAAATAAATGAAACCTAAGTATAGAAATGAAATGTACGACAAACATAAATAAGAATGCATCGATGCAAGGTACTGATAAGGGTATAACTGAACATGAATGCGCATACAAATACTGATGATTTGCCAAACCAGTCGAGCCTGAGGGCATAAACGCGTGTTGTACGTACTGGTTTTGGTATACTGATGACCCAGAAGGGTCGGGCCCAAAGAATGAAATACTGAAATACGGATACTGATATTGATACTGTGACAGTTACCCTTATCATGACCTAAAATAAAAGATACCATAAGAATGTATAGTTATACCGTTACATCGATAACTGAACATGCGAACGGAGATAGTTTCACAGTTACAGTTATTGAACATGCATACTGAGCTAGTTTTATAGTTTCATAGCTTTCATGATTACATTGCTTACCTTGTTTACACTGCTTACATGTTACACTGATACTTGTTTAGAGCCATTGATTACTATTGATCTATAACTGCTTATATGGTTTTATGAATACTAACATGACAGAGATAACATTGATACACAGTTTCGGGACATGTACGTAAAATGGTTAGTAAAGAAACAGTTTTATGTATTGTTATAGCTTTCACATTTATTTATGTGTACAACAGCTAAAGAGGTCTGCACCTCACTTAGTCATGTTTTTATGACTAAGCTCGTCGCCTTTTTGTATAGGTACGAAAAGAACAGTAAGGATGAACGTGGAAAGATAGAAAAGACTCGTGGAAAGCTTCAAGTTATGAGGTACGTCTTATCTTGTGTATTATTATTTTATACTCACTAGCCCTACTTCGTCCTGGGATAACTGTCTTGAACGTAGCTTAGATACAGACATGTGTGGGGTCCAAAATGGGGTCCTCACAAGTGGTATCAGAGCCAGGTTTTCAAGAAGTTCGGCGGTGGTGAGTACAAAATATTTACACATGATTTGACGTTAAGAGTTGATTTTTGGGATTTGTCTCGATCGAATGAAAGTAACGAGTGCAAAAAAAGAAATACACGACGATTTACATGTTAGATGTTTACAGAGTATAGGAATAAGTAACTGATTTGTTATATGGACATAAGAAGAATTATTGGTATGAGAATCTAAATAGATAGTGCTATTGGTTTTCATACACGAGGCATATGCATGAAATTACATTCTTATAAGTAGAAATGATTGAGAGGAAAGATTATATGAACATAACTGTCGAATTAGGATGACTTAAAGAAAGATTGATATATGCAAAATGGTTGAACATGTAATAATGGGTACACAAATGATGAGCTCGAACCTCTAACACTTGTTTAGGGTCAACGTAGACACTGTCCAATATCCGTAGGAAAGTGAAATAACTGTATCCACTGTCAACAGTTACGAAAATGCATATGTATAGGGTGTCCACAATTAAAGGAAAGAGTATTCACTCACAACGATCTAGGAATTTGAACTATAAAAATGAACATCACCAATAGTCATAATACAATGAAAATGGATTGGTTGAAAAATGCGTGTGTCAAAATCAAAGAAAGACCCTATGTAAATAGTTGTGTGTCAATTGATGTATGCAAAGTGGTGACACATTTAACAACGAATGTAAAACGGGCTCAAACCTCTAACATTCTTAAAAGAGCCAATTGTTTAATTTCAATGTAGACATTGCTAAACATCCGTATGAACGTGAAATAACTCTATTCTTTGTCAAAACGTTCAAACTTATTTGCTTTGGCGATAATGTTCATGACACGAAAGGTAACGAAAAATATTGTAATGGATATGCATAGTAAAGATTCACCTTCATCTGGTACTATATATATGGTTTTGAACGAAAAAAGTTATAAATTCAAATGTATTTGTCAACAGAGTACATTGCTTTGATACGATGTAATTGCTTCGACGTATATGAAAACGAAGTCACGAATAAATGTTCAAAGGACTTTAGATAAAAAGAAGATAAAACGTCAAACAATAGAAATGGGAGATAAAATATGTTTGTGTACCATGGGCATACGGGACTAGGATGTGACGGAACAAGATAATTCACTGGCACTCAATCTATGTTATATGTGAGTGTATATTGTTTTGCGTATTGTATATTGTTTTGCGTCGATTGAATGTGATAAGACGACGACATTGAAAACAAATAATTAAGGAAAATGACAGTGCGCATCACAAATGACTTTGTAGAAAAACCTTCAGTGTTGACAAAGATGTTATAAAAGTATTAGGTGAGACATCATATCGGTTAATGTTTCTCAAAGGTAAAATTGAAAATAATACAAAAGCGTAATCAACTGTTCAATTCATGATTAACTCGAATTGACCCACCGTCACAGTGATATCATATCATATTTTCGAGGACGAAAATCTATATAAGGGGGGGGGGGAGAGTTTTGTGACGGCCCAACATATGAAGTGACCCAAACAAATAATAATATCCCAATAATAAATATCCCCTATGATGAAAATGAAAGAATCAGTGTCGGCTTGGCGTCACTTTGAAAGATTGAGAAAAATCCTGGCACCCGAGTTATTTTGAAGAACTGTTGATTTCTCTAATTTTTTTATATTGTACCATGTTACTATATGGATTTGTGTTTTAATCATGGACATGTGTTTCACTTGGGGAAGGGTTGTACTGGGGTAGTGGGCCGGCTTCAATTGCTAACGGGTTACTTTATTATATTTGAGTTTGGTGTCTTAAGAGATGACATCTTCAATCAATTGAGGCGGTGGTATTGATAAGCGGTGGAATTACGACCTATGCCCGAGCCTATTCTTTTCATCCAATTTCTTCTGCTTCTCATCTTTCACACCGCCTGGAAAGGGAGACGGGCGGCTTTGGCGCTAGGGTTCACGGAGCTTTCATCTTCGTCCTTCTCTCCCTCTCGTAAACTCACGGTTTCGAATGTGGAGTTCTTCCCTGCTTCGGAAATCAAGTTTGGCAAGATTTGATTGAGCTGAGCTTGGTTGGGCTTGGTGTGGACTCGGTTAATTTTGAATTGAAGCAGTGCTCAGATTTCTTTTACTCTCATTATACCGTGAAGGATGGCTTCTCAAAATAGGCGCGACAATGATATGAGTTGCAATGAATAAAAACAACGGCTGATGGTGAGAGCTACCTGTTTAAGTTTATGCTTTATTGCTCTCTTTTTCATTATGTGTACTCTTATGATTACCTGTTTATTCTTAGCATGGAATACTCGTATATGTATGGCCTTGTACAAAGGCAAACATGCTATTAGATTCTGAGGGGATTAAGAAATAAATGAAACCTAAGTATAGAAATGAAATGTACGACAAACATAAATAAGAATGCATCGATGCAAGGTACTGATAAGGGTATAACTGAACATGAATGCGCATACAAATACTGATGATTTGTCAAACCAGTCGAGCCTGAGGGCATAAACGCGTGTTGTACGTACTGGTTTTGGTATACTGATGACCCGGAAGGGTCGGGCCCAAATAATGAAATACTGAAATACGGATACTGATATTGATACTGTGACAGTTACCCTTATCATGACCTAAAATAAAAGATACCATAAGAATGTATAGTTATACCGTTACATCGATAACTGAACATGCGAACGGAGATAGTTTCACAGTTACAGTTATTGAACATGCATACTGAGCTAGTTTTATAGTTTCATAGCTTTCATGATTACATTGCTTACCTTGTTTACACTGCTTATATATTACACTGATACTTGTTTAGAGCCATTGATTACTATTGACCTATAACTGCTTATATGGTTTTATGAATACTAACATGACAGAGATAACATTGATACACAGTTTCGGGACATGTACGTAAAATGGTTAGTAAAGAAACAGTTTTATGTATTGTTATAGCTTTCACATTTGTTTATGTGTACAACAGCTAAAGAGGTCTGCACCTCACTTAGTCATGTTTTTATGACTAAGCCCGTCGCCTTTTTGTATAGGTACGAAAAGAACAGTAAGGATGAACGTGGAAAGATAGAAAAGACTCGTGGAAAGCTTCAAGTTATGAGGTACGTCTTATCTTGTGTATTATTATTTTATACTCACTAGCCCTACTTCGTCCTGGGATAACTGTCTTGAACGTAGCTTAGATACAGACATGTGTGGGGTCCAAAATGGGGTCCTCACAGCTCTGGCGGCTGGAGAATCTCTATTCCAGCCGCCAGAGCTGTTTTTTAACTGTTTGGGACAGCTCCTTAATAGCAGCTTTTCAGAAATCTGGAGCTGTTTTGTAGCTCTTCAGAAATCTCCCCCCAGCTTCAGCTTCCGCAAAATAGCTTTCTCTCTCACAGGTTTTGGAAATCTAATGGTTTCTTCAGTTGGAACATGCTCAGAGGCCGGACGGCCTTCCTCCGGCGATTCCGAGCCCCGGACGGCCTTCCTCCGGCGATTCCGAGCCCCTGACGGCCTTTCTCCGGCGATTCCGAGCGCACTTCTGCACAGAACACCCAAACACTCTGCAGCTTTTCAAAACTGCTCCCTAGAGATCTATTTTAAAACAGTTCTATCCAAACAACAGCTTTTCAATCCGCCAGAGCTGTCCCAAACAGAGCCCTAATCTATTACATCTCTGATTTTCACATTCCATTCACATCTTTCTGATTTTTATTTTGCAAAAAATATAAATTTTCATCTAAAAATCAATTTCTCTCTCTCTCCTCTCTCTCGAGGAAGGCTATAAAGATTCCCTATCCCTCTCTCTCCATCTCTCTTCTCTTCTTCTTTCTCTCTCTTCATTGGATGACTAAGATCAAAAGCTTGACATAATTTGGATGACTAAGATTAATTCTACAACTCCAAACTACTTTTTTAATGTACTTAAAGATGTTAGGTCGTTAGAAGCATCCCAACTGGTGGTCAAAGTGGAACCACCTCTCCGTTGCTCCTAGCATGAGTTTTATAGGCAAACCCTAGGTTTTATACATGTATCAGATTTCTCAGTATCCGAACCAAACATGTTAAGCCTCTGAGCCCGTTATATATTCAAATATATATTAACAATCTCATCATATATTTATGAGAAATAACATTTAGATTTCAGAGTGCAGGAAAGTAAAAAAGTTCCAAGTTTCAGACTTTACACATTATCTAGAGAATAAACCACAATTAAAGCATAATAGGAGTTTTGCATAAACAGACATTCAAACATAAAAGTGCAGCTCGGGAATAAAAGTATGAAAATATAGAAATAAAATGGATCGACAAGTAACAATTCTTCTCAGATAGTAGATCATCAGCATCCAAGTCAAAATCTACTTTCTCTCGACCATCTTCACTAGTATTTGTAAGGGATTTCATGAGTTTAGACTCTATGAATTTATAAACATATGCAGTGATATTTAAAGTAAACAGTTCTACCTAAATGAGTTTAGTACTTATTGTAGCAGTGAAGTAACACTGCCAACATATCTATCCAGTCTAACTAGGACCAGTCAAGTTATGATTTTAATAAATCAAACATAATTATTTTACTCATTAATGATCATGTTGTACCTCATCATCAAATATATAATGATTTGACACAACAACATTTGCAATATTATTAAGTGTAGAATAATATGTTATGATCATTAATGTTAGATTAACTTTTACAATCAATTTTTATTTCAAATTGAATAATTCTCGAATCAACTTATAATGAGAAAAATGTTAAGTCATCAAATGTGGAATGACAAGCATCTAACTATCTTAAGTTTTCATCAAGATATTATTTGGGATTTTCAGTCTGTTATTAGATGCTTGAATGTTTGCAGCTATATGTTCTTATCATTATAACATATACATATGAGGAAATTTTCATATTTCTATAAATTTTAATCTCATTTCTCCTTATGTTTTTATTCTAAAAACTCTATTTAATCCTTTTGCAATATTATCATTTGACCTCACATCAATTAGGGTCATAATCCATTGACTTGTGAGGGAGGTCAATTAGGCTTGTTTCATCCTTAGTTGTCTTCTTTTATCATTGAATAAAGTGTTCATAGCAATCATTTTTGTATCCTGATTGTCGTAGTAAACTACAACAGAACTCAGTTTCAGACTTGTCAGTGGAATATCCATAACCAAATCTCTTATCCGCTCGACTTCTTCTCCTGCTGAAACTAGAGCGTAGAATTCAGATTCCATAGAAGAGAGAGTAATGCATGATTGACTCTTGGACTTTTAGGCTACAGTTGCTCCTCTTAGGCTGCGTTTGGCCCGGCTTATCACGACTTATTTACTCCGGTGAGGTTGAACAAAAATGTCATTGTATGCCAAAATTTTATGCCTCAAATTAATTTATTTTTTGTAACATTTGTGATACAAAACATACATTCTATGATAATGACGTTTCTGTCCAACCTCATCGGAGCAAAAAAGCTGCGATAAGCCGCACCAAACGCACCCTTAGTGTGAAATAAATCCACTAGTGGACTTATCATTATTTCTGAGCACTATGATGCATCAAAATATTCTTCTAGAATTTGAGGATGATCATTGTAGCATAAAACGTACTTTTGAGTGTGCTTTAAGCATCTTATCAGCCTATCGAGGGCATTCCAATAGTCTTGACTAGGATTACAAGTGAATTTGCTTAACATGCCTATCATAAAGGTTATATTAGGTCTGTTGCAGACCATAATGTACATGAGACCAATCAGTTTAGAATAATCTAACTGTCTACTCGTAGCTCCTTCATTGAGCTTTAAATAGTTATTGTAACCGTATGATGTCTCTACTAATCTACTTTCACTATATCTACACGTATCCAACATGGATTTTATATAGTGGCTTTGACTTAAAGAAGTGACATTTTTCTCAAATCTCACTTGCATGCCTATTATAGTTTCAGCTACATCTATGTCTTTAATGCTAAATTATTTAATTAGACATGACTTAACTTCATCTATTTCAGATTCATCAGATCCTATAATTAGCATATCATATACATACAAACATATTATAATGACTTTATTTGATCTATGACGTATATAAAGACATTTATCAGAGAGACTCAACATGAATCTCATGACCTTTACACTATAGTCAAATTTTTCATGTCATAATTTGGGTGTTTGTTTCAGTCTGTATAGTGACTTAATTAACTTACAAATCTTATTTTTGTGACATTTACAATGAAGCATTCATGTTGACTCATGTATATCTCTTTGATCAGATCTTCATTCAAGAAAGCAGTCTTAACATTCATTTGATGAATAAAAAAGTTCTCAATAGATACAATGGCAAGAAGCATTTTGATGGTTGTTAGGTGACACACTGGTGAGTATATATCGAAATAATCTACTCTACTAACTTGTGTAAAACCTTTAGCCACCGAGCGTGCTTTATACTTAGCTACGCTACCATCAGCATTTAATTTCTTTTTCAAAACTCATTTACACCATATAGTTTTAGCCCATTTTGGCTTATCAACTAACGTCCAAGTGTTGTTTTGAAGTAGAGAGTTCATCTTTTTATCAATTGCTTCTTTCCAGAGTAGTGAATCTCTTGATCTCATCGCATCCTTATAGATGGATGGATCAACCTCAACGTGGTAAGTGATAAAATCACTATCGAAGGTTCTAGGAGTTCTCTCTCTCACAGAAGTCCTCCTAGACTCTATGTCAAAATTGTCTGCGTAAACTAAATAAGAGGTGTTCGGTACCGATTCAGAATCTTCCTCAGTAATTGTTGTGTGCATACTTGGGAGTGACAACTTCTTATCTTTAAGTAATTTATCTTCAAATAAAACCACATCTTTAGATTTTATAATGATATTATTAGAAATATCTAAGAATCTATCTGCAATATTATCCTCAACACAGTCTAGGTAGACACATATGTTGGTCCTAGGTCCAAGCTTAGACTTTCTTGGGTTGAAAACCCTAACATAGGTTATACAACCCTAGGTCTTAAGTCTACTTATGTTTGGAGGTCTCCTCAACCAAAGCTTATATAATATAATCTCTAACTTAGCATGAAATACTTTATTTAGAATGTGATTTGCAGTTAAGACTGCTTCTCCTCAATAAACAGTAGGTCTGCAAGCAGTCAGTAGCATGAAGTTCAATATTTTTGTTAACGTTATATTATTTCACTTAGCTATACCATTTGCTTGGGGTGAGTAAGGAGCAATGATTAAATCTTTAATTTCTTGAGAGACAAGAAAATACTTGAACTCACTGGTCGTCGAGCTCACCCCAGGCCGTCGAGCTCTCCCCTAGCTGTCTACTCACCCCAGACCACCGAGCTCTCCCCTAGCCTCCTACTCGCCCCAGACTGCCAAGCTCACCCTAGGCCACCGAGCTCGCCCCTAGCCGCCTACTCTCCCCAGGCCGCCGAGCTCGTCCATAGCCGCCTACTTGCCCTAGGCCGTCGAGCTCGCCCTAGGCAGCCGAGCTCGCCCCAGGCCGCCGAGCTCGCCCCTAGCCGGCTACTCGCCCCAGGCTGCCAAGCTCGCCCCTAGCCTCCTACTCGCTCGGCTTCAGCTCGCCTTGTCGCCTGCTCGCCCGGCTCGAGGGGCTGCCCCTAGTGGACAACATTTAGCTATTTAGAACAGCGGGATTTGGCTGTTGACAGACCAATTTGGGGGTACTTCAGTAATTTCAGAGCAGCGGAGGTTGGTTATTCGTAGGTCATTCCCAGAAAACTATAAATAGACCCTTGAGGGTGCCTTGGAGAGTATGACTTCTTCATCACTTCAATCCCCTTACTTTCTTCCTCCAAGGCACCTAGCTCAGCATTGGCTAGGGAGGGGGAGATCTCAAAGGTCTTCCGGGTGTGAGGTGGTACCTCCACGCTAGAGCCGAGGGTTTGTTCCTAGCTTCTTGAGTCTTTGAACTATGACGTTCTCCTGAGTGCAGTAGGTGCGAGGTTATCCCTTTATTGGGACCCCAAAATTCACGAGAGATTAAGTTTTTGGTTTCAATATTTTGGTGCGGTGAGCGTAGAGAGTGACCAGTACATAAGATCTCGAGAGAGTGTCATGACCGGAAATCAGGGAGGTAGTGTTGATCTCGACGAGCTCCTCAACTCATCACCCTTCGTAGGAAGGGAGGAGTTCATGACGTCCATCCAAGGCATCATGGAGATGTTGTGAAGTATTGCCCCTCGGGCTGACAGCTCAACCCCCACCCCCCAGGGACTGGCTCCCAGGGCTCTCGGCGAGCTGACCTAGAGTGGTCTCGGCGAGCTGCCTCCCAAGGGCATAGACGAGATGACCCCAGCCGGGGGAGAAGGAAGTGCACTAGGAAGAAGGTCTGGGAAGGAAAGTATGGGAGAGGGGGTCAAGCGAGACCTCCCCGGCCGGGAGCTGTTCCCCAGCCCGACGAGTGCTCGCCTCCCAGGCGACCAGGTCGCGCGAGTAGAGCTCGCGAGACAGCCAATAAGGGGGTCACCCTTCAGCGAGCTGATCATCTCGGCTCCTATTCCTGAGGGGTTCAGAGAGCCTCACATGACCTATTATACCGGGAAGGATGACCCTGTCCAGCACCTGCAGTGGTTCGAGGATGCCGTCTCCATCAGGCTAATGACTGATGCCTTCAAGTGTCGCCTCTTTGCGATCACGTTGAGGGACAAGACAAGAGACTGGTTCCCCCAACTCCCACCGAAATTGATCAATGAGTTCGAGGACTTGATTCGGAGCTTTCAGCTTCGCTTCTCCACCTACAAGAAGAGGAAGAAGAGTCCTGAGTCCATCTTCCTGATAAGGCAGAGGGCCGAGGAGTCGCTGGCTCATTACGTTGATAGGTTCCAAGAGGAAATCCTGGATATCCGAGAGATGTCGGGGTATGCCCTCCAGATAGCGTTCACGGTGGGGTTGCACGAGGGATTCTTCAAGATGAGCCTGACCCGAAAGACCCCCCACCCCCCCCTTTCCTTCGAGGAGCTGATGGAAAGGGCGGATGAGGAGATAGTCATGGAGGCGGCCAACCAGGCATTTGTCAAGAAATTGGCAATGCTAACAAATACGGAGTCAAAGGAGCAAAGTGGCTCGAGACATCAAGAGGGAAGACGGAGAGAGGAGCAGAGAGCTCAGGGTTTCTAGAGACAGGAGGGTGTGGAGCCTGGTTGGAGGCATGAGGGAGGGTCCGTTTAGGGTCCAGGGAGAGGTCTCATTTAGGGTGGGGAGGATTTTTAGGAAGGCCAAGGAAGATACTTCCAAAGGCAAGCCCCTAGGCAGCTCCTACCCCCACCGCTGCAAGGGATGACGATCGGTCGAAGGGAGAGGAGGAACCGCGCTGGAAGAGGAAGAGTCAGAGTAGAGTTACCCTACTGTGAGTTCCACCAGGAGGAGGGTCATACAACAACTACTTGCCCCGAATTCCAGGAGTTGAGAAGGACAAGAGCTCCGGCGCCACAGCTTCAACGACCGCAAATCCGGTACGGATTGAAGAAGTCCAACCCGAGGCAGCATGAGAGAGGTGTGAGGATAGGGTTGATGTGGGCACCCGGGGAGGGATGATTTGATGTACGAGGAAAGAGGGAGGTATACGAAGTAGATCATCTCTTGCAATGAACTTTGCTTGCGTTGTATTAACTATGATTGATGAAAAAGACCGCCGAAAAACATTTGTGATCCGTGCCTTAGCTTTGAGATGATTCTGCTGACCAGGTTCCCACTAGCTGGTAGGGCAGGTTGATCTCTCGTGGAGGCTAAGTACTTTTAGCTCCGAGATGATTCCGCTGACCAGGCTCCCACTAGCTGGCAGGGCAGGTTGATCTCTCGTGGAGGCTAAGTCTTTTTAGCTTTGAGATGATTCCGCTGAACAAGCTCCCACTAGCTGGCAGGGCAGGTTGATATCTCGTGGAGGCTAAGTCCTTTTAGCTCCGAGACGATTCCACAGACCAGGCTCCCACTTGCTGGAAGGGCAGGTTGATCTCTCGTGGAGGCTAAGTACTTTTAGCTCCGAGATGATTCCGCTGACCAGGCTCCCACTAGCTGACATGACAAGTTGATCTCTCGTGGAGGCTAAGTCCTTTTAGCTCCGAGATGATTCCGCTGACCAGGGTCCCACTAGCTGGCAGGGCAGGTTGATCTCTCGTGGAGGCTAATTCCTTTTAGCTCTGAGATGATTCCGCTGACTAGGCTCCTACTAGCTGGCAGGACAGGTTGATCTCTCGTGGATGCTAAGTCCTTTTAGCTCCGAGATGATTCTGTTGACCAGGCTCCCACTAGTTGGCAGGCCAGGTTGATCTCTCGTGGAGGTTAAGTCCTTTTAGCTCCGAGATGATTCCGCTGACCAGACTCCCACTAGCTGGCAGGGCAGGTTGATCTCTCGTGGAGGCTAAGTACTTTTAGCTTCGATATGATTCCGTTGACCAGGCTCCCACTAGCTGGCATGGCAGGTTGATCTCTCGTGGAGGCTGTCCTTTTAGCTCCGAGATGATTCCGTTGACCAGGCTCCCACTAGCTGGCAGGGCAGGTTGATCTCTCGTGGAGTCTAAGTCCTTTTAGCTTTGAGATGATTCTGATGACTAGACTTCCACTAGATGACAGAGCAAGTTGATCTCTTGTGGAGGCTAAGTCTTTTTAGCTCTGAGATGATTCCGCTGACCAGGCTCTTACTAGCTGGCAGGGCAGGTTGATCTCTCGTGGAAGCTAAGTTCTTTTAGCTCCAAGATGATTCCGCTGTCAGACTCCCACTAGCTGGCAGGGCAGGTTGATCTATCATGAAAGCTATGTTCTTTTAGCTCCGAGATGATTCCGCTACCAGGCTCCCGCTAGCTGGCAGGGCAGGTTGATCTCTCGTGGAGGCTAAGTCCTTTTAGCTCCGAGATGATTCTGCTGACCAGGCTCCCACTAGCTGGCAGGGCAGGTTGATCTCTCGTGGAGGCCAAGTCCTTTTAGCTCCAAGATAACTCGGCTGACTAGGCTCCCACTAGCTGGCAAGGCAGGTTGATCTCTCGTGGAGGCTAAGCCCTTTTTACCCCGAGGCCGTCTCGTCACCTAGGCTCCCATTAGCTGGCATGACAGGTTGAACCCTCGGGGAGGCCAAGTTTTTTTTACCCCGAGACTTTCTCGTCACCCAGGCTCCCATTAGATGGCGTGACAGGTTGACCCCTCGGGGAGGCCAAGTGTTATTTACCCCGAGGCCGTCTCGTCACCCAGGCTCCCATTAGCTGGCATGACAGGTTGACCCCTCGGGGAGGCCAAGTGTTTTTTACCCCGAGGTCGTCTCGTCACCCAGGCTCCCATCAGTTGGTATGACAGGTCGACCCCCTAGAGACTAAGTATCTTTTCGACCACGTAAGAGAATTACACAGCGAATTCGTTGGGTTGGATGTTTCTTTCCGAGCTTGTTCCAACCTCGAAAAGAGCAGAGATTGTGTACAACCCCGTATTCGCGGAGTGAGGTCCCTCCAGCAGGCGCGGGGCTAGCTATGCATTTTAAGCTTTTTGAAGGTTTTACACTCTTGGAGGCCAATTTAGTGTGAATCTGAGTTTTATATTAGTAGGGGGGATAAAATATTTTTCTCCCCCCAGCCCCATCAGGGGGTCACCCAGCTTCCACGCCGTCGAGCTCGCCCTAGGCCGCCGAGCTCGCCCCAGGCCGTCGAGCTCGCCCCAGGCCACTCGGCGGCCGTCGAGGTCGCCCCAGGCCGCCGAGCTCGCCCCTAGCCGCCTACTCACCCCAGGCCGCCGAGCTCGCCCCTAGTCGCCTACTCGCCCCAGGCCACCGAGCTCACCCCAGGCCGCCGAGCTCGCCCCTAGTCGCCTACTCGCCCCAAGCCGCCGAGCTCGCCCCAAGCCGCCGAGCCCGCCCCTAGCCGCCTACTCTCCCCAGGACATAGAGCTCATCCTAGGCCGTCGAGCTCGCCCCTAGCCTCCTACTCGCCCCAGGACGCAAAGCTCGCCCCTAGTCGTCTACTCGCCCGGCCTCAGCTCGCCTTGTCGCCTGCTCGCCCGGCTCGAGGGGATGCCCCTAGTGGACTGCATTTAGCTATTTAGAACAGCGGGATTTGGTTGGCAAACAAATTTGGGGGCATTTCAGTAATTTCAGAGCAGCGGAGGTTGGTTATTGACAGGTCATTTCCAAAAAACTATAAATAGACCTTTGAAGGTGCCTTGGAGGGCATGACTTCTTCATCACTTCAATCCCCTTGCTTTCTTCCTCCAAAGCACCTAGCTCAGCATTGGCTAGGGAGGGGGAGATCTCAAAGGTCTTCCGGGTGTGATATGGGACCTCCACGCTAGAGCCGAGGGTCTGTTCCTAGATTCTTGAGCCTTTGGCCTGTGACGTTCTCCTGAGTGTAGTAGGTGCGAGGTCACCCCTTTCTTGGGACCCCGAACTCCACGAGAGACCAAGTTTTTGGTTTCAACACTAGTAATCTTAGTCTGAGCACACACTTTATATTTCTCAAGTTGGTTTTTAGTATCTAATGTGATCTGGTGAGTTCTAGCTATTTGGAACATCTTTCTATAGTTCACATGCATAGTCTCTTATGTAGAGTCTTAAAGCTAATTAAGTTTGATTGAACTTATTAGACTACTTCGTTTGTTAAACTTAGTCAGTAAATTCTATTTTGGATGCATGCACATCCAAAATAGTGTGAGTTAATTGACAGTGTTACTCTACTGTTATAAAAATTAAAAGGCATATCAGCATCACACAGTAAACTAATAGACACTAAATTAGCAGCTAGTGAAGACATAAATAAAATATTTTTTAATGTTAAAATTTTACCTGAGGATAACAACAAGGTTCCATTCCGCACCTTCAGCATATCATCTGTCTCACCATTTGCAACAATCACATATTCCTTTGCATTAAAGAGCATTGTAAACTATTTAACATTATTGCTGTACAACCCCATATTCGCTGGGTGGGACCCAAAGGCTTCGAAAGTCAGGATTGGGTTAGTCTCTGGCTAACCTCGGGTTAACCCTGAGACATGCTTGTGGAGTTCTCGCCCTATAGGAACTCTCGCCAAGGGCAGGCGAAAGCTGAGGAAACCAGGACAGATCGTCGACCTCGCGGCAGGAGAGATCGTCGACCGACCAGACCAGGGCAGATCGTCGACCTCGCGGCAGGAGAGATCATCGACCTCGCGCCAGGACAGATCGTCGACCTCGCGGCAGGAGAGATCGTCGACCGACCAGACCAGGGCAGATCGTCGACCTCGCGGCAGGAGAGATCGTCGGCCGACCAGGGCAGATGGTCGACCTCTCGGCAGGAGAGGTCGTCGAACGACCGAAACAGAGGGCCTGACCGCGCAAGCTCCCGCCCAGGGGAGGCGAGAAGGCCCCAGGAGGGCCTTCAGTCGCGATAGCTTCGAGACCGTAGAGGGCGCGAACCTCCCTGGCAAGGGGGTCTCGCCAAGGTTGGCCCGGGTGAGGGTCCAGCGAGAGCCTTCTCGGCCAGGGTTCTCGCCAAGTGGGCCCACGTGGTGGGGCCCGGCGCTCATAAAGAGGATTATTTTATAATACATTATCCCGAGGTAAAATTACCCAAATGCCCTTTAAATGACAGCGGGATTTGGCTATTGGCAGACCCCTCAGGGGTATTTCAGTATTTTCAGGTCAAAGGAAGGCTATAAAAAGACCCATAAGGGCTCTTTAGAAGGCAAGTTGATCATTTTCCTCTAGCCCTAGTGCCTTCTGAAGAGCTCCCAGCCCAGCATTCGGCTTTGGAGGGGAAGCTCTCAGAGATCTTCCGTGTGTGTGGTGGGACCTCCCAGCTGAGGCTTTGGGTCAGTGTTAGGGCCTTAGCAACCTGTCAGGGGTCGAGGTTTGAGAGAAGTAGGCATTGACTGCGCTTTGGTTCGTGAACATTTGTTGAGGTCATTTTTGGCTTCAACAGTTCTGGTGCGGTGAGCGTGGACGCAGTCAGTGCAAGAAAATCTCGAGTTAAGTCCCATGGCAGGAGGCGAGGGTGAAGGATCAGGCGCAGGAGGATCCCCCACCCGGGTGGACGAGGCGACGAGGAAAATGTTTGAGGACTTCAGGCGAGAAGTCATGCAGACGATCAACTTGGCCTTCTCGGCAAGGAACGAGTGGGAAACGCCGCAGGTTCCGGTGGAGGTGGTTCCGCTGCTAGGCGAGAACGCCCCGGGGCAGCGTCCCGGTAAGGAGGTCCCGGTAGAGGCAGGCGAGAGAGACGTAGCCGCGCGGGAGCTCTTCCCAGGTCAGCGTCTCGGGAAGGAGCTCCCGGCGGATCTGGGCGAGAAGGAGGCGACGGTGCGGGAACTCTTCCCTGGGCAAGGTCTCGCGGATCGGTCCAGCCAACCGAGATCGCGAGACGTGCCTTCTCGCCAGGCAGGGGGCGAGACCCCCTTTAGTGAGCTCATTGTCTCGGCTCCAGTGCCGGAGGGGTTCCGGGAGCCGGACATGACCTACTACACCGGGAAGGATGACCCGGTCCAGCACGTGCAATGGTTCGAGGACGTGGTGTCCATCAGGCAAATGTCGGATGCCTTCAAGTGTCGGCTTTTTGCCATCACTCTGAAAGAAAAGGCCAGGGACTGGTTCCACCAGTTGCCGGCAAGTTCCATCTACAGCTTTGAGGATCTGCGGAGGGGTTTTCTGTTGAGATTCTCAACTTCGAAGAAAAGGAAGAAGGAGGCTGAGTGCCTGTTTGCAGTGAGGCAGGGGCCGGAGGAGACGTTAGGTCGCTATGTCGACCGGTTCCAAGAGGAGGTTCTCCTGGTCCAGGAGGTCCCGGGGTATGCGCTGATGCTAGCCTTCACCCTGGGGCTGAGGCCAGGGTTCTTTAGCATGGAGTTGAAGAGAGTGCCCCCTCTCTCTTTTGAGGAGCTCATGGAGAGGGCGGCGAAGGAGATAGACTTTGAGAGGGCAAACCCTGCGTTTGCAAGAAAGCTGGCCAGGCTGGCCGAGGACGACGTGAAGGAGCCGGTGGCGGGAAAGCAGAGAGAGCAGAGGGAGCAGAGGGAGCCGAGGGAAGATCGGAGAAGAGAAGAGCCCCGAGGGCAGGGGCAACAGCATGGGGGGGCCAGGGAGCCAAACAACCGACTGGGTTGGAGGCCTCAGGAGGGTCGCCCCCAGGGCCAGGGAGGACTTCAGATAAGAGATAACTTTCGGGAGCCCAGAAGGCTGGAGCAGGGAGGATGGCGACAAGGACCAAGGGGTCATTTCCCACCGCCGCAGGAGGCTATGGAGGTGGGAAGGGGAAGAGGAAGAAGATTTCGGGGAGCCGGAAGAAGGGGAGGAGGAGAAGGAAGAGGGGGCAGGGTGGCGTTGCCTTATTGTGACTTCCATCAGGAGGAAGGTCACGCAACGGCCACCTGCCCAGAGTTTCTGGAGATTAGAGGGGCCAGAGTGGCCGGAAGACAAGATCCGCCTGCAAGGATCGTCGAAGTACAGCGGGAAGAGGTGGAGGACAGATGTGAAGACAGGATTGACGTGGGGACCCGAGGAGGGATTGGAGTGATCCACGGGGGAGTGGGGATCGAGGCAACCCGCAAGGGGAGCCTTCAAACCATGTTCCGCCGAGGGGTCGCCTCGACCTCCCAGGCTCCACCCCCAGAGGAGAAGATCACTTTCTCATCCGCGGATATGCCAGACTACGAGGACCCGTTCTGCGACGCGCTTGTGATCCAGACAGCGGTAGAAAACTACACCGTCTCCCGGATACTGGTGGATAATGGGAGCTCGGTGAATGTGATCTTCAAGAAGGCCTTCGATGAGATGAGAGTGGAAGGAAAAAGGGTCCTGGCTTCTGATGGACCGCTTTTTGGCTTCTCCGGAGAAAGGAAAGAAGTGGAAGGGGGAGTGGGCCTGCATGTGAGGCTTGGGGGCGTCTCACGGAACTGTCGGTTCGTGATCGTGGACGCCCCGAGTAGTTACAATGCCATCTTCGGACGTCCCCTCATCAGCGCCTTTCGCTGTGTACCCTCCTCGTACCACCAATGCCTCAAGTTCAACAATGGAGGGGTGCAGGTTAGGATCAGGGGGATCCGAAGATGGCAAGGCAGTGCTATGTGACGGCGGTTAACACCGTGTCATGGATGGAGGAGGCAGAGGAGTTGGAGAGGGAGATGGCTGAGCAGGAAGGAGTTGGGGAAGGGGGGAGGAGCCTGGGAGAGGCGATGGAGGTTGCTGAGGAGATAGCGGAGGCGGAGGAGTCGGGGAAGATCAGCCCAGAAGAGGCGAGAGGAGTGGTGGATGAAGAAGAGCATAGGCAGGGGGAGAGCCTGGAGGAGACGATGGAAGTTGATGAGGTTGGGGGAGAAGAGCTCGAGTTTGAGCGGGAAGAGGCAAGGGTAAGTTGGGAGCGGTCGGGGCTGGAGCCGGCCGAAGAGGTGGTGGAGATGGAGGTGCTTACAAGAGCGGGGGAGGTGCAAAGGATTCGGATCAACGGAGGCTTGAGCCTTGAGGATCAGGAGCGGATGCGAGCCTGCATCCAGGGCAACGTCGACATCTTCGCTTGGAGCGCGGCAGACATGCCGGGCATCGACGCGGACGTGGCCTGCCACCGCTTGAACCTGGATTCCAGAGCCCGCCCCATACGCCAAAAGATGAGGGCCATCGCCACCAAGCTAGAAGCCCCCATCCGAGAGGAGGTCCAAAAGCTCCTGGACGCAGGTTTCATCTCAGAGATCCAGTATCCAGGCTGGATCTCCAACGTGGTAATGGTAAAGAAGGGAGGAGGAAAATGGCGCATGTGTATCGATTTTTCCTTATTAAATAAATCATGCCCCAAGGATTGTTACCCCTTGCCTCGAATCGACGCGCTGGTTGACTCAGCCGTCGGTTTTTCTCTTATGAGTTTTTTAGATGCATTTTCAGGTTACCACCAGATCCGGATGCACCCTCCTGATGTCAAGGATGTTTCCTTCATCACAAGAGAGGGATGCTTCAGCTATAAGATGATGCCCTTCGGATTAAAGAATGCAGGGGCAACATACCAACGCATGATGGATCGAATCTTTCGAGATCAAAGGGGAAGGAACCTGGAGGTCTATGTGGATGACCTCATGGTCAAGAGCAAGTGTGTTGATTCCCACTTGCGAGACTTGGAGGAGACGTTCGCCACCCTGCGGAAGTTCAAGATGAGGTTGAACCCCTTGAAGTGCGTCTTCGGGGCTAGTCGCGGCAAATTCCTCGGGCACCTCTTGACTCCCGCGGGGGTAGAACCCAACCCCGATAAGGTTAAGGCTATTCTAGACCTAGAATCGCCTCGCAACGCCAAGGAGATCCAGCGCTTGACCGGGAAGTTGGCCGGGTTAAGCAGGTTCCTCTCGCGGTCAGGGGATAGATGTTCCTCCTTCTTCAAAGTACTTCGTGGCAACCAAGCATTCGAATGGACGGCCGAGTGCGAAGAGGCTTTTCAGGGGCTGAAGAGGCAACTCTCCCAAGCTCCGTTACTTCAAAGCCCAAAGGAGGGGGAGGACCTAGCCTTGTATTTAGGAGTGGGAGGAGAGGCGGTGAGCTCCGTCTTGGTTAGGGAAGAGGGGAAGAAGCAGTTACCCGTCTATTATGTCAGCCGAATCTTAAAAAAGGCGGAGCTCCGATACCCCATCCTGGAGAAGCTAGCATATGCTTTGGTCATCTCAGCTAGGAAGCTTCGCCCTTACTTTCAAGCACACTCGATTAGGGTGATAACCGACCATCCCCTTCGCAAGGTCTTGGAGGGGGTGGAACATTCAGGAAGGTTGGCAAAGTGGTCCATCGAGCTAAGCGAGTTTGACATCTCTTTCGTCCCGAGGCTCTCTATCAAAGCCCAGGCCGTAGCGGATTTCCTGGCGGACTATGTTACCGAGGCGGAGGCCGAAGAACCAAAGCCGCAAGAAGCGTGGAAGATGGTGGTCGACGGGGCCTCAGGAAGGCACTCCCTGGGGGGAGGTGTGGTGTTGGTAAGCCCTCAGGGAGTTACTATAGAGCAAGCAGTGACTTTCCACTTCCCTGTAACCAACAACCAAGCAGAGTATGAGGCTGTGATCGCCGGCCTTCGCTTGGCAAAGGAGTTGGAAATCCAGGACGTGGAAGCCTTCACCGACTCAATGGTGGTAGCATCGCAGATCCGAGGCGAGTTTGAGACCCGGGAGCCGACCCTCGCGAGGTATCTATCTAAGGCAAGAGCCATCATCGGGGGTTTCCGTTCATTCTCTATTCGACATGTCCCCAGGGAGGAAAGCGCGGCAGCTGATCGACTGGCGAAGTTCGGGCCTCGGGGAGGAGGTACCCTAACCGAACTATTCCGACCAGCCATTGAAGAGGGGGAGTTGATGGAGGTGAATCGGCGGTCCTCATGGATGGATCCATTGGTGACTTTCTTAACCACGGGAGAACTGTCGGAAGAAGTCAAGGATGCAAAGAGCTTCAGGCACAAGGCGGCTCATTACCTGATGCTGGAAGGGAGCTTGCATCGGAAGATGTTGTCAGGGCTCCTCGCGAGATGCGTAACCGAAGAGGAAGTCCCGAGGATCCTGGAAGAGGTGCATTCTGGAGAGTGCGGCAGCCATTCAGGGGGAAGGACATTGGAAGCAAGGGTGATAAGGCAGGGATATTTCTGGCGGACCATAAGGAGGGATACAGCTGAATTCGCAAGGAGGTGTCGGAAGTGCCAAGTACATGCTCCTCTCCAGCTCTTGCCCGCCCAAAGACTTCGAAGCATCACGACGCCATGGCCCTTCGCCATTTGGGGGATGGACCTGGTTGGACCCTTCCCTCCAGCTAGCGGGCAAAGGAGGTTCCTCCTAGTGATGATTGACTACTTCTCCAAATGGCTGGAGATCAAGCCGTTAGCCAAGGTAACCTCCCAGGTCATCAGAAACTTCGTTTGGGGGGAAATCATTTGCAGGCACGGATTGCCCCAAGCGATAGTGACAGACAACGGTCCTCAGTTTGCCAGCGAAGAATTCATCAGCTTCTGCACCCAATTGGGGATCGATCTCAGGTTCGCCTCTGTCCACCATCCTCGGAGCAATGGTCAGGTGGAGGCGGCAAACAAAGTCATCGTCAACTTGCTCAAAAAGAAGGTCGAGAACCTGAAGGGTAGCTGGGTGGAACAGCTCCCTTCCGTCCTGTGGGCCTTGCGAACAACTCCGAACACGGCCACTGGAGAGACCCCCTTCAAGCTCTCTCACGGGTGTGAGGCTGTCCTCCCGGTGGAGTTCGAGGTTCGGTCCCCGAGGATCGCGGCCGCAGCGGAGGGAAGCGAAGCTTGGAGGTTGGAGAATGAGGAAGGGTTGCGCCTCTCATTAGATATGGTGGAAGAGCTGCGGGATGTTGCCGCCATCAGGCAAGAAGAAATAAAACGGCGAATGGCTCGGTACTTCGATAAGCACATCAGAGTCAAGCAATTCACCGAGGGGGATCTAGTACTGAAAAAGGTCGACGCTGCAGGAAGGTCGGCCGCTGTTGGTAAGCTCAACCCTAGCTGGGAGGGGCCTTATATAGTAGAGAAGGCTCTGGTTAACGGAGGCTACTATCTCCAGGATGCGGAGGGAAGGACCTTGAGTCACACCTGGAATGGTGATGACCTGAAGCGCTTCTACCCGTAAGGGGAAAGAAGGATTGTAATGTTGTAAATAACTATTGCATTTTCAATAAGTTTATTTCAGGATATTGACTATCTCTGAGTATGCAATCTTTATGCTTTTTGTTTTTACCGGCTATGACTCCTCATCTCAATGATAGAATAGGCCTGTTTGAAGGAATCTTCAACGACACCCCGAGCTCGGCTCGGCCCCAGGTAGACCCGCTGCGCAGGCTCTCGTCTAGCTGGCAGGTCCGAAGGCTCGCCTGTGGGGGAAAGGTTGGCTCTTGTGATACTTTGTTCTTAGCCACTTCTACGACACCCCGAGCTCGGCTCGGCCCCAGGTAGACCCGCTGCGCAGGCTCTCATCTAGCTGGCAGGTCCGAAGGCTCGCCTGTGGGGGAAAGGTTGGCTCTTGTGATACTTTGTTCTTAGCCACTTCTACGACACCCCGAGCTCGGCTCGGCCCCAGGTAGACCCGCTGCGCAGGCTCTCATCTAGCTGGCAGGTCCGAAGGCTCGCCTGTGGGGGATAGGCTGGCTCTTGTGATACTTTGTTCTTAGCCACTTCTACGACACCCCGAGCTCGGCTCGGCCCCAGGTAGACCCGCTGCGCAGGCTCTCATCTAGCTGGCAGGTCCGAAGGCTCGCCTGTGGGGGAAAGGTTGGCTCTTGTGATACTTTGTTCTTAGCCACTTCTACGACACCCCGAGCTCGGCTCGGCCCCAGGTAGACCCGCTGCGCAGGCTCTCATCTAGCTGGCAGGTCCGAAGGCTCGCCTGTGGGGGATAGGCTGGCTCTTGTGATACTTTGTTCTTAGCCACTTCTACGACACCCCGAGCTCGGCTCGGCCCCAGGTAGACCCGCTGCGCAGGCTCTCATCTAGTTGGCAGGTCCGAAGGCTCGCCTGTGGGGGAAAGGTTGGCTCTTGTGATACTTTGTTCTTAGCCACTTCTACGACACCCCGAGCTCGGCTCGGCCCCAGGTAGACCCGCTACGCAGGCTCTCATCTAGCTGGCAGGTCCGAAGGCTCGCCTGTGGGGGAAAGGTTGGCTCTTGTGATACTTTGTTCTTAGCCACTTCTACGACACCCCGAGCTCGGCTCGGCCCCAGGTAGACCCGCTGCGCAGGCTCTCGTCTAGCTGGCAGGTCCGAAGGCTCGCCTGTGGGGGAAAGGTTGGCTCTTGTGATACTTTGTTCTTAGCCACTTCTACGACACCCCGAGCTCGGCTCGGCCCCAGGTAGACCCGCTGCGCAGGCTCTCATCTAGCTGGCAGGTCCGAAGGCTCGCCTGTGGGGGAAAGGTTGGCTCTTGTGATACTTTGTTCTTAGCCACTTCTACGACACCCCGAGCTCGGCTCGGCCCCAGGTAGACCCGCTGCGCAGGCTCTCATCTAGCTGGCAGGTCCGAAGGCTCGCCTGTGGGGGATAGGCTGGCTCTTGTGATACTTTGTTCTTAGCCACTTCAACGACACCCCGAGCTCGGCTCGGCCCCAGGTAGACCCGCTGCGCAGGCTCTCATCTAGCTGGCAGGTCCGAAGGCTCGCCTGTGGGGGATAGGCTGGCTCTTGTGATACTTTGTTCTTAGCCACTTCTACGACACCCCGAGCTCGGCTCGGCCCCAGGTAGACCCGCTGCGCAGGCTCTCATCTAGCTGGCAGGTCCGAAGGCTCGCCTGTGGGGGAAAGGTTGGCTCTTGTGATACTTTGTTCTTAGCCACTTCTACGACACCCCGAGCTCGGCTCGGCCCCAGGTAGACCCGCTGCGCAGGCTCTCATCTAGCTGGCAGGTCCGAAGGCTCGCCTGTGGGGGAAAGGTTGGCTCTTGTGATACTTTGTTCTTAGCCACTTCTACGACACCCCGAGCTCGGCTCGGCCCCAGGTAGACCCGCTGCGCAGGCTCTCATCAAGCTGGCAGGTCCGAAGGCTCGCCTGCGGGGGATAGGTGGAGTCCTTGACTTTTTGATCTTTGGTTCTTGGTTGGTAGTTACTACGTTACAACGAGCTCGGCTCGAACCCCGGTAGACCCGCTGCGCAGGCTCCCATATAAGCTAGCAGGTCCGACGGCTCGCCGGTGGGGTAGGGGTTTAATTGGTTGGAAAAATACGGGGGAAGGGCCCTGACCTGATCTGAAGGCAAGGCCCTAAAGGTCTCGGCCAGTAAGGGTCTCGCCCCAAAGGCCTCGGCCAGTAAGGGTCTCGGCTCAAAGGTCGCGGCCAGTAAAGGTCTCGGTCGAAGGGGGGTTCTCGCAAAAGGAGGCTCTCGGCAGACCTGGGCAGGACGACTTAATCAACGGCGCAAGGTTCCCGCCTAACTGATCTCTAAGTAAGGTCACCCTAAAGAGACTAAGGGTCTCGGCGGAAGCTCGCGCGGAGGTCATTCGGCATAGTGATATACGCTTAAAAAACACAATGACAGTGAAGAAATGAAACATTACTTTATATAAGGTTAATTACAAAAGTGAGGAGCTTCTCGCTCATTACAAAAGGATATTCAAAATAAAAGACAACTTAAGGAGACGCGCTGTAGTCCCCACTGGTGCTCTCGCTTGAAGCATCGCCAGAGCCTTCCCCGGACGTCTCGTCAACAGCGGGAGAGGACCTCGGGACGTCTGAGAGCGGCGAGTCCGGCGCGCCCGGGGGTTTGGGAACTGGGTCGTAAAGCCAAGGGAGAAGCTGGCGAGCGTCGATGGTCGCGCCATCCTCCCGGAGCAGCTCGACGTCTCGCAGCGTCTCGAGCGTCAGCTTGACGGTCGCCTGAGCGTTGGCTTGAAGCAGTTTATCGACGTCGTACTCCGAGAGGTAGCGGCTCCGCAACCTCGCATCCAGCTCCGGGGGCGGGCCCTTCGTTAGCTCTGCGCGGAGCTGTTCCCTCAGAAGGACGCTCTCGCAGCGCGCGTTGGCCAGCTCTGCGCGAAGCTCCCTGACTTGGGCGGAATCCTGCAAAAGGGACAAAAGATCTTAGTCACGCATTACACAGTAGAAACTTCGAGGAAACGGGGGCAAGGGCTCAGGAAGGTCTCGCCTACCTCGGTCGCGGGGCGCAGAGACAGCGCCAATTTGGCATCCGCGAGCTCCTGTTGAGCTCTCGCGAGTTCTTCTTCCGCGGCATGCGCGCGAGCTATCGCGTCCTCCCTCGCCTTGCGCATATCTGTGAAGTTCTTGTCAATGGTGATGCTTCGACGCGCACACATATGTGTAAGCTCGAACCCGCGCATTACGGCCCGGGTGGCGTCGAAGGCTAGAAGGCGGGTAGGCGTCTGGTCGAACACGCTGGCATCTTCCCGGCTGTATAGACCATACCCAAGCGAGAAGGCCTCGCCGGTCACATTTTCCCCCTCCGCCCATCGGGGAAGGAGGGTCGAGACCCTGATTGAGTTTGTCTTGGGGTCCCATTCCATCTGGGGCTTCCCCTCCGGGTCGGCGTACCTGACGCCTAAACCAAAGTTCCGGTGCCCTCTCGGCACCTCCTGGGGCGGGACGTTGGCGGAGGTCTCGGCGGCAACCACTTCTCCCCCAGCCTCGCCTACGGTCGATGTGTTCCTGGCGGAAGCCTCGGCGCGGCTCTTGGCGGCGGCGGCGGCATCCATCTCACTGGCCCTCTGAAGGATCGCTTCAAAGGACCTGCCCTCAGGAGGAGGTTGGGCGGGCGAGACCGCCAACGATTTCCCCTTGTCGGCGGCAGAAGGCTTGGGCCTCTTCAGCGCGCGGAGAGGAGGAAGGGTGGCCTTCCGCTTCTTGGCCGGTGGCGGCATGGAAGGGGTTGGATCTTCTCGGCAGGCGCTGGCGCTAGCTTCCGCGAGCGCAAGGGGGCCTCTCGCTGCCAGACCCTCGACACCCCGGCCTGCGGCGAAGGGTTGGTGCAGGGGGACCTCCCGCTCTCCTGCAAAGTAAAAACGCTTTAGCCCTCCAGCGTAAGAAAATTTTTGATAAAAAAGAGAATCTGAGGCGAGACCGTACCTTCGCCCGATTGAACAAAAGGGAGGGAGTCGACGTCCCGCAGAAGATAGGGGACGTCGAACTCCTTGGTCCCGAAGAACTCCAGGATTGCGCTCTCGCGCGATCCCAGGGCGGGCGGCTTGTAGGCAGCGTCTTCATACTGGACGGGCTGAAGCGGGACGTTGCCAAAGTCCCCGCTGACGTATACGAACTTCTCGCCCCAATGGTGGTGCTTATTGGCGAGACCGGTAACCTCGAGCTGTTGCCCGGAGAAGAAAACTACCCCCCCCCCCCCTTGGCACGGAAGTTGAATAGCTTCCGGAAGATGGGCAGGCTAAACTCGATCCTCTCGGATCGCATATAGCATATGAATGCTATAAGGATCGCGACGGAGTTCGGGTTTAGCTGGGCGGGCACCACCCCATAATAACGGAGAGCTAACCGAACCTCCGGCCACAGGGGGAGGCGGAAGCCCACCTCGAAATGCTCGAGGGGGATGGCAAGCTCTCCCGCCCCGGGGGTATTCACCCTATCATGATTCCCCGGGTTCCGCGCCGAGAAGCCGGCGGGAACGTAGCGGTCGACGATCGCGTTGTATTCGTCGAGGGTGAGCTTGCAGGAAGGGAAGAGATGTTTCTGGAAGGCTTCCGCGCAATGGGCGCGACCCTTGCTCTCGCCAGGCATGGCTAGTTCGTGAGTAAGAGCGAGAGCTGTAGGGGAGTCGAAGCGGGAGCAGGAACGCGAGAGCACGGAGGGAGGCTGAGGTTCCGGATCGGAGAAATAAATGCGGTTGGTAGGCTTCTCTATTTATAGGGAATCGTAGTCATCATGAGTTCATCCGGCGGAGAGAGAAAGTGACAGCGGAGTACAGCTGTCAGAATCCGGGCTAACGACGCCTCGGTTCTCCCCCTCAGGATGACGGCGGTCAACGGTCGCTTCAGGTTTCGACGCGACTGCCTGGATCGGCGCAAGCCTCCTAGACTGGCGCAAGCCTCCTGGGTTAACGCAAACCTCCTAAATCAGCGCAAGCATCCTAGATCGAGGTAAGCGCCTTGATTAAAAAGCCCCGCAGAGCGATAAAAAGGAAAGGGAAAAGAGACATGGGTAGAAGCGAGACTCTCGCTAGCGCAAGCTGGATAAAAACTTAATTAACAATAATGTTTATTACAAACATTGAAAAAGAGAAACAGGGGGAAGAGGAAAAGAAAAGAAAAGAAAAAAGAGACACTAAGATTCAGAGCGCGAAGGCTAGTAGGGTTTCCAGCTCCATCGTCCCCGTTCTCGCCGCCTAGTCCTTGGGGGCGCCAACGGGTTGAAGTAAGACGATAGCGTGGTACACCCAAGGTTGATCCGCCTGGCGTAGTCCCGGATCTGCGAGATGCACCTCCCTGGGGAAGACTCGGCGGAAGGCCCGCGCGGGCAATCAGTCTCGCCCAAGAAGAAGTCCCGCTCCAGAGCCTCCAGTCTTTGCTCCACGGATTCGCGGAACGCTTTCGCCGCGGCAGCATGGGCACGATCCCGCCGGACAAGCTTGGCCAAGATGGCCGAGATCTTCCTCCGTCTCCCCTTCGCGCTCCCTGCACTGTTCAGGGTTTCCTCTATCTCGCCAGACGAAGGGAGGGGGGACTCTTCGTCCTCTTCTTCCTCGTCTTCTTCTTCCTCTTCCTCTCCTTCCTCGTTGACTTCCGACCGCAAGCCAGGATCACCTGCGGAAGAAACACGCGAGAATTTTGGTCAAGACATGACGATCAACAGTCCGAAAAAGTTTTCGCATACCTGCGGCTGGGCGAGAACCGTCAGCCAAAGTTGGACGGGAAGGCCCGACCCCTCCGTTGGTTCCATAAAGGAGGTGAAGGGGCTTGCCCAGCCCCGGGCGGAAGGGCTCGCGCACGATGATCCCGGCCGGGCCGGAAGCATGAGGGAAGTGGTCTTCTCTCAAGGGGCGATCAGCATCCTTGAGAGTAGCGGGAGGTTCAGAAGCCGCCCCTCCCGCCTGCAGGAGAGGACTGGCCACCGCGGGAGGCTCTTCGACGGTTCTCGCTTCATCTTCCCGGGTGGATAGACCCGGGTCGGCGGGAGCTGGCACTGCGAGAAGACGGTTCAGAAAAGAAAGGGTCTGGTTAAAATATTGACAAGGGAAAATGTACCTGTCGTTCCGGCCCCGGCCGGAGGAATCCTTTCCGAGACCCGTATTTGGCCCTCGGGGGGATGAGCGGGTAGGTTCGAAGAGCTGGGCGGAATTTCGGCGTCATTATTGGGAGCGGACTCCTGCGAAAGCATACTTTAATCATCGAATCTAATGTCCAGTCAGCTCGGTAGGCACGGGCGAAAGGCTTACCTTCTGTAGGGAAGAATCTCTGGCAGGATTGGGAGTGGGGGAAGGAGGATCCCTGTTCTCGCGAGAAAGATCCCGCCGGACCGCCTTCGCCCTTTTCTTTTCCTTCTTCTTCGGCTCCGAAGGCCCGGCGGTTGAAGTCTTTTTCGCTAACCATGGAGCCACCGCCGCACAGTTAGCCAAGGCCCGCGCTTGGGCAGCGGCTAACCGGTCTTGGAGGTCCTGCGGAAGCGGTTTGGCAGCACGCTTGGGATGCATGGCGAGCTCGCGCGAGAATCCCGGAGGCGAGAGCTCAGTCAGAGAGTCGTATTTTAAAGGCAGGGCGTATGGACGTCCATCAGTACATATTTATAGCCGCAGTGGGACCCACCAAAAGATTCCCTCGATAGGCGGGCACGTGTCCAGCGAATATTTTGGGGGTTGGACTTGTCTTGTCGAGCGCAGGGCTAGCTCGAAAAGAGCGGGGATTGTGTACAACCCCATATTCGCTGGGTGGGACCCAAAGGCTTCGAAAGTCAGGATTGGGTTAGTCTCTGGCTAACCTCGGGTTAACCCTGAGACATGCTTGTGGAGTTCTCGCCCTATAGGAACTCTCGCCAAGGGCAGGCGAAAGCTGAGGAAACCAGGACAGATCGTCGACCTCGCGGCAGGAGAGATCGTCGACCGACCAGACCAGGGCAGATCGTCGACCTCGCGGCAGGAGAGATCATCGACCTCGCGCCAGGACAGATCGTCGACCTCGCGGCAGGAGAGATCGTCGACCGACCAGACCAGGGCAGATCGTCGACCTCGCGGCAGGAGAGATCGTCGGCCGACCAGGGCAGATGGTCGACCTCTCGGCAGGAGAGGTCGTCGAACGACCGAAACAGAGGGCCTGACCGCGCAAGCTCCCGCCCAGGGGAGGCGAGAAGGCCCCAGGAGGGCCTTCAGTCGCGATAGCTTCGAGACCGTAGAGGGCGCGAACCTCCCTGGCAAGGGGGTCTCGCCAAGGTTGGCCCGGGTGAGGGTCCAGCGAGAGCCTTCTCGGCCAGGGTTCTCGCCAAGTGGGCCCACGTGGTGGGGCCCGGCGCTCATAAAGAGGATTATTTTATAATACATTATCCCGAGGTAAAATTACCCAAATGCCCTTTAAATGACAGCGGGATTTGGCTATTGGCAGACCCCTCAGGGGTATTTCAGTATTTTCAGGTCAAAGGAAGGCTATAAAAAGACCCATAAGGGCTCTTTAGAAGGCAAGTTGATCATTTTCCTCTAGCCCTAGTGCCTTCTGAAGAGCTCCCAGCCCAGCATTCGGCTTTGGAGGGGAAGCTCTCAGAGATCTTCCGGGTGTGTGGTGGGACCTCCCAGCTGAGGCTTTGGGTCAGTGTTAGGGCCTTAGCAACCTGTCAGGGGTCGAGGTTTGAGAGAAGTAGGCATTGACTGCGCTTTGGTTCGTGAACATTTGTTGAGGTCATTTTTGGCTTCAACAATTGCAAACATGACATGTTGCCCCCGAATATAGGCACCACTCAGTGTCGTCCTTCACATTTTCAACCATAACAACAAAGTTGGAGGGCTCAGCAAGACTAATCATATTGACATGATTGCCTTCTTGTGGTCCTTTCCTTCTTAAAAAGTCTGTAATCAGATGCAATTTACCCCCACTTATTGCAGTTAAAATATTTGCCCTTAAATATTTTAATCTTTTTGTTTGGGCCTACAACCTAGGAACTATTGTAACACCCCTGCTCATTCCAAGAAATATAACAGCGGGTCCGGTCGGGACCCCACACCATATTAAATGAACAAACGAAAGAGTTACTCAATGAATATCAATCCATAACATTAAAAAATAACGCATAACAAAATTATACGCTAACAGAAGCACTTACATAACCTTAAACCGAAATGTCCACATCACTAAAAAAATGATTAAACACAATTTACATTGTCTTGCTTTGACTTTAAGACCTTACACACGAGCAAATGTTTAATTATTACATGGTTTTCATACATTGGCACGCAGACCAACAAAACATGCACAACTAAAACAAAACTTGGGTCTTCGAGAGCCTGCACAACTTAGGCTCCCTCCCGTTATTTCCCTCTTAGCTCTACAACACATGTACCTGTACGAACCACAAAGATGTGGCAATAAAAGAAGGTAATGAGTCAGCTTTTGTTGACCACTATCCACGAACTCGTGGTATAACGACCCACCCCATACCCGAGGCGGTGGTATTCCTTCCCTGCATAAAGTCAACAACAATAACATATATATAATTAAGCAAGAAAGTGCAATGACAAGCAAACCAACCACTAACGTTATACACACATTCATCACAAACGTTGGAATGCACGTCCACATGCTTCATGCACTCATGTCACACTTTCGGTGTACTCCTTGAGTCCCACCACCATCCCTTGTCCTAGACATGGATGATCCCACCTTAAGCATTCTTCTAGTTCGACCTAAAGTCAAGGGCTCTCTCCTATGCCAATGACGAAAGTCAAATACGTTAGGCACTCTAGTCGGACGACATAGTGTGGGTACAGTTCAGCTCTTTTTCATTGTTCAACTCGCTATGACAATTAACGACAACGACGCGGGTCAACCTCCCCTTTCCCGTAAACGATATAACTCTCATTATGTCTCATGTTTGGCGCTCACGACCACACCAAGCTGGGCACATTAGGCTCCACAGCTTCACAAAATAGCCAACTTGTCCCATGGACAGCGGCCTTACACAACTCCCAGGGAGTTGCCGCAAATGGTAACACTACCGTCAGGCGGTACCTAACAGAACTCCAATCCTGCTCGCTTTTCCAGGTATTTCCTAGAGTTAGTCTCCAAGACTCCCTATTGCAATCTACATCACTCAAAACCTGAGCATATCATACAACACAGAATCTTCTCCGACACGCAAATATCAATATAAACATCATCAATCCAAACCAACTTGTCCGGATGAGCTTCACACAACATGTCTATATACGAAGTCCAAATAGATATCTATATGTAATATATGTCGGGGACGGATTCAATCGATCAGGAGAAAGTCTAGTCATACGCTAATTAGCAAAAGAGGCAATATGCGAATATAGAAACAAAAGAGTACACACACACCCTAACGAGAGGAGGAAGATCGTTACTCTTGAAGTTATATTTGGTGTCATGAATCAAAAATCCAATCAGATAGAAAGAACCACCCCAGGATGCTCTTCGTGGATCTGGACTCGGCTTGCGATTTGGAGCTCCGAAGCTCTGACAATGGCGTGATGTCTCCTTCTTCTTCTTCCTTTGCTCTCCCCTCTCTCTAGTTCTTAGAAAGAGAAACCCTAAAAGAAATGAGGTAAAAACCCTCATCTCCCGACCTTTTACCAGTAGGGTTAACTCCCCACCGTCAGATCCTACTTGAAATCGGCGAATGTTCACGATTTAATCAAGAATTCCTGTACAGAGCGCTATCGTCGCACGATAACAAGCTACCGCCGAGTGGCAGCTCGATCGGTGGCTACTTCAGCAAGCTCACCGCTTAAATACGCCACTCGAATGCCAACACGTGGCTGCCAGTACTTGGCACATTATCGCCACGCGATATCATACTATCGTCGGGCGCTCGCCCTTAAGTTGGTTCGACAACTAGCACTGGTCAAGCTGTCAGCTCAATGTATTACTGTTGAGTGGTAACTGACAGAGAGCTACGACAATTAAATCCACAACGCTACCGTCGGTGCTAGCACTACTGCCGGGTGGTAGCATTCAGAGAGTTATTTCTATGTAAACTCTGGGGCGTTACAACTATTCTGGGAAGATTTGGTCTTCTTAGGGTTAGACATACATTTAGAGCTAGAGATCATATTAGCAACAACATTCTGTTTACTAACAGCTTCTAATGCATGTCTAGTCCTATTCTCATCCTCAATGCGTATAAAATGTTTGAGGTTGTTCAGATCAACCAATATTTTCTTGCGGTGCATTTCAGTTTTGAAATTATACCACGTAGATAATAACTTATAAATGATAATGTCATCAACAAAACTGTCTGTCAGAGAAATGTTTTTGCTATGCAATGAATTAACTAAATTCACAAATTTACATATCCGAGGGAGAATCATTTTTTTCTTGTTGAGCATGAAGTAATGGAAATCGTCTATCAAATGAGCTTTGGACATGTCCTCCTCCAGCTTGAAGTGATCCTCTAATGTCTCTCAAATACTCTTGGCAGTATTCATCTTGATTAAGTCTTTGTCAGGCTAGAGGATATGCAGCTCAGCAAGTAATCTCGACAGAAGTCATCATCAGCGATCCACTGTATCTCATCGTCAGTTCCGATAACATCAGCATGGTCAGACTGAACGGTGTAGAACACGTTCAGTTACTTCATCCCGAACTGGGTATTCAGCTTCCAGTCGTTGAAATCTATCGCCGTGTATTTTTCCAATTTTATCATCGGAACCGTAGACGGAAAATTATTCCTCTTCATCATTATATGTTCCTAACTGCCCTGACAACACAGATCAAGCAACAATAAGGAGTTCTTCCAGGCAGGAACCTCTGATCAGTCGCCAACAACACCAGCGATGACGAAAATCATATAGGAGACTTCCTCCTTTCAGATCTGCAAAAGAGTCTCACAAGTGGCACAAGAGGCAAGGAGAGCTCCTCCAAATGGCAGCACTCCTCAGATCCACAACAAGAAGTTTCACAATTTTTTTTTCAACTTCTCCAATAGCCAGCAGTCCTCTGATCCACAAGCATAGTTGTTGCTCCTCCAAAGGAAGCAAAAGATCAACCTCTCCTAGATCTGTTGCAGATCCAAGATCGAGTTGATTTCTTGTTTCCTCCTCTCGAACAAGATGAAGATCTGTTCTTTGAGGTCTGAGCGGCAACACAGATCAGCAACTCCTTCAACAATCGACTACGACGGGAGAAAAACCACGCAAACTATTATTTCTCGACGGCAGACGGTGCTGAAACCAACTTCTTGCTCAGCGACAGGGATGGTCTTTCCTCACGGCGAAGAGCGACGCAAATCTACCGGCTCAGATCCATGATCTTGAATGACGGAAAACGCAGAAATGAGTGTTAGGTTTATGCATTTAATATTGTATTTAGTCTCACATCTCCTATTGAGATGTTCTCCCACTTCTCTTCTCCTATATGTATGACCCCAAGGGTCACTTCTTTGATACACTTGAATGAATACTTGTTTTCCAAGCTTATTCTAACATGGTATCAGAGGGAGAATCCACCTAAATTTTTTTTCTCACACTCCCTTTCTGCTCGTGCCTTCTCCAGCGACCTCCAGCGCCCTTCAGCAACCTCCAGCGCCCTCAAGCGACCTCCGCTCGCCTCCCGCGATCTTTTGTCCGCTCCAGCGCCTCTCTATTCGTTCAGCTCCAGCAACCTCTACCGGCTCCAACGACCTCGTGCCCCTCCGGCGACCTACAGCGACGTACCCTAACCGCACGAGCTCCCCCCCCCCATCCGCGCGAGCTCCTCTCCAGCGCTCTGCCCTAACCGTGCAATCCCGCAATGACCACCCTTCTGCTCTCTCTCCGCTCGTGCGATCTCCGTCAAACCACCGGCCTTGCTCTGTCGGATTGAGTCACGCTGATCGCCCTCATGGATGCCCTGCTTATTTTACCCCCTCTGAAGGCCACCTCCTTTCAACTCGCCGTCTCCAGCGACTGGCCTGACTGGGCCCTCACTGTTGAGGCAGCCCTCTCCTCCCGTGATCTGTGGGATCATATCACCGGTGGCTCTCCTGCTTCCGCAAGCTCTCTCACCGCCACCTCTACCGCTGCAGCTAGTTCTGGTGGCTCCCCCGCCCCCACCACCGCTTTGGATGACACTGCTCTTTGGCGGCGTCGCGATCAGGCTATCCGTGCTTACCTTTTGGAGTCTATTGTGCGTCCCCTCCTCACGTCTATCGGTCGTCTACCTTTTGCTCGTGCCATGTGGGAGTATCTTCGGGATCGATTTGTTCCCCGGGGCGGAGCCCGGCGACACCGCCTCATCTGCGACTCTCAATCTACGCGCCAGGAAGGACGCTGCATTCAGGAATTCTTTACCCTCATGAGTTCCTTCTGGCATGAATTGGACTCTATGGTTCCTCTTCCTTGCGGCTGTGCGCGCTCCTTGGAATTTCAGTGCCACCTTTCCGAGGGCCACCTCCATCAGTTCCTTGCTGCTCTCCATCTCGAGTTTGCCCTCCTTGCTTGGATGATGCCTTGATTGCTCTGCTTGATGAAGAAACCCGCCTCCGTCCTCCTATGGTCCTCACCCCTGCTCCCGGGCCCAACGTTGTTCTCGCGGTTCCTCCGCGTCATGGTCCTATTATCTGTCGCTACTACAAGAAGGTGGATCATGTCAAGGCTGACTGCCCCACTCGCCCCTCGCGCCCTGACATGCACCGCCTTACTGATGGTCGTCATGATGGCCCTGGTTGGGGTCGTGGTTGTCACGACCCGCATTTTCCCCGAGGTTAAGAAGTATCAGAGTAAGGGAAAAACACGCGTTGTGATGCCACGTCGAGCAGGGGATAACTGTCGATGCTCAGGCGACACACCAAAACCATAAATCACAAGTTTTAATTTAATAGAAAACCAGTTTGTTTGAAGGCTGTATCCCTCGGTAGAGTGGATCAGCTAGTCCACGCTAAGAAAATATATATGCTTACAGCGGAAAAATATCTTGATTCAGTTAGTTTGACACCCTAAATGAGTATAAGGGTCCACCAGAGACCACTTATAGAATGCACGACACCTAAGGTGAGTATAGTATATATATATATTAAAAGAGGTTTTACGCTTTAAGAAAATAGTTCTTTAGTTAGCAAATATGTTATGCATGAGGTACATATAATAGTTTAGGGTTTTAAAATACCTAACATGCAGCTTATCATAAAACCTTCCCAGAAGCAAGTAAACAACCCCAAGAGGGCAAAAACAGCAGTCTAAATTCATACTTAGCAAAACAAGAAAGCCACCAGTGGGCGTCGACAACCCGACACGAACCCACCGGTGAGTGTGCATGTCCATACAAAAAAGAAAAATGACTACCTCACAAGGGAGTGATCTGCAACTCTGCTACCCTGGAGGCTACCAGCAAGACCCAACAAATGGAAAATCAGCCGCTCAATCGGCTACAACCTGGACCTGAGACATTCAAGAAAAGAAATGTCTCAGCAAGGAAATAAACAAAAGAAAGGAGTGTCAGATTACTTAAATAAAGAAGGGTTTTCCAACCCGGCAACAAAGTACTAAACAACAGAAAGCAGGAAAAAGAAAGAATTATTGCTTAAAGGGCAATAAAGGAAAATCACACCAAGTGTGAACACAAAAACTACCTGCTCTGGAAAGAAATCAACCTGCAGTAGCAAAGTATCAGTATAAAAGCAGGGAGAAACCAAAGGTAGACAATAGGAAACTAACAATCCTAGGTTTGTGGGCAAATGACCGGGGTGTAAAAATAAGGGGCTGGAGTGGGTGGCCACAGTGTCCAACACCAACAACCAGACCCCAAAAATACTCAAGGGTGAAAACACAACCGGTGGCAGCTTTAGGGTCCACACACCCAACAAGTTGGTCACAGTGTCCAAACTTAGTTGTGGCCACAACTTAACACACACAATTCACCCCTCAGAGTCCAAACAACAACACCCCCTCTGGTCATAGCCCACGAGTCGGCATGTAAAAACTAGCCGAACACCCCCAACATCCCCCTTAGGAAGGTAAAACTTTTCTAACAGTTCTAAAGAAGCTCACATCCCAAAACTATAACATTAGCCTAAAAAGAACTACGGCGTTGAGTGAGTGGACCTCATTCAACGCCTGGGCCCTTAGCCGCAAAAAAAAACACCTGGCGTTGAGTGAATGGCCTTCACTCAACGCCTGGGTACTTAGAAATTTTCTAAACCCGTCCCAGCTCTTCTCAACACCAGACGAGCAGAGCCTTGGAAAATTAATTCCAAGGCTCATGCTGCTTCTCCTCACCCGACCTAGCAACAATCATAGCCTTAAGACTCCATTAAACTTAGGCCAAAACTCAAACACCAGTTGCTAAACTAGATCCTTGCCGAGATAATTAAAAGGAAAGACAACAGAAATAAGGCAGCTCGAGGTGGCTGATCTAGCATTTGTACAAAAATAAAGAAAAAATTTAAGCAAGGTTTAAAACAAACAAATAGGCAAGGGCAAGGGAGCCACTTGCCTCAACTTCCCGGAAATCGCAAGAAACCTCAAATCTACAGCTCTGGCGGCAAGTCCGGCCACCTAGAAGCAAAGCTGGAGCATTAGGGAAGAAAAAAGGAGAAACCCGAAACTCTCAGGTCTCTAAAGACAGCCCTAAAAGCTAAATTACATACCTAGGAAGCAAGATCTCGGCGAGAGCATCTCAAAACTAAAATTTCCCGGACAAATCGAGCACTAGAATGCCGGAAACTGCCGGTCAAGGCAGCAGGTTTTCCGTCTCCCGCCTGCTCCTTCTGCTGGAAGCTATCAAGCTGAGCTAGCTTTGGGAAATGGGGAAGAAGATAAAGAGAAGGCTTGGGAAATACCCCCATTAACTAATATTATATTATTACATAACCACTCAAAGCTATTAAAATATAATACTTAGCTCCACTAAGCTATTAGAATATTACCACTTAGCCCCACTAATGCTTAAACTATAGGAATATAATCGGCCACTAAACTAAAGCTTATCTCAAAAGCTATCCCGAGCCCCTAGCTCTACTACACTCAACCAGCACTTAAGTAGCAAACATATATATATATATATATATATATATATATATATATATATATATATATATATATGTGTGTGTGTGTGTGTGTGTGTGTGTTAACAGCCACTTGCTAAAGAAGAGCAAGGCTGGGCAGCCAACCCGAGCCTCTGATGCTACCAGCTACCATATATATTTATGTATATATATATACATATATATATATATATATATATATATATATATATATATATATATATATATATATATATATATATATATAAATACACACATATATACATATATATATATATATAAATACACACACACACATATATATATATATAAATACATATATATACAATATATAACACCTAATATATATATATATATATATATATATATATATATATATACATATATATATATATATGTATGCATATATATACATATATATACACACACAACACACACACTATCACAAGAAATATATACATACATATACCTATATAAATACTCACCACACGAAAACAAAGGCTAAACATACTTAGCCTGAAACAAGCACCGGCCTTACCAAGCTCGATCACACCAGGCCATGCACAACAAACGGGTAGCCACTACCGGCTAACCAAACGCATGTCAAAACGATGCGAAAAAAAATGAATGATCTCGGATTTCGACAAAACTCGCACCGTAGCTAAACACTACAGCTACAAACACAACGGCGAAGTCGAAAACAATATCTGACGATCAAAACTTGGGCTAACACTGCCCGAAGCCAAAACACAAGCATTTCCTGAGAGGCCCAGCCGAGTCACCAAAACAGACACCGACTTGCTGGGGAATCTTGCAAATAGGCTCCTAATGGGTCACTAGAGGAACCTAAAGAGCTATGACCACGCTCTAACAATGGCAACAGCCAACAACGCGTCATCAAAACGCCAAGCAATGGTCAAACAAAACACAGAAAAACCGGGGGCGTTACAGTGGTCGTGGTCCCCCTCCTTCCACCGCTGCTGCTCCAGATCGTCTGCAATGCTTGGAGGACCTACTCCTACAATCTCTGTTGTTCTACCCTGCCGTTTTTGCTGGCTCTTCTACAGAACACGGTCTCTCTGCTGCTTCTGGTACTTTCGTTGTTCGGGTTCCACCAACTGCGCCTTGGTATTTCGACTCTGGGGCCTCCTGCCACCTCACCTCCGACTCCCGCCACCTCACCAACTGTACCTCCACCCCCTCTCACCTCGAGGTCACCACTGCTAATGGGGGTTCTCTCCCCATCCTGTAGTCTGGTTCTATCACCCCGACCTCTGCCCCCCAGGATTGCCTTACCCTCTCCAACGTCCACCATGCTCCCCGCCTTTGCATAAACCTTCTCTCTATTAGTTCTCTTTGTGATCTTGGACTCACCGTTTTATTTTCTTCCTCTGCTTGTGTTGTGCAGAATTCACGGACGGCTCAGAAGATTGGACAGGGCCGTAGGACTGGCAGCTTGTACTAGCTGGAGTATCTTCATGTCCCCTCCTCCTTCAGTATGTCACTCTCCATCAGGAGTCCTGCCCGCACACCCACGAACAAAACGGGGTTGCCGAACGAAAACATCGTCATATCATCGATAGTACTTGTGCCCTTCTTATCTCTTCCTCTGCTCCAGCTTTCTTCTGGGCTGAAGCAGTCCTCACTGCGGTACACCTCATCAGCATCACTCCTTCCTCGGTCCTCTCCAGGGTTACCCCGTACGAACGCTTGTTCTCATGCCCGCCCATCTACACACCCATCCATACGTTTGGGTGTACATGCTTTGTACTTCTTCCGGTCTCTGAACTCACCAAACTCTTTGCTCGTTGCGTTCACCTTGGTCTCAGTCCCCATCATAAAGAATATCGGTGCTACGACCCGGTCACCCGTCGCATCCGCATCTCTTGCTACGTCTCCTTCCTCGAACATGAGATGTTCTTCTCCTCCTCCACATCCTCCCCTCCCTCGCTGACCTACATTACCCCCCCCCCTCTCTCCCTTACTATCTTTCCTCCTATTCCCACTCATCCCCAGACCCCCAATGTTCCCTCGGGAATCCCTGCTCACCCTCCGGTCCTCCCTACTACTCCTCCCACTCATGTTCCCTCCGCTCCTGTTCCCTCCGCTCCTCCTCCTTCTGCAGCTCCCCCTCCTGCTCCTTCTCCAGCTGATGCAGCACCGTCCGACGCTCTGTCCATCTCTTCGCCGGTGGATCCTGCTCCTCCTCGCTGCAACCCTGCTCGTCCTCGACACCCGCCAGCTCGCTACGATCACAGCTCTGCCAGGTCTCCACCATCTGCTCTCGCCAACACTTCCTCCTATTCCCCTGCTTTTCAGGTCTTCCTCACCGCTCTGCACTCTCATCGGGAGCCCCAATCATATCGAGAGGCGGTTGTACATCCCGAATGGCAACAAGCCATGACAGTTGAACTTCGGGCTTTCCTGCAGACTCATACTTGGGACCTCATCCCCTGCCCTCCTGACATCACTCCTGTCAGTTGCAAATGTATCTTCAAAATCAAGACTCGCCCGGACGGATCCATTGAGCGCCACAAAGCCCACCTCGTTGCCCGTGGTTTCTCGCAGGAGCATGGGATCGACTACATGAGAAATTTGCACCGGTGGCTCAGATGAATACCGTGCGTACCTTACTCGTCATGGCTTCTGCTCGGGGATGGCCGCTCCATCAGCTGGATGTCACCAATGCCTTTCTTCATGGTGATCTTACTGAAGTTGTCTACATGGCTCCTCCCCCGGGTCTCTCTGTGCCCTCCGGCCACGTCTGTCACCTCCGTCGGGCCCTCTATGATCTCAAACAGGCTCCTCGTGTCTGGTTCGAGCGCTTCCGCACTGCTGTTCTCAAGACGCACCTCCAGTCAGGGTTGACCGCCAGGCGGATCATGCTCTGTTCACTCGCACCTCTAGTCAGGGTTGCGCCATTCTTCTCTTATATGTCGATGATATGATTATCACCGGCGATGACCATGCCACCATCGTTTCTCTTCAGCAACATCTCTGCCGTAAGTTTGAGATGAAGGATATGGGTCCCCTTCGCTACTTTCTTGGTTTGGAGATTTCCCGTTCCAAACGTGGGATTCTTGTATCTCAGCAGAAATACATCGCTGACATCCTTTCTGTTGCTGATATCTCTGACTCCAAATCGGTTGACACGCCCATCGAGCTCAATCTGAAGCTCCTCAAGACTGATGGCGATCCGCTTCCGGATGTCTCTTGCTATCGTCGTCTTGTCAGGATGCTAGTCTACCTCACTATGACACAGCCCGACATTGCTTATGCTGTCAGCTTTGTCAGCCAATTTGTTAAGGCTCCTCGCTCCGTTCACTATACCGCCGTCCTCCGGATTCTTCGCTATCTCCGCACCTCCGTCAGTCACTCCCTGTTTCTCTCTGCCACTTCTCCCCTCACCCTCCGAGCCTACTCGGATGTTGATTGGGCGGGGGATGCTGCCACTCGACGGTCTACTACTTGCTTTTGTATCTTCCTTGGTGACTCTCTCTCATCTCTTGGCGCAGTAAGAAACAGGACTCAGTTGCGCGCTCCAGTACGGAGGCCGAGTATCGTGCAATGACCTCTACCACTGCTGAGATCGTTTGGCTTCGCCGCCTACTTTGTGACCTTGGTGTGCAGATATCTGGCTCCACTCCATTATTTTGTGTTAATCGCAGTGCCATACAAATTGCTTCCAATCCAGTGTTCCATGAATGGACAAAACACATTGAGATTGATTGTCATTTCACTCGCCAGGATTTCCTCGCCAACACTATTTCTCTACTATTCATTGCCTCTGAAGAGCAAGTTGCAGACTTTCTCACCAAATCCCTCACTTCTGCCAGATTTCGATATCTTATCAGCAAACTCTCGGTTCATGATCCACCATGAGTTTGAAGGGAGGTGTTAGGTTTATGCATTTAATATTGTATTTAATACTCCTTGTATTTAGTCTCACATCTCCTATTGAGATGTTCTCCCCCTTCTCTTCTCCTATATGTATGACTCAAAGGGACACTTCTTTGAAACACTTGAATGAATACTTGTTTGCTCAAACTTATTCTAACAATGAGAACAGGACCTTCGCTGAGAACAAGATTTGCGGCAGGATCTGAAAAGAACAGGGGCGGGAAACTAGTGACACCCTTCTTCCAGAACTGCGACGGGGAGAGAAAACAGCGGTGGCCGGCAGAGTTCTTCTCCTCTTCTGTCTTTCCAATCACGAACAACAGCGGTCGGATTTTCCTTTGTCCCGACCAAAAACAGCGGGCTAAAATCCAGACGAAAACTGGAGCGGGAGGATCAGGCTAATGAACTTTTTTGACGATCTGGAACCAGCAGACCTAAGCGACTGAGAACTGGGAAACTGGCGACAGGGATTTCTCCTGCAGGCGACGGGGAGATTGATTCTGAAAAACTTTTTTTCTTTCCGATCGCAGCAGCGACAACAAAAGAAAATCAGAAAAACGAGGACAACCGGCAGCGGGATTCACCCAGCGGCTATGACAACTTCGAGACTGTTAGGTAGCTCGAAGCATTTCGGGTGGTGGTTAAATTGGAACTATCTTCCCGTTGCCGCTAGCTTGGATTTTATAGGCAAGCCCTAGGTTCTATACGTCATCAAATTTTTCGGTATCCAAACCAAACCTGTTAAGTCTCCGACCCCGTTATATATCTAAATATACATTAACAAAAAGATATATATATTATAATTTTCCCATTTTCACATGTACAACTATGCAATGTAAATTGAGGAGATTTTACAATTTCAAAAAATAAAGAGAAGATGTAATTAATTTTGTAAAATTATATGAAGTTACATTGGGGATCACGATTCTCTCCATTTCACATGGAATATATACTATTCATTTCATGGTGGGGATTAAATCATCTCAATTCAAGGGCTCGTATTAATTGGGCTATTAAATATCTACTTTCATATTACCAAACTGCGCATATCTTTTTCGGGTCCGCCTTTTAACGAGAGCTCTTGGATTAAGATGATTTAATCTCCATCATGAAATGGATAGTATCCATTTCATGTAAAATGGAGATCCATTTCACATGCGTCGAGATCAAATCGACGCACGACGAAGTTGACGAATGCGTCGACTTCAATTCAACACATGTTGACACAAGAAGAATTCGGAGCGTCCTTATCAACGCATGTGTCGAGTCTTATCGACGTAAGTCTGACGCAACTTTGAATTTTAGGATTCAAAAGGAGTCTACTATTTTGTACAAAAAAGTATAATTCAATTCAATTATTCCTCAAATGTCAAATCCAAAATCCGGATCCGGCTCGGTGCGGTGCGTGCGCGTGTGTGGTTTATAGTTTCTCCTACGTTATTTTTAACAAATAAAAAAGAGGTGAATTTAATTATATACTCATTCTCAAGAATGGTGTTAAGTAAAGTGAGACTAAAATATATCATTCTTTCATTCATGAAATGTTTTCCTCCAAAAATTAGATTCACTTCATTTGATTTTGAAGTTTTTCATCAAGTATGAGAAGCTCAAACCAACACCGAATAAGACTCAAAAAGCATTATTATCAAAATGTTTTATTATAAAATTTCAAAAACTATTTACATAATTATGTATTTAAAAAAGTAAAAAAAAAACTAATCATTGAAAGCAATCAGTTAAAATCATGTTTTAAAAATGTAGTTTTTATTTATCAAATTATTATATTATCTAATTGTGATTGTCAAATCAAATAAGTAAACATGAATTTAAAAAGAAGAAAAGTGATAAGAGAGGAGATGTCACGTGTGAGGCTGGGAGCCACGAAAATGATATCAGGAACCCACAGAAATGGAGGGGATTCATTTCAGGATCTAGATAGAGTGGAAGAGGATCTAACGGGTTCAGTTTTTCAAGACTTTATATTTTTTAAGCAAAAAATATAAAAATGAAGAGGATCCGGATTCACAAAAATGTCGCGGGAGGACAGCACTGTCAATGTGAGACAGTCTAATGGCCGCAAATAAACATAAAGAGCTGGAGTTGCGATTTTTGAAAATTTACATGGAATTGAAATTGGGCAGGTGAGAAGTACCTTCTCCATTGTGGAAACAAGGATTGGATCTCTCAAGCATGGAGATGGAGAAAACCCGCCCCTGCAAATAAACATATTCTTCAGCAGTAAAGCAATTGATTTCCGCCTGCCCAGCAGCTGGTTCCGCTCAGCCGCCGATATCAACTCCCTCGCCATCCTCAGAATGATCACAGTACTTTCAGGCGAGAGATGTCCGCCGTCGTCGATGGCCTCTCCTCCGACCTCCATGCCGCCGTCAAGTTCGCCGTCCAGATCAAGCTGGCTCGAAGAAGGGCAGTTCAAGAATCTATCTTTGCCTGTTCTTGAGCCAACATTGTCGATGGACTTTGGAGTGTGATTTAGCAGTTTGCTGAGTTTTTTCTGCAGTTCCATCACTTCTTCTATGGTGAAGTCTGATGCCTGCGAGCTCGCCGATGGAGGATCATGGCGCGGGGCCTCGTCTTCTTCCTTGAGAGGATTGGCGCCGCCGCCTAGTGTGCCTATCGCTAGCAATCCTTGAGGCCACTTGCAATGCTCTGCATCGCGAATTTCTGGTTGAGGCAGAGGATCTGTTTAAAAAGTTCAAATAATCAACAGAGGTTCACATTGAAATTAAGGCTTCGTTTGGGGGACTTATTTTCACCGGTCAAGCGGTTACGACCGCATGAATCGGGCATTTAATTATGGTCCGATTTATGCGGTCGTAACCGCTTGGCCGGTGAAAATAAGTCCCCTCAAACAGAGTCTAAATTATGAGGATTTGAAATTTAACAATCTAGCTCTCATATAAACACATTTCATTATCCTTTCTAACTAGATTCTTAACTTCAATCTGCAGATATTGTTAAATTTCAAAACTCTGATTAAGGATTGGAGATTCGAGGTCTATTATAAGCACGAGTGGGTTGAATAGGTGGTGTGTATTACCGTTGAAGGAGAAGATTCGGGCAAGGGGAGGGCCGGCAGTAGGGGAGAGAAGAAGGAGGCTAGTGTTAGAGGAGAAACCAGTGAACACAATCCTTTTATATTACTTCCGAGATAAAATAACAAGTACAATTTTAGCAGCAGCAACATAGCAACTTCCCAAAATAACAATGTACTAAAACAGAACATATAATTACAAATAACAAAACAGCAAAACACAAAATAGGAACTGAATATTAAGTTTCCTCATTGGCCGGCCCCGCCCCAGCCCGTGTCTCGTCCGCACCCGCCTGACGACTTCCCCGTCGCTTGTATACCCGTCATAGTTGTTCATTGTCGTGAATATCGGTAGCAGTGTGAAACTAATCTTAGCATGCCTTTAACTTTTTGGTTCATGCTGGATCGTCCAACAGATCCTCCTCTGCGCAAGAGAAATCTCCCTCTAGCGATGACAAGATTGGCAGACACATCATGCGGCAAACACGCGGTTTACCTCTTGGTACTCATGGCTGCTAACAAATGCGTGAAGACTCAAAGATCAAGATAGCACATCAGAAACATGTGTGGCACAAGCATCCAGACAAGGAGCAGATCCGTGAAGCCACTGGATAACCCTAAACCACTGGATAACCGTCGTGGAATCTCCTTCTGGATGAAGATGTCATGGAATCTCCTTCTGGATGAAGATGTTGATTTGTAATCACATTGGGCTCTCATTCTTGACTTTATTAGTATTGGGAATATAAAAGTAATACTTTTATTGTACTCCCAAAGAAATACTTCTACATTTAAATTCGCCCATGATTCATCTAAATATGATCATTTTTCAATACGACCGTATTACAAATATACGAACATATATTTTCACAAACAATCTACGTAGTTTAAATCACGAATCATACGACTGCATCCCGCACGGTGTGTTGCCAGTACAAAAATATCTCTCCTATCGAAGAGCATAAATTGTGATGGCGCCGACCCGCCATCGTTGGAAGACACGCCACCCGCGCACAATCTTCGCCCCAACACAAGGAAGTCCTACCGCGACATGCTCCGCTACAACGTTTGAGTTACCTACTAGTCGTATTTATCACATGATGCTCGCGAGTCCGATCGACCAAAATGTTAGGCGGTCACGGACATTTAATTTCCTTAATTTCTTGCATTTATTTTAAGTCTAAAACTTTTGAATGGCTAGGATTAGATCATGGATTTATGTGGTTGGGAGTGCTCCTCATGGGGAGTATATATACTCTCTCACATTGTATTTCACCCTAATTTGAGAAGGAATCAATTTTGCCTAGAAAAAAAGGCTGCTGCCTTTCTCCCCCTCCCGTGACAGGACCCCCCCTCCCTCCATCGGTGCGACTCCGACGGATCCAGACGGTGCGACGCCGGCGGCTGCGTCCTCTCCCCTTCCCCCTCTGGCGAGCCGCGAACTTGAGCTCCTCCTCTCCGGCCGCTGGCGACTGCACTCCCCCCTCCGGCCACCTCGATCTCCTGCGCCCGGACGCCGGACGAACTAGCCGATCGGCTGGGAAAGAACCCGAAGGGTGGGCCGCAACCTCGAGATCTCCGACCGGCCGTTCCTGTCGTTCGCACTCCAACCGGGTGGGTCTCATCTCGCCGCCTTCTTCGGCTCCGGATTTCGTCCGGATTGGGTAACGCCGTTCTCTTCTCCACCTTGTGTGATTCATCTCCTTTTTTTTAGTGTTCTTGCGGATGTGATTGATTGGTGTGTGGTCGGAAGTAACGAACAAATCGGAACGTTAAGGGTGCGTCGTTCGTCCCCAACCCCATTAATCGGAGAGGGGCCAACACCGGCGACTAGTCGCTTGTCGGAGTTATTATTCACCAACTCGGAATCTCCACTCCGAAATTGCGTCTCCGCAAGTCCCTCGCATAAGCAAGGTGGTGCATGCGTCACAATCAATTTCGTCCGAGTCGGAGGCGGTGACGTTGAGTACGCTTGCCAAGTGTTTGAGTTTTGTCTAATTTAGCGCGCGCGTTAGTTAATTGTGTGCGAGCGGTACCTGTACTGCGTCACAATCAAAAAAGTGCACTTTTTTGATGCAGTAGCCCCGAGCCGCCCCTCTCGGTCGGCCCTACTCGGCCTAGCCAGCGGACCACGTGCTCGGCTCAGTTGGTGATGAGAGCTGTTAGGAAAGCTCTTTATCAAGGGGGCTGGGTTCGAGACCTCGCCTCAACATCCCGCCGCGCTGAGAATAGGTGCGGTCATGGGTGGGGTGCTTGGGCTGCAGCCCGGCAGTTGTCGTCAGCACGTGGTCCGCTGGCTAGGCCGAGTAGGGCCGACCGAGAGGGGCGGCTCGGGGCTACTGCATCAAATTGACTACAGTAAAATTTTTGTATGCAATATATATAATTGTGAACTCAGCAGTTGCTTCATGCGTCTTGAAACGAGTCTGGGGACAGTAAAGTGCAGCGCGCAGCTGAACTTTACCGTGCAGTGCGGCAATACAATGATTGCGACCACATCTCAGCTTGTGCGGAGATGCGTGCAGTGGCTTTGAGATGTGTGCGCTGAGATGTACACGCATCTCCGCATGCTCGCATTCATTTGATCACACTGCACAGTAATGTGCAGTGGCTCACATCAGTTGGATCGCGCTGCACTTAACTGTCCCCGAACCCGTCTTGCAACACTTCAATTATTAAAATAATTGAGCGGATACGATGAATTTGATACTTTTCACATTAACTAGTAGCATTCCTTTAATATATAGACGAAAGAGTATGAACCCCAAATTCAGGTCTCTAAATTAATTAAAGGGAATTGATATTTCTACTTTAAAATTGGCTATTTCTACCCATTTTTATTCATAGACCACAAAATTATATTTATATTCAAATGCGCTATTCGTACCCAAATTTTTTTTATAAATTGATTTTATAGATAAAAAAGTCAAATTTTCTTGAGAATATTCATCATTTGTCAACAATTTAACATCATTTGAATTCATTTTTAATCTAAAAAAAATACATCAATAATCTAATATAATTTGGGGAAAAACCCAAAATACCGAAATGTTTGAAATTAATTTAAAAATATACTTTCAAAAATAAAAACTCTAAAATTAAGAAACACTCATATATGATTTAGAACCAGTGTTGTAGATGTCGGCCGACATGTCCGACATGTCGACCGACATAAAGGTTTTGGGGGTAAAACGTCATGACATCGATATTTTAAGCAAATATGTCATTTTTGAAAATATCGTCCGATATATCCGTTTAACCCGATATATCAGGCGATATTTCGCGACTGATATATCGTCGATAGTATTACAAATATTTTTTTCATTTTTGGAAGAGACCAACTACCGGTTAAGGTGTTGTCGTGTGACCTTGAGGTCACAAGTTCGAGTCCTAGAAGCAGCCTTTTACAGAAATGCAGGGTAAGGTTTGCCTACATTTCACCCTTATGGTGGGATCCTTCCTTGGACCCTCGCTGCGCAGGGATGCTTTGTGCACTGGGTTGTCCCTTTTGAGGAGACCAAACAAAAATAATTTATTTTTTGCTTCATTTTTGCTTCATCTAGATCTTATTTGGTGATCTTTATCTCGTTTATTGCAGTCGATGACTCTTTCTTGTGTAATTTATAAACATACACTATTTGTATATATGTTTGTTGTGTAATTTATAAACATACATTATGTATACAATTATACATATTTATAAAAACTGTGTAATATATATGAATAAAATTATTTAAATATTTTAAAATTCGACATTGTAAAATATCCCTGATATATCCCCCGCAATGCGACATCCGACATTTCAAACTCAAACTGTCATGAACCCGACATCCGATATCTACCACCTTGTTTAGAATAATCAAAACCTTACAAAAAAAAATTCTAACTTTAGGTAAATATACATTATGAGAGATTTGAGAAAAGTAATATAGAAATACTCACATTGGGGATCCACCGAGGAGAATAATTATATGAATAAGGATTTTGAAACCAACAACATTGATTGCAAAGAGATTTGAGCAATTTAGGGTTATATGGTGGGAAATATTTGAGAGAAAAAATGTAAAAAAGACACATCGAGGGCAAAGAGAGAGTCAACGAAGTCGAAACCGCCAGAAAATGAAGATTGGGCAGTCGAAAATCGGTTCTGGCGGTGCTTTGCCGGCGGGCGCAACCTTCCACCAAAAACTAATCGGGAGGGGCGAATGGGGCGTGAGCGAAAGAGTGAGGGGGAGGGTGTAGGAATATCTTTTTTAGGGTTATATTTATGAGTAATATTTTTTTAAAATGAGTAGGAATAGCCATTTTGAAGTAGGAATATCAATACCCTAACAGCCCGTTCGACACGAGGGAGTTGGAATTAGAACTTGGAATTGAGTACCACGGAATTCCTTTTCGGTGTTTGGCAAGAGGGAAATCAGTTGGAATTGGAATTTCCCCAAAATTCCAAGTTTTTAAGATCATGCGTGGCTGAAATCCTAGGGGTCCGCCTGGATTTTATCCCAGAATTTCGCTCTTGCCCTTGTTTCGCGATAACAGCGCAGCATCGTTTCCTTCTCATCGAGCCCTATTCGCCGCTTCGATGTCGCCTGTACAACCCGTATTCGAGTCTTTTTTTCATTTCTTCTTCTTCTTTTTCTTGTTGGAGGTAAGTTCTTCTTCTTTCCCCCTCCTCTGCTTCTTTGCGCTCTTTTTTTCATTTCTTCCAGTCGATCGACGGTGAAACTTAGATCTAGTTTCGCTGGAGTTAATTTCTCTTTTTTTTGATACGGAGTAACTCAAGTCCAAGCCGTAGTTGCTATGGTTTGACATATCTGAATCAAAACTTAATTAGATCCAAACCCTAGTTGCTATGGTTTGACAGATCTTAATCAAAACTTAATTTCCCCTAATTCCAATTTCAGATCAGGTAACAAAACTTTGATCCAGATCAGGGAACAAAACTTTGATCCCGATCAACAGATCAGGGAACAAAACTTTCTTTGATCTGGCCGAATCTGTTAAATGAAAATTCTTTTTGGTAAAAATTTCTTTGATCTGGTCGACATGATCGTATGTTTTTGGGCATGATCTTTAGGATTTTTTATGTTAGTGTAATGTTTTGGGTCATGTTCATATTTGCTTCAGTTTAAACTCATATTTTCTACTATTGTTTATATATGGACTAAAAATGGTTGTTTTTAGATGGATGAATTTGAGTTTGACTCGAATTCTAAATCTGAGTTCGAAGTAAATATTAAAGGAGTTGTAGATGGATGAATTTGTGTATGTCATTTTGTTAGTTTAATGTTTAATGTTTAATGTTAATGTTAATGTTAACTATAGAATGGAGAAGTCAAATAAAAATACTTCGATCAAGAGTGAATGATCATACATACATTGGACTCTACAAATTGATACCACTCTATCAAATGTGTTGCTCGAGCAACATAACATGGTTCACATGACACCCAATGGATGGAAATTTACTGCTTTCATGGTGGCCATATTAGCATTGAAGGAGATTTGCAATGTGAATATTAATAAAGAAATGATCACAGCACGACTTAAAATATGGAACAAATACTATCATGTCAGTGCTATGTTGGATACAAGCGAATTTGGATGGGACTGGAACGACATATAGTAAAGGTTTACAGTGAAGAGTTGTGCGCTAACTATGTAAAGGTAACAAACATGCTACTTAAGGTTATATTTTCCAATATTATAAATAACCAAATCTATGTTTGAGACGCTCAGTATTTCATGCAAATTTTCAGGCTCATCCGACGATAAAACATTACAAAGACAAGGTTATTATAAACTGGTCTGATTTGGGAGTGATATGCGGCAATGATAAGGTCACTGGTAGTGAGGCAGTGACAGCTACGGAGAATGTTATCGAGCTGGACAGAGAGTCCTTTGTGGAAGAAAGTTAGACTTCAGGAGATCGATCGAGATTTAAAAGAGAAGGAAGCGTTAAAAAGAAGAAGAAGAAGAAGAAGAAAGCTATTGAGATTGATGCATTGGCAGATGCCATATCAAGTGTTGCCACTAGCATGGATAAGTCATTTCAGGCAAAAAGGGCAATTGATGCAGATACTTTAACGACACATGCTCTGGCCATATATGTTGCCCTTGGTAATCTTCAGAATCCGGAGAAACATGAATTACTGAAAGCCATGGATATACTCTCTCATGAGACGACAAAGTTTGGGGGATTCATGACTTTGCCAAACGACCTTAAGTTGGAGTGGCTGCGCATGCATCTTAATTAGAGAACTGCTTGTTTTTATTTTTTCCTATTTGGATTTTAATGAGTGAGGATTAGAGTTATGTGTTTAGATTTTACTTTGTGTTTGAACTTTATGATGTGTTAGGACTTAATATATGTTTGGGCTTTAATATATGTTTGAACTTTTGTAATTATTTTTTATGCTCTATTAATTTTAATTCTATGTTTGAATTTCATTTTACAGTTGAACAACATAATTGATCAATTCTAATTCAAAATGTAGGATTCTCCACAACAACCGAACAACAGAATTGGAATTCAGCCAATTCCAATTCCTATTGGATTTAGAATTGGCTGAATTTCAATTCCTCAATTCCAATTCCAGGCTGTCGTACGGAGCCTAATTAAATTTTAATTTCAAGCTTTGGAAGCCATTTATTCCGGAAATTGTTATACGTATGGCAAAAAATGAATTTATTATCAGCAAATATTTCAATGCATAAAATAAAAAATAATATAAAAACAGAAGATATTTATTACAGTAATTACAAGTATTTTATCTTTGCAAAAAATGTATTGTAATTTTTTTAATTCAATTAGGTCATTGTTAACCGCAATCCGATTTTGGCTATCCGCACCTCAATTCGTTTTAAAAATCTTTTTTCTAAAACTTTAATCGCAACCCTAACATATTTGCTCTGTCCCAATTCACGGAAGTCGCATCCCGTCTAGAGGTGCAAGTTGAGTTGAGCCGGCTCGAAAGCTCGATGAGCCGGCTCGAAAAAAGCTCGACTCGAGCTCGAGCCTATGGAGCTCATGAGCTTAAAAGCTCGTGAGCAGCTCGAGCTCGAGCTCGATAAGTTAGCATTGAGCTCGAGCTCTAGCTGGGATAAATGAGCTCGTCGAGCTCGAAATGAAAAGCTCAAGCTCGAGCTTGGGAATTTTGCCAAGCTCGACTCGAGCTCGACTCGTTTGCACCCCTAATCCCGTCTCCCCCACTTCGTGGAATACGCACCTTGTCTCCCTCTTTGTCGAGCCGCTCTCATCTCTAACATCTTCCTCCTGTCTCCGTCATCTTCCTCATGCAATCTTCCTCTCCGGTTAAAAAGTTTGTGCCTCCTTCCAGCGTGCTCCTTCCATCGGCGCCGACTTCCTCCTTCACGGATGCCGCACCGACGCTCCCACCCGGTGCATCTTCCTCGCGCCACCTTCCTCTCCGGTTATCAATGATCTCCTTCATAGCCTTCTATCCGCACATCGTTACACTCTCATCTCGAGCTTCCTTTAGGTAAACCCTAACCTAAAAATGGAGAAAGATATCAAAAGGGCATTTTGTTTCCTTTTCATTTCTACACCTGCGAATCACAGTTCCGATTCAAGTGAAAAGCATGAGATTTTAGTATTTTTAATGTTTTATGCATTCTATAGAAATCCTAAGGTTATAGAAACCCTAAGGGTCCGTTCGTTTGCAATATTTTGAACCTCTATTTTTGTTCAGAGATTTTGAAAATCAAATTTTTGGCGTTCGTTATGTTATGTTTTCCACAGTTTTGATTTTGAACTGAAAAATGCTCGGTTTTCATTCCTTCTAATTTTGCCCAACTTCAAAACAGACCTAGCGAAGCCTATTTTGCTTGGTTTTATAATAGACAAGTGGCCGAAAATTCCGTCTCTTCTTCTCTTCTTCCCTGGCGGGAGATTTTCCAGGGAAGAAGAATGCCCGCCGGCGAGGGATGTTCTCCGGCAACCTTTGTTGCAGACGCAATGGGAAGTGGTTGTAGAAACCCTGCTGCTGTAACCCTGTTGAAACCTGCGGCAATGGCCACTGAAGGGATCGGTGGAAATGGGGAAAACTGAGGCGGAGGAGGTGCAACCCTGCTGCTTCGTCGGAATCGCAGCTGGAAAAAGCTCATAGGATATGCCCGCCAAGTCGGAGCCCCAGCTGGAAAATGCCCTATATGGATTCGTGGATCTTGGCGTGGAGTGTCATTTTTCTGTAGCATTTTGTTCTCAGCACAGGTCTAGAAAGAGGGCAGACCTCTTCTTTCTTTCCACTGTAGACATTAGAAAATCTGTAGCATTTTGTTCTCAACACAGGTCGAGCATGTTGAACATTTTTTCTGTTGCATTTTGTTCTCAACACAGGTCTTGAAAGAGGGCAGACTACTTCTTTGTTTTTTTTCTCAACACAGGTCTAGAAAGAGGGCTTTGAAGAAGAAGCTGAGAATGCACAAACCAACGCAAGGTTTCATCTTGGTCTAAAATGAACTTGAAAAACATTATGCAAACGAACATAAGTTTCCGTTTTGGGACAAAAGTATCAAAACGAAAACACATGTTTTTTTTCGTTTTGTGCCAAAATGAAAACCTTGAATGAAAACATTGCAAACGAACGAGGCCAAAGGCTTCATGTTTGCTAATTCTTTGTTTAAGCTCGGTATGTTATTGCTTCAATATTATTTCAATTTGCTAATAACTTGTGGGTTGATTTTTGTAGAACTCATTGTTTTTGCTGAGAGAAGTTTAATTGATTCATGTATTGATTGTTTGGACACAAGTTTAATAGTTTTTGTTGTTGCTGCAATTGGTCTATATTGCATTCATATATTATCTATCTGGTATTGTTGCGGACTAATTCGATGTCCCGGTCGGACCGGATAATCTTGGACCGTCTCAGCTCACGGAGTGGTCGAGCGCGCACACAGTCGATGAAAATGAAACAGTGAAGACAAGTCTTGATGACGTGGAAAAACCCCTTAAATAGGTAAAAAACCACGTGACCGGGTCTGTGCCGGTCAAATTCCACTAGCTCCTGGTGATTACAGTATACTGGGTGAATTGGGGCGACAGGCCGCTCCCGTTACAACTTGAGGGAGAGAGAAAGACTGTAGCTTCCTGCAGGCAATAGGCTGCTCCGAGGAAGTGGCTCAGATGAGGGAATGTGTGAGATGCTTCTAGCGCGCACGCTTGGGGCGGCGCGCGCTTGGGGCGGCGCGCGCTTGCTGGCCTCGACTGTCTTCTTTGTTCGGCTTCCTCGCAGTCTTGGGCGTCTCCTTGCTAACTGCGTGTTGGTGGGGTGCTTATAGCCGCCGGTAGCTGCTGGTGGCCGCGGGTGGCCGCCGGTGGCTGGTGGTGGTTGGCGGTGAGCGAGGGCCGACTTGGCGGAGGAGGCGGGAGAGCTCTCACCTGAGGAAGAAAAAGAAGTGGAGAAGGAAAAAGGTGAGAAAAGAGGAGCCCATGGGGGTCCGTTTATAGCCTCCGGGGAAGGATCATGGCGGGCCCCACCACTAAAGTGGTGGGTTAGTGGGTGTTTACCTACAGATCGGACGGCTACGGAGGCCCCATCACAATCGGACGGTGGAGGAATGAGCGGCGTGCCACCGACCGGTGGTGGTCGGTGGGAGGCGGCGAACGCTCGCGGCGGGCCGGCGGCGGGCGGCGGCCGGCGGGCGGCGGCCGGCGGTGGTTCCCTCCTTTTGTCATGTGAGAGGGATTAGTGGAGAGATAAAAGGGGAAGTGAACCCTCCCACTCCTCCTATCATGATGGGGATCATGGGGAGTGGGTTGACCAGTCAACCCCATGATCCCCTCATTTGGAACGGCTATGCGCACCCCTAATGCATAAAAAATGGATTAATCTCCATCAATTGCCCCTCAAATCCTTGTTGTTGAGGAACAAAGTGAAGAGACAACTTAGGATTTTTTCCTCATCTCTCTTCTCCTTGCCCCCATGACTTCTTCCGGAGAGAAGGCAGAAATGACGGAGAGGGGCGCTTCGAAGGGATGCGCGTGAGTTTCATGAAGGGAGAGACGCCTGGTGACAGCGTCGAGCGGCGTCAAGAGCGGTGTTCGCCTCCGTAGAATCGAGGTGCGTGGCCGGGGATACACCCCTAGCCTCTCGCGGTCGCGCATGCGCTTAAATGGAATGCGGCGGGCAGCGTGCATGGCCGGCCACGGGTGCAGGTGCAGGTGGACTTGGCCGCGCGGTGGCCGTCGCGCGACTGCCCGCGCATGGGGGAGCACAACTGCCCGCGCACGAGGGCACGCGGGTGCGCATGCGACCATGTTCATGGACACGCGCACATGCGCGCGGGTGCGCGCGCGCGCGACCCGGCGCGCGGGCGCGACCCGGCGCGCGGGCGCGACCCGGCGCGCGGGCGCGACCCGGCGCGCGGGCGCGACCCGGCGCGCGGGCGCGACCCGGCGCGCGGGCGCGACCCGGCGCGCGGGCGCGACCCGGCGCGCGGGCGCGACCCGGCGCGCGGGCGCGACCCGGCGCGCGGGCGCGACCCGGCGCGCGGGCGCGACCCGGCGCGCGGGCGCGACCCCAAGAGGGTGCGCACACAAGACCCTGCGCGCGCGAGGGCGCGGGCGCGCGCGCGCGCAAGACCCTGCGAGCGCGAGGGCGCGGGCGCGCGTGACCCTGCGCGCGGGTACGCTCGCGGGCACGCGACCCTGCGCGCGGGTGCGCGCGCGCGACCCTGAGCGCAGGTGCGCCCGCGCGACCCTGCGCCCGGGTGCGCACGCGCGACCCTGCGCGCGGTTGGGCGCGCGCGGCCCTGCTGTTGCGGGTGTGTGCGCGCGACCCTGCGCGCGACCCGGCGAGCGGGTGCGTGAGCTATACATTTGGACTTTGCGTGCGCATGGCGCGATATGCCCAATCGCTCTTTATGCGCGCGCAAAGTGCGTGGCATGCGTCGTGTACACGAGATGTGATGTGCATGATGCATAACGGGTGTCGCGTGCGCGTTGCGTGCTGCGTACGCGATATGCGTAAGGTGTGTGACGTGTGCACGAGGTACGATGCGCACTGTATGTAATGTGTATGATGGATAGTGAGTGATGTGTGCGTGATGCATGTTGCATACGCGATGTGCGCAAGGAGTAACCTGCATGACGCACTAAGCGCCCAAGGGAAGAAATTGCTGAGATGTGGAGTTTCTGTTGCCCCCCCCCCCGAGTGTATCACGGAGTACTTCTTGTATAAGGTCGGAATGGGAAACTTGTTGTGGCGATATATAGGGACGCATACACAGCGCCTCCATTCTTATCGGGGCCGACTGATACCTCAATTGGTGAGGTTCATGTTATTTTACGCGAGTTTGACGTGCAGCGTCGTTCTATACGAGATTGACTCGCGACTCTTGCTTGTACGAGATTGACTCATGACTTTGTTTGGCACGATTTGGTTTGCGTGAGGGCTGTGCTTGCGCGAGGGTTGCTCGCGGCTTAGATTGTGCGAGGGCTGCTCGCGGTTTAGATTGCGCGAGGGTTGCCCGCGACTTAAAATGCGCGAGCGATGCTCGCGGCTTAGTTTGCGCGAGGGATGCTCGCGGCTTAGTTTGCGCGAGGGATGCTCGCGGCTTAGTTTGCGCGAGGGATGCTCGCGGCTTAGTTTGCGCGAGGGATGCTCGCGGCTTAGTTTGCGCGAGGGATGCTCGCGTCTTAGTTTGCGCGAGGGATGCTCGCGGCTTATTTTGCGCGAGGGATGCTCGCGGCTTAGTTTGCGCGAGGGATGCTCGCGGCTTAGTTTGCACGAGGGATACTCGCGGCTTCCTCGTGAGGGGGGGGGGGGGTAGGCCCTTACGGTGTTGCGCGAGGGTTGCTAGTGGCTTAGGTTGCGCGAGGGATGCTAGCGGCTTCTTCATGAGGGGGCAGGCCCACACGGTATTGCGCGAGGGTTGCTCGCGGCTTAGATTGCGCCAGGGATGCTCGCGGCTTAGTTTGCGCGAGGGATGCTCGTGACTTAGGTTGCGCGAGGGATGCTCGCGGCTTCTTCGTAAGGGGGGCAGGCCCCCACGGTGTTGCGCGAGGGTCGCTCGCGGCTTAAGTTGCGCGTTGTATGGAGGCAGTTGTTGTGAGAAGCGCGCTGCACGGAGGCAGTTGCTGTAAGGAGCGCGCTGCACGGAGGCAGTTGCTGTGAGGAGCGCGCTGCACGGAGGCAGTTGCTGTGAGGAGCGCGCTGCACGGAGGCAGTTGCTGTGAGGAGCGCGCTGCACGGAGGCAGTTGCTGTGAGGAGCGCGCTGCACGGAGGCAGTTGCTGTGAGGAGCGCGCTGCACGGAGGCAGTTGCTGTGAGGAGCGCGCTGCACGGAGGCAGTTACTGTGAGGAGCGCGCTGCACGGAGGCAGTTGTTGTGAGGAGCGCGCTGCACCGAGGCAGGTGCTGTGAGGAGCGCGCTGCACGGAGGCAGTTGCTGGGAGGAGCGCGCTGCACGGAGGCAGATGCTGTGAGGAGCACGCTGCACGGAGGCAGTTGCTGCGAGGAGCGCGCTGCACGGAGGCAGTTGCTATCAGGAGCGCGCTGCACCGAGGCAGTTGCTGTGAGGAGCGCGTTGTACCGAGGCAGTTGCTGTGAGGAGCGCACTGCACGGAGGCAGTTGCTGTGAGGAGCGCGCTGCACGGAGGCAATTGCTGTGAGGAGCGCGCTGTACGGAGGCAGTTTTTGTGAGGAGTGCGCTGCACAGAGGCAGTTGCTGTGAGGAGCGCGCTGCACGGCGGCAGTTACTGTGAGGAGCGCGCTGTACGGAGGCAGTTGCTGTAAGGAGCGCGCTGCACGGAGGCAGTTGCTGTAAGGAGCGCGCTCCACCGAGACAGTTGATGTTAGGAGCTCGCTGCACGGAGGCAGTTGTTGTAAGGAGCGCGCTACACGGAGGCAGTTGCTGTAAGGAGCGCGCTGCACGGAGGCAGTTGCTGTGAGGAGCGCGTTGCACAGAGGCAGTTGCTATAAGGAGCGCACTGCACCGAGGCAGTTGTTGTGAGGAGCGCGCTGCACGGAGGCAATTACTGTGAGGAGCGCGCTGCATGGAGGCAGTTGCTGTGAGGAGCGCGCTGCACGGAGGCAGGTGCTGTAAGGAGCGCGCTGCACCGAGGCAATTGCTGTGAGGAGCGCGCTGCACGGAGGCAGTTGCTGTGAGAAGCGCGCTGTACGGAGCCAGGTGTTGTAAGGAGCGCGCTGCACCAAGGCAATTGCTGTGAGGAGCGCGCTGCACGGAGGCAGTTGATGTGAGGAGCACGTTGCACGGAGGCAGTTGCTGTATAGAGCGCGCTGCACAGAGACAGTTGCTGTAAAGAGCGCGTTGCACCGAGGCAGTTGCTGTGAGGAGCGCACTGCACGGAGGCAGTTTCTGTGAAGAGCGCGCTGCACGGAGGGCAGTTGATGTATGGAGCGCGCTACACAGATGCAGTTGCTGCAAAGAGCGTGCTGCACCGAGGCAGTTGCTGTGACGAGCGCGCTGCACGGAGGCAGTTGCTGTGAAGTGTGCGCTGCACGGAGGCAGTTGCTGTGAGGAGCGTGTTGCACGGAGGCAGTTGCTGTGAAGAGCGCGCTGCATGGAGGCAGTTGCTGTATGGAGCGCGCTATACGGAGGCAGATGCTGTAAGGAGCGCTCTGCACGGAGGCAATTGCTGTGAGGGTAAATGGACGTCTTCGCACTTGGGCAAAGTGAGTATGCATTTCAGACTGCACGGGTGACGCTTGGCGTCAACAGGCTTAAAATGATAAAATGTTAACTTTTTTAGAGTTACAGTCGTGAAACTGTTCTTGTGAGAACACATAATTTATAGTAAAGTAAAATTGATAAACGCTATAATAGATAGAGCCCTTCTGAGGTGCGAAACCCTCTCTTGGGTTGGTTCTCTTAGGGGTTGCCCCCTAGTCCGATCTAGCAAACGGTGGGCCGAGTTCCTTTTCGTGGACTTGGTTCCTATCTCTGTAAGAATCTCCCCAGTAGGCCTTGTTTGATGAGATACTCGATCTCCTCCTTGAGCTTTGAGCAGTCTTCCGTATCGTGTCCTTGTCCATGGTGAAATTCATAGTACTTTGTCTTGTCCCCAGTATTTTTAGCGAGAGGTATGGGCTTGCGGAGCGCCTCTTTGCCTTGGATTGCATGAAATACATTTGTCCTGGAGGTGTTGAGGGGTGTGTACTCCCGGGGCGGCTGATCTCTCTGATAGTTACATCGGAATCTTCCTTTTTGGTGTTGAGGGGCCGGCTCATTTTCCCTTTTTCGCTTCTGGTTGTCGTTAAACTGTTGACGATTAGCTTCGATAGTCTCGTCGTCAGCGATCTGAGCCTCTATGCGGTGCACGAGGTCAGAGTAGCTAGCGACGGGTTCCCTCATTAATGCTGAGTAGAAGCTGCTCGGGCGAAGACCTCCGAGGAACATTCCTCTTAACAGTTCAGGGTCGACCCCTGGGATTTGGCGGGCTTCTGCGGAGAACCTGCGGAACAAATCCTTCAAAGACTACCCTTCGTTCTGGCGGATACCTGATAAGTGGGAAGGGTCTCGAACGATCCTCCGATTTGCTATAAACTGATCTGTGAACTGTCTCGTTAGTTCTGTGAAGTTGGCGATAGTGCCCGCTCTCAAGGAGTGAAACCATGTGCGGGCCTGCCCCTTGAGAGTGGTCGGAAACACTTGGCAGAATAACTGATCAGGTGCGTTGTAGATCCTCATAATGGTATTGAAGTGGTTGACATGTTCCAACGGATCGTCAGTTCCATCGTAAGTTTCGATATCGGGCAGTTTGAAACCGTGAGGAATTGGATGGTCCAGAATCTGGGGCGTCAGCGGGGAACCTTGACAGAGTGGTCGGCTGGTACAAATATCTCTTGCACCTGCTTGATGATATTCTTCAGCGATGACCTCTCGAATTTCCTCCCGAGTAAATCTTTCTAACGGATGTAGACAGACTTCGTTAGCGGGCTCATGATGATGATGGTCTGCTCTCGCTCTCCTCTGGGCCGAGTGAGCGAAACTTGTAGCTTCAGAATATTCTTTGGATATTTCCTGCCTTGGAGGAACCTCTTGGGCTCTGCCCTGATTTTGTTGCGGCGATGGATCCACACGAGATGGTTGCAGGGGGGAGCTGGAGGCGCTCCAAGGTTCCGCAGCAGGGTGAGCATTTCGGTTTGATGTTCTTCCATTTGGCGAACGCTTCCCTCTATAGGAGCAAATACAGCTTCAGCGGTCAGTGATGCGTCCACCAAAGAGTGGGAACGTGCAGGCTCGGCCTGCCCGCCAAGGGCGGAGCCTTCCGCGGTAGGGGTGCTTCTCTTTGTCATTAAGGCAGTACTTGGAGGGGCGATGCTGGTGATCTTACGCTTCAAAGGATGTTGGGAAATCGTTTCCCACAGACGGCGCCAAACTGTTGCGGACTAACTCGATGCCCCGGTCGGACCGGATAATCTTGGACCGTCTCAGCTCACGGAGCGGTCGAGCGTGCACACAGTCGATGAAAATGAAACAGTGAAGACAAGTCTTGATGACGTGTAAAAACCCCTTAAATGGGTAAAAAACCACGTGACCGGGTCTGTGCCGGTCAAATTCCACTAGCTCCTAGTGATTACAGTATACTGGGTGAATCGGGGCGACAGACCGCTCCCGTTACAACTTGAGGGGAGAGAGAAAGACTGTAGCTTCCTGCGGGCAACAGGCTGCTCCACGGAAGTGGCTCAGATGAGGGAATGTGCGAGATGCTTCTGGCGCGCGTGCTTGGGGCGGCGCGTGCTTGCTGGCCTCGACTGTCTTCTTTGTTCGGCTTCCTCGCGGTCTTGGGCGTCTCCTTGCTAACTGCGCGCTGGTGGGGTGCTTATAGCCGCAGGTAGCTACTGGTGGCCGCGGGTGGCTGGTGGTGGTTGGCGGTGAGCGAGGGCCGACTTGGCGGAGGAGGTGGGAGAGCTCTCACCTGAGGAGGAAGAAGAAGAAGCGGAGAAGGAAAAAGGTGAGAAAAGAGGAGCCCATGTGTACAACCCCGTATCCTGCGAGTGGTCGACAGAGGTTGAACCGGCCGGCTCAGATCAACTTGGATCCAGCTTGCCGAGTCCGAGCTCGGCAATAGTCGAGCTAAGCTCGGCCATGGTCGAACGAAGCCCAGCTTGCCGAGACCAAGCTCGGGTGCGGAGACAGGGTTCGACGATAGTCGAGCCAAGCTCGACGATCTCCGTGCCGAGTCCGAGCTCGGCGATCGTCGTGCCGAGTCCGAGCTCGGCAATAGTCTAGCCGAGCCCAGCGCTAGCCGAGCACAGTCCGCCGAGCCCGTGCCCGCCTAGGCCCAGGGCGAGGCGAGTCGGGCCCCCTGCCGAGCGAGTGCCCCCTCAGGTCCAGCTCGCATCTTGGCCATGGCACACTTTTACTGTGTGGCCCCTTTTGGTTTGTCTGTAGTCCTCGAAAACAGTGAAGGTTGTATATTGGCAGGCCATCTTTTCCTATAAATAGGACCCAAGGGGTACCTCAGAAGGGACGCTGACTAATTCTCTGGCCTACTAGCGCTTTCTGAGGTACCTTAGCCCGGCATTTGGCTAAGGAGGGGAAGCGCTCTGAGATCTTCCGGGTTTGTGGTGGGACCTCCACGCCGGGCCCTTGGTCTAGTCCTTGTTTCTTCTTTCCTTTGTCATTTTCTTGCAGGAGTGAAGTAGGTGTGCGGCCACCCCTTCCCCAAGGGTCGAACTCCACAAGAGACCGGTTTTCCGGTTTCAACATTTTGGTGCGGTGAGCGTGGACAGTGGTCAGCAGAGAAAATCTTCTGCAGGTTCGATGACCGGGGAAGAAGGACAAGGATCAGGCAGGGGCAACTCGCCACCCCCTCCCCCACCCCCAGCGGCGAGCATGCCGGCGGAGCTTAGGGAGGAGATCCTCGGGCTCGTCAGGACCGCTCTCGGCATGCGAGCTGAGAGTGCGACGCCGGCTGTCCCGGTGGTCGCCGTTCCCGCACTCGGCGACGACGCGCCGCTCAGGCGACCAGGGAAGGAGCCCGCCGAGAGGGGCGAGCGCGAGTTCCAGGGGCGAGTTCTATTCCCCGGCTCGGCCGCCGAGTACCACTTCGGCGAGACGGCAGGGAGGGAGTTCCCGACTCGCCCGGCTGAGGGGGGGAGCCCTTTCAGCGAGTTCGTTTCTTCAGCCCCCGTTCCCGAGGGGTTTCGCGAGCCGGAGATGACTTACTACTCCGGGAGAGGAGACCCGGTCCACCACATCCAGTGGTTCGAGGACATGGTCTCCATTCGACAGATGTCAGACGGCTTCAAGTGCCGACTCTTCGCCATCACCCTCAGGGAAAAGGCGAGAGAGTGGTTCCACCAACTCCCGACCGGGTCCATTTACTGCTTTGAGGATCTGCGACGGGGTTTCATGCTGAGGTTCACCACTTCAAAGAAGAGGAAGAGGGAGGCGGAGTCTTTGTTCCGCATCAAGCAGAGGGTAGGAGAGACCCTGGGGAGCTACCTGGACAGGTTCCAAGAGGAACTGTCCCAAGTTCAGGAGATGCCAGGGCACACCATGATGGTGGCCTTCACCCTGGGTCTCCAGTCCGGGTTCTTCGCCATGGAGCTGAAGAGGTCACCTCCAGTGTCTTTTGAGGCACTTCTAGAGAGGGCGGCCAGGGAGGCCGAAATGGAGGCAGCGCATCCAGAGTTCGCGCGAAGGTTGGCCAAGTGGGCCGTGGAAGAGGAAAGGCCAAGGGGTGGCCGAATTCAGGAGGAGAGGAGGGCTGAACCTCGGCAGAGGGAGCAGCCGCAGCAGCAGCCGCAACCCAGGTGGGTGCGTCCGGAGCAGACCCACCGTTTGGGGTGGAGACCCGAATGGCAAGACCAGGCACCACGAAGGGGTTATCAGGGAGGAGATAACCGCCAGGGTGGCCGAGGGCAGTACAACCCTCAGGGGGGTAGGCAGGGTCAGAGACCCCCTCTCCCCGACCAGGAGGAGGCAATGGCAATTGCCATGAGGGGAAGGAGGAGAGGACAGCCGAGGAGAAGGAGGGAGGTCAGGGTGGACCTGCCCTATTGCGACTTTCATCAGGAAGAGGGGCACCTCACATCCACGTGTCCGGAGTTCCTCGAGATGAGAGGGAGAAGAGAGCAGCAACAGCAGCAGGAAGTTCGGATAGAGGAGATCCGGCCCCGGGAGGAGGGGGATCGGTGCGAAGACCGGGTTGATGTGGGCACCCGAGGAAGGATCGGAGCGATCCACGGGGGGGCCGGGATCGAGGCTTCCCGCAAGTCAAGCCTCCACACCATGTACCGGAGGAGCGTTGGCTCCACATCCCAATCCCCTCCCCCGGAGGAGAAGATCACCTTCTCCAGAGAGGATTTGCCGGGTCACGAGGACCCCTTCTGCGATGCGCTGGTTATCCAGACAGCCATCGAGGATTTCACTGTCTCCCGGATCCTCGTGGACAATGGGAGTTCGGTCAACGTCATCTTTAAGAAGGCGTTTGATGCGGTGAAGGTGGAGGCCAGGAGGGTGTTGGCCTCGGACGGGCCTCTGTTCGGCTTTTCAGGGGAGAGGAAAGAAGTCGAGGGAGGAGTGGGACTCCATGTCACTCTAGGGGGGCAGTCGCGCAACTGCAAGTTTGTTATCGTGGACGCCCCTAGCAGTTACAGCGCCATCTTCGGGAGACCCCTCATCAGCGCCTTCCGCTGCGTCCCCTCGTCCTTCCACCAGTGCCTCAAGCTCAACGTCGAGGGGGTCCAGATCCGGGTCCGAGGAGACCCCAAGGAGGCAAGGGAGTGCTACGTCTCGGCGGTAAACTCCATCTCTTGGCTGGAGGGGGCCGAGGAGATGGGACGGAGGCTGGAGGAGGAGGGGCAGGAAGCTGACGAAGAGATGGAGGTGGAGTGCCGCGCTCGGAAGGAGGTCGCGGAAGAGACTCGGGGGTCGGCCGAGTCCATGGCCGTCGAAGAGGCTGAGGAAGAGGCCCTCGCCCCCGGAGGGGGAGGTACCAGGGAATGGGAGGAGCAGTCCCGCCTGGAGGCGGCGGAAGAGGTGGAGGAGATGGAGGTCCACACCAATGGAGGAAGGGTGGAGAAGGTCCGCGTCAGCGGAGGTCTGACCCCGGAAGCTCGAGGCAGGATGCTGGAGTGCATCCAGAGGAACGTGGATATCTTCGCCTGGAGCGCCGCGGAGATGCCAGGGATCGACCCCGACGTGGCCTGCCACCGCCTCAACCTGGACCCGGAGGCTCCCCCCATCCAGCAGAAAAAGAGGTCCATCACGGACAAGCTCGCCGAGCCAATCAGAGAGGAAGTCGCCAAGCTCCTCGAGGCTGGCTTCATATCTGAAATCCAATACCCCGGCTGGGTCTCCAACGTTGTAATGGTTAAAAAAGGAGACGGCCGGTGGAGGATGTGTATCGACTTTTCTCTTCTTAATAAATCATGCCCGAAAGATTGTTATCCTCTGCCTCGGATCGACGCGCTGGTTGACTCAGCCGTCGGTTTCCCTGTAATGAGTTTTTTAGATGCTTTTTCAGGTTATCACCAAATCAGGATGCACCCTCCTGACGTCAAAGATGTCTCGTTCATCACGGGAGATGGGTGTTATTGTTACAAGATGATGCCCTTCGGGCTAAAGAATGCAGGGGCTACCTACCAAAAAATGATGGATAGGGTCTTCCGAGAGCAGAAGGGGAGGAACCTCGAAGTGTATGTGGATGATCTCATGGTCAAGAGCTTGGATGTCGACTCCCACATCCAGGACTTGGAAGAGACTTTCGCCACTCTCCGCAAGTTTAAGATGAGGCTGAACCCCTTGAAGTGTGTCTTCGGGGCAAGCCGGGGAAAGTTCCTAGGGCACCTTCTCACCCCCTCTGGGGTAGAACCTAACCCCGACAAGGTGAGGGCAATCCTGGAACTAAGGTCGCCCCAAAATACCAAGGAAGTACAGCAGCTGACAGGGAAGTTGGCAGGGTTGAGTAGATTCCTCTCCCGGGCCGGGGAGAGGTGTTCCTCATTCTTTAAAACCTTGAGAGGGGGTCGAAGGTTTGAATGGACCTCGGAGTGCGAGGAGGCATTCCAGGCTTTAAAGAAACAGCTGACTCAGGCCCCCCTGCTCCAAGGGCCCAAGGAGGGGGAGGACTTATTCCTATATCTAGGGGTCGGGGCTGAAGCCTTGAGTTCGGTTTTGGTTCGGGAAGAGGGGAAGAGGCAACTCCCCGTCTACTATGTGAGTCGGATACTAAAGAAGGCCGAGCTCCGCTACCCCATCCTGGAAAAACTGGCCTTCGCCTTAATCATCTCAGCCCGGAGGCTTCGGCCTTATTTCCAGGCGCACTCAATCCGAGTAGTGACTGACCACCCCCTGCGCAACATCTTCAGGGGGGTGGAGCATTCAGGTAGGTTGGCCAAATGGTCGGTGGAACTGAGCGAGTTCGACATCTCCTTCGTCCCCCGCCTCTCAATCAAAGCACAAGCCATGGCTGACTTCCTGGCAGAGTATGTGGTCGAGGTGGCAGAAGAGAGACTCACTCGCCCTCTCCCCTGGAAAGTCAGGGTGGACGGTGCCTCGGGGAAGCATTCTTTAGGGGTCGGGGTCATCTTAGAAAGTCCCCAGGGGATAAAGATCGAGCAGACGGTAGTAATGCACTTTCCTATCACCAACAACCAAGCCGAATACGAAGCTGTAATCGCAGGTCTGCGCCTGGCAAGAGACTTGGGGGTGCACGACGTGGAGGTCCTCACTGACTCCATGGTGGTGGCTTCCCAGATCAAGGGGGAGTTTGAGGCAAGGGAGCCCACCCTGCAGCTCTATTTGATGAAGGTAAGGGGGGTCATTGGGACCTTCCAGACCTTCTCAATCAAGCACGTGCCGAGAGGAGAAAATGAGCCCGTCGACCAGCTAGCAAAGCACGGCCCCCGGATGGGAGGCACCATTACGGATCTCTTCCGACCTTCCATCGAGGAGGGGGAGCTAATGGAAGTGGAACAGCATCCCTCATGGATGGATCCCTTCGTCATCTTCTTGTCCACCGGAGAATACCCGGAGGGGATGGATCGAAGAGGGCTCAAGCACAAGGCGGCATACTACCTCCTACGTGAGGGACAGTTGTACCGCAAGACCCTCTCAGGGATGTTGGCCCGTTGCGTGGCCGAAAGAGAGGTGCACAAAATTTTGGAGGAAGTCCATTCCGGTGAATGTGGGAGTCACTCGGGGAGTCGGACCCTGGAAGGGAGGGTCGTCAGGCAAGGGTACTTCTGGCCTACCCTCGGTCAGGATGCAGTCGAATTCGCGAAAAAGTGTCATAAGTGCCAACTATATGCCCCGCTCCAGCTCCAGCCGGCTCAGAGGTTAAGAAGTATCATGGCACCATGGCCCTTCGCCATATGGGGGCTGGACCTTGTAGGACCTTTCCCTCAGGCCAGCGGGCAGAGGAGGTTTTTGTTGGTCATGATCGATTATTTTTCTAAGTGGATGGAGGTGAAGGCTCTAGCCAAGGTAACCTCTCAGGTAGTCAGGAACTTCATCTGGGGGGAGATCATCTGCAGGCATGGGCTGCCACAAGCTATTGTCACGGACAACGGACCTCAGTTCGCCAGCACGGAGTTCATTCGTTTCTGCGAGCAGCTAGGGATTGACCTTCGGTTTGCTTCTGTCCATCATCCCAGGAGCAACGGGCAGGTGGAAGCGGCCAACAAAATCATCGTGAACCTCTTAAAGAAGAAAGTGGAAAACTTGAAGGGAAGCTGGGTGGAGCAGCTTCCATCGGTCCTTTGGGCATTAAGGACCACCCCCAATACGGCCACGGGGGAGACTCCTTTCAAGCTCTCTCACGGCTACGAGGCCGTTCTTCCTATCGAATTCGAGGTCCAGACGCCTCGGGTCGTCGAGGCAGGAGCCGGAAGGGAAGAATGGAGGTCAGAGAATGAGGAGGAGCTCCGACTCTCCCTTGATATGGTGGAGGAACTACGCGACTTGTCCGTCATCAGGCAGGAAGAGGCCAAGCGAAGGATGGCCAAGTATTTCGACAAGCACGTCCGTGTCAAGCAGTTCGTGGAGGGGGACCTTGTCTTGAAAAAAGTGGATGCGGCAGGGAGATCAGCCGCTGTGGGAAAACTCCACCCCAATTGGGAGGGCCCCTACATTGTGCAGGAGGCCTTGAAATCGGGGGGGTATCGCCTCCAAGATATAAGAGGGGACACCCTCAGCCACACTTGGAGTGGCGACGATCTGAAACGTTTTTACCCTTGAAAATATTGTAAATGACTTGGCTTTAAGAACGAAAGAGAATCTCGTTGCCGTATTTCACGCTCTGTTAAAATAGTGAAGGTAAAGGGATTCGCAGCTTAAACACCCGGGAGAGGCAAAAGTTTCTAAGTCTTCTCGCTCTGGGGTTAGGTCTCGTCACTCCCCTGCCAGGCTCCCACCTAGCTGGTACGGCCGAGTCTCGATGGACATCGTTATGACCCTGGGGCTGAGCCCGGAGGATGTTCAACACCCGCCCTCAGGCTCTCACCTAGCTGACTGGCCCGGTGGTAGCACCCGGGAGAGGCAAAAGTTTCTAAGTCTTCTCGCTCTGGGGTTAGGTCTCGTCACTCCCCTGCCAGGCTCCCACCTAGCTGGTACGGCCGAGTCTCGATGGACATCGTTATGACCCTGGGGCTGAGCCCGGAGGATGTTCAACACCCGCCCTCAGGCTCTCACCTAGCTGACTGGCCCGGTGGTAGCACCCGGGAGAGGCAAAAGTTTCTAAGTCTTCTCGCTCTCGGGTTAGGTCTCGTCACTCCCCTGCCAGGCTCCCACCTAGCTGGTACGGCCGAGTCTCGATGGACATCGTTATGACCCTAGGGCTGAGCCCGGAGGATGTTCAACACCCGCCCTCAGGCTCTCACCTAGCTGACTGGCCCGGTGGTAGCACCCGGGAGAGGCAAAAGTTTCTAAGTCTTCTCGCTCTGGGGTTAGGTCTCGTCACTCCCCTGCCAGGCTCCCACCTAGCTGGTACGGCCGAGTCTCGATGGACATCGTTATGACCCTGGGGCTGAGCCCGGAGGATGTTCAACACCCGCCCTCAGGCTCTCACCTAGCTGACTGGCCCGGTGGTAGCACCCGGGAGAGGCAAAAGTTTCTAAGTCTTCTCGCTCTGGGGTTAGGTCTCGTCACTCCCCTGCCAGGCTCCCACCTAGCTGGTACGGCCGAGTCTCGATGGACATCGTTATGACCCTGGGGCTGAGCCCGGAGGATGTTCAACACCCGCCCTCAGGCTCTCACCTAGCTGACTGGCCCGGTGGTAGCACCAGGGAGAGGCAAAAGTTTCTAAGTCTTCTCGCTCTCGGGTTAGGTCTCGTCACTCCCCTGCCAGGCTCCCACCTAGCTGGTACGGCCGAGTCTCGATGGACATCGTTATGACCCTAGGGCTGAGCCCGGAGGATGTTCAACACCCGCCCTCAGGCTCTCACCTAGCTGACTGGCCCGGTGGTAGCACCAGGGAGAGGCAAAAGTTTCTAAGTCTTCTCGCTCTCGGGTTAGGTCTCGTCACTCCCCTGCCAGGCTCCCACCTAGCTGGTACGGCCGAGTCTCGATGGACATCGTTATGACCCTAGGGCTGAGCCCGGAGGATGTTCAACACCCGCCCTCAGGCTCTCACCTAGCTGACTGGCCCGGTGGTAGCACCCGGGAGAGGCAAAAGTTTCTAAGTCTTCTCGCTCTGGGGTTAGGTCTCGTCACTCCCCTGCCAGGCTCCCACCTAGCTGGTACGGCCGAGTCTCGATGGACATCGTTATGACCCTGGGGCTGAGCCCGGAGGATGTTCAACACCCGCCCTCAGGCTCTCACCTAGCTGACTGGCCCGGTGGTAGCACCCGGGAGAGGCAAAAGTTTCTAAGTCTTCTCGCTCTGGGGTTAGGTCTCGTCACTCCCCTGCCAGGCTCCCACCTAGCTGGTACGGCCGAGTCTCGATGGACATCGTTATGACCCTGGGGCTGAGCCCGGAGGATGTTCAACACCTGCCCTCAGGCTCTCACCTAGCTGACTGGCCCGGTGGTAGCACCCGGGAGAGGCAAAAGTTTCTAAGTCTTCTCGCTCTGGGGTTAGGTCTCGTCACTCCCCTGCCAGGCTCCCACCTAGCTGGTACGGCCGAGTCTCGATGGACATCGTTATGACCCTGGGGCTGAGCCCGGAGGATGTTCAACACCCGCCCTCAGGCTCTCACCTAGCTGACTGGCCCGGTGGTAGCACCCGGGAGAGGCAAAAGTTTCTAAGTCTTCTCGCTCTGGGGTTAGGTCTCGTCACTCCCCTGCCAGGCTCCCACCTAGCTGGTACGGCCGAGTCTCGATGGACATCGTTATGACCCTGGGGCTGAGCCCGGAGGATGTTCAACACCCGCCCTCAGGCTCTCACCTAGCTGACTGGCCCGGTGGTAGCACCCGGGAGAGGCAAAAGTTTCTAAGTCTTCTCGCTCTCGGGTTAGGTCTCGTCACTCCCCTGCCAGGCTCCCACCTAGCTGGTACGGCCGAGTCTCGATGGACATCGTTATGACCCTGGGGCTGAGCCCGGAGGATGTTCAACACCCGCCCTCAGGCTCTCACCTAGCTGACTGGCCCGGTGGTAGCACCCGGGAGAGGCAAAAGTTTCTAAGTCTTCTCGCTCTGGGGTTAGGTCTCGTCACTCCCCTGCCAGGCTCCCACCTAGCTGGTACGGCCGAGTCTCGATGGACATCGTTATGACCCTGGGGCTGAGCCCGGAGGATGTTCAACACCTGCCCTCAGGCTCTCACCTAGCTGACTGGCCCGGTGGTAGCACCCGGGAGAGGCAAAAGTTTCTAAGTCTTCTCGCTCTCGGGTTAGGTCTCGTCACTCCCCTGCCAGGCTCCCACCTAGCTGGCACGGCCGAGTCTCGATGGACGTCGCTACAACCCTGAAGTTGAGACTGGGAGTTGGCCCGAGGAAAATACCAGGGGGGGGGGGAGCTCGCCAGTTAAGACGGCGAGCTCGGAATATCCTACCCCCCCCCCCTCTCTCTCCAGCTCGCTACTAAAGAAACCTTGGTTCTGTCCCAGACTCAGGGGAAGGAGAGCGGATCTCTCCAGCGAGCCCAGCCTCGCTCCAGCTAGCTCGGCGAAAGACATGCCCTGACGTCTAAGGCGGATGCCGGTAATATCTTGACCCAAGCGTGTTTTCACTTGTCTGAATTATCGAAAAACTAAGGCGAGACATGGCAGGGGAAGGTGAGGCGCGAGCAGGGTATGGCGCGAGCACGCGTCCTAGGGATTCGCCGCGAGCACCGCGGGTGCTGGTCCTAACTCAAAACATTCTACAGGCGAGGTCGCTCTACCTAGCGCGCGGGTATAACATCGCAAGTAAGCTCGAAAAGAAGATAGCAAAATTGTGCAAAAATATCTTTGAATTATCATTACAGGTTTACAAGGCCCGCCTCGGCAGGGTACAAAAAAGAACAGAGAAGAGAAAACAAAAATTAACTCTCGCCCTCCCCCCTCGAGTGGCGGTCCTCCTCGTCACCAAGCCGAGCGTCCTTCTCCCTCACCCCAGCAAAAAGCGAGTCAAAGCTATCTTCCTTCTCGCTGGGCGGGCTGGGCGGGAACAGGGTTGGCAGGAGCTCCCGGACGGTGACCTCCTCGCAGCCTTCCGCCAAGATCCCCGTCCCCCTCATGGCCTGTAGGAGACACTCGGCAGCCTCGACGGAGTTGACTCGCAGCCGCTCCGCGACGTCAGCCTCGCCAAACACCCGGGGCCTCTTGAAGGGGAAGGCCGGCTCGCTGGCGCCCGGGGGAAGGAGAGCGTCGGCTTGGCGAAGGACCTCTCCCAGGAGCCCCTTATTCTTCTCTTTCAATTCCTCCACCTCCGCCCCCAGCCGGGCGGCAACAGCCTCCTGCTCCTGGGAATATGTCTTCTGATCGGCGAGCTGGGCTTCCCGCTCAGCGAGCTGAGCCCGCAACTGAGCCATCTCGTCTCGCATCGCGTTAGCGGCTTCGGCGTCCTGTAAGACTAGAAGTTCAGAACACGCGCAGGAATAATCTTAAGCGAGGTGAATAGAGGTATCCAGCGATTACCAGGCCGCCGACAGACTTCGCGAGTAGAGCGTCCGCGAGGCCGAACCGCCTTTCCGCGTCGACCGCGCTCTCCTTCGCCAGGTCGCGCTCCTGCTCGGCAGTCAGCAGGGCGTTGCTGAGCTGGAAGCCGCGGCGGACCATCATGTGATGGAGCTCAAAGGCCCGCAGGTGGGCCTGCATCCCCTCGTAGCCGAGCTGACTAGGGGTCAGCTTCTTGTACGACTCGGCGCTGTCGCGGCTGTAGAGGCCGAAGCCGAAAGCGAAGGCATGGGCGGTGGGCGGCCGGCGAGCTCCCCAGGAGGGGGCGCGAGTGGAGACGGAAACTCGGTGAGCCCCCTCGTCCCACTTCAAGATGGGCTCGCCAGCCGCATCTTTGCTCTTGCACCCCTTGCCGAAGTTGGGGTGATCCTTCGGCAGACTGGGCTCGCGGACGGTGTCCTCCCCGGTAGAATCGGAGGACGGCCCGCTCTTCTTCTTCCCCTTTCGGGGGAGGAGGCTTCTTTCAGCGGGCTCAAGGGCGGCTCATCGGACAGAGCCTCCGGCGAGCTCATGAACTTGGCGGGAGACGAGGGAAGGTGCAGCCGTCCGCGCGAGACCACCTTCGCCCTCTTCTTCTTGGGGAGCGAAGAATCGGGGCGCGAGCTCGACCCCCCGGACTCCGAGCGCTTCTTGCCGGAGGGTTGGACTCGCGGTTGCTCCTCGCGACAAGCCAGCGCCGCCGCCCGGGCCAGCTCCAGAGGGTCCGAGAATATCCCCGGGTCGGCGAACGGCGGATGCTCCGGGAGAACCCGTTCCCCTGCAGAGAAAGACTTAGTCAAAAAAAGAGAGAGGGAAAAATCATATGAGATCCACCTTGATAAAGTTCGCGAGAAGGCTGAGCGAGGTATACCTTCGCCGGGGAGAACGGGCTGAAGCAAGTCGAGGCCGCGGCGGAGGAAGGCGACCTCAAAGTCCTTGTGGAGGAAGAACGTGTGGAGGTCGGCGTCGCTACCCGACAGGGAAGGAGGACGGTATATGTCCTCGCTCTTCTGCAGGGGGCGAAAGGGGATGTTGCCGAGCTCGCCCTTGATGAAGACGAGTCGGGTCATCCAATTGTGGTTCTTGTTCGCCAGCTCGCGAACCTTGATGAAGGACCCGCCGAAGTAGGCGACCCCGTCGGGAGTAGCCTTGTAAGAGAACAACTTGCGGAATACCGCGAGGTTGAACTCAATTCGCTCCCGGCGAAGGAAGCAGGCGAACGCCACCATCATAGCGATGGCGTTGGAATTCAACTGCGCGGGCACCGCGCCGTAGTACTTCAGGATCTGGCGGATTTCTGGCCAGAGGGGGAGGCGCAGTCCCACCTCGAAGTGCGAGATGGGAAAGGCGAGCTCGCCCTCCGGGAAGGAGTTGATGGCTTCATGCTCGGCGGGCCTGCGAGCCTGGAAGCCGGGGGGAACGAACGCCGCCGTGAACTCGACGAGCTCCTCCTCTGTGATGTGCCCCTCGAAAAAGCAGTGATCAACGAAGTGCTGGGCGCACTTAGACCGACCGTCCGCATCAGGGTTGGTCTTCACCATGGTCACAGAGAAAAGGGAAAGCGCGAGCTCGGGAAGACAGGAGCGAAGCAAAAATTCGAAAGCAATAAAGGCGTGCCTCGGGGGTAGGTGAGAAGGTCTATTTATAGAAGAAGGTAAAGAAGGGTGAGAGGGAGGGCGAGTCGGCCGATCGGTCCGGTCTCGCCGCGCCACCTCGCCACCCTCTCCTCGCAAGCCTTGCGAGCTGGCCAGGTCCCCGAAGGGGGAATTCGAAAAGACTCGCCGAAATATTGAAAAAGCGTCTACATATACAAAGTAGTTAAAAAGTTGTTCCAAGATTATTACATGCAGACCATTCAGAATAAATAAAAGAAAAAATACAAATAGGGGCGCGAGGACCATGCGAGGGCGGGGGCGAGCACCGGCCGACTGACAGAAGAGCCGTTTCATTCTCCCCGGTCTCGCCGGCCCGCCGTCGCATGCCGCCGCGCATGAAGTTCGCGAAGCCGCCCCATGTTCCTGTTTGTCACCCGCAGGTTCTCGTCGATTTCGTCCATCAGCACCAAGGAAGACGCCTCCTCGAACGCCAGGCTGACTCCAGCACCGTCCGCGAGACGCGAGCACTCCCACTGCAGCCTGTTGTTGTCCTTCCGCAGGTCGTGGAGCTCGCGCACCAGCTTCTTGAGAACCTTCCGCTCCCGTCTTGCGCGTTCAGGGCTGCCCACCTCGGAGTCCAGGAAGGCGTCCAGGGCGCTTGGAGAAGGGAGGGGTGAGTAAGGAGGTCGATCCACGGACTCGCCGTCCTCCGTCCGCCCGGGAAGTTCTGGGTGAAGAGTTGAAAGACGGTCAGAAAAGCAAATATCCACGGAACAGAAAAACAATGCCGGAAACTTACCGCGCGAGCCTGGCTCCTCCAGGTTGGCGCGAGGAGAGAAGTGGCGCAGGTCCTTGCCACGCCCCAGCAGTTCTTGAGGAGCGAGTTGGTAGCCGGGAACAGGGATAATCCCGGCGCCTCTCCCCACGACCAGGGATCCAGGGGAGGGTTGCCGGGAAGGGAGGCGACTCGGCGACGCCGGTTCTCGCGAGCCCGGCTCCTTAACCTCGGGATCCTGCCGTGGCGAGTTGACAGGAGCACTTTTGGTCCGGGGGGTGGACGCTTCGCCGCTGTTCTCCCGGTCAGAAGACAATTCCACGAGACTTTTAGCGGAGGAGCCAAGAATTGGCTGGTTGGAGGAACCGGCCCCGTTCCCCAAGGCGGCAGTAAAGTCGGCCAGGATGGGTTCGGCCCCCGGGGGAAGGGGCTTCGCCCGCTTGGCCGAGCTGAGATCGGCAAAACGGCGAGCAGGGGCTTCAAGGTTGGTTAGCCCCGCGGCCTGGGCAGCGATCTCCCCGCGGGAGCGTGCGAGTCGCTCTAAGACTTCCTTGGGGAGCGGCATCTTGTCAGAATTTGGGGAAGGGCAAAGGTCAGCCAGATGCGCAGGGGTACATATATATAGCTACCTGTGGGGCCTACCAGAAGATTCCTTTCTGCCCCTGTCGCACTCGCCGGATCCCATGGGGTTGGATGTTTCTTTCCGAGCTTGTCCCAACCTCGCAAAGAGCGGGGATTATGTACAACCCCGTATCCTGCGAGTGGTCGACAGAGGTTGAACCGGCCGGCTCAGATCAACTTGGATCCAGCTTGCCGAGTCCGAGCTCGGCAATAGTCGAGCTAAGCTCGGCGATGGTCGAACGAAGCCCAGCTTGCCGAGACCAAGCTCGGGTGCGGAGACAGGGTTCGACGATAGTCGAGCCAAGCTCGACGATCTCCGTGCCGAGTCCGAGCTCGGCGATCGTCGTGCCGAGTCCGAGCTCGGCAATAGTCTAGCCGAGCCCAGCGCTAGCCGAGCACAGTCCGCCGAGCCCGTGCCCGCCTAGGCCCAGGGCGAGGCGAGTCGGGCCCCCTGCCGAGCGAGTGCCCCCTCAGGTCCAGCTCGCATCTTGGCCATGGCACACTTTTACTGTGTGGCCCCTTTTGGTTTGTCTATAGTCCTCGAAAACAGTGAAGGTTGTATATTGGCAGGCCATCTTTTCCTATAAATAGGACCCAAGGGGTACCTCAGAAGGGACGCTGACTAATTCTCTGGCCTACTAGCGCTTTCTGAGGTACCTTAGCCCGGCATTTGGCTAAGGAGGGGAAGCGCTCTGAGATCTTCCGGGTTTGTGGTGGGACCTCCACGCCGGGCCCTTGGTCTAGTCCTTGTTTCTTCTTTCCTTTGTCGTTTTCTTGCAGGAGTGAAGTAGGTGTGCGGCCACCCCTTCCCCAAGGGTCGAACTCCACAAGAGACCGGTTTTCCGGTTTCAACACCATGGGGGTCCTTTTATAGCCTCCAGGGAAGAATCATGGTGGGCCCCACCACTAAAATGGTGGGTTAGTGTGTGGTTACCCACGGATCGAATGGCTACGGAGGCCCCATCACAATCGGACGGTGGAGGCATGAGCGGCGTGCCACCGGCCGGTGGTGGTCGGCGGGAGGCGGGCGGCGGGCCGGGGGTGAGCAGCGGCCGGCGGTGGTTCCCTCCTTTTGTCATGGGAGAGGGATTAGTGGAGAGATAAAAGGAGAAGTGGGCCCTCCCACTCCTCCTATCATGATGGGGATCGTGGGGAGTCAGTTGACCAGTCAACCCCATGATCCCCTCATTTGGAACGGCTATGCGGGTTAATCCCCATCAGGTATAAAACTGAAGATGAATATAACTATCTGGTACCTGACCCAAGGTAAGAAAATAGATGTTATTATATGGGTTCCAATACAGATTAATGGATGTTATTTTATAATTTGCATTTTGTTTTCAGTCCAGTTTGTGTTTCCTTATTGTAGTTCGTTTTGTAAATGTTTTTAGTGAATTCGGGGTGTGGATAAAATTTTCAAATATTTTGAGGTGCGGTTAACAACGGGGTGCGACAAGTCAAATATCGGGATGCCGTTATATTTTCGAATTGCGGTTAACAATGGAGTGCGAACAGCCAAAATCAAGTTGCGGTTAACAATCGCCTTCAATTAATGTGTGACTAGCATAAAAGACTAATCTTTCAAGTGTGATTTCAATAAGAATTTTTTGTAAGTTTATGGCTAAAAGAATGCTTGCATAACTTTTTATTCCTAAAATTATTGATTATAAATTTGGTTTACTAATAAAATATATTTAATTCAAATAAAATGATTAAAATTTAATCTTCCAATAGAGAATTTTTCAACAAAAACCGATTTTTGTTGAACGGGGCGCGGCGTTTGGCACAAACCTAACTCTGGGCAGGCTTCCTAAAACTGGCCCATGTCAAGGGCTGCTTGGAGAGCCTCTTATCAAAGTCCAAGGTTCGAGGTCTAGCGACAACAACCCGCCATTATGAGAACAGTAATTGAGAGGGGTTGGGGCCGCCGGGCTGCATCCCTTGACTAGTGCCAATTTAAGGAAGACTGCCCGGAGTTGGGTTTGTGCCAAACGCGGCGCCCGGCCGGTTCAACAAGAGGAAGAGTAAACTTAGATTCTAACAAAATAAAATATAGTAAAAGAATAAAATTTGCATATTTTATAATCTGATCTGTTTTCCCTGAAATCTTTTGCCTTTATACATCACATCACTATGACTAATTAAATTCCTTTCAGTTTTTTTTTTGTTTTCATTCAAAAAGAAGAAGAGGAAGCTAATTAAAAAAAGAGAAGCAAAATGAAATTTTGCGATCAGAAGATCCAGCAGAAGCATGCTGGATCTCCCCACTAAAGAACACTTGTTCTGTTTGCAGTGAAAAGCATTAGCAGAAAAAAACAATGCTGAATTGCTGAAAGAAATCGGCTTCAGAGAATTAATTTCTATGATATATATGAAGTTATGAAGGGTTCAGGTGAACTCAATTGCAGAAACTTACAGGAAATGGAGCTGGATCTCCCCTCTAAAGAACACTTGTTCTGTTTGCCTCCATTTTGCTGCCTGTTCCCCTGAAACCAATTAAACATCTGCGGACCAAACAATTCTCATTAGAAGCTAGATCAACTGCTAGCTAGCTAGCTAGCTTTCTGCAGCATTAATTTCTCATAAAATTCATATGCTCGCACGTGAACTCCATTATTTCAAAGCTCTTACCTTCATTTCTCAATCAGTGCTCGGACACAGACAAAAAGAGAGGTGCAGACAGAGAGGGAGAAGCTATTATATAGATCAGAATTCTCTCCATTTCAAGTGAAATGGACGGGATCCTTTTCACGGTCCAAATTGAAATCTCTTTGATTTAACGGGTTCATCATTTTTCATATTTTTTTAGATTTTTCCCATGCTATTATATAACCGATTATATAGATGAGATGAACTCTTGTGTGCCCTCACCACAGCCTTTTATTATTATTATTTTTCACCGTAAAATACGTTCGCATGCAGGGCCGCTATCGAGTCAATTTCGAGCGATTTTGACTTTAGCTTTTTTTCTTCCTTAGTTAGATAATTGCAAAGCATTATTTCCGTCCGCCGCTTCACCCCTTTTGCATTTCCAGATCTTTTTGACAGTTGCTCGATCCACTCACCAATTTGACTGGTTAGTGGGCTGACCCCACTTCGCGTTTGTACACCTATTTTTTGACTCGAATTTGGCTTGAAATCAAAATCGATTTCGAGTCGTGTCTTTCCGAGTCGGCTTGAAATCGAATCGAGGCGGTTCGAAATTGAGCAATTTCTTTTTATTTCTAGTTGGATCAAAATAAAATTGGACAACTTATAAATTTAACAAATGAAGCACTTAAAGTCTACATTATTTTTATTTAGATTTAAATTTTATTATTTATTAATTTTAAAATAAAAATATATTGATATATGAATACTTTTTTAAATTAATTCGAACTGATTCGAATCATATTAGTTTTTTACTTTTTTAACAATAATTATTTTGGATTTATTTTAATTACCATCATTTACTCATTTATGTTTCGTTTGGAGGGATTTATTTTCACCGGTCAAGTGGTTACGACCGCATGAACCGGACCTTAATTAAGGTCCTCCCAAACGGAGTCTTATGCTTCATTTGGTAGAGCGGTTGCGGTTGTAAAAGGAGTTGTTGTAAATGCAGGCTTGTAAATGGAGCTGTTGGAATCTGGTTGTTGAAAATAGAGATCTGTTTGGATAGTCTGTGTTTGCAGAACTATTCAAAACAGAGAATCGTTTGACAAACCAACGGTGACGTTTAATAAATTTTTTAAATAAAGTGTATTCACTTAGCCGCACCACGCTGCTAAATCTTTCATCGTGCACATGTACTATCATTCCCCTGTTTCTGCAGACTTCGATGACATAGAGCTTGTTGAAGACATCTCTGAAATCTTCATCGCCTCCTTTCTGCTCCAGAAAATCAACTTTCCTCATTCCCGTGCAATAAAAAAACTTTTTTAGTTAAATTTTGTTAGTAAAAACTTCCGAAAGTAAGGATTGTTGAAATCAAAAACTTGGTCTCTCGTGAAGTTCGGGGTCCCAAAAGAGGGGTGACCTCACACCTACTACACTCGGGGGAACGTCACGGACCAAAGATTTGAGAAACTAGGAACATACTCTCAGCTCTAGCGTGGAGGTCCCGCCTCACACCCGGAAGACCTTTAAGGTCTCCCCCTCCCTAGCCAATGCTGAGCTAGATGCCTTGGAGGAAGAAAGCAAGGGGATTCAAGTGATGAAGAAGTGATCCCCTCCAAGGCACCCTCAAGGGTCTATTTATAGTTTTTTGGGAATAACCTGCCAATATCCAACCTTCGTTGTTATGAAGTTACTGAAATGACCCCAAATTAGTCTGCCAACAGCCAAATCCCGTTGTTCCAAACATCTAAATGCAGTCCACCAGGGGCAGACCCTAAGGCCGGGCGAGCAGGAGACTAGGCCTGGGTGATACTCGGCGGCCTGGGTGGTACTCGGCGGCCTGGGTGGTACTCGGCGGCCTGGGTGGTACTCGGCGGCCTGGGTGGTACTCGGCGGCCTGGGTGGTACTCGGCGGCCTGGGGGGTACTCGGCGGCCTGGGGGGTACTCGGCGGCCTGGGGGGTACTCGGCGGCCTGGGGGGTACTCGGCGGCCTGGGGGGTACTCGGCGGCCTGGGGGGGTACTCGGCGGCCTGGGTGGTACTCGGCGGCCTGGGGGGTACTCGACGGCCTGGGGGGTAGTCGGCGGCCTGGGTGGTACTCGACGTCCAGGGTGGTACTCGGCGGCCTGGGGGGTACTCGGCGGCCTGGGGGGAGCTGGGCGAACTCGAGGCTGGGTGACCCCCCGAGGGGGCCGAGGGGAGAAAAATATTCTCTCCCCCTACTAGTATATTTCCAAGGCCATGCCAAAATTGGCCACCAAGAGTCCAAAATCTCTCAAAAGCTTAAAAACTTATAGTTGGTCTTGCGCCTGCCGGGAGGGCCCTACTCTGCGAATACGGGGTTGTACAAGGATGATTGGTTCGATTTTTTTGTTTCCGAAAAAAATAGAGAAAAGAAGAGTATGAGGCTGGTGATCCTTCAGTATCTTTATATTTTTGATTGTTAATTCTCTATCAAGCTTTCAGACCGGCCGGTCGGACCGCCGACCAGAGTCCCGGTCCGTCCTGATATGTGGTTGCCTCCCTCATTCGGCAGCTTGGGTTTTGGGAAATCAGTCGGTCTGTTGGGTTGGATAATTGACAATCGTGGTCGGTTCTTCATAACCGGGCGGTCCAAGTTTATACTGTTGGATGCGATCAACTGTTGATGATGGCCTGATTGTAAGATGGTAAGTGTTGAAATCGAAAAATAGGTCTCGAGGAGTTCACCCTTGGGGAAGGGGTGATCGTGCACCTACTTCTCCCCTGCAAACTAGATAGCCAAAAACTTAGGACAAAGAACAGACTCAAGACTCCGGCACGGAGGTCCCACCACACACCTGGAAGATCTTAGAGCGCTTCCCCTCCTTAGCCAAGTGTTGAAGCTAAGGTACCTCAGAAAGCGCTAGAAGACTGGGCACAAGTAAGCATGCCTTTCTGAGGTACCCCTTTTGTCCTATTTATAGGATTATGAAAACGGTCTGCAAATAGCCAACCTCCGCTGCTCTGGGGGGCTAGGGGCAGACCAATGGGGGCAACATGGTGGCATACATCACTTCAAAGGACTGGGCGAGCTGCCTCCTGGAGCTCCTGCTCGCAAGTGGCGGATGGGGCTCGCACTCGCCTACCCCTTGGCCTAGGGCGAGTACGAGCTCGGCGCCCTGCCTGCGCGATGTCCCACCCCTCATTCGGCGGGCTCAGCTCCACGAACTCCGAGCTCGGCCCGACGAATGCCGAACTCGGACCGACCATTGCCGAGTTCGGACTCGACGCGTTGGACTTGTCGTGCATACTTCCCTGCCGAGCTCGCCTGGGGCTTGGGGGCGGTCTGAACCGGCCGGTCTGGCTTCTGTCGACCCACTCGCCGGATACGGGATTGTACAGTAAGCCCTAACCCAGTTCACATTTTGCATTTCGCCTCTTTTAGTCTTCCATCTTCGCAAGTCGCAAGCGCACGACGAGCCGTCGACAGAAGGTGGAGAAGCCCTATTTCCTTCCATGTCGATCAGACAGGAGCGCAATGCCGGAAAATTAATCCTTTGCAGAGCAAGCCAACTGGCGTGCAGTGGCCAATTTTTCGCTCTTCCGATCTTCACTTGTCCCTTTATTCTTCTTCTTTGTTTGTTTTTTGAATTTTTCTGTCATGAATTTTTGTGTACTCTGTCATGCAAGAAATCAACCTGCACACCTTGTTAAGAGTATTGCTTTTTTGTTTTGCTTCTTCTTAATAAACAAGTGTCTTTTTTTCAATAATTAAAAACATATTCAACTTCAGCCTCACCGATTCGATCTCACCATTATTAACAGCTTAATTGTTATAGTTCAAACTACTTATACTCCCAATCAATTCCCAACAGCCATAGAATATAAGAAAATGATTAAGCCCCACTCAACCCTAATCCCAAGTCACTAAACACAATTATTTTAATTAAGCCAGATATTTTGCCCTTCAAATCAAAGATGGCTCGTCCTAAACTCCTATTATGTCAATATCCGCAAAGTCACCCACACCAATAATCTAATAATTGTGTCCCCAAGAACATGAGATTTCAAAAGCTTAATTATATAAAATAATTTTATGGCTCTGCTGGTTTGGCCTTTCTTTTTTCCCTTGGGTTAAAAACATAATTCTTTACTTGTTTGAGTTTTATGTTGTTTAGGGTTTGGCTTGACTCGAAGTATTCTATAATATCTCATTAAGTTTGGAATTAGTTTTTAATTATAGTATTTCCACTGTAAAACTTTGCCCTAAAAAGACACGCAACTCACATGATACTAACGAATCGATCTTGACACGCGCAAACATACTCTAAATATTCAACATATGTTTGATTACAATTAGAGGGAATGATCCGCACTCAAGACCACCATTTTTTCTTCATCTTCAACCGCACCATCTCAAACCCTAAACCCATGATTATTGTTTTTGGAGGGCCCCTGAAACATGAGGAGAGTGATAGAGAAAAATTATTGCAAGCTTAGCGAGTCTCCCATCCTAGCGCAAGAATATATTTCATTAAAAAATACGTAGCGCCCACAAAAGTAATATTTGATCTTATTAGCACATGCAATGGTGGTCACACTTAGAGTACCCAATAATGTCTCTATGGCAAACGTACACTCAAGATGGCGTGCCACCTTTGAACATCTTTTTCGAACAAAACAGTGTTTTGGGCGAAAGATGGGACACGAAGGGGAACACATGTTCCCACTCTTGCGAAAACATTGTCTTTCACCTCCACTTGCATCAAAGTTGGGAATACTAGTCAAAAAAATTAGTGCAAGTGATGTGCACGGCTAGGGATGCAAATGTGTCGAACTCGAGTCAAGTTTGGCAAAATTCTCATGCTCGAGCTGGAGCTTGATGGACTCATTTTGCATGACTTCAGCTCAAGCTTGAGATCAATATATTGAGCTCGAACTCGAGCTTTCGAGCTCGCGAGCTTGAGTCGAGATTGAACTGCTCACGAGCTTTTCAGCTCAAAAGCCAATTTTTTATTTATTTATATATATTAAAAAAAAGTAAAAAAAGCTTGCGAGCCGGCTCACGAGCTCATGAACAAGAGCAGGTGAGCTCGAGCTCAACTCGTTCGAACTCGAATCGAGCTTTTTTCGAGCCGGATCATTGAACTCACGAGGAAAGAAGGTCGCGAACAAATGAACAAATTAATTTATTCCCATGAATAGAGCACTATCAAATTCAGAATACAATTGATCACATTAACTTAGCTAGAACATTTCTAATTCTCGTGTGAGTGGGTTATCTCACGCAAGTGATCTTCCCTGTGAGCAAGCAAATACCTGAATTCAGTCCGGACTTAGGCTGTGTTTGGCGCAGCTTATTTGCTCCGGTGAGGTTGGACAAAAATGTTGGGAGTGGTTCCTATCCGAGTCGGTAAAAATCACCGGGCGCGCTAGGTGCGGCTCGTGATTCTACCTCCGGGCGCGCAAGGAATTTATAAGGACGAATTCCTGCAATTATTAATTTCCTGCAGAAAGGTTGCTACCTCGGAAAAGTAGGTTGCAACTTCTCATTTACTGCCTTGTCCTTATTAATTCTGAACCGGATTTCTATTTGGGTTTTTTATTATTTAATATAAAAGCAAAACCAAATGCCCTAGCAGGAGCCGGCCGATTATCTTCCCCGTAACCTGTAACTGCTCTCTCTCTCCCTCTCTCTCTCTCCCTCTCTCGTTGTCTCTTACGGAGGAGAGCGCCGCTGCTGCTGTGTGTGGAGGGGCTGCCGCCGCTGCTGTGCGTGAGAGCCGCCGCCGCCGTTGTGGAGAGGGCCGCCGCCGCTTGGGTTGTGGAGAAAGGGCCGCCGGGCTGCCGCCTTTGTGTGAAGGGCCGCCGCCGCCGCTGCTTGGAGGAAGGGCTGCCGCCGCTGTGTGAAGCCGTCGCCGCCGTCGTGTGAAGACGTTGCCGTCGCCGCTGTCCAGTTTTGTTGCCGGCCAGTTTTGTTGCCGGACTCGTTCGTGGCTTGGAGGTTGAAGGCGAAGTTGGAAGGGGCTTTGCTTAGCCGTCCTCCTTCGTGTTTTGGTGAACGTCATTCTTGACGTTGGGACGGATTGTTCAATCCGTCCGGGTAACGACTCCTAAACCTTGTTCTTGTATTTCTCTTTTGTCAAACTAGTGATTGTGTGTTTGGAAGAGAAGTGGTGAAGATCCTTTGTGGATCGCGTTTGTGGTGGAGGAGTGGAGATCCTGTGTGGATCAGTGGAGGGAAAGCCTGTATTCCGTGCGTGTGTTTTTCACACCTTTTTAGTGGAGGCTTTCCGGGTTGGACTCCGATCGTCCCGTGGTTTTTCGCCCAAGTTGGGTTTTCCACGTAAAAATTCTCTGTGTGCTTTATTATTTTTCTGCATTATTTTTGTGGGATTGCGCTTGCTCGAATTGCAACAGGTGTCCTGGTCGGGATTGCACGCTCTCTTTCCCAACAAGTGGTATCAGAGCCAGGTTGGTTCAGTGATAGAGCCGTTTCAGTGACAGGGCAGTTACCGGGCTGACCTATTGGGGTTTCAGGACGAGTCGATCGGGATCTCAGGTGTATAATTGGGAGTGGTAGTTTACGACCATTGGCCCGCTGGCTACCCTCTCCAGTTGTATACTTTGAGATAGTCGACTCAAAGATCAGTGGTCGGTCCGGCCAGTTGGCAGAGCGAGATGGAGTCCACATCAGGTTCTGGTTCAGATCAGATGGTAAAGTTGAATGGTGCCAACTATCACCAGTGGCACCTACTGATGGAGGATTTGATTTATGTGAAGGGTTGGCATGCTCCTATCTTTGAGGAGATGCCAAAGGATACAGATGAAGCAAAATGGAAGGTGGAGCATCGGAAGCTGTGTGGGTTCATCAGATGGTTCGTGGAGCCGAACGTCAACAACCATGTGGCTAGCATCAATGATGCAAAGGATCTGTGGAAGACTCTCGAGACGTTGTATGCCAAGAGCACGGGCATCAACAAGCTGTACTTACTGAAGAAGCTTGGAGAGTTCAGATACCGGGAGGGCTCACCTATTTTGGATCATGTCAACGAGTTTCAGGGGATCATTGATCGTTTGACTGCCATGAAGGTGACATTTGAAGATGAGGTGAATGCATTGTGGCTACTCAAGTCACTTCCAGACTCGTGGGAGATGGTCAGAGTTTCTCTGATCAATTCTTCCCCCCAGGGGATTGTGTCCATGGAGATCGCCAAGAGTGGGATCTTGAATGAGGAGGTGAGACGAAAGTCTCAAGGGATTTCGGGCTCTTCTTCACGAGCCGATGTTCTCTTTATTGAGTCCCGGGGGAGAGGAAGGAGTAAGAGCCGAGGAAGGAAGGAGGACAGGAGTCAGAGTAGGGGCAAGCCGAAGACACGCTATCAGAACGTGGAATGCCACTACTGCCACAAGAAGGGGCACATCAAGAAGTTTTGCTATTCTTTGAAGAATGACCAGAAGAAGAAGGGGATTGCCACTGAGGGCAAGGATGAGGGTCACACGGCAGCCACTGTTTCGACTGAGGAGGACGACGTCATTATTGTTGGCGACGACGTCACAGCTGCACTTTCGTGTGACGACCGATGCTGGATTGTTGATTCTGGAGCTTCTGCGCATGTCTCCCACAACAGGGAGTTATTTGCCACTTACACCACTCATGACTGTGGGGTGTTGAGGATGGGCAATGGAGATACGTCCAAGGTACTTGGGCGTGGAGACATGCATTTGAAGACGAGCACTGGAGCCTTTCTTGTTCTGAGGGATGTTAGACACGTGCCCGACATTCGCTTCAATTTGATATCCGTTGGCAGGCTTGGAGACGAAGGACACCTGAGTGTCTTTGGAGGAGACTTCTGGAAACTGATCAGGGGATCACTTGTGATGGCCAGAGGTTACAGAGATTCTGGTTTGTACTACATGGAGGGGAGGCCTGAAGCTGCTCAGGCCAACTCCGTCAGGGATGAGGCATCCACTTATTTATGGCACAGGAGGCTGGCACACATTAGCCAGAAGGGATTGGGATGCCTGGCGAAGAAGAAGCTGATTAGTGACATTTCTGATGTTCACTTGGAGAGGTGCGACCACTGTATGGCTGGGAAGCAGAACAGGGTTTCATTCCACAGCCACACATCCACCAGTAGATCGGAGCCATTGGAGCTTGTTCACACTGATGTGTGCGGACCACTGAAGGTCCAGACTAGAGGAGGAGCATCATACTTCGTCACATTCATTGACGACCATTCGAGGAAGCTTTGGGTCTATGCCATCAAGACCAAAGATCAGGTGCTCGATACTTTCAGGAGATTCCACGCTGAGGTGGAGAGACAGCCTGGGAAGAAGCTGAGATGCATCAGGTCCGACAACGGGGGAGAGTACATTGGTCCATTTGACGAGTACTGCAGGGACCATGGCATCAGACATGAGAAGACCCCGCCGAAGACGCCGCAGCTGAATGACGTAGCTGAGAGGATGAATCAGACACTGATGGAGAGGATTCGATGCATGCTATCTGAGTCGAAGCTGCCAGGGATGTTCTGGGGCGAGGCTCTTCTTACTGCAGCGCATGTCATCAATCTCTCTCCGAGTTCAGCCTTACAGGAGGATGTCCCAGATAGAGTCTGGTATGGGAAAGACCCCTCTTACAGTCACTTGCGGGTATTTGGCTGCAAAGCCTTTGTGCACGTCCCTAGGGACGAGAGATCGAAGTTGGATTCGAAGACCCGGCAGTGCATTTTCTTGGGGTACGGCTACAGTGGAGAGTTTGGGTACAGGTTCTTTGATCCAGTTGAGAAGAAGCTTGTACGTAGTCGTGATGCTGTTTTCAGTGAGGATCAGACCGTTGGTGATTCTGAGGAGACTGGTGATTTTGAGGTTGACTCTCGTACTGCTGCAGAGTCGCCTACAATTGGAGTTGATGATATTGAGGAGGCTGCTAAGCCTGAGCCAACACAGGGTACTGATACCCTTCCAGATCATGATATCACCACTGATGGTGAACCGGTAGTTGCTGAGGATATTGCTGATGATGTACCTGCACCGGCCCCGGAGCCGACCCTGCGGAGGTCTGATCGAGCCAGACATCAACCCGCTAGATATTCTACATCAGAGTTCATTTTGCTGACTGATGCGGGGGAGCCTGAGAGTTATGACGAGGCTGTGGAGAGCACGGAGAAGCGTCTGTGGACAGATGCTATGCAGGAGGAGATGCAGTCGCTGCAAAAGAACCACACATATGACTTGGTGAGATTGCCTAAGGGCAAGAAGGCCTTGAAGAATCGCTGGATTTTCAGGGTGAAGCAGGGAGACTCCTCCACACCTCCCAGATACAAGGCCAGGCTGGTGGTGAAGGGTTTTGGACAGCGACAGGGTGTAGACTTCGATGAGATCTTCTCACCTGTGGTGAAGATGTCATCTATTCGTGTCGTCCTTGGACTTGCTGCGAGACTAGATTTGGAGGTTGAGCAGATGGACGTCAAGACCGCCTTTCTGCATGGCGATCTAGACGAGGAGCTTTATATGGAGCAACCTGAGGGCTTTAGTGTCAGAGGAAAGGAAGGTATGGTGTGCCGCTTGCTGAAGAGTCTATATGGCCTGAAGCAGGCCCCGCGGCAATGGTATAGGAAGTTTGACTCTTTCATGGGGGAGATCGACTTCAGGAGGACTACCCTTGACCACTGCGTGTTCGTCAAGCAGTATGCTCCAGAGGACTTTATCATTTTGCTTCTGTACGTGGACGATATGTTGATCGTCGGGAGGAACACTGCGCGCATTGCTGAGTTGAAGCGGCAGTTGAGTTCCACCTTTGAGATGAAGGATCTGGGCGCTGCGAGGACAATTCTGGGTATGCACATTCGCAGAGATAGGGGAGCCAGACTCCTTTGGTTATCACAGGAGCGGTACATCCGCAAGGTGCTGTAGAGATTTGATATGGATCAGGCGAAGAAGGTGAGCGTGCCGCTTGCAGCTCACTTCAGGCTTACCGCTGATCAGTGCCCCAACACACCCGAGGAGATCGAGGATATGCAGAAGATTCCCTATGCATCTGCAGTTGGGAGTCTCATGTATGCGATGGTGTGTACACGTCCAGATATTGCGCAAGCTGTTGGGACAGTCAGTAGATTCCTCTCCAATCCTGGGAGAGAGCATTGGAGCGCAGTGAAGTGGATACTGAGATACCTGCAGGGGACGTCCGACTTGACGCTGAGATTTGGAGACAGTGAGCCCGAGCTGTTGGGCTACACTGATGCTGACATGGCTGGAGATGTAGACTCCAGGAGGTCGATGTCCGGATATATGATTCTGTTTGCAGGGGGAGCTGTCTCGTGGGCATCGAGACTACAGAAGTGCGTTGCACTGTCCACCACGGAGGCTGAGTTCATTGCGGTTACTGAGGCTGGAAAGGAGTTGCTTTGGATGAAGAGGTTCATCAAAGAACTTGGGTTCACTCAGGACCGATACACACTCCTGTGTGACAGTCAGAGCGCTATTCACTTGGGGAAGAACCCCACCTTTCACTCGAGGTCGAAGCACATCGACACTCGGTATCATTGGATACGAGATGTCCTGGAGCAGAAGGAGCTTGATCTTCTGAAGGTGCACACTGATGATAACGGGGCAGACATGCTGACCAAGGTCGTGCCAAGGGGGAAGTTTGAGCATTGCGTTAGAATCGCCGGGATGGCGGTTTCTTCCGCCTCGATGTGAAGGGGGAGATTTGTTGGGAGTGGTTCCCATCCGAGTCGGTAAAAAACCACCGGGCGCGCTAGGTGCGGCTCGTGATTCTACCTCCGGGCGCGCAAGGAATTTATAAGGACGAATTCCTGCAATTATTAATTTCCTGCAGAAAGGTTGCTACCTCGGAAAAGTAGGTTGCAACTTCTCATTTACTGCCTTGTCCTTATTAATTCTGAACCGGATTTCTATTTGGGTTTTTTATTATTTAATATAAAAGCAAAACCAAATGCCCTAGCAGGAGCCGGCCGATTATCTTCCCCGTAACCTGTAACTGCTCTCTCTCTCCCTCTCTCTCTCTCCCTCTCTCGTTGTCTCTTACGGAGGAGAGCGCCGCTGCTGCTGTGTGTGGAGGGGCTGCCGCCGCTGCTGTGCTTGAGAGCCGCCGCCGCCGTTGTGGAGAGGGCCGCCGCCGCTTGGGTTGTGGAGAAAGGGCCGCCGGGCTGCCGCCTTTGTGTGAAGGGCCGCCGCCGCCGCTGCTTGGAGGAAGGGCCGCCGCCGCTGTGTGAAGCCGCCGCCGCCGTCGTGTGAAGACGTTGCCGTCGCCGCTGTCCAGTTTTGTTGCCGGCCAGTTTTGTTGCCGGACTCGTTCGTGGCTTGGAGGTTGAAGGCGAAGTTGGAAGGGGCTTTGCTTAGCCGTCCTCCTTCGTGTTTTGGTGAACGTCATTCTTGACGTTGGGACGGATTGTTCAATCCGTCCGGGTAACGACTCCTAAACCTTGTTCTTGTATTTCTCTTTTGTCAAACTAGTGATTGTGTGTTTGGAAGAGAAGTGGTGTAGATCCTTTGTGGATCGCGTTTGTGGTGGAGGAGTGGAGATCCTGTGTGGATCAGTGGAGGGAAAGCCTGTATTCCGTGCGTGTGTTTTTCACACCTTTTTAGTGGATGCTTTCCGGGTTGGACTCCGATCGTCCCGTGGTTTTTCGCCCAAGTTGGGTTTTCCACGTAAAAATTCTCTGTGTGCTTTATTATTTTTCTGCATTATTTTTGTGGGATTGCGCTTGCTCGAATTGCAACAGGTGTCCTGGTCGGGATTGCACGCTCTCTTTCCCAACAAAAAATGTCATTGTCATACCAAATTCGTATGTTGATAATTGAATCGTGTTGGATCCTGAGTTAGCGAATGACGTCGCTCCGTTGCGATCATCCGGATCACCAATTTTCATGAAATGATGGATGTGCCACTCGAGCGGTCCGAGCAACCCGTGCAAGCTGCCCGACTATGGCGGCGACCGGAGGCGGCGTACGCAGTGGACGGAGGTGGAGGCCGGCGAAGGTAGACGATGGCGACTGGCGGCGGCGGCAGTCGCCTGCACGCGCTCACGTGCCCGTGCAAAACGCGCGCGCGCCAGGCACATGCACAGGGAGTGTGAGTGCGTTGTGCGGGCGCGCAGGGAGCGCGACTGCGCTGTGCGCGCGCATTCCGCACGGGCGCGCTACGCGGGAGCAATGGCGCGTGTCGTACTCGCGTGCGTCGCCGTTGCGTACTCGGGCCGGTTGTGCTTGCGTGGTTGTACGACTCCTTTGGCTTGGCTCGGTATATCCAAGGAGGAATCTCATCAAATTCCCCCAAAATTTCCACGAGTCATGATCAACAAACGATGAGGGTAGGAATTTTACTTGCGCTTGCGATGTCATGGGGCAGTATGATTATGAGCCTTTGTCGTGAACATTTTTTTACCAAAAGAGCTACGGAAATCTTTTTAATTTGGACCTGATATTTTTTAGATAGCGGGGAAGATATTTCTGTTGTGCAATTGGCACCGGCCCGCGAGTACGGAACTCGTCGCGGACAATAGCAACGGAAGCGAAAATGAAGCAAATAATGGAGCGCACCAATCAATCCTCGGAAGGATACTAATACGAGATTCCAAAACACAGAAAAACACACAGACGACAAGAGATATACGTGGTTCGGAGTTAAGCTCCTACGTCCACGGGGAGAGCGCGCCGGATCCACTAAACAAAAAATATTTGATTACAACCACAAGGCACTCAACGATCCTCCACGGATCGACACTAACCTAGAATAGGAAAACAAAAACAACAAGAAAACAAAAAAAAGAGGGAGGAAAACTCCCCTAGCACTGCTGCCGCTGGGGATGTCGCCGCAAGAAACCGGTCGATACTACAGCCTGGATCTGAATCTGATCGCCGCCAGAGGAATTTGCACCCAGCCGCCGTCGTGAGCCCCCTCTCCTCCCTGGATACAGTCGGCCAAGCTGCCGTCCTCCACCGGAGATGAACTCGATGCGTCGCTGGTGCCTAAAATCGGGTAACCCGATCTACCCTCCGCCACACACCGCCGCTGTCCGGCCAAGAAAGTCGCTGCCCTCTTCAAGATGAAGGAACCGCAGCCTTATGCCCTCTTTCACCGCCGGAGTTGCCGCCGCCGCTGGATCGCCGGAGCCGCCGAAGGAGAAACCTGCTGGATCGCCGCTGGATCGCCGGAGCCGTAGATCTTGATGTCGAACGCCGCTGGAGGAGAGACCCAAAGATCGGGCCCTAGCCGATCTAGCCGTCGCTGCCTCGTTGCCGCCAGAGATGCGAGCCCTAGACCGGGAATGCTGCCGGAGAAGAAGATCCCTAGACCGGGATTTCCGTCTGTGCCGCCGCTCGCCGATGCCGAGCTCGGGATGAGCCTTGGCCGCCGCTCCCTCTTCCTCCTGTGCCGCTGCCGCCGGATCTCTGACCGTCACCGGAGAAGGAAGCCCGCCTTTCGCTCGATTGCTGCTCCTCTTTTTCTTCTGCCCGATGTTGTCTCCGCCTATTTTCCTCTAGGTTAGAAGATTGATCGGGATGCTATATACTTTTCATGTGCAAGTTTATGTATATATACATAAAAAACTTAAACAAAAAATCAGACCGGTCCAGCTGGACCGGTCCGGTGGAGTATCAAATAACAATCTCCACCTTGATACTCCACGAACGCAAATACCGCCTAGAACACACAGACCTCTACTGGCAACTACAAGCCCCCTCTCCCTAGGTTCGACACGATCAACGTGCATCAGTCTGAGTCAAGTCAAACTTGATTCGCCTCACTTATTTCTCTCGCATGCTCGCAACGCAATCCTCCGTAGGAATCTCCCGCAACATAACGCCTCCACCTCGAGCGAACTCCCTCAACTCTCGGTGACACACGTCGACGTGCTTCGTCCTTGCATGATAGACCGGGTCTACTGCAAGACGAATCGCACTCGAACTCTCACTGTGCAACTCCACTTTCTCCTGAGTGATCCTAAGTTCCTCGGTGAGACCTCTGAGCCTGATGGCACCTCTCACGGTGTCTGGGTACTCCTTAGATGACTCTCTACCGTCTCCTCTACGGCTGCAAAAATTCTACCTCCGCCAAGGTCCTCTCTCTGCGCATACGCCCTTGCCACGAATCCTGCCCCGCTCCTCCGCTGGTCCTTCCTAGCTTTTCGCTGAGAACGATCTCTGCTCTCTAAAGCTCTATCGAAGGAACCGCGATCTGAGGAGATCGCCTGAAATGCATACGCTACCGTATCCTGTAGCTTGAGAGATGGTCCGACCTCTCTCCTCATATTTCCCCTGGCAATCGTGGTGCCAATAAGTCTATAGAGCGATCCAAAACGCTCTCCTCTCAAGACTGTCTGCACGCCTCTCCTGACCTCCAAATACCCGCAGCTACGGGTATAAGAATATCCGGCAGCCTCCAGAGTGCCTAGAGAAAGCAAGTTCTTCCTCAACTCAGGCACATACCGAACGTCGGTAAGGGTCCTAACCACTCCATCAAACATCCTAATCCGGATGCTCCCGACTCCCGATATCTCTCTCTCTGACTAGTTCCCCATCCGAACACGACCACCTCCACAGTGTCTAATACTGGAAAACCATTCAATGTTCGGGCACATGTGGAACGAACATCCTGTATCCATGATCCAGGAATCTGAGGTCCCGACTACCACATCGCGACTTTGTGAAATGTATAGAACGTCATCATCGCTCACGCACTCTGATGCCACTGCAGCCTGCTGAGACACAGGCCCTTTTCCCTTGAGTTTCCTCACTGGGCAGTTGGCCTTCCAATGCCCCTCCTCCTTGCAGTAATGACACCTACCCCTGGACCTAGGTCGATCATCCTCCTTGCCTCCCCCTCTCGATCTACCTCGGGATGGGTCTCTGCTCTTCACAAGCAAACCCTCGTTCGCACTTGATCCGGAACTGCTCATCTTCTCATTAGAGAGAAGCATCGTCACCACTTCCTCTATCTTAAGGGTATCATTCCCATATAATATGGTGGTGACTAAATGATCGAACGACCTCGGGAGTGAGGACAAGAGGAGAAGAGCCTGGTCTTCCTCCTCGACCTTCACATCCATGCTGCGTAACTGAGATACCAACTTGTTGAACACATTTAAATGATCCAACAGTTGCGCACTATCGGACATCCTCAAGCTGTACAACTGCTTCTTTACGTACAGCTTGTTCGTGAGCGACCTAGACATGTAGAGATCCTCGAGCTTCCTCCACAAGTCCACCATATTTTCTGCCTTGATAACGTTGTACATGACCTCGTCTGCCAAACACAGCTGTATGGTGCTGATGGCCTTGAGGTCCAGCTCATCTCACTCATCGTCGTCTTTCATCTTAGCCTTCTCCTTTCCAAGGATTGCCTTGTGAAGACCCTGCTGAACGAGTACGGCCTTTATGCGCTTTTGCCAAAGACCGAAATCGATCCACCCATCGTATTTTGGAACCTCGAATTTGGCCGCCATTGAATTTGCTCACTGGTCTGAAGGTCGAACCTCCCTCTGATACCAATTGTTGTGCAATTGGCACCGGCCCGCGAGTACGGAACTCGTCGCGGACAATAGCAACGGAAGCGAAAATGAAGCAAATAATGACGCACACCAATCAATCCTCAGAAGGATACTAGTACGAGATTCCAAAACACAAAAAAAACACAGACGACAAGAGATATACGTGGTTCGGAGTTAAGCTCCTACGTCCACGGGGAGAGCGGCCGGATCCACTAAACAAAAAATATCCGATTACAACCACAAGACACTCAACGATCCTCCACGGATTGACACTAACCTAGAATAGGAAAACAAAAACAACAAGAAAACAAAAAAAGAGGGAAGAAAACTCCCCTAGCACTGTTGTCGCCGGGGATGTCGTCGCAAGAAACCAGCCGATACTGCAGCCTGGATCTGAATCTGATCGCCGCCGGAGGAATTTGCACCCAGCCGCCGCCGTGAGCCCCCTCTCCTCCCTGGATACAGCTGGCCAAGCCGCCGTCCTCCACCGGAGATGAACTCGATGCGTCGCTGGTGCCCAAAATCGGGTAACCCGATCTACCCTCCGCCACACGCCGCCGCTGTCCGGCCAAGAAAGTCGCTGCCCTCTTCAAGATGAAGAAACCTCAGCCTTATGCCCTCTTTCACCGCCAGAGTTGCCGCCGCCACTAGATCGCCGGAGCCGCCGAAGGAGAAACCCGCTGGATCGCCGCTGGATCGCCGGAGCCGCAGATCTTGATGTCGAACGCCGCTGGAGGAGAGACCCAAAGATCGGGCCCTAGCCGATCTAGCCGTCGCTGCCTCGTTGCCGCCGGAGATGCGAGCCCTAGACCGAGATTGCTGCCGGAGAAGAAGATCCCTAGACCGGGATTTCCGCCTGTGCCGCCGCTCGCCGATGCCGAGCTCGGGATGAGCCTTGGCCGCCGCTCCCTCTTCCTCATGTGCCGCTGCCGCCGGATCTCCGACCATCGCCGGAGAAGGAAGCCCGCCTCTCGCTCGATTGCTGCTCCTCTTTTTTTTCCGCCCGATGTTGTCGCCGCCTATTTTCCTCTAGGTTAGAAGATTGATCGGGATGCTATATACTTTTCTTGTGCAAGTTTATGTATATATATATATATAAAACTTAAAACAAAAATCCGGACCGGTCCAGCTGGTGGAGTATCAAATAACATATTTCCTGCCCCTTCTGCGAGATTTTTGATTGGGATGCTATTAGCTCTGCTGCCTCTTTAAGGAGAGCCAAATCCGGCAGAATACATTACAGCCTTAATCAAGTGGCGGATCCAGAAAATTAATAATGGGGGTGCACAAATTGATAATGGGGGTGCACAAATTTTTTTTTGAATGTGTCATTGTGTTCTAAAAATTTTAATATGGGGGATTAGACATCAACTTACTTAAAAAAAAAATTTGAACGTTTCAATCTTATCGGAGCTGTATCTTCCTCATCTGGCCACCGTTTTTGACGTATAAGTAGTCAAAATCCATTGCCTCGACAAGAGGAATTCAAATACACTAACCATTTTGAAAAATAATGGGGGTGCCAGTGTCCCTCGGGCCCCCCTCTGAATCCGCCCCTATGAGACCTTCCATTGTTAGTCCACCACAGGCCCTATAAATTGGCAGCTAGATGAGTTGCGGGAGATTGTGCTCAAGTGGGATTGTAATTATATGACCATGAATGATGAGTTATTTTCCTTGCGGACGAAGTTGACTGCATCAAAGGATGTTTTGTCCACTGCTAGGAAGAGGAAAGAGAAGACCCTTTCTCTGTTGGATAAGTCGAAATCTAAGGCTGCGTTTGGCACAACTTATCGTGACTTATTTGCTCCGGTGAGATTGGACAAAAATGTCATTGTCATATCAAAATCGTATGCCCCAAATTAGTTTTTTTTTACGGTAGTAACATTTGTCATACCAAACATACAATGACGATTTTGTCCAATCTCACCAGAGCAAATAAGTTGTTAAATTTTTTTTAGTAAAATATGAATAAATAATTTAGCATGAATATTAAAAAATTTAACGTATTACAAAAGTTTCAAATTTATCGTAAAAATTCTCTTTTAGTGATGAGTGCAACTTTTTGACATTTTTTTTTCGATGTAAAAATACGGAAAAAAATAATGAAGTAGAGAAATACGAAAAGAAATGTTTAAACTTACGGCTTGCTTCAGATCAAAGGAGTTGAAGGTGAGCGAGAATGTCGGCACAAATAAATATGGATATCCCGCAGTGGTCAGAAGCGAGGATGCATGACATGTGTCGTCGCGTGTGCCTTGCGGTTGGCGTTGGCGGCGGCAATGGTGGCGTCGGTAGCGGCGAAGAGAGAGGCGTCGACAGCGATGGCGGTGTCGTCGCGTATGGCTTGCTCCTATCAACGTGATGAAGAAATGATTTACCCTACCAGTTTTACCGTAACATTTAAAATAATTATTTAAAAATATTTATTTTAAAAATTTATTTGCACCTATCATAAATTTGCCTGTAACAATTACCTTTTTTTTCGAGTTCCTTTCTATACGCGTTCCGGACTGTAATGCATAGTGAAAGCGGGCAGAAGAAACTGCACGGTCGTTAAAGTATTTCTTTCACGGCGGATTTTCCGTTCGCCGTAAAGTGAGAAATTTCCAATCGATCGGCTCTCGGAATCCACCAATCGGCGCTGAAATTCGAGGTAAAATTTCTGCGACGAACCTTCCGCGTGCAGGAATCCACCCGCAGAAGACCAATTTGATCTAGGGATAATATCAAAACGGTAAGCTGCGATAATTCAGGTTTTGTATTGACCTAGGGTTTGTGATGTATAGGAGTTTACCAATCCTATGATTATTTTGGCTTTTATTTCAATTTTCCTTCCTGGATCTTGCCCAATGTCAGGCATTATTAGAAATTTCTTCTTGTTTCAATTCACTTTTCCGTGCTCAGGTGTTCTTTGTTCTGAACTCTAAACACATATTTGTTTTTTTTAGTGGTGACTGCAGAAATTTTAGGTTATTTGATAGTTGAGTTCATCGATTAAAACCTGACAGCAATGGCCACGGCAACAATGGCCACTGCGGCAGGCGCAGCTGCTCTCCTATACTACACGCTTAGCAAAAGATTACAGACGGAAAATCCTCGAGGTGACAAAGAAGGTGAAGATAGTGATGATGGATCTAGGAATGCTTCTGGTGTGGATCGGATTTCTAGGAGGCAGTTGAGAGCGCCGGCTACTTGGATGGAAACAATATCAACTTTGTCAGAGACTTTGAGGTTCACTTACTCTGAGACTCTGGGGAAATGGCCGATCGGAGATTTGGCTTTTGGCATAAATTTTCTCTTGAAGAGGCAGGTACGCTCTTGCATTATGTTGAAAGTTTAGTCAGAATGTTTATAAGATAGTGTTGATTTTTGGGTAAGAAAAATGACTTTTCGGAGGCTCAACTTGTTTTGTTGATTAAATCTACTTCCAAGCATATGACTGACTTCATAATTTTTGGAATTCCGAATGAGAATTCTATTGAGATGTACATGCCTTTTGTTGAGCTCAACTATATTTTAAGTTTTTTAGTAGTTCCATAGTTGGGAGGATGTAAAAGCATATTGGGCAAGCAACATAGGTGATAATGAAGATGATGATGGAACAAATAGAGATAGGTTTTATGAAAATGTAAATACTAATTTTTCATAGGTTGAGAATGCTGGCTTACTAATTGCATCTATTAGACTGATTAGATAAATGGCTTCATATTTTGGTCGATATTATTAAATGAAAGGATATTATGGTAGAAATGATGTAAATGCATAAAATTTGGAAGATAGGTAGAAACATATCAACTAAATAAGTGAAGAATACTGTTTTAGGATATTTGCATTCAATTATGAGAGGACTTAACACTTTTAAGACACTAAGGCTCCGTTTGGCATGGCGGTGGCGGTCATGAATGCGGTGATTATGAACCGTCATTCGTGAATGCCCGGCCTCACCTACGAGGTTAAGAAACTTCATCCACTTTTATGTTCAAAACTAGTTTTATTTTTTTGGTGGTGGTCGTAACCGTTGCCATGCCATACATACATTCTAAGATGGTGGTGTTTTTGTTCAAAGTCACCGGAGCAAAAACGCCTCACCAAATAGAGCCTAAGATTGTTTTAGAAATTAGAATATTTGTGTGCATTAAAATTAGGAATGAATGTATCAGGGATAAGACAGGAGTAGCACCAATTGCAGAGAAGATGCGAGAAGCTCGTCTTAGATGGTTTGGACACATACAAAGGAGACCATTAGAGGCACCTGTTAGGCATTGTGAGAGTCTAGTTACTAGGCTTGTTAAACGAGGGAGGGGTAGACCAATAAAGACTTGGAGTTAAACTATAAGGAAAGACATGATGTACTTAGGCATTAGTGAGATTATGACAAAAGATAGGGCACAATGGCGACAAAGGATCTATATAGCCAACCCCACTATAGTGGGATAAATGCTTGCGTGTTGTTGTATTTAAATACCAGTTTCTTTTCATTTGTAGGATAACAAATTTTGTGCCTCTTTATGAATGTATGTATTTTGCCTCCAATCTACTTTAGTTATGAGCATTTAGACTAGTTAAGTTTTCAAAGATGAGTTGATTACCTTTTGCATGACATGGAAGGTGAAGTCTCAACATGTTTTTGGGATGTACTGCTCTGGTCATTGTTTAGTGAAGTAAATGGATGCAACATGCTACTTCTATCATGTCTTTAAAAAACTTGTTTTTTTTGGCATGCTGAGTGGATGTTATTGAGAGATAAGAGAAAACTTTTGTATTAGAGGTCCCTCAAATAGCATAGGAGTGTAAATAAATCCCCATCAGAAATTAAAATTTACAATTTATTAGAGGACCGGAACTTCGGGGCCTCAAAATGACATCCTTACCTCTTTGCTAAAACATGTATTTATAGGCTGAAAATCTCCAATGGCCATACAACTATTAACAACTCAAAGTAGTATCTTGAACATGTGCTCTATGGCTTCTGCGCTCATAGTTCACCTTTATAGTTGGTCTAATAAATGTAAATAAGGCATTGCACTCAAGTCTTGCACTCCTACGTAATTTCTAGCTAAGACCCTGATTGGAGATATCTTTGAGAGTATTCAACTTGCGTGACTACCATTGCTTTGATCTTTAGAGATGTGGCATCGCCCTAGGGGCCTGAAATCCCTTAACTGGTTACTTGATAGTTGATCGCTCAATCCCTTTTTTGGGGAGGGCTGGTGGGGGGTCACCTATTTCTCCAATTTTCATGTCAGATTTCAACCTTTCTGAGAACTCAAATAACACTATGCTTACCTCTCTTGGGGTGGCCGATTGATGCATATCGAAATCTGAAATTGATTTTTAAAAAGATAATTTTGTGCACAAATTAAAGTTGGCGGTGAAATCACGACATCTCGAGTTTTTACATATGTAAATTAAATCAAAAGTTTTGCAAACCCGCATAAGGCGACTAACACTTGCACGTTTTCAACAATAATTTCGTTTTATCTACAAGTGTCACAACGGGGGAGAGCGACAATAGGGTTAACAAATTGACGACAAAAAGAAATAAAATTATTTTAAGGCAAGCAAGCTTTGAAATTATTAAACATTATCATGCACTCATGAAAAATTTGGCTAAGTGTAATCGAGATGCAAGATGAGGAAGATTCATACCCACTTTGTGTGCAAATGATGAGTCGCGGTTATGAAGGGATGGGAAATAGAGCAGCAGACTCTTGGCCTGGATTAGGACAGTCGTGGGAGGCTTTGTAGAGGGAGTCTCGGCCTGGGAAGGTCGCAACCAAGAGTCAGGGCGTCAGGGGTCTGTCTGTCGCCGTCCCGGTGGAGAAATGTGGTCGGAAAAGATGGTTGGGAAAGATTCCAGCGGTGATTGCTTGGCCGGATCAGGGAACCTGCAGCAGGAACTGGGAACCTACGGCAGGAACTGGGAACCTACGGCAGAAGAGTTGGGAATTGAGGGGAGGGAGGCTCGGGACCTGCCAACGGGTTGAGCGGTGGACCCAGAAGTGGTCGCTGCGTTCGATGGAAGCCTCAGGAGGCGTCGATAGAGCGAGGAGGTCAAACGACTGGCGACAGGAGGTGGAACCGGCTAGGCTAACGCGGGCAATACCGGGAAACATAGTTAGCTTCTCCATTTCTCGATTCTATCCCATTTACTTTTCTTCTTTCTCGTGGAGTATAAAAGGAATTAGGGAATTAATTGGCAGGGCTGGGGTTACAAAATAAAAGGAATTGGCATAAAGGAGCCAGTTGTTGTAATAACATTAAATGGGGAAGTTTTTAGGAGGGTTGACTGTTTTGGGATATTGAAAGGCTAAGAGGAATTAAACAAGAAATAAAAGGGGATGTCAAGAGTTTTGATAAAATTCTGAGATCACATAAAATTATTACCTTAGGATATTAATTTCAGAATTAATTAGTATTTTAATAATGTCTTTTTTTGTTTGCCCAAATTAATCCTAGTTCTAATTTGACGAACCACTTTATTTAAGATCTTATTGATCAGTCGCACGAACGATTGTGCAAGTGCGATACAAAACGCATTGATACATTAGAAATAAATGACAAACTTGCGCGATGACATGATCTACAAAATATTTAAATAAATGCAGTAAATAAAGTAACAATGTAATTCTGGTTGCATTACCGATATACACTACTGTTTCTTTTGATTGACCTTCTCTTCACATGAGACTTTTGCCTAAACAAATGGATTGCTAGAACCAATACTTTTTGAATAAATTAGCTCACTATTACTTAAATATAGGATTGAGTATATAGTATATAGGATTGAGTATATAGTATATAGGATTGAGTATATAGTATATAGGATTGCTAGAACCAATACTTTTTGGTTTGTGTGTCAATATCATTAAAAGGTCATTTGATACTAAGTTGGAATGTGTTTCAAGTACTTAATTATATCATTTCTTTAAAATGGAGAAATCTTATATGATAAGAGAAACTCACGGATGCTGTGTATGCTGTAGATGTATTCTAGTATCAAATGGAAAAAAGTCACAGATAGGTAAGTGATTATGCAGAAATGAGAATGCTAAGATGAATACAGGACAAAACTATGGACATAAGATATATAGTGGGAGAGTGGCACCTATTGAAGATGAGGTTGGAAAAAACTTGTAGATAGAGTTATTGTGGAGGGATTTTGAAATAAAAAGGTAGTCTTCTGATAACATATTGATAGAAATTTTACTTAAAAAAACGCAAAAATGATTGAACACCTTAAACTACACTCAATGAGAATGAACGGAGTATAGGGTTCATAAATCTAACCCCAATTTGATGGGATAAGCTGTGAGGATGATGCAATTGTTCGTCAATTTACTATTTATTTGATCACGTCCCTTTTTCAGTTATATTTCACTCCCCTAAATTATTCTTATTTCTTGTGTAATAGGTAAGAAACCCATGACATGAGTAGGCAGTCTTAGTTTTTGTTAGATGCTGTATTTCAGAAAATTCATCCGGCATCTTATGCGATTATGCTTATATCTAGTTTATGCAATATAAGTTGAGAATTATTGGTATCATTTCACATGTTTGCTAAATCTTCTTTTGTCACCTCTTCTTTCTTTTTTTGCAGGGAAATTTAGATGTTGCTAGTATATATGCAGGAGATAATTGCTTGCAGCTTAAAGGGCCAAAAATCACTTCTGAGCTAACGTATCTCTTAAATTTGCTGACACTATGCTGGCATTTTTCCAAAAAACCATTTTTGTTATTTCTGGAGGCGACGGGTTTCTCTCAAAAAGATGTTCTACTGCAGGAACCAAAAGCAGGGGTGAGTTTTATGCATTAGCTCCTTGAATTCCTGAGTTTGTACGTAGGATTGCATTTTTTTCATGATTATTTTTTTTAAAAAACCTTTTGAAGAGCATAAACTCTTAGCTACTCTATTGTTTGATTTTGCTCAATGCTTTCAGATTTTGAAGCCAGCTTTTACAATTCTAATTGATAGAAGAACTGAGTGCATCCTTCTACTCATTCGTGGGACACATAGTATAAGGGATACTTTGACAGCTGCGACTGGAGCTGTTGTGCCATTCCATCATACACTTGTACATAAAGGTGGTGTTAGTGATTTAGTGCTTGGCTATGCGCACTGCGGAATGGTCGCAGCTGCACGGTGGATTGCAAAGATTGCAACTCCACTTCTAACAAAGGCAGTACATGATTTTCCAGATTATCAGCTTAAGGTGATCAATGTTTTCCATGTTTTATACTTAAGAACCTCTGTTTACGAAGTTGTTTTTATACCAAATTACACTAACATTTTGTTTGGGACAACTGTGGCATTCGAGACATGACAGTGTGAAACTGTGGTGATGACAATTTTCCCGTGTTTAGAATTTTCGTTATAGTTATTTTGACATAAATTTCACTTTTGGGTGTCTTGGTGTTCACGGCCGCTAAAGTTCAGCCACACGCGATCACACCTTCACTGTGGTGGTCTCTTGTCCTAAAACATTGTTTGACACCTACCCAAACACTAAGTCCATGTTTCATTACTGCATTCATAATGAAATTCGCTTCTCCCCCACTCACTCAAACAAAGCCTAAGAAAAAATCTTTCTGATTGCATTTTGGTATTCCTTTAGATTAGGAATTACCCTTATATTTGTTCTTTTATTCTTTTTAATCTTTTGTGTTATGACTCAAAGTCTCAAGCAATGCCTCTGCCTCACCAACTTGTCTTGTATGTTGTAAACCGTTTTTAATTAAGTCCATTTACTCTTGCCATGCTATGTGTTTGCTCGTTATTTGCTTCCTTCCTTTATGCATCACAACTAATATTTTCTCATGTAACCTTTATTAGGTTGTTGGACACTCTTTGGGTGGGGGGACTGCTGCACTTCTAACATATATTCTACGTGAGCAGCAGGAGTTCTCTTCCACTTCTTGTGTTACATTTGCTCCAGGTATGCATACATCAAATATTGTTTACTTGAAGTCATGTGCAGGGATATGCACTAAACCTCAGACACTTATTGTGTATATAGGAAAGATCATTGTTATGGGCATAATTAGGTTGCCACTCTATTCATGGAAAACCTATGTGCAATTTATCATTTCAAACATGGTTGTCAAGATCACGATTCGGATCATAGGATCTTACGACCCAACGATCTAGATTTTGAAAATCGATCCAGATTTTGTAAAGCGATCCTCGATCCAATCCTACCATCCGTTTCGATCCAACCTCGAAATGATCTCATCTAGGATCTTGATCCTGACAACCTTGATTTCAAATGCTTATTTTAAACCATTCCTTCTCTTGGTGGAATCTTTATCTGAATGGAAAAGTGAACTTAAAAAAATAATGCGTCATCTGTATCAATTTGGCGATGGCACCTGGTTAACATGTTTACACACAAAGCTTCCATCTTTTCTACAATTCACCTAGCTTTCCATTCCATTTCATTTCATTTCATCATCACCAACATCATCAACATGATAACCGCTGCTAGCGATCTAGGCGGGGGTTCCAAAAGAGTGAATGCTAGGATAACGGGAGAGGTACGCTGTATCCTCCTTTCTTCTTCTTCTTTAAAAAGACAGATCAAAAGATTGCTTATAGTAATTGGCCTCCACCTTTATATACTAGTAGAGTCTACGGCTTACACATAAGCATGAAATAAAATGTAACATGATAAGTAAAGGAGTACGAAATTAAAGATAACTCATCATTCTCACTCTTGCGCTATGGGCAAAGCTCATAGACGGTGTAAGTAAACTCACACATATCTCTGCCTGGCCGTGGGATCGTCGTGCTTGTATCAAAACCCTTGGGCATCACCGTGCTTGTATCAATACCCTTGGGATCAACAATGACCTTGTCCTCAAGATCAAAATCCTGAAACTCTGCCCTGATCTTATCTATCATGATCCATGTGATTTCCTCAAGTGGTATGCCCTTCCACCTTATGAGAAATTGTTGTATTGGCTTCCCCTGAATGCCCTATGTGCGTGAATCCAACACGACGAAATGTTTATACAATAGTATTGATCGCCGCTCGCTGCTCCGCGCCTGTCGCCGCTCGTCGCCGCTCGCCGCTCCTCTTTCGTTCGCCGGCCGCCGTTGACCATCGAGACATTGGGAAGTTTGACCTTTAGGGGGTGATTTCTCGATGCTCTTTTGAGCTGCGAGACATGAAAGCTCAGGCGTATGTTGCTAGTTTAGGGAATTTGCAGACTTGCAGCCGATAGGCCACCTCACCTATCTTCTCTAATATTAGGGATGTTTCGAAATAGCGTACGTATCCAGGAGAGAAAACCACATCTCTCTGATGTCGATTGGCTTGTTGAACCATGCGTTATTGAGCCCAAAGAAGGTGCCTCTTCAGTTGGCAGAGCACCTCATCGTGGTCCTGGTGCTAAGGCTTGTACTTGGCACTCGCCAGACATACTGTATGGTAGCTTCGGGCTGCTCTGTAATGACAAAATGCAGGTAAGTGCTGGCACAACGATTGAGAACCTCTGTATGATATACGTTTGTGGATGGCTGGTTGTCATGAAATGTAGCCCCACTGTCTGAACACCTCGTACCAAAATGGAGCTCATAAATAGTGGATTGTGATCAATGACAGTGAAGCGGGAAAAACCATGCAACCAAACCACATTCTTGATGAAAACTCATGCGACGGAATTGGCAGTGTACGAATGCTTGACAATGATGAAATGCGCATACTTTGAGAGGCGATCACGATGAGGAAGAGACAATCATACCCCTGAGAGCAAGGGAGCTGAGTGATGAAGCCAATGACAATATCCTCCCAAACTGAATCGGGGGCCGATAGCGGTTAGAGCAAACTCGCTGGGGTGAGAGTCTTTTATTTGGCTTTTTGGCATGTCAGACATTTTGCCACGAACTGTTGAACCACATGTCATACCGCGCCAGTAAAGGGCAACGGCCAAGTGCCAATATGTATTGTATGCACCAGAGTGTACAATGGTGGAGGTTGGTATGAAACTCATGGCGTAGAAGCGGAATTCACCGGGATGAATCTCCGACCGCTAGACGATCGCGGTAATGTAACTGCTTACCCACTATATAGAAAGACAGATGAGCTATTAGGTCTCGTCGGAGGTCCTGAATGATGCCATTATAACAGGGGTCATGTCGTACCTCGGCCAGAATGGTGTCAACATAAATCCATTATGGGTGGGAGAAGGCTAAGAAGGTACTAATGCACTCCTTGTTGAAGAGGGCAACCACAACGGTGTTTGTCAATTTCACTTTGTACTTTATAGAGAAGTTGTGCCCCCAATAACTTGGCAATTTACAGCGAGACAATGTCGTCATCTTTTGATTTAGAAGGTGGTGTAAGCTGCAATGATTTGTTTGGACCACAAAATGGTAGCCCAACTGATGAGGCCACTAATGCTGGACAACTAAAACCATTGTCCACAACTCACTATCATAGGCTGAGCTGGCATGTTGAAGATCAATGAAGGTCTTGTTGTAGTTTGTGATATGGTTGTCCTGCATGAGGACGTTGCCCATGCTTGCCACTGAAGCATCACACTCGATGATAAAGGGTTTGTTGAAATCAGGCATGCTGAGTACTGGGGACAAGATTAAGGCCTACTGAAGGCTGAGGAAGACCTCTTGTGCCTCCAAACTCCACTCGAATAACACCCCTTTTTGAGTTAGTGCATCAGGCGCCATGCCAACGCTCCATAGTTGTGGATGAAGCGACGATAATAGTTGGTGAGGGGTATAATGCCCTGCTCTGCACGAGCAGACAAAGGTGCCTCCCACTGGAGGTTGACAACTATCTTGGTCGGGTCCATGGCTTACCCAATAGAGGAGATGATGTGATCCAAGTACTCAAACTGTGTTTGTTCGAACATACACTTCTTCATCACTAAATGATGGCCTGAGAAAAGCTGAAGTACTGTAGTCGGGGTAGTCTAAGTTGTGCAGCCAAGAAGGACTATAAACCAAGATATGCCAAAATAAACTTACTAAAAGTCAAGCCAAATGATATGAACAAGAACTTGTAATGCCTTCATGGGAGAGAAAGGCTATCTTGGGCACCTTTATGGCTCGTACACGGAATTGATGGTAGACCAACCATATGCCGAGTTTGTAAAAGTAGGTTGACCCCTATGGATTGTCCAAGTGTTCCTGGATTAGTAGAATGAGGTATCTGTCAGCTACCTTGTGTTTCTTCACTCACGGTAATCCACACAAAACCGCCGCCCACTTTCAAATGCCATCCTTTTTCTTCACAAAAAAGAATGGGTTGGAGAATAGTTTGCACTTGATTGGATGATGTTCAGTTGCAACATCTCATTCACCATAGTTTTAATATATGCCTTATGGGATGACCATAATGGTAAGGACAGACAAATATCTCTATCACCCTGGGCTGAAGGATGATGTGATGGTCTGAAGGGCAACTCAGTTGCAACATTTGAGGGGGTTGCTTAGATGGAAGTGTGTTTGTCCAACATGAGCTGAAAATTTGGGTCATTATTAGCTCGGGGCATGTTCGACAATTGTCAAGTTAGAATTATTGAGCTCGCGATTGAGCCAAGGGATTCCCTTGAAGGATGTGGGTGGTGCCTGACGTCTCGAAGACCATGATGAGCCGGTTCTAGTTTTGCTTGTTTTCACACATGTGTTTTCAGCATGCATGTCGGTGCTCATTTTCACATTCACCTAATTTTTCACGCCCATGCTCATGTATTTGTATGCGTGAGCCTTTATTGTGCACTCAATTTAATGGACAGTTGGACACGCTCGTGTTCATATACACGAGCATTTTCACGCACAGACGCGTGCACGCATGAACACACACAACACCTACTTCAACCATCCACGCATGCCCGCGTTTCCAGGCACATTTTTAATGCACACATTTTTTACGCACACATGTCCCATGCACATGATCAGTTTTATTCACACGCACATGGGGCATGCAATTTCATGCATGCACATGTTTTTAGGCATTCTTGCATTTTCACGCAATCTTGTCATTTCACGCACAATGCATGTCCATGTGTGCATGCGTTTTCATGCGAGCATGCCTTTTCACGCACACAAGCAAACTCAAGATAGATCATGCACACATATGTTGGGGTGCGTTTTAGGCCTGCCTTGTTAGGGTGCTTTTCATGCTTGCCTTGTTAGGGTGCTTTTCAGGCCTGCCTTACTATGGCGTTTCAAGCGTGCTCATTTTGCAGGGGCGTTTCAGGCATGCCATTTACCGGGGGAGTTTCAGGAATGCCTTTGGTGATGGGGGAGGGTGGGTGCCCCATGCGTGCCTTTCCAGTGAGTGTTTCAGGGGAGGGATGAATAAAAAAATGTTCATTTGATGAATAAGCAATACATTAGGTAGGACACATCGTCCACGGGGAGAGCCTATCCGTGGATCCGAACAAAATCAGTGTGGTGGCAAATTGCGCAAAACCTAGCTCACTGAGCTCCTTTCAGTGGTTTCTTGGCTTTACTGACTACCACCGTTTCATCAAAAAGTACGTCATCATGGAGGCACCATTAAACAATTTCTTGAAGCATAACTCCTTTCAATGGAGCACTTTTTCCTCATGCACATTCTCTAATTTAAGAACGACGCTCACTGGTTTGGTCCTACAATTATCAAGCTTTGGCATGGTGTTTCATGTCAAATTCAACGCCTCCGAGACAATTTTGACGCCGTCCTACAACAACCGGTCACCCGATCGCACATCCGACATCATCGTACATCGTCAAAATACCTCAAATTATTGTCTTATGAAAAATAACTTATTGAGTCAACCAAGGTAGTGCAACACTAGCGATCCTACTTATGAGGTGGACACTTCATCGTCATACAATTCACTTGAACCTCAAATATCTGCTTGACCAGAAGCTTATGACGTTGCCTCAACAAAAACAGTGAGAAAATTCTTAGGTTTTGATATTGTGGTTGAATCTAAACCTGAAAACTAAATCAAGCTGCCAATGTTCTCTCCAGTCACAACAAATATCAAGGGTTGTCTGTGCAATCTCCATACCTTTTATTCCCTTTTCATTAATATTAGAGGCAAAATTGGCAATTCCCTTAATCTAATTACCTTAAATTCATCTATTATGGAGGCACAAACAGAGTGGCCAATGGCGGTGAGCTTGTTCTTTTAAAAAAAAGGAAGGTCTTTTCTCTTCTTTATATCACCACTGACTTCCATAATCATCTTGGTCATGCACAATCACACTCACGAGGGTGTTCAGAAAAGAACACATCGTGTTCATGCGTATTTTTATAGGAAGGGTCTCGAGATGGATATCTAACAGTTCATCGTCAGTTGTATTGCCTGCCAATAAGACAAAACGGGTCTTTTCCATTCGGCCTTTCTCCTCCACCCCTCTCCTTGGTGCAAATTTGGGTTGACATCTTCATGCACTTTGTAAAAGGCCTTCCCAAATCAAAAGGAAAGTATGTCCTAGTGTTCAAAGTGGACGTTTCTCAAAAGCCGCTCATTTCTTATCGATGCCCCCCCCACACCACTGCCAACGTCACTGCTGTTTTCTAACAGATTTTTTCGCTTGCGTTCCATTAAAGACAATTGTTTTAGATCGCGATAAGGTGTTAAATAACTTCTTTTGGCAGTTGTTCTGTCAGTGCTACCAAACTCATCCTATCTTCCTCCTACCACCCATAAATCAATGATTAGATGAGGTCATCAACTGCATCATCAAAATGTGCCTCCATTGTTTCATGGTGGAATGTTGTTTTAGCGTATCATACCCCACCTCTCCAAACAACATCATTTAAGGTCATGTTCAACCGAGGTCCATGACAACTACTCTCATACACCATCAATCAACTCAAATGGAGGGTGTCAATCAAGCTCTCATGGAAAATGACCATATTATGAGGACACAAACATTTACTTCAAGCACAAGTGTGCATGAAAAAAATATTATTATCAGACAGAAATGTACACTTCAATCAAGGCTATTGGGTGCCGTTAAAAATAAAGTACTATTCACAAGCTCTGGCAAGGTTGGCATGGTAGGCTGGTAGCACACATCATGCAACTTCCCGCCAAGGCCAAGAAGAGCAAGGTCTTTCGTATGTCCCAATTTAAGTCATACATTGGAAAGCCACCTTCATTCCAGCCTTGCCACTGATCAGCAAGGGCCACTTCCCTTAATCTCTCTAGGGCCTCAGTTGTCATACGGCTCAGGGAACATCTGAAATTTTAATCTGATGAGTGAGTCAATTGGAAGATGAAGTTACATGGGATCTAAGGTTGATTATTGCACGTATTTATTCCACTTTTGAGCTTGAGGATGAGCTTGATAAGATGAAGGGAAGTGGTGTATAGGTCATGGACACACATATAGGAGGAAATCTGAGCGTCCCAAATCCGTGAACGACATTTTTGTGTCTATTGAGAGTCTGATAGGCCTATCAGGGCCCTGATAGACACAACGGTAACAAAACTTATATCTCCGTCTCTATCAAGTGCACAATAAAGTATGGCATTTTGGTATCTAGAGGCTTGGGTTGGATTGGTAACCCAATAGAACTCTATCAGGCTCTTAATAGAGTTGAGTGGGCATTTTTAAAGATTGTAATAGAACTTGTTGTAGGATCTTTCTTACAAGTATATGGGGATGACGGTATGGACCATTTATTTTGTATATTCATTTAGTCTTTTGTCATTTGAAGGTAGTATGATTAAGTGAATGTTTCTATATATAAAGAGGGGACTTGTAAGAGTTTGGGAAGTCTTTATCATTAGGATTTTGGATCTTTCATTTCTGGGGAGGGACTTCAAAGATGAACCAACCTCCTTTAGTAGGCCACGAGTATCCTCCATGATTTGTATCATGCTATTTCCATTTGAATGCAACTATTTTCATTTCAATGTAAATATTTTCTTGTTGATATCAATTGGTGCGACCTACTGTTTTTGCCACCATACAACCGTCAAATATAAGATTCTGCCCTCTGCACCGGTGCACCCTCTCTTACGACTGGTCCCGCTCTATCCGCGCCTTCACTTCAGCTCCTACTACCGCGAGCTTGACCTAACTCCGATCCCGCAATGGTTTCACTTCGATCGCATCAAAGCTTTGCTTCTGAACTCGTAGTCGACACCCTGCGCCCAACTTCCGCATTCGACATAACATATCTGCTTTTAACATTCATGGGGCCAGCTCTTCCCCCATTCCAATCTGCCCACCTACTTGTGTTCCTTCCAACATGCGTTCTGGGTGTCTGTGTGGATTCCAACACACTGCTGACTGCCCTACTCATCGCCAACTGCTCTCGACTCCGCCTGAGTTTCGCGCGCTCCTTCTCTAGCATCACCTACTGATTTTCGAATTAACCTTTGTAGAAAGAGCTCGAAACTTGTATGTATTTCTTGTGTATGTAAATACAAATATATAGGAGAGAAAATGAGAGAGGAAATCTTATACAAGATGTGGGACTAATAAGAGAAGAGGAAAAAGAATAAAACATGGGCCCAATAGTGGGCCCTTTACATGGGCTTTTCTAACACTCTCCCGCAAGCTGGAGCGTACAAATCGTATGCGCCAAGCTTGGACAAGCACTGATAGAAGAGGGTACTGGAAAGAACCTTTGTGAGGACATCCACAACTTGTTCTGTCCCTGGAACATGCTTCAGGTCGAGCTTCTTCATTTGAACCTTTTCCCGGATGAAGTGACAGTCGACTTCAATATGTTTAGTTCTCTCGTGGAATACCGGGTTCTTGGCTATATGTATGGTAGCCTGGCTGTCACAGAGGAGGAGAGCTGGGGAAGGGAGCTTTACACTCAGATCGGTAAGAAGACCTTCAAGCCAAGTTAGTTCAGAAACCACCGACGCCATTGCCCGGTATTCTTCCTCAGCTGATGATCGAGCAACGACCGCTTGTTTCTTGCTTCTCCAGGTAATCAAATGTCCTCCAAGATATGTGCAAAAGCCACTGGTTGGTCGTCTATCATCAAGGGAACCAGCATAATCGGCAACGGAATAAGCCACCAAAGTTGGAGCTGAAGATGAGGTTTTGTAAACCAGGAGCCGTTTTAAGATATCTGAGAATGCGTTCAACAACCTGAAGATGAGATCTTCGAGGGGTATGCATATACCGACTAACAATACCAACAGCGAAGGAAATATCGGGTCTGGTTACCGTGAGGTAGATTAATTTTCCAACGAGACGATGATAGTATTCTGGATTCTGGAGTGAGAGATTTGAGTCAAATGTCTGAGCGCACAACTTGTGATTTGCATCCATTGTGGTGTCAATCGGCTTACAACCTGAATAGCCAGCATTCCGAAGGAGGTCGAGGCAATACTTCCGCTGAGAGAGGACGAGACCGTCTGGCTATCTGGCAACCTCAAGACCCAAGAAGTACCGAAGGGGCCCCAGATCTTTTGTTTGAAAAACTATGCCCAGGTGTTGTTTGACCTCCTGTATTCCTTTCGAGTCGTCTCCTGTAATTATGATATCATCAACATAAACTAACAGAAGAATTGTTCCCGTTGTTCGGTGGCGAGTGAATAGCGAGAAGTCTGCCGAGTTGTGAGTAAAACCAACCTCCCGAAGGGCCTTACTGAATTTGTCAAACCACGCCCGTGGGGATTGTTTGAGACCATACAGAGCCTTCGTAAGACGACAGACCTGAGACTCCCCCGTGGTCTCAAACCCGGGAGGTTGCTGCATATACACCGTTTCTTGGAGATAGTCATTCAGAAAGGCATTTTTAATATCGAGTTGGAGTAAGGGATACCAGCGACGGACAACTACGGAGATGAGGACTCGAACGGTGTTGAGTTTGGCAACCATAGAAAAGGTTTCTTCATAGCCCTGTTGTTGGGTGCCTGAGCCACCAGACGAGCTTTCAGGCGGTCATCGTTCTGCGCATCATGTGATAACATAGACCTATTTACACCCAACGGGTGCCTGACCCGGAGGAAGGGGTACAAGAGTCCATGTCTGGTTGGCCCAGAGAGCAATCATTTCCTCTTCCATGGCGGCCCGCCATACAGGATGTTGTAGCACCTCCTGCACAGAGTTAGGAACCAAAATCGAGGAAAGAGAAGTAGCAAATGTGTGGAGGTGAGGAGAGAGGCGATGCAAGGAGACACAGTTTGCCAGAGGATGAGCAGTGGAGGCAGGTACCTGATCAGCAGGGCGCAGAGTAGCCGAGGTCGAGGCCGACTGCAGAGGGGCAACAGAGTCCGACGGGCGGCGAGAGTAGACATGGATAACAGGTGGCTTGGAGGGGGCAGGAGTCGGAGCAGGTGGTACCAACGACAGAGGTGTAGTAACGGGGATAACAGGTCGTGGGATGAGTGGTGGTTGAGGTGTCGGCGTGAGAGGAGTGGGTAAAGGAGTCGAGAAGAACGACTGATCTTCCCAGAAGGTAACATCGGCAGAAACGGAGACCTTGCGGGTAGCGGGAGAGCAACATACATAGCATTTCTGCGTACGCGAATAACCGACAAAGACATGTTTAGCTGCCCGAGGTTCCAGCTTGTCCGAGGATGGACCCAGGCGGTGGACGTAGCAGGTGGAGCCAAAAACCCGAGGCAGGAGAAGGAAAGACGGAGTAGAGGGAAATAATAGGCTAAATGGAGTAGCATAGTGGAGGATGGAGGAAGTGAGACGGTTGATCAGGAAGCACGCAGTAGAGACCGCAAAGTTCCAGCAACTTTTGGGAACATGCATTTGAAGCATGAGAGAGCGGGCAACATCAAGCAAGTGTCGGTTCTTCCGTTCGGCAACGCCGTTTTGCTGGGGTGTGTAAGCACATGATGTTTGATGAAGAATCCCGAATTCAGAGCACAAGGCCGCAAAGCTGTGGCTAGTGTATTCGCCAGCATTATCGGTGTGTAATGTTTTGAGGGTGGTGTGGAATTGCGTACGGGTTTCAAGGAAAAAGGCTCGAAAAACACGGGGAAGCTCGATACGATCACGGAGTAAGTAAAGCCACGTTGTGCGAGAATAGTCATTAATAAACGTGATAAAATAACGATAACTAGAAATACTAGTAATTTTATAATCTCCCTAAATGTCGGAATGCACTAAATCAAAAGGAGCAGTACTCCGGGTACAATGTGCAGGGAAAGAAGAACGCGGCTGCTTGCCAAAAATACAAGACTCACACTGAAAAGGATGAAGGGATACTTCAGGAAGAGCCCGTTGGAGCACTGGGAGAGGAGCGTGGCCAAGATGTCGATGCCACTCACTGGAGGAGACAGAAGATAGGACAGTGGGATAGTCATCGAGAAGGTAGAGCCCGCTCTGCAGTGTGCCTTTACCAATGGTAGTCCGCGTCCGCTGATCCTGTATGAGAAAGGAAGAGGGGGTGAATATGACAGAACAATTTAGATCATTAGTAAGGCGACCAACAGAAAGTAAATTGAACGGGGAGCTCGGAACATGAAGAGCCGAGCGAAGGGAGATCGATGGGTTGAGTAAAAGGTCAGCGAGCCGGAGACGGGAACTGTCTCCCCATTTTCCACGCTGATATACTTTGGATGAGGAGAATCCGTGTACTTGGGTGGCCGTTGCGAGGTAATACGATGAGTGACACCCGAGTCCATGATCCATCGCGGACTCGTAGATAAACAAGCAGTACCTGCGTTGGAGGCGGTGGTGATGGAGGCAGAGGGTGGGTTGAGCAGCCCTTGGAGTTGCTGGAGCTGGAGACGAACAACCTCAAGGTCAGAAGGAGCGGCAGAGGATGTGTCCGCAGCAACCGAGGCTGTCAGACAAGGAGGATAACCAATCTTCTTGTAGCAGGTCGCCGCATAGTGGCCGTCCTTTCCGCAGTAGGAACAAGTCGGCCGACCCCGACCACCGCGCCCGCGGCCCCGAGATCCCGAACGTCCACCACGAACGAAGGTAGGTGGGGGCAGTAAGGGGGGAAGGGTCTGCTGAAGAAGGGCCGAGGGCGGAGGCGTAGTAGTATCCGGAGGAGGTGAAACACGAAGGAGCATGGAGCATACGTCAGATAAGGAGGGTATAGTGGAGGAAGCCAGAATCTGGGTGCGAATATTCTGAAGGTGAGGCGGGAGACGAGTCATCATGATGGAAATGCAGACGACCTCCTTCTGAGCACGCTACGCCGAGTAGCATGGTCATTGGTAGATGGTTGATGTTGTATCCAGGCCTCAGCGAGATTCTTTGCACGAGCGACAAAAGAGGTCATGTCTGAAGCCCCCCCCCCCCCCCCCCCCCCCGTGTCGAGAGCCAGAAGATCAGTGAGGATGTCATAGAGATGCTGGAGACTGTCTTTACCCGAGTACAGAGAATGCAGTTCATCCCACATAGCTTTGACCGTTTCGTGATACATGACCATCTGATAAGGTTCGCCATCGAGGGAATTGAGGAGCCATGTATGAACACGACCATCATTGCGGAGCCAGTCGTCGGTAGAAGGAGGAGGACCCTGAGTGAGGTGAGGCAAAAGGCCCTTGGCCTGAAGAACGCGGCGAACAGAATGAACCCAAGGGATAAAATTCTTCTTCCCGGAGATGGAAATTGTTGTAATCTGCACCTCATCACGGATTTCAGGAACAGGTGTCGGGCGGTCTGTAGAGGGGCTAGCCGCAGTTGAGTCGCTGGAAGCCATTGCGGGGAGAGGAAGCAGAACAGGCGGCCAGCAGCAGCGGACTGAAGCACGAGCCTGCTGGGAAGAGGGCGAGCAGGAACCCCGAAGGGTAGGTCACGACGACTAGAGCAAAAAAACGAGGAGCAGTCCGCAGTGAACTGGAGCAGTCCGCAACGATTAGAGAGGGCAGGCCGCAAGGCGCGATTTGAGATAAGCCGCGACGGACTGGAGCAGTCCGCAAGAAGGGAAATCGCAGCGGATCTTGAACAACTCGCGAGAAGAGAGCCCGGTCTGGACTGGGGAGAAGCTCGCAAGGAAGGGGAGAAGCAGAGCAGGGTAAGAAAGCCCACATCGGACTGAATTGGACCAACAGGGAGAAGAGACCGCGGTTAAGAAGAGAGAGAGGCCGCAACGGTTAAGAGGAGACTGCGCGGTAAGAGAGAAGACCGCTAGACCGCGGCGAGGAGAGGCAGGTCGCGGCGACAAGAAGCAGGTTGCGGCGACAGGGAGAAGGTCGCAGCAGGGCGCGAATGGAGGCAGCCTGCGGCGACTAGAGACATGCCGCGGCGATAAGGAGAAGGTCGCGGCAGGAAGTGAATTGAGGCAGACCTCAGCAGCTTGAGACAGGCCACGACGATTTTAACAAAAGAACTCGTGGACCCCATGAGGCAGAGAGAGAAGGCTATATGAAGCCCGGGGAGGAGAGTGGAACCACGGAGAGAGGAGGAAGCGAGTTCAGAAAGGCAGTCCGCAGGAGGGAAGGCAGGCCGCAGTGGGGAAGTAGGTTAGGTAGTCCGCAGGGGGGGAGGCCGCAAGGTTAACAAGCAGGCCGCGCGGACAGACAAGGACAGGCCGGACAACCTGGCTCTGATACCATGTAGAAAGAGCTCGAAACTTGTATGTATTTCTTGTGTATGTAAATACAAGGAGAGAATACAAATATATAGTAGAGAAAATGAGAGAGGAAATCCTATACAAGATGTGAGACTAATAAGAGAAGAGGGAAAAGAATAAAACATGGGCCCAATAATGGGCCCTTTGCATGGGCTTTTCTAACAACCTCTTATGCCCAAGAAACGCCAGTAGATGGACAACCACATGGATGCTCTCGAGCGCTGCCCCACCACCATCACCAATCTCCTCAAAGCCGAAGATGAGCAGTTCACGTCGATTTTGGCGATGCTTTGTAGTTTGCAACACGCTCAACCATTTGTGGCCAACACACTCTCTGCACTCAACTACCCCAGCTTAGTCATTTCTTTATGAACCCGTCCCACATGACCATTTCCAATCCACCACCACTTTGACATTCTAACATTCAACGATACCAACCCACTGGGCTGGATTGACCGAGCGAAGCAGTACTTTGACATTCACAATACTGCACAAACACAAAAGGTCTCCATGACCCTCATTGGAATGGAAGGGTCTGCACTCCATTGGGTTCGCTAGTCATCTCTAGGCCTCTGTTACGAGCCGCGTGGGTAAATCGTGTGACTCGGTGATCGAAGGAGAAGTCTTCCTGGAGGACCAAGCTTACTTTTCTGTTACCTTGTTGCCCAATGGTTGTTGGAGGGACTGAGGAGGAAGAGAGGAGCTTCAAATCAGGCTTCCGCCTAGAGCACGTCGAGAGTGAGAGAGGAAGAGTCATTGTTCAGAAAATTGTGGATAATTAGACCACCGACATGCACACACAATGATGGTAAGTTTGCCCCCAATGTGTGTCTGTAACAACCTCACCTGGGCAGCTCTTACAGAGACACTTATTCAATGCTACGATCATCATCACTCGGTTGGGTGGTCACACACTTTTAGGAAGCATGATTCCATTCTTGCGGCGGTCGATCGGTTTTCTAAAATGACGTATTTCATCCCCTGCAACAAAATTGATGACGCTTCTCACATTGCCCATATTATTATAAAGAGATTGTCGCACATCGAGGGATACCTAAGGCTATCGTTACCAACCGAGATGTCAAGTTCACCGGTTATTTTTTGGAAGTCACTCTGGAGATTATTAGGTACCAAACTTCTTTTTTCAACCGTCTATCATTCGTAGGCCGATGGTCAGACTGAGATTGTAAATAGGAGTTTAGGAAATTTACTGCGTTGTTTGGTAGGAGATCATCAGGGAAGTTGAGATCTAGTTCTTCCGCGCGCTCAGTTGGCCTATAATAATTCCAAAATTAGATCTACAGGTTTATCTCCAAATGAGGTTGTTCACGGTCACACTGCACGAGTGCCGCTAGATTTAGCATCACTGCCACCCACTTTTAGGACTAGCCAATTTGCACTTGACTATGTATTGCATTTGCATGATTTGCATAAGAAAATTGAGCGGAAATTGTATAATACTTATGATTTATATGCAATTAAAGCTAATACGCATAAAAGGTCTACAAGTTTCAAAGTGAATGACTTGGTGATGGTTCAGCTAAATTCGGAATGGTTACCTTCTGGTACCGTAAAGAAGTTAGCTGACCGTAGGACTGGACCCTTTAGAGGTAAGACGCTTAGTTATTAAAGGCACAAGGTGCACCAAGACATAAAAGAGTCTTGGAGCATAGGCACAAGACTCAAGGCATAGGTGCGCACCCGACGAATGCAAGACGCAACCACATACATTTTAAATAATCAGCATCAAACATCATTTCAGCTTCCCGATCAAATTTTTCATCTATTTTACGAATTAATCATTCTTTACTATCATCTAACCTGGTGAGCGTAGAGCCTTAGGTGCGTCTTTAATAACATATGTAAGGCGGATTGGGCAAAATACATATGAACTTGAGCTGACTTCCGTTTGGGGAGCAAATCCTGTTTTTAACATAGACGATTTAACTTTATTCCACGAATATCTACATGAGTATTTAGATTTTTCCTTGGATTCTCCTCCGTTTGATTCTTCTAGGTTGGCGAGTGATAGTGAGGAGCCTCATTCGGGACACACCAACATTCATTCAGTTACTGACATGCCCCCAACAGTTATTCCTTTTCCTGCTGATAGTTTTCAGGCCGAGCATGTGACATCGGGCGATACTACTATACCAGCTCTCAGAGCCGCTGAAAGGCTTCCACGCCATATCTTGGTTCCCGAGCATATCTTGGACGACGAGATAGTTTCCACCACTGATAGAGGTTTTCAGAGGTACTTAGTTTGTTAGCATGACAGACCAGAGACCGAGACCAGTTGGGTCTTGGCCGAGTTGTTACAGCGCATGGATGCTGATCTTCTACAACACTACCGCTCCGAGCACTCACCAGTGATGAGTGAATTCGAGAGGGGTAGAGTAGGTGGAGACCAACCCAGATCTGGGCGACACAGAAGTATCCGACGTCGCACACTCGCACCCGACCGGAACCCTACCGACCCTAAAACATTGAAAATATTGTTTTGCATTTTTATTTGCCTTTTTATTTTATTTTGACAATTTTTGTTTCAATGCACGCCTGCGAGCGTAGCCATCTTAAATATGTTTAAGCCTTCTCTACTGTAATCCTTTTACTGAACCGAACTGGCCGTGAAATCTCGGTTCAGAGGAACGTTTGTCCGATTTGACCGACCTCTGAATCCTCTGCTTCCTTCGAACACACTCCGCGCTGGTTCACTCGCATCGTTGCCCCCACGACGCCGCCCACAACTGTCGAAGCTTCCACCGCCAGCAGGAACCTCCGCTTCCTTTGGACGCATGTGACACTGGATCACGCGCACCGCTACCCCCATGACGCCGGCCACAACTACTGAAGCTCCCACCGCCAATAGGAACTCTTCCCCCGACTACTTCGGCAATAGATCACGTTCGTCGCCACAACCCCCCCCCCCCCCAACGGTTTCAAAAACAGTCCATGCTTCTGGCCACGATCCTTCCATTCCACGGGACCGACTGGTTAGAGATTAGGATATTTTATTTGGTTTTTTTGTTGTTTTTTCTTTCCACTCATGCCCTATAAAAGGGAAGCGTGTATTCTGTTTTCAACCGGTTGAATGAAAATATTTTTCTTGGTTATTTTCCTTTGCTCATATGTGGAGAGTTTTTTGAGTGCGAGGGCGAACAAACTCCGTGGTGCCCGTGTATGATAGCGGCTGACCTCAGTGTGGAAGATCGAAGATGATGAGTAGCGCCTCGCAAGATCGTCGACGTCTTCAATATCGAAAAGACATCTCTTTCTGAGGGTGGTTTGTTTCTTCCCCCTCCTTTTGTGTGAGTCTGCAATTTTTCTCTAGGATAATTAGACTAATTTCTTGATATTTTTGATTGGATTTTTTTAGCGAACGCTACGTCGAAACATCAGTCGGGGTGCAATTTTGAGTTCACGATTTTCGTTTGCTCGAATAAAAGGAAGAGAACGAAAGCCGCAATTTTCTTTACCCAGATTTTTTCATCGAACTGTTTTTCAAGGCTTTCATTTTTTTAGACAAAATAGTTAATTTTATGCTTTAAAAAACTATATTAAAGTTGTTTAAAAAAGAGGTTTATGCAATACCCACTCAAATCTTTATGCAAAATACATTAATCATCGCATGCATTAAGGTTTCATAGGAAAAAACCGACAAGCGCGCAAATCTCACGAGCCGTCTTGCATCAGCTCCATTGTATATTCCCCTCCGCCACCTTCGGCGAGATCCCGGAATAATTCTACAACAGAATGTTTTGACCGTCCTTCAAAGACCATTGACTTATTCCCAGAAGCTATAACACAACATGGCTTATTTAGTGCAATATCGTGTAAAGTAGCTTTGTAGGAAGCTTCTGCCGGTGTAGGTAGGTGTTGATATACCTAACCTTCCCTCTAAATCACGAAAAAAAATATGCTTTAGTAATTCATGCGTGTGACCAAAGTTTGCTTTGTTCCACTTTGTCTTGCTTATTACAGTACGTTAACTAAATGTCAAATATTGACAACTATTCAATCCAAATATATGCTTAATAACAATCGTAGATTCTCAGTTCTTTTCATAATATTACGCATGATATGTATACAGAGGTACAAATTAAATTTTAAATACAAATTAAATTTTAAATTTTCACAATTGGCCAAACTAACAAAGCATGTAAGTAGAAATTGTGATTCTCAATTCTTTTTCATAACATTGTGCTTGATATTTCTGGAAGGGGAGCCTTGGCGCACCAGTTAAGGTGTTGCCCTCTGATCTTGAGGTCACGGGTTCGAGTTCTGGAAGCAGCCTCTTGCAAAAGTGCATGGTAAGGCTTGCCTACATTTCACCCTTGTGGTGGAACCCTTCCCTGGACCCTCGCTGCGCGGAGATGCCTTTGTGCATGATATTTCTCAATTTCTGCCAAGTATCAAATGTACATCAAAACATTATATTGTGTAGGTAAAATCAGGGAATGGTCAGGCTGATGGCGATCAACAACACACACATTTATTCCTGCAGGAGGCGGTGATCGGCGACCCATTTGGGTGATTTGAGTCCGCGGATGCGCCCGGATGGTCGTTCTGAGTCTGTTCTATATATTATTTTATATATTTCATGTTGTATTTGACACCCGATCAGCTCGAACATTATTAGCCGTCTGATCACGGTGCCCTAGCTCTTTATTTTTCCCTCTCCCCTATATATACATGCTTGTGTGGCTGATTAGGGATCGAAAGTTGCTTTTCAGCAACCGATCAGTCGATCTTCTGTGGACTCCGAGTGCTTCTCCGCCGTGCATGATTTCGGCGTCCCGTGGCCTCCCGTCGAGCCCTCCACAACACCCCTCCGCCTCCCCTTCCTCTTCGATACTACTCAGCCCCCCCCCCCCACACTGCACTCCCTCCGCCTCCCCATACTTCCCCGATCTGTCAAGCCTCCCAACAGACTTTCCGCAACTCCTCCCCTACTTTTCCCTGGCCTGTCACCCCCTCCTACCCTCCCACCGCTAGATCTCCTACCCCCCAACCCCGACAACCCCACCTCCAACCCCATTGACGCCCCCACCTCTTCCTGACCTTGGTTGACCAACCGGCATCCATAGCTCTCTTTCTCCCTCTACCCGCAACCCTCCTCTACACCGCCCCCCCCCCCCCCAAATCTCCCGTCCAACCACTGCAGTCCACACGTGGAGCCACTCGTCGACCCAAGGACGATACCGTCGTCCGCTTTCCCTAATCACGTCGCCCATGCATGAGTAACTCTAGGTATGGATGTTATTGATTTCTCTTATGTTGAATGCCTTGGAATTGCACTGTTGTCATGAGATCTTAAATTCTCTTATGCGCTTTGTTATTATTATTCGTAATTTGATTTGCGGGACTTATTCGGTGCACTTGAATGATATTCACGCCTCATTTTGATGATAATCGTAAACTGATCTTTAAGCGTCTTAGCTCGTTATCCGATTGTGCAAATTTATTTAAAACTTATTAAATTTTAATTGTTGTTGAATAGATCTGAAACCGGATTGTTTGCACCTACATTTCATTCGCACTGCATTTAGGTTGCATCATAGTCGTTGAGTTATTGTCAGCCTACCTCTGCATCATTTGGTATCAGAGGCAGGTTTGAGTCACGTTTTATGTTACATAGTGATAGGTTGTATCGATCACTGATGTCTGACCAGAATGTCACCAACGATCAGGCCGCCTGTTTGAATTCAGACATGACGCCCGTGGTGTTTCAACGGCTAGGGTCAACACCAAAGTCGACTAGTTAGGAGTCGTTAGAGGTCCATCCCCTCCGCCACGATATGAGGAACCCTTGGGTGCCCTCAGGACGATCCCCCGCCGCTAGATAGACGAGCTAGAGAGCTACCACGTCGAGATCCCGCTCCGCATAGGAGAGGGACTCCCGAGCCCGTGTATGATTATTGTCGTTACTCCGCCCCACGAGGAAACCCTCATCCTCTCTATGTGTCGCGTTCACCACCGGCCTGCAGGGGCCGTGGTCCATCAGCGTGACACAAGTTTGACCCTGATGAGCCTTATGATGATTATTTTGCGCCTCACCGCAGGGGCACCATGGCCGAGGACGATCTTATTCGGCGCCTTCGTATTGATGCACCATCATTCGACTGGCACCTGGACCCGAAGGCTTTTAGTATCTGGCTCATGGACATGGACCATTTCTTCAATTGGTATGAGATGAGCGATGAGCGGCGAATCCGATTCGCTAAAATGAAATTGTTGGGACAGACGAAGATGTTTTGGACTAGCGTGGAGAGATCGTTAGAGAGAGACAGATACTATCCTGTCACCCGATGGGCTGAGATGAAGCAACGGCTGAGGGACAAATACCTCCTCGCATCGTATCGAGACCAACTCCTCGACCAACTCTACGCACTGCGGCAGGGAACACTTTCCGTTGCCGAATACATGATATGTTTCGACGAGTTGGTAGTGGAGAGTGATATCTTAGAGGAGCCTATTGTGACAGCTTTTAGGTTTAGAGCTGGACTAAAGGACGAAATTCGGAGAGAGCTCATCCCTCACCGCGTAGTGACGGTTGAGCATGTGTTCCAGCTCGCACGTGAGTTTGAGAACTATCTACGGCTTGCAGGTATGAGACAGGTTACACATCGGCCTGACGTCCCTCCCCGCATCCCATCGGATGCCAAGGACAAAGCTATTGCCCTAGGAGCCCCCAGACCCAATCCCGACCAATGTTATCGGTGCTCGGGCTAAGGACACATTGCTGCTCAGTGCCCCGCTAGGAATCTGTTGATCGGGGAGGGTCAGACTAATACTGAGGTAGATGACAAGATAGTGGAAGAGATCACTGTTGAGGATGAGGACGGTTGGGAGAGCGACGTTGAGCGATCGTTAGGGTTGAGAGTTATCTGACACCTCCTTCACACTTCTCGTGCAGAGGAGGACTGGCGGCGCACCACGATATTTTATACATGTTTCCAGAGTGCAGGTGGCCCCTGCAAACTCGTCATCGATAGTAGCAACTGTGTGAATATCGTGGCGAAGAAGGGATTAGAGAGGATGTAGTTGTCCACCGAGCCTCATCCACATCCCTATCGTGTCCTCTGTGGTGGACAAGTCGGCTATTCAAGTCACATAGAGATATCTTGTTCTTTTAGGATGGACCTGGAGGACAATGTTTGGTGCGACGTCATCCCGATGGACGTAACACATGTTCTTCTGGGACGGATCTGGTTATACGACCGTGATGCCACGTGTTATGGCTGCTCTAACACGTGCATATTCTTCGATATGGGACGGAAGATTAACCTTCGACCCAACCCAGGGATGTCCCCAAGGGCCAAGCCGACTCGTTCATTAGCACGGGGTCAGCTAGGCCGCTACACATTCAGAGGAAATGAGATTTTCTGAGAGAAACCTTAGATTCAAGAGTTATGTTTGTGGTGGACGCCACTGTGGCCTCTGACGCCACCATAGACTTGGAAAGTATTGATCCGGACATTCGACGCCTGAACATTCTGACATTATGCCTAAGGAGCTCTCCGATGAGCTTCCTCCGTTGAGGGATATCCAACACGCTATCGATTTAGTTCGGGGGCATCTTTGCCCAATTTGCTTCACTATCGCTTGAACCCAATGGAGCATGCTGAGCTGAAGCGGCAGATCGATGATCTTCTTCAGAAGAATTTCATTCGGGAGAGCTTGAGCCCATGTGCCTTCCTTGCCCTTCTTACCCCGAAAAATTATGTGAGTTGGTGCATGTGTGTTGATAGTCGTGTCATCAACAAAATCACAGTGAAGTACCATTTTCCCATTCCCCGCCTCGATGATCTCCTCGATGTGATGGTCGGTGCCCAGATCTTCTCGAAGATCGACCCGCAGAGCAGGTACCAGCAGATTATGGTGAGGGAAGGGGACGAGTGGAAGACGGCCTTCAAGACAAAGGATGACCTCTATGAGTGATTGGTTATGCCATTCGGACTGTCGAACGCGTCGAGTACGTTTATGAGAGTGATAACGCAGATCCTATGACCCTACTTTGATGATATCCTGATTTACAGTCGGGACCGCGTTGAGCACTTGCGTGGTTCATTCATTTGGTATTTGATCTCCTACGGAATGAGCATTTGTATATCAACCTGAAGAAGCGCTCGTTCCTGACTACATCGGTGCATTTCTTAGGCTATATTGTCTTTGCATCCGACATCTCGGTTGACCCTGATAAGTTCAAATCTATTCGTGAGTGGCCCATCCCGCCAAACATCCATGAGGCCCGGAGCTTCCACGGACTTGCCACCTTCTACAGGTGGTTTGTCTGAGGGTTTAGCTCGATCATGACCCTCTTACGAGCTGCCTTCATAAGGGAGATTTCGTCTGGACGGCAACGACCACTAGAGCTTTTGAGGAGATTAAAGAGAGGTGTCATCTGCTCCTGTATTGTGCCTTCCAAAATTTTCCAAGGCATTCGAGGTTGCGTGCGACGCATCTGGAGTTGGCATCGGAGGGGTACTTAGTCGGAGGGTCATCCAGTTGCTTACTTTAGTGAAAAACTGAATGACGCCCGACAAAAGTACTCTAATTATGACAGAGAGTCCGTCGTACAGGCACTCCGCCACTGACGTCATTATCTCCTATACAAGGAGTTTGTCCTATACTCTGACCACTTGTCCCTGCGATATCTCGATTCGCAGAAGAAGTTAGGCCACCGCCATGAAAAATGGGTGGAGTTCATGCAGGAGCATCACTACATTCTCAAACACCGAGTTGATGTTGAGAACAAGCTGGCTGACGCGTTGAGTCACCGGGTCACTATTCTTCATTCCATGAGCGCGCGTGTGGAAGGATTTGAGCGTATTAGACATTACTACCCATGGTGCCCAGACTTTGGCGATGTTTACACCGCCATGACGAGAGACCCCCCTGAGCCCCGTGAGGATTACGTGATGTTTGATGCCTACCTATTCTTAAGCTCTCGTCTCCGTGTTCCACTCACTTCCCTTCGAGACTTCCTTATCTGGGAGTTTCACGCGGGCGGGACCGTAGGGCATTTCGGGTGGGACAAAACGACTGCATTAGTCGAGGATCGCTTCTTTTGGCCTAGCCTGGAGAGGGACGTCACCCGGGTTGTTTGTGATTGTCGCATCTGCCAGACAACGAAGGGATCACAACAGTCTACAGGCCTGTACACTCCGCTACCTGTCCCACATAAGTCGTGGGCAGACATTAATATTGATTTTGTACTCGGGATTCCTCGCAAGTTGCGGAAGTTCGACTCCATTTTCGTTGTTGTGGATCGCTTCTCGAAGATGGTCCACTTCATCCCGTGTCGTAGGCCCTTCGATGCATCCCACATGGCTGCTTTGCTCTCCAGAGTGGTATTCAAGTATCATGGGTTGCCCACCTCCATCGTCTCTGATCGCGACGTACATTTTATGAGTTACTTCTGGAAGATGTTGTGGAAGAAAACTGATACGACACTGAAGTTTTTCACCGCCTACCACCCACAGACGGATGGGCAGACGGAAGTAGTCAACTGTAATCTTGGTGCCCTTTTGCGTTGTCTCGTTCAAGATAGTCCATCCACTTGGGATTCAGTCTTGTTTGTTGCGGAGTTTGCATACAATAGTTCAGCCAATAGGACCATGAGTCTGAATCCATTTCACGTCATACTCAATACGAGCCTATGAAACCTGTCAACCTGATTGATGTCCCGTTAGAGGCCCGACCCAGCGAGTCTACCGAGTCTTTCTTTTAGCACATTCATGCACTTCATGAGACAGTACGAAGAAAGATCGCAGCTAGTAATGAAATTTGTAAAGCTCAGACCGATCTGCACAGGGGGGAGCAAGTTTTTGACGTTGGAGAGCAGGTTATGATCTACATTCGATCTGAGAGGCTCCCACGGGGAAAACAAAGAAGATAAGTGTCTGCCGAATGGGCCCCTACTCAGTCTTTCAACCGATTGGTACGAACGCTTATGATGTTGATATTCCATTGGCAATGGGAATCCACCGGGTATTCAATATAGAGGATTTAACTCCTTACTGCAAGGAGCGAGTGTATGTGGATCCACTATCCCCAGCTACCCCTAAGCCACAACTTGCCTCATCCCTCTCCATCCCTTCTACCTCTTCCATGCCTGGCAGTCGCGGACGGTTGAACACCACTCCGAGGACCATACCACCCTACCAGCGGTTCCACTTGCACCATGTTCAGACAGAGATACATTGCTTTGACTACAGAGATGCACTACAGATCATTGGTCACGACTTCACTATGATGGGTTGTCAGGTTGTTCTGCAAAACCTGGTTAATTAGTTCGCCCGTCCGATTTCTGTTGACACCTGAATTTTGACTGAGCAGCTCGAGAGACTCATCCCTGACTTACGCTGAGAATATGACCGACCCATTTCTCCACGCACTGAGAATATGACCGTCTCCACGCACCGGAGATGAGTGCTTTCAAGTCGGGGGGAGTTGATGGTGATCGACGACACAGACACGTTTATTCCCGCAGGAGGCGGTGATCGGCGACCCATTTGGGCAATCCAAATCTGCGGATGCGCCCAAATGGTCGTTCCGAATCTGTTCTATATATTATTATATATATTTCATGTTGTTTTTGGCACCCGATCGGCCCGAAAATTATTATTTATTAGTCGTTCGGTCAGGATGCCCTAGCTCTTTATTTTTCTCTCCCCTATACATGCTTGTGTGGATATTTAGGGATCAAAAGTTGTTTTTCTGCAACCGACTGGTCGATCCTCGGTGAACTCCGAGAGGCTTCTCCGTCGTGCCCGATTTTGGCCTCCCGTCGAGCCCTCTACAACACCCAGCCGCCTCCCCTTCTCTCTGATCCCCCCCCCCACTGCACTCCCTCTGCATCCCCATACTTCCCCGATCTGTCAAGCCTCCTGTTATGGGCTTACTTTCGTAACAACAGTAACTCGCCCGAGTGTTGATCAGAGAGGGAGATGGCGGCGTTGGGGGATACAACGGAGCCCTTAATCGTGGCTGCCTAAGCGAGGTTGCTCGTTGGAGGAGAGAGCCACCAATATCTCACACAAGGGACAAGGAAAAACTAGACTTCATTTCATGCCTTCAAACATACAATACCCATGCCTTTATATAGGCTACAAGATGACTCTTACAACTCTCAACCTAATAAGACAAACATAATAATAAAGATAAAAAGGGCTCGGTGCTCGAGACCCCATAACTTCGCATAATAACCCGTAACATAATATGCAGTCCGTAACACCTCATCCGTCCCACAAAAAGAGTTTGCCCGCAAACTCTATCTGATGCCCTCGTCGTTAGAGTCCTCGACATGTAGGTAGAAGAGCCGGGTGCACCTGTGGCCGCGAGTGTACTGTTCGTCGCAATTAAAACATAGTCCCTGGGCGCGTCGTTGCAGCATCTCAACACGAGATAATCGACGGACCGGTGGAGTTGGAGGACCCTCGATACGGCCCTGCGGAACAATGTTGGTGGGGGGAGGGTAGGTATCATGTGCTAGCTGGAGGCGACGATCGCAGAGCCGGGCCAGACTCATAACAATCACTAAGTCTGGAGGGGCCTCAAACTCAACATCCAGTCGCAGTCGCTTGCAAAGTTCAGCGGTGAAAATGTCGACCTGCATATCCGGAGCAAGAGGGACATGCGCTAAGAAAAGCTGAAATTGTTCCAGGTACTCGTCCACGGTACCAGTTTGGCGTAGAGATGTGAGTGCGCCGAGGGAGTTACTGCAGATAGGAGGTCTGAAACGCAAGTTGCAGAGTCGCTTGAAGTCGTCCCAAAGCAGATTCGACCGGTCGATGAGAAGTCGAGAAGCCCATAAAACAGCGGAGTCGAGCATATGGAAAGATGCTAAATGAATCCGATCTGCTGCTGGAGTTTGCTGGTGGCCGAAAAATTGCTCACACTAACTCAAGGGATCCCTTTTCCCATCATAGGTTGGAAATTCCAATCTGGTATAGCGTGGTACAATCGTTGCGTCAGTGTGCGCGAGGACTGGCGGCGACGGCAGCGGTCAAAGGAGGCGGGGCAGTGCGTGGTTGTGCCTGACTGCTGCTGGCATGATCGTGTGTGGGGGTGGTAGACAGATCATCGATGCGCTTGAAGAGCACAAGAATGGCCTCCTCATGACTGTTGCTGGCATGAGCAGTGTGCGTAGCTTGTTGCGTCATGACGGCCTGGAGCATGGTCATAATCTTACTTAGTTGGTCCGAGGAGTCACTCATAGTGCGGGATGAGGAGCAAAAAGAGGAGCGGGTGACCGGTCAGTTGGATTGCGTCGAGTCAGGGAGTGGACACGGGAGCCGCGGTGGCGCCCAATGATTAAGATAAAGAGGGTGGTGGGGAAAAAGGAGAGAAAAAAGAAAGGAACGAGTTTGGTGGGGGGCTTCTGAACCGAACTTAGAAAAAAATTAGGGACTTGGAATATGTAATAGCATTAATTAAATATTTGAAATGGGCGGTGGCCTAAGAACATAAAGTTTAAAATAGAAATAAAAGTTGAAATATAGAAGAGGTGTGGGTGGTTATGTGAGAATGTAAAATTGGCGTGGGCTCCACGTGAGCTTTAATTAGGCGTGTGTGGTGCTTAAGTAGGCGGGGGTTGGCTGTGGAGATGTAGGAATACGGAAAGAGAATGGCGTGTGGCTCGATGGATGGGAAAAAGAGAAGTAATAATAAAATAAAGCAGTGCGGGGGGCTCGAGGAATTTCCGCGGCTGGTCTTCTTCGGCTGGATGAAGATGGGCGACGCAGAGCGGCGCGCGGGGCTCAAAGCGAGCAGAGGTGCGTGGGGCTCGAAACCTGGGATGAAGGCGACGATAGCGTGCGATCCTTTCTTTGGCGAGCAAGGCGATCAGAAGTGGCGCCGGAGTAGGCGGCCGGAACGATGCAGGATTGGAGTCTTCAGGCTTGGGGAAATAGCCGAAGCAGGAGGCCGAAAACCTTTGAAATAGACGGTGCGGGAGGAGTCCGTGGAGGTGGACGACACGAAAAAGGAGCGTCGTGCGAGTTGTGCGAAGGATCGGCGGACTTGGAAGGTGCGGGGAGATGAGGTACAATGGTTGAATCAGCGGAGAAGATGATCCCGCGAGTATGGCGTGCAGTGGAAAAAGGCAAGCAACAGAAGGACCGAGTCGAGGTAGGAAAAGGGCTCTGTTACCAAGTTGTTATGGGCTTACTTTCGTAACAACGGTAACTCGCCCGAGTGTTGGTCGGAGAGGGAGATGGCGGCGTTGGGGGATACAACAGAGACCTTAATCGCGGCTTCCTATGCGAGGTTGTTCGTTGGAGGAGAGAGCCACCAAACTAGACTTCATTTCATGCCTTCAAACATACAATACCCATGTCTTTATATAGGCTACAAGATGACTCTTACAACTCTCAACCCAATAAGACAAACATAATAATAAAGATAAAAAGGGCTCGGTGCTCGAGACTCCATAACTTCGCATAACAACCCGTAACATAATACGCAGTCTGTAGCACCTCCCAACAGACCTTCCGCAGCTCCTCCCCTACTTTTCCCTGGCCCGTCCCCCCCCCCCCCTCCTACCCTCCCACCGCTAGATCTGCTACCCCCCAGCCCCGGCAACCCCACCTCCAACCCCACCGACGCTCCCCACCTCTTCCCGACCTCGGTTGACCAACTGGCAGCCTTAGCCCTCTTTCTCCCTCTACCTGCAGCCCTCCTCTACACCGCAACCCCCCCCCCCCATCTCTCGTCCAACCACCACAGCCCACACGTGGAGCCACTCGTCGACCCAAGGACGATACCGATGCCGGCTTTCCTTCCCTAATCACACCGCCACATGCATGAGTAACTCTAGGTATGAATGTTATTGATTTCTATTATGTTGAATGTCTTGGAATTGCACTGTTGTCATGGGATCTGAAATTTTCTTATGCGCTTTGTTATTATTATTCGTAGTTTGATTTGCGGGACTTATTTGGTGCATTTGAATGTTATTCGCGCCTCATTTTGGTAGTTATCGTAAACTGGTCTTTAAGCGTCTTAGCTTGTTATCCGATTGTGCAAATTGATTTAAATTCTATTAAATTTTAATTGTTGTTGAATAGATCTGGAATCGAACTGTTTGCATCCACATTTCATTCGCACTGCATTTAGGTTGCATCATAGCCGTTGAGTTATTGTCAGCCTACTCATGCATGACAAACTTTGCAAAACTAAAATGTTTATACATCAACTATATACATCTTTGAAGCCTGGTGGTCTTCTTGTTGACATTTTAACTATCGACTGTCAGCTCTCTATGCCATTTGAGAAGGCACTAATGCGTATTTGTGTTGCCCAGCAAATACTGCCGGAGCTTCACCAGAGGCTTCCCAAATGGCAGAGGGCGCTCCCAGAGAGCATGCTAGGCAAATTTTTACCTATTTGTCGCCGCTCTTAACCACTCCCCTTCTCCTTCAATTAGTGATCAGAGAAGGAATATTATCTAGGCTACTCATGCCTTTATATGGTTATAACGCCATTTCAATAATAATTGGACAAAATATTAAATGTATTCTTGTAGGAAAGTATAGATATCCTTAAAGAAGTCTCTTTTATGTTTATAGCCAACAATTAGTTTACTGGAGTGCATTATAACATAATATATTTTTCCCTGACTAAATTTTATGGCACCTGCAGCTGCATGCATGACCTGGGACTTGGCGGAGTCAGGCACACACTTTGTTACTTCAGTTATTAATGGGGCTGACTTGGTTCCTACATTCTCGGCTGGAGCAGTTGATGATCTGCGTTCTGAGGTTCTCATCTCAAAACCTTTTTTCTCACACTTCACTGCATTTTTTTTCATGGATGCTGCTTTCTTAGGTTATCGAATACGAGTTTTTTTGAATGAGGGAAGCTAGTTTTGATGAGATATTTGGTTCACTGTCATTATAATTTAATTTCATGCAGTTAAATCATGATGACAATTTATTTGTTGACATTTTTATAAAATTTTCTAGATGACATTCCTTAACACACTGATGTCTTCCAATTTGAGCCTATTTGAAGATCAAATTGACGTCTTATAAATTGCATGCACTCACAATTTAGATTCTGTACATGTCCTTAAGCAATAAAGCTGAACTAAATTTTAGAAACCCTCGACGCGGACCTCGTCATGGGTCGGTGGAGGATCGAATCGTTGTCAAAAGCACGCTCCTTTCCCTTCCTCCGCCGGTGATCTCGTTGCCAGCCTATGGTGAAAACCTAGATAGGAGCGCAGTTTTGACTACGATCTGATCCGCCACTGACTCTTGACGAGATCCATTTTGAACAGTGCCAACATCTGAAGAACATTATACCACACAACCCCCATTGTTATTGTTACTTTGAATCTTTAACCACTGTTACTGGCTCAGATTCTGTTGTCATTTAGAAATACTAAAGCTCAGATACCATGTTCTTCTGCATCTACACCAAGACATTTTTATCTTTCTAAGCATTTATTTTACTATAAATTGCACTAAACAGGTCACAGCATCAGCATGGCTAAATGACCTCAGAAGTCAAATAGAGCAAACAAGAATCATGAGCACTGTCTACCGCTCCGCTTCTGCTTTGGGTTCTCGACTGCCATCCATCGCCAGTGCTAGAGCAAGAGTAGCTGGTGCCGGTTCAATTCTTCGTCCGGTTTCAAATGGGACACAGGTTTGTTTCGTAGTTCTGCCAATGATATTACTAATACTCTTTGATAAAGGGGAAGGAATAATACCTATGATAAATGTTAGTAAAAATTTGTTTCATTACTGAATTCTCCTATTTTTTTAATGATTGAGCGAACCCTACATCGCAAAAAAGTTGATCGTATAAATTAGCGTAAGTTACATCTGACATCCCTGAAATTTACATATGACATCTGAACCCTTGTAATTATAAGAAAATTGAAACGCTTCGTTATTAACTTTTAACTAAGGCTCCATTTGGCATGGTAGTGGCGGTCGTAAACGCTTGGGTTAAAACATCATTCGTTAAGGATCACCTAACAAACATCATCCGTTTGAACATAAAAGTGGATGAAGTTACTTAGGTGGGCGTTAACAAATGACAATTTAATCCTGTATTCATGACCACCACCACGGTGTCAAACGGAGCCTAAATATGACTAAGGCTCCGTTTGGGAGGACTTATTTTCACCGGTCAAGCGGTTACGACCGCATGAATCGGACCTTAATTAAGGCCCGGTTCATGCGGTCGTAACCGCTTGACCGGTGAAAATAAGTCCCCCCCAAACGGAGCCTAATTTATAACGTACTATGTTAACTTTTAGTCTCTTACCAACATTCTTTTATTTCACTGTTAGAATTGGTTAAAGGGTAGTATTGAAGTAAGGGTTCCATATCCCTTTTCATGTACTTCAGAGGCTTCTGATGCATTTTACCCTATGAATTATTTCATAAGCCTTACCCAAAAGTCTTTATAGGTTGTGATGAAGAGTGCTAGGAATGTGGCCCAGGCCGCTTGGACCAGTCAATCCTTCCGGATATCATCGTGGTCATGCATCGGTCCTCGCCGTCGGCAGAATACCACCGTGTCGATCTCCACCTCGATATCAAATGAATCCAGCACCGGGCCCACTTCCTCTACAAATGCGACGGTAATCTCCACGGAAAACCTAGCGGAGATAATGACAGCCCAAATCGAGGATGTCATCGAGGAAGACAGCGAGGAGGACGACCTCATAGCTCTCGCACGGAACGAGGAAGACAGCATGACAGAAGCTGAGATTTGGCAGCAGCTCGAGAACGAGCTCTACCGACCGAGGGACAACGAGGTGACCGACGCGACCAGGGAGATCAGGGAGGAAGAGGTGGCTGCCGTTGCCGAGGTCTGCGAGGCGAGCGAATCGGACAGCTTTCTTCCGGCCGCCACGCCGGAAGTTCACCGGTTTTTTCCTCCGGGGAGAATAATTCACATTGTAACTTTTCATCCCAGCACCAAATCAAGCGAAGAGGCGGGTGACGCTGGCGCTCCTGAATTTCAAGAGAAGTCCGGCGTGGGTGTCTTCGAGACTCCGAGATCGCTGTACGGAAAATTGAGGCTCTCCCGGGCGATGATCAACGATCACTACATGCCGATTTACAGAAGGAATATGGAGAGGCTCATCTACGAGCTCGAGAAGGAGGCTTACGAAGAGGAGTGCCATCATAAAGATAGATCGTTGTAGTTAAACGCAAAGATTTTTATATTAGGATAAAAGATAGGCTTTTGGCTTACATTTTACTGGGTCTGTATGGAGATCTCCATGATATTTTTCCCCTTTTTTTCGGAGTCATGTAAACCTGTATATTTCTCTGGAGCTGATGATCTGAAAATTTTAACTAGCTGATGTGCTTTTTCTTCTTTCCGTCGTAGTTTTTCTCATTAATTTTCTCGGAATTGTCTCATTGGAAGAGCCTCGTCGCATTCAAGGCTCCGTTTGGCGTGATGTTTTTTCTCTAGTGAGTTTAGACAAAAACACCTCGTCATAGAATGTATGTTTGACATAACAACAGTTATAACCATCACCCAGAAAAGAAAATTAATTTAGAACATAAAAGTGGATGTGGTTTCTTAGGTGAGATCGGGAGTTCATGAATGATATAATTCATAACCACCGTGTTCATGACCGCCGCCATTTGGTTGCGGATATAATAAGCTCCTTGGAGGGGAAATTGTTAGTCATATTATGGCTTTTTAAAGATTTTTTTAACAAAAAAATGGCTGAAAAAATAATTTTGAATAAGATTTGTTAAGTTTTTTTTATGCCAATTTGTAACATTTAGATCGAATTTGAAGTGTATGTTTGCAAAATGAAATGTTGTACAAAAGCCTCCCGTGAATTGTTATAGAAGTAGCCTCTTTTGGCGCAACTAGCACATCGCTCCTCATAACCCACGAATAAATACTTAGTTCTGTGAGTGGTGGTCTGTCACCCTCCGAGTCATTCTCTCTCTTAATAATTGTAACGAGAGGCGACCTGTCACCCTCAAGTTCTTCAAGAAAACTCTGTACCACAACCAGTAAATAGTGAAGGTTTAGCTGGCACAGACCCGACCACGTGATTTTTCATCTAGTTGAAGGATTTTCCACGTAGTTTGACAAGACAACAGTTATGACCATCATAAAAAAAAACTAGTTTTGAACATAAAAGTGGATGATGTTCCTTATGTGAGGTCAGGCATTCACGAACGGCGGTTCATAACCACCTTGTTCGGGACCGTCACCGTCTTGCTAAACAGAGACTTAGGCTTTGTTTGGCGCAGTTTATTTGGTCCGATGAGTTTGGTCAAAAACGTAATTATCATAGAATGTATGTTTGGCAATACAATCGTTATGGCCTCTACCAAGAAAATAAACTAATTTTGAGCATAAAATGCATTAGTTTTTTTTTTGGTGACCTCGGGTGTTCAAGAACGACAGTTCATGACCAGCGCATTCTCGACCGCCGCCACCGCGCCAACGAAGCCTTTTAGTTATCAGTAAAACTCGCTGTTCTATCGAAAAGAGTAAGCATAATAATGGTTAGTGTTAGCTGATTGCAAATAAAGATTAGTCAACCTGGATGTTGTTGAAGATAATTTGTGTAATTTAAATTTAAGACCTTGGACAATAATCACATGAACACTTATACAAGAGTTTGCCAATCAAACCGCATGCGGAAAGATCAAAAAAATCATTCAATCATCCAGTTCAAGCGAAAATGAGCAGCTCATGTTCTTCGCCTCCCAGCATCAATACATGAGCACCCAGCACCAAAATCCGCTCCCCTTTCTCATTGGCAGCGCTCATATGCTTGCAAGGATTCACGAGCATTTCGACCTCGGTGGCTCCATGAGCGGCGGTGAAAACCCGCTCGAACCCAATCAATTGCCTCTTGGGAGACCCGCTGATGCTTGCAACAGATCTTGAAAACAAGAGCACTGCATGGCTTCCAGCCATATCCCCGTTATTCATCACTAAAAACCTCACCCTAAATCCTAAATCCTCACACCGTGTTCTATCATCAATGCGCAGGTAATCCGCCTCATCGTCCCCTTCACATGGAGGTTCTGAGGAGGAATTCCTCAATCTTATTATACTTGGAGCTGATAAGAACTTGTAGGCATAGGCAGAGTAGCTCAACCCATAACCATACTCATAAACAACTTCTCCCGTGTAGAATCGATGGGTGCGACCCGGGTAGCCCCTGGATGGATCAGGTCGCATGTTCATGTCGTTCATCGGCACATCGGTGAAGGACTCTGGGTACCAGGTCACCTGCAGCTGCCCACCTGCGAACATATTTCATAAGCGAATTATAATTCCTTTACAAGCTAAAAGTGTTATTAGCTTTGAAGTGTATGTTTGGGAGGAGAGACACCATCACAATCTTCTAGGCGTGGCTCCATTTGGCACGGCAGTGACCGTCGTGAACGCTCAACCTCACCTAAGTAACTTCATCTGCGTTTTATGTTCAAAACTAGTTTTCTTTTCTTGGTGGCGGTCATAATCGCTGTCATGCCAAACATACATTTTATGATGGTAGAGTTTTTCTCAAAACCCACCGGAGCCAATAAATCCAAATGGAGCCTAAATGTCGTGAATGCTCTGACCACTAAAAAGGAATTTCGGACAAAAACGCTGCAATGAAGTTTCAAACAAAGGTAAACAGCCACCACTATGTTTATTGCCACAATTTCACACGGCAGCTGCCCAAACGCTTATTGTTCCAAAGGGAGCTTGGGTGACCTATTTTGGGAAAGACATGGAGTTCGAGCAACGACGGTGTGAAATTGGGGTAGAAAACGGAGCGATGATATTTCACCTACATTTGAAACTTTTGGGGCAACATTTTTGGCTGCTAAGGCCAGATCACCTTGATGACTGTGGCGGAGTTTTGACCCAAAATGTCATTTTGGGTCAATGACATTGATGACTGCAGCTATTCAAATGCTATCTGCGTTTTTCACCGCTGCATTCCCAACAATCCAAACATTACTCAACAATATGGTATATACACACACACATAAGAGAGGGTAATCAAAACACTCGAGATGAGCCCAAATTATATCTATCATATACAGTATATCTAATAAGTCTAAGTGCCCAATTTTGTTAGATTTATGGTCCACCCTAGAACATTGTGTGTAATTGTTTCTAGTATAAAGGTCCTGGATTAATTTAATATGTTGATATTCAGCATGATTGCATCAAACATTACCCACATAATCAAATGCCACCTTCATGATTAACCACTAAGTTTTATGAAATTTCTTGTCATGGAGATGGAGGTAATCTAATCAGAAACTAAGCATAACAAAAAAAGAAGAAAACTTGCAGAAATCAATTAACAATGCATCGGGCACTAACCAGGGTTGAAATCCCCAAAGAGAGCTTCTGCCAGCACCTGTCCGCCAACTTCACCAGGGTACCCTATCCATATAATGGCCCCAATCCTGGGATCATCTTTGGCAAAGGAAATATCAACAGGCCCTCCACCCGTGAGCACCAGTATCAGCGCCTTCTTACTCGAAGAGGCAATGGCCCCAACAAGTTCCTCCTGCTTCCCTGGAAGCAGCAGACTCACTCTATCATGATCCTCTGTTTCCTCCGTGAGGTTCAGCCCTGCAATCAAAACCGTCACATCCGCCGCTCCGGCGACCAGCGCCGCCTCTTCAAATCCATCTGCAGACAGGCAGGAGGTGTTGGGACAACCGGGGGCGAAAACCGTGCTGGGAAGAAAGTCTCTCAAACCATCCAGAAACGTTTTGGCATCACAGGGGACACCACTGTAGCCGCCGCCCAGAACTTCAGAACGGTTTCCTGCAGGCCCAACCAAAGCTATGGACGCAAGGCTGCTCCTTGTCAATGGAAGAACCCCTCCATCGTTCTTAAGAAGCACCAAACCTTGTCTGGCGGCTTCTAGCGCGAGATCCCTGTGCTCTTTGCTGCACACATGGTCTGAGCTCAGTTCGCCGTATTGCTGCTTCGCCGGATCTCCGTCGAAAAGCCCGAGTCTTACCAGAACGGAGAAGAGGTTGAAGAGAGCGCGGTCGATGTCCTCCTCTCTCACCTTTCCAAGCTTTACTGCGGATTCGGTATGACGAAGCAAATACGTGCCGCAGTTTATGTCCATCCCTTAGTTTGGAATCACAATATGCAGAAAAATTCAGCAGCAATTCCGATCCCAAACAGTGAAATTTCGAATAACTCTGGCATACCAGCTTTCAGCACATCAGCAACTGCATCTTCCGGGGAGGAGGCGTACATCTGATCTTCGAAAATAATGGCCACGGCGTCGCAGTCTGAAGTGACATATCTACAAACACATGGCGCGCACCCGTGATTGTAATCAAATATTTTGGGAAGAAGATGAAGAAGAGGGGAAGACTTACCCATCAAATCCCCACTGTTGTTTGATTTCCTTCAGTAGATCGCCGCGGGCACAGGACGGAATCCCATTAATTTTGTTGTAGGAGCACATCAAGCAGCTGGCGCCGCCTTCTTTGATGCAGGATTTGAATGGCGGCTGGAATGTGTCTTCCATGTCTTGCGCCGAAACCTACATAGGAAATATTCATGGCTCAATCCGGCCGCCAATATGAATTTCTCAAATTCATCAATCGGGGAAAACCTACCTGGGCGTCAAATGTATATCTAGTGAAATTTCTCCATTTCTCCAGATCATAAGCTGTATGATGCTTGCAGCAAGCGGAAACCATCATAGAGCTGCGGCGGCTGTCAGAATCGGCCAAATCCCTCTTCTTCGCACCGAAAAACGAGGAGTTAGGGTTCCATCCCGACTGGGATTGGAAGGTGGAGACGTAATCGACGGCGTATGTGGAGGCGATCATCGGATCTTCGCCGGGGGTCTCCTGGCCACGGCCCCATCTAGGGTCGCGGAAGATGTTGATGTTAGGAGCCCAGAAGGTGAGTCCTGCCTGGTCAGCGTTGTACATGGCGCGTGCTTCTACGGAGATGGCGCGGGCGAGAGCACGCCATAGCGTGCGGTTGAAGGAGGAGGCGGAGAGGATGACTTGGGGAAACACAGTGGCGGCGGGGATGGTCCCGTTGAAGCGGACGCCGGGGCCATTTCCGGCGAGTCCGTGGAGGGATTCCGACCACCACTCGTAGGGTGGAATACCGAGTCGGGGGACAGCGGCTGCTGTGTTGGAGAGCTGCTGGATCTTTTCCTGAAGAGAGAGGAGGGAGATGATGGAGCGGGCGCGATCGGCGATTGGGAGAGAGGAGTTGCAGAAAGGGAAGGAGTTGAAGTATGGCGGCTTGCATGGGTAGTTCTGGTGAGCTCCGGCGGCGTGGAGGACGGCGGTGAGGAGGAGGAGGAGGAGAAGAACTGGCCGTCTCTTTATTCGACAGAGTGGCTGGGCCATGCTCTGCCGTTTTTAGCGCGCTTTTTTTAGTGCAACTGATTTTGTTGAGTTATAGGCTCCAATACTGCCGTAAGGGGGAGGTGCAGTGCGTCGGATGCACTGCACGCTGCAGTGCAGTGCATCCGACGGTGGCGCTGTGATCAAAGTGATGCGTCGTGATTGGTGCATATTTTGCGATGCTTGCGCTGAGATGTGCACGTATCGCAAAGCACTGAGATCACAACGCCTGCGTCGGATTGCACTGCAGCGTGCAGTGCATCCGACGCACTGCACCTCCCCCTTATATTGAAAGTTTTGTTGTTGCGGTCAAATTCGATGCACTTGTAAATCAGTGTAAATTGCACGGCTTTAGCCAAACTTTCACTATTTATAAAGGGAGGGAGAAGGTTTGGATGGTGATAGTCACCGCTTGCGGAGCTAAGTATCTTCTTAGTTGCTATAAGAAGCACTGTCTTATGAGTTGTTGCTTAGAAGCTGCGTTTGCATGCTCTGCGGAACATGGAGGTTGCAGCTCATCTCTTGTTGCTTGCAGAGAAGTATGGAGCGGCGGGCTTACTACTGAGTCTGGGCGCTATGTGCACTGTGCGCATAGCAAAGTGCACGCAGGGTGGAGTGTACAAGGTGGAGTGTGTGCAGAGTGGGCGGTTCCAATCATGGGTTAGTGAGGTTGACTTGGATCAACCCCACTTAGTCCACATGACCACCACTAACTTAGGCTATATTTGGTTCGGCGGTGGCGGATGCATGCGTTGAGTCGAAAAAGCACTTTCAAACCGGAGGGGGAGAGGCGGGGGTCAAAACGGAGCGGATCGGGACCGTTTCCTCCTTGCTGCGGGTGCAAACGGAGCAAACTACGCTGGCGTCCGTTTGTTTACCCGCCGTCCGGCGACGTTTGCACCAAACGGAGGCGGCGAAATGCCAAATCAAACGAAGTCTTAATTCACATGACCCTCACTAACTTAGTAGAGAATGTAAGAATTCCGGCTATTCATAAACACAAATTTCTATAAATGGAGGACCCATTAAATATTAGTTAGCTTATGCAAGTCTAGCCAATAATTTGGAGTTTATCAATGGAATTTAGAGTGCTATTACGGCCTGCATTTGCATTTTCGTTTGGGTCATTGATAGGGAGATATATATTATGATCATATTGGGTAGCTGCTAAATGTAAACGAACAGCAATAGTTGATGTGGTCCCCTGATATGATCGGTTTGCGGCTAGTCAAGCTGCCCACCTCTTTTGATGGAGGAAGTGGGGTTGATCAAGTCAACCCCACTACCGTCGAAACCGCCAGGGCAACCGCCGTCGTCGCGCCGACCGCCATCGTCGCGCCAACCGCCTTCGTCTTTCTCGTCATAACTGTCATCGCCGTGGCGACCTCCGTCGTCTTCCCTGTCATCGCCGTTGCGGCTTCTCTTTGACCGCCCCTCTCCGGTCGCACCTCCCCGTCGTCGCAAAAGGGTGGCCATGCGGCCACCCGTTTCCTCGTCACCTCCCTCGTTAAGGGGCGGCCTCCCTTCCGCCGAAAACGGGCGGCCATCCGTTCGCCTGTTTCCTGGCGCCCCCCCCATTAAGGGGCGGCCATCAGTCCGCCTGTTCCCCCTCCATTAAGGGGCGGCCTCCCTTCGACCGAAAACAGGCGGCCATCCGACCCCCCGTTTCCCGCCACCGCCCCCGTTAAGGGGCGGCCTCCCTTCCTCTGAAAGGGGGCGGCCTCTTCTTCTCCTAGTCCAGGCGGCCAAATTGGCCGCCCAAACTTGGCCCCCAGCCCTCTCCGACGGCCGCCCTGGCCGATCGCTCCTCCCTCGCAGGAGGAGCGGTTATTTTCCGGCAGGGGCGGTTATTTTTTCGGTCGGGGGCGGTCTTGTCTTTTGCGTAAATATGGTGATCCGTGTGCTCTACACAGAACGATCTTATTCATCCGGGCGATGGTTACAAAGGAAATTACAGGCTTGCCCCTCTTGAAATCTATAAATAGACCCTATTCCTATTCATATTTATCCCTGTCTCAGCCGAAAAATTCTCCTACGGATTTTCTCTCTCCTCTCTCCTCCTTCTACGATTTTTCTCTCTCCTCTCTCCTTCTCTTACGGGTTTTCTCTCTCCTCTCCTCCCCCTTGTGCACGTTCCCTCGGTGCGCTTCTCTCCTTCCTCGTGCGCACGATTCTCCCTTTGTGCACAACCTCCCCTTTTTGTGTGCACGTCCATTCGTGCGCACGATTCTTCTTGTGCGCGTTCCGTTTGGCACGCCTCTCCTCCAACGTGTGCACGACCTCGTGTACGCACGTTTCCCCTTGCATGCGTTCACCCGTTTGCAAGTTCCTCCTTATGTGCGCTCCCCTTCTGTGCACGTCCCTCTACGTGGTCATCCCCTTGAGCACATGTTCCGCCTTGCGGGAATTCCCCAGTACGTTCACCATTCCAAGTACGTTGTCGCACGCTCATTCCTAGTGTGTCATTACGAGCTCCACTCCAAGTTCGCCGTCACATGCTCCACTCCCTAGATCGCTCCCGTCAGTGCCCTGTCTAGTCACCCGAAGATTGGCTAGTCTGTAGGAGATTGACTTGATCACCGAAGCCGTCTGCAAGTATGGCGACAAGGGTAGCCGCAGACCTCCCCAGAGCCAACAGACCAAGCTCGTTGGAGCTCGCAAAGCTTATGTGTCCCGCACTGTCAGCGGTTGACAAGACCAACTCCAGAGCCCGCCAAGGACCGTTCAACTACAGTCAAGGTGTGCAGAACACCTAGTGCTCCCACTGCCCTCAACTCTGCGACAAGCTTACCAGTCAACGTCAAGTCTGGCACTCCAGATTCCGTTGAGCGCAATAGGAGACAAACCACAAAGGGTAAGACACGCAAAGCGCACTTCCCGAGCTTCAAAGCCCCAGACATCAGAACGCAACAATCCGCTCCCGCCTCCAAGCTAAAGTCAAAGACTCAAAAGCCTCCACCCTTCAAGCACATCCGCCTCTCTCCCTCAAAATGTAACGAGAGGCGGTCTGTCGCCCTCCAGTTCTTCAAGATAGCTTTGTACACCAACAAGCAAATTGTAAAAGTTTGGTCGGCACAGATCCGGTCACGTGGATTTTCACCCAGTTGAAAAGTTTTCTGTTGAGGGCTCCACTCAAAGTATTCTACGAATACACCATCAAGTTTGGAATGAATATTTATAGTACTTCCAGCGTAGAGTCTAACCCTAGAACGACACGAACCCGTAACCTAGTCCGAGTCGGCTAACACACGTGCGGACATATAATTAAATATCTAACAATCTCCTCCTATATCCGTCGTGTACCCAGACTTCAGATAGAGGGTGGTTTGTGCAAAGTTCAACCAAACCGTGAATCATACACAACCGTGTCCTGCACCTGTTTTAAATAAGATTAGACTTGAACACAAAATTAGTATGCACGCCTAAGTAAAACAAAAACTCAGATGCAACACAGAAATAGTCTCAGGTACAACAAGACACAGACTCTATACGCCTGGTGTCACAAATCAACAGAGAGCTATATAAAGTCCAAACAAGCAGTACAAAAGTAGAAGAGCTAAACAATACTCTGAATAGAAGTAGCAAAAGATAAACTCATAACACTCTAAATCTCATCATCCAAAAGATCATCTTGATCAGGATTCCAATCAACCATTGCTCCTCCTATCCTAGCAGCTCCTACAATTTCAACAGAGAATTTCATTTTAGAATGAATTCTATCCTTTGCAAATTTGCAAATATCTAGTTCTACAACAGAACTTAGTATTGATCATTTAATTTGGCTGGGAGGACACGTTCACAGAGTATTATAGTTTTACCTCAGAACCTGAAATCTGTTTCAACCGAAACGATTTCAGACTTCTGGGCACCGCAGCTATACCTGTGATCCTATATGGAATGTCACGGTTACTGCCCTTCTAAAGTTGATTGGAACTCATCAAGTTTGGAATGGAACCAATCTCTAGAAGAAGAGTCGAGATCAAGTCAGATTGTGTTATCAAGTTTGGAATAACACTCTCCTCCAAGGCAAAAGCTGAATGCAAGTGAAGTTGTTAACATCAAGTTTGGAATGAAACAACTTACCAGATCCGAACTCAGCAACCAAGAGCATCAACGGAGCACAACATGCTTGCTTTGACAAAGAAAATCGTAATAATCAAAACGTTCGGACAAAGGCTAAACTAAATCGTCTGAAGCTGAACTAAGGCCGAACTAAATCGCCTTTAGTCCCATTTTCCCCACTGTTTTGATTAGTCGGTCTTTGGGCATTCCTTTCGTCAATGGATCAGCCAGGTTATCCTTTGAACGCACATCAATCAAAGTGATAATTCCTTGTTCTTTCAGATAATTCAGTAAAGCATGTCTCAGTCGTACATGCCTCCTCTTAGTATTATAGAGGGCATTCTTAACGACTTGAACTGCTGTTTGATTATCACAGTACAAGCTCAATGAGTTGACTTGTGGCTTAGACAAGGGAATGTCTAGAATCAAGTTCCTGATCCAATCTGCCTATTCACCGGCCAAGGCTAAGGCAAACAACTCGGCTTCCATAGACGACAGTGTTATACAGGTCTATCTTTTGAATTTCCAAGTTATAGCAGCTCCTCCCAAGGTGAATATATATCCACTAATGGACTTGCTGTTCCCGGCTTCTGAACACCATGAGGCATCAGAATGTCCTTCCACAGTATGTGGGTAACCAGTGTAGCACAAAGCATGATCTTTAGTACCTCTCAGGTATCTTAACAACCTGTCTAGGGCTTCCCAATGCTCTTTGCCTAGATTACTGGTAAAATGGCTCAGCATGCTAACCAAAAAAGCAATGTCTGGTCTTATACAGCTTGTGGCGTACATGAGACTATCAATTATTTTGTAATATTTAACTTGATCAATGCTGGTCTCTTCATTATGACTCAACTTAACATTATGATCAAACAGTGTCTCAGCCGGCCTACAGTTACCATATCCCCAGGTAGAAAGAAGTTGCTCAATATAGTGAGCCTAACTAAGAGTAACTCGACCCTTGTCAACTCTGACCTTCATACCTAACAGAGTATCTACAAGACCGAGGTCTTTCATGTCAAAAGCTTCTGCTAGAGTGGATTTAATATCCCTAAATGCAGCAAGATTAGACCCCAAAATCAACATGTCATCTACATATAAGCATATGATGACTGTCTGATTCGACAATGAGCGGTGATAAAGGCATTTATCTGAGAGACTGGACTGAAATCCGAGGCTCTTTACCACCTGGTCAAACTTCATGTGTCACATCTTAGGCGTTTGTTTAAGCCCATAGATTGATTTATCTAGTTTGCACACTTTATCTTTTTGATCTTTCTGCACATAACCTTCAGGTTGTGCCATGTAGATCTCTTCATCAAGCTCTCCATTTAAGAAGGCTGTCTTCACATCCATCTGATGAACTATAAAGTTCTCGATAGATGCTAAGGCTAGAATAATCCTAATAGTCGATAAGTGGCACACATGTGAATAAACATCAAAATAGTCTATTCCCCATGTTGTTTATAACCTTTAGCTACGAGACGCGCTTTATACCTGGCTATAGACCCATCACTATGAAGTTTCTTCTTCAACACCCACTTGCAACCTAGGACTTTAGCGCCTTTCGGCAAGTCAACCAGATGCCAAGTATTATTATGTAACAGTGAGTCCATCTCATCGGAGCAGTTTTCCCCCGTTTTTTTTATTTGCAACTGGGAACTCACGGTTGCCCTCGATCTGCATCTGTGGCGATAGATATTCCGTCTTCTCGATCGGCTTGCAGCAGACAAACGCGAGAACGGGGGAGACGGAAACGACCGATGCAGAAAAAATGTTGACTCCTTCTCCACACTTCTCAATCACGGGAACGGCGACCGGCGAGACAGAAAACGCGAACACGAGCGGCGCTCGGGAACAGTGAGATCAGTAAAGTCGTCAAACGAACACGGGAGCGGCGCGGGTAGATCGCGATCGGAGAAGAGGAGAAACGACGGAATCGCAGAGGGAATACGTGAGCGGAAACCCTAGGAATTACTTTGAGAATGTTGATGGCTCAGCTCAAAGTATTTTACGAATACACCATCAAGTTTGGAATGAGTATTTATAGTCAGGGACAGATCTAAGGGGGGCCGGCGGGGGCCCGGGCCCCCCAAGGATTTTGGTAAAATAGATGATGAATTTGTGTTCCTCTCGTCGAGCCAATGAATTTTGACTACTTATACGTCAAAAACGGTGTTCGAACAAGAGAGAAAAGAGCCCAGAAAGGTGAAGACATTTAATTTTTTTTGTTGGAAGATGAGAAAGTTGACAAGAGATGTAACTGATTTAATTAATTTTTATGGAGATAACATATATAAATCTAGTTAAGATAGCTGCAAATAATTTTGACCCCGCGAAGTCCACTTTTTTCTTTACTCATAGTTTCTTTGAAATATCTGAAAGAAACACTATCGTCATCTTCAGCACGATATAACACGAAGTCTTCTTTACTTAACTCTTGTATCTTATTTATTTTCTCAGTGTCTCCTTTATTACACACTAGGAGTACACGAGATCAAAACCAATGAATTTTGACTGTGTTTCTTTAACTTTTTGAATAGTTTGAGCCCCCTTGTTGAAATTCTCATTCTCTGCAGAAGAATGCGTCCACACTTTTATTTTGAGTTCGTTTTAATATGAAGTTCTCTTACTTTAAAGAGAAACTTTCATATTTTCTTAGGGGCATTGACGAATGATGACAACAATGTGGTAGTCAAATGTTTAAATACTGATGATAACACTTTACACTTCTATTGCAACTCATACTTTGTAGCAATGAAGTCATCTTAAACATTTTCATTACAATCAACATATTTTTTTCTTAGATTTATTTACTTCATCACACAAATATTTAATCTGAACACCTGAACAAACAATTCAAATTGGAATTGTTAATACTTTTTAAATTATCACATTTCAAATTATTGAAAAGTTATTATTATGTATACTGTAATAAAGATCAGACCAGCGTCACACAATATTCCATTTATTCTAAAAACTGATAAAAGACTGAGCCCAGATATCTCTAAATAGATAAGTTACAATAAGAAATAATTCTTTTTATGACTTAATTGTGATATCTCTACATGTGCAAATTTTGGTATAGACGTTGATCATAAAAAAATTCTTCGCCTTTTGATTGGGCCCCCCTAATCAAATTTCCTGGATCCGCCCCTGTTTATAGTACTTCCAGCGTAGAGTCTAACCCTAGAACGACACGAACCCGTAACCTAGTCCGAGTCAGGCTAACACGCGTGCGGACATATAATTAAATATCTAACATTTTCCACGTTTAAAAAATTCTCTTATCGGCTTTCCCTTTCTCTGTAACTATTTGTGCACTCGACCGCTCCCGGGCTAAGACCGTTCAATTTAGTCCGGTCTACTGATACCTCGAGTGATTCACAACAATAGTAATCCTCTACCAAGATAAACGACAAAAGACACAAGCCTTGCATACATGTGAGGAGGATCCTTTGATGAAAACTTTTAAATATAAATTTTCGCAATGGAAAATATTTGCTACAGTAACAAATTACATAGTTCATAATTTATTTCCCGTGACCCTTTTAACTACGATCGGACGACGAATCCCAATCCATGGCTTCCGGGTTCGATTAAACAACAAACTCATACCACAACCTTATCTGGCCGCTTCATAGAGAGAATACATCTTTGATTCATTTTTTACCTTAAAAGTGTATCATAAAGTAAAAATAAACATATCTAATATTTTAACGTAAAAAAATAAATTAAAAAAAAACCCATCTACATCGGAAAAATTAATTCGACCCACAGAGAAGATGTGGACATGCGAGGGAATGTGGCCATGTGAGGGATACCTGTGTTACGCTCCCACACGTCTGATATCATTGCTGGGCCCATAAAATTGGGTACAAGATGGGCCCGGGTCCCTCTTTAAAAAGAGGGCCTGCTAGGCTAGGCCAGGAAAGGCCAGTCCAAGACTGGGCCTGGCCAGACAAGCTAAACCACCATTTTATAACTGGTGGACCAGCCCAACTATATTAAAATATAGCTGAGCAGACCATGCCAGCTATATTAAAATATAGTTTGACATACTCTGCACAGCTCTATTAAAATATATTTGGGCATACACAGCCCAAGCCCCAAGTATAATATTTGTTCCCACAAGTTTGATCAAAAACACTATTATCTAAGAATGTATATTTGGCAAGAAGAAGCTTATGAATGCCACCAAGAAAATAAATTAATTTTGAGCATAAAATGCATGAATTTTTGTTGATAAAGTCCGGCATTCAAGAACCGCGTTCACAACTGTAGCCAAATGAAGCCTTGAAATAGCAATATCTAATATAGCTTGACAAATGCCCGAGTTAAAAAATCGTGGCCTTGTAATGCCCCCTATGCCCGGCTCGAGCCAAGCTATACAAAAATTGAGTGGACCGGCCGGTCTAAAGTTTTAGGCCGATTAAGAGCATCGAGTTCGTACAACCTTCGTTACTAAAGGTTACCAAAATTGGGTGCTGAGCAGCTCAAATTGTGAATTACCCAACAAACTCCAGCCCACAATCCCTCCGATTCAGGACACCCCAACGAAACCCTGTCGACCACAAAATGAAGGAAGAAAACATAGAGCCCCTCGATCGCAATGCCGTCGGGTACCCCTCGAATAAAGAAGAAGAAGAAGAAGCTCGCCGCCGCGGTGGCCTCCGCGGCGCCTGCCGCCATGGATCCGGTCGACTGCGGCGGCGATTTATCTCCTGCCAAGCGTCGCATTATGGTGGTGGCCGATCCGGGCCGCGAATCCTCTATTGCACTCCAATGGACCCTCTCCCACGCCCTCCTCGAACAAGACGAGCTCATTCTCCTCTACGTGGAGCCTCCGAACGCCAGCCGCCGCGGAGGCGCATTTTCGTCCTTCCTCCGCCGGCCAACTTCATTAGGAACCGCCGGTGGGGGAAGCACGTCTTTTGCCGGAAATCAGCAGCACCATAACCACGTGTCCCTGTCGTCTCTGTCTCTTTCATCTACGGCGTCTTCTCTGTCTTCTTCTTCGTCCACTTCGTCGACGGGGTCGTCGGCGATTTCTCCGTTTGCGGCAACGGCGGGATCGGGGAAGCCGGTGAATACGAATTCCTGGAGGTGATGAAGGCTGCGTGCGAGGCAGCGCAGCCGAAGGTTAGGGTTCAGATGGAGAGGGTTGAGATGGAGGGTAGGGATAAGGCGGCCGTGATCCTCAGGCAGACGAAGGTACTTGGAGTCGATATGCTTGTTATTGGCCAACGCCGTCAGGCTTCCTCCTTCCTTGGGTAAAATCCCCTTTCACCTTTCTTTCATCTGCAAAATCCCTACATATTTCTCAAGATTTTTAAACCCATTCTAATATCTAGACTTCAAGGTTTTTAGCTTTTTGTATTATATTTACATGATATGTTTGTTTTTACCATACACTTAATAGTCTGAGACAATGTGAGTTGGCAACAATTATACTATTGCTCTCCAATCATATATAGCTTGATTATTAGTTTCATTTCTTTATTAAAATACACATACGCTCAAGTGACAGTGCACGGGGGGTGCCCTGTGCCCCGCGCGACAGTACCTGGCACGCGGCGGGCTTCGCCCGCCCCCGGAGGGCTTCGCATCACCAGGAAATGGTAGTTATTTGAGGCTCGGGATCGAACACCCGACCTGCTAGATAAGAGCCTTTCACCAGAGCTCTCATCACCAACTGATCTGGATCAGTTGGTGATGAGAGCTCTGGTGAAAGGCTCTTATCTAGGAGGTCGAATGTTCGATCTCGGGTTTCAACAACTTACCGTTTCCTAGTGATGGGAGGCGGTGAGCTGGTTGGGATGTATGAGCTGCATAGAGCTCTGTTGAAAGACTCTTATCTAAGAGGTCGGGTGTTCGATTTCGGTCCTCAACAACCTATCATATCCTGGTGATGGGAGGCGGAGAGCTTGTTGGAGTATATGGGTTGTAGTCCTGATGAAAGCCTCCTTGGTGAGATGTCAGGGTGGGCCCTTTGGTTGTGACAGGTGTGACGCATGTCTTGCATCACTGGGACTAGAAAGGCTCCCATGTATGCTAGTTAAATGCCTTAGCGGGCCCAGCTAGGCCTTGGGGACCCTAATAGGTCCCCCAATATAGTGCTCGGCCTAGCATGGATCCATGCCCGGCTCATACAAGATCAACATCAAGCCTGGATGCGTCGCTCCCTACGCTTGTTTGGCAATAACTGACTATCTAGTCATTTGTGGGCTGACAGTGTCGTTAGGCTTGCTCCAATCTAGCCTTACAGCGTTAAAGATTATTTTATTTTATTTTATTTTTTATTTAATTATCAAATAGTGTAATCTTATATATATATATACAAGTGACAGGCACGGGCCTTCGGCCCTGAGGGCATTCGGCGGGGGTGCGACAATCGGCGGGGTGCGACATTCGGCGGGGTACGACATTCGTCGGGGTGCGACATTCGCCGGGATGCGACATTCGCCGGTGGTGTGACATTTGTCGTGGGGACGACATTTGTCGTGGACGGCGACATTTGTCGTGAGCGGCGTCATTTGTCGTGGGCGACAACATTTGTCATGGATAGTACCCGCCCCTATGGCCTCGCGCGACAGTACCCGACCGACGACGGCGGACTTTTCCCTCTCCCTGAGGGCTCCGCCCGCTCCCGACAGGCTCCGCCCGCTCCCGACGGGCTCCGCCCGACCCGCAACATATACATATGAGTACTCAAAATGACCGTAAAAAATATAAATCAAGAATACAATTTTTATTTTGTAAAACAAATTATATTTTAACGTTAAAATATTAATTTTTCTCTTGTCATTCCTAGCTAGAGACAATAAGTTTAGGGTATCTAATGTTTTTATTTTTTGTATTTTAATATTGTAAAGTTGTGTAATTATCTAAAAGGATATTGTCTTTATAATATACTAATATAAAGTTTGGTATAATTGGTGTAATTATGAATACAACTATAAGGGCAATATAGGGACATCAGACAATATTTCACCAAAGAGTAGTTTTCGTATATTAGTAGAGATATATAAATATTTAATAATATAAAATTAGGGCAGCGGGGCAGCCTGGTGCACAAAGTATCCCCACACAGTGAGGGTTTGGGGAAGGGTCCCACCACAAGGGTGAATGTAGGCAAACCTTACCTTGCATTTTTGCTAGAGGTTTCTTCCAGGACACCTAATAATATAAAAATATTTTTTTAAATACCAAGTTCGAGCCAGGTCCGGCATCCCGGCCCTTCTAGCCTCCTTTTGAAGTGGTGGGACATGGGCTCGGTATGCTCGATCCACTTTATTTACACCATTACTATGAGCATCTACATTCCAAAAAACTTTATTTCGTTAGCTAAGAATAATAGAATTGTGAGCCTTGTGATCCATCTCCTTTTCTCATGCAATTTAGGAAATCCTTTCCCATTAAAGCCTTAAGAAACCTCAGAAAAGTGCAAAAAAATTTTTCAAGAATCCCCTACTTCATTTTCTACATATTGAAGTTATTTTATTCCCATTAAATTTCACATAAAATTCATATTTGCTAGTTTTATGACTGGTAGTTGGAGGCTCTGAAGATTTCAGTCCATTCAATTAGATCATCTCCTAGATTTAATCGTTCTCTGATACCTGTTTGTTATTGTGAAATTGCCCAAAATTCTCTTGGAAAGCTCTATTAGCCTGGAGGAAAGAAATCCAACGCCACTAATTGATATAAAGAAAACACTAAATCAAACACACAAATACGAACATTAGAATTTGTGTTATTCCATCAAGTTTGACCTAAATCCAACCATAGGGTGAGGGGCACATAAATTTCGCTATCAGATGTGTGGATGTGTACTAAATAGATTTCATTCCCCCTTACTAAAATTGTTAGGATGATCGGCAAGAGCTAATTGAAATTAGTGCAATCTTTCTAAAATAAAAACCAAAAGAGAGGAGGAAAACCTATCCCAAAGTTTCCAAGAACATAGAACAAATCCTTGTGCAATAATCTTCCTCCTTGCTCATTGTCTCTTTATCTATTCCTTATTAGTCTTTTTTTTCTGGTGCTCTTTCTTGAAGACCACAGAATACCTTTTTTCCTCATGTTGAGGGCCATGCCTCCGGCCCGATTGGTATTGAATTGTTTAATGATTCCTTTGGTCATTTAATTTGATACAAACACACACACACAAGATAGTATAGTGATTATAGACTAATAGCACTTTTGGTTTCATAAAATGAGAAAATATATTTTATCAAATGACGTAGTTTGAAACTAAATTGAATTTCAACCTATCTCCTTAAAACTCCCTCAAAAGTGATGATTTCAATTTCTAATGAGTGAAAACAATCACATCTTCTTTGAAAACATGATTTTTGTCTACTAGCAACCAAATAGGCCCTATGGTGATATTATTATATAGATCAAAAGATGCAAAAAAGAAGATAAAAATTAATGTGAAATGAAGAACCATGAGTGTTATGCAAAATTGATTCGAGTGCAGATGAATTATCTTGTTCAAAATAATTTCTCTAACAGTCAAATGAGTGGTTACGGGGAATGATGAGCTCACAAAAATAATAATATAGAAAATAAAACACCATAAACGAAGAATACCAGATATAAAGTGGTTCCCCGAAATTTGTGTACGTCTACTGTGCAGACAGAGATAAATTTACTATTAATTTCTCAAACATACAATACGGCTAAAATAGAGGAGAAAAAATAAACCGAGAAGATGGAAATCTCGAATCCTCCAATATCCGGTCGTACACGTTGCTGCGAGAAAATAATTTCGGCGGTGAGAGAAGCCGTCTGGAAGAAGAACTCCGAAGAAGAAGCCGGCTATCGGCTGCCGGCGGCCGGGCGAAAAAGGGCGGCCAAGCACCTCACGGTTCTCTCTGCTGCTCTGCTCGAATTTCTGCTACACAAAGGGGGTGCCTGACCACACCTATTTATAGGCCGTAAGAATCCCTAAATCGGGTAAAGAAGAGAGGATCCGGTTGACTCTAATCAAAGCAGGAAATAAATTTACTGCCAAAAAATTCTCCTCCATCACCGGTGATTTGGGGAGTTATATATTTGGGGCGGTCTCCAAAAATAGCAGCGCCAAAATAGGCGTTAATGGTGGAGCCATAATTGGCGGGAGAGGTGGCACGCGTAAAAATCTCCACCTTGACGCCTCTATCATGACAAGCTCCACCTGGTTGAGATAACTCCAAAATGCCCCAACGGTTATCAAGATCTAAAAGCCAAAGGAACTGACTGAGTGAGCTTTGGCCAAGAACAGATCATAAGAAAACTCCTTTAATCCTGAGCAACACATAAACTGGACTGTCGTGGTTGTCTCAGAAACGCTCCACCTTGGAGCTAAATTTTAACTGCTCTACCTCCTGCGGTTGTCTCCCATAGCAAAAATAACTGAACCTGTCAAGACTTCTGGCCTTTGATATGCGCACGAGAGAGAAATTGATAAATGCAGACACACCAACAAAGAATGCAAACAAACTGATCTCGGCATGAGAAAAATGAACCCATGTGAGAACTAATCAAATGTTGATTAGACATACTATAAACTTATGTATAATTGAGTAACAAAGAAAGAGTTTAGGTAATAGAGGTGACCAAAGTACATTCACAAAATGAAGTTCTTGACCAGGAAAAAATAACTCAAAAATAATAGTTATGGGAACACAAGCATAAAAATGACATGACTAGAATGGAGGGAAATAATGTAAGCAAATGAAAGGATAAATATCATAGGAACATAACAAAAAAGGTCAAAAAAACAGAAAGCCCAAAAGAAAATACACAAAGAACAAAGGCAAGGGAAAAAATAGGTGAGAGAAATACTAGCGAACGTCTTCATTGACGTCCTCAAAGCATAGGGATGCGGCAGACTTTCTCTTATCATCATCAGGGATCTTCCCTTTCTCCTTGTTTTTTAAAGCTTCCAACAATCCTTTATCTCATGACCCTTATTTTTTCAGTAGTTGCAATGACTATCTGAATTTTTCTTGGACTTGCTTCCTCTGCCTGAACCAGACTGATCCCGAGAAAATAAAGTTGAACTTTCAGCAATACCTAAGCCGGACGACTTCTTACGGATGTCATCTGAGAGTAAGGCTTCAGTGACCTCTTCTATATTCAAAATATCCTTACTGTAGGTGAGGGTAGTGACCATGCCCTCGTAGGACTTTTGAAGATAGTTCAGAAGATTGACTGTCTTGTCCTCTTCCTCCACCTAAATATCCATGCTGAGACACTTAGATAACGGTTTATTGAAACTGTTCAGGTGGTCATGTAGGGAGGAATCATCCTTCATGCTAAAATTGTACAACTGCTACTTGAGATAGATGCGATTGGGGAGAGACTTCGTCATGTACATACTCTCCAACTTTGCCCAAAGACCAGAGACAGTCTTTCTCTGAAAGAACTCCATATAGCACATCAGCATGTAAGTAAAACTGTATGGTGGACAGAGCTCTGAGATCCAAATCCTCTCACATGCGATCGATAACCTCAGCATCCTTATGGGCTTTTCCCAATAGGACACGGTGTAAACCTTTCTTGATTAGTAGTGTTCAGACCTTGACCTGCCACAAACCAAAATTGTGTTTTCCATCGAACTTCGTAACTTCAAACTTCACACTTGGTGTGGAAAATGCCATAAAAATCAAACTGAGGAAATCTGCACTGAGACCGAGGCGACCGGATAAATTCACGGATCAAGATTGAGAAGATAGGGAGCAGACCGATATTGTCACCTACCGTTGACCCAACTCAAAACGGAACGTTCAATTAGTCGTCGATCGAACCTCGTTCTGATACCACTTGTTATGAAAAAACACGGTTCAAGTGCAGATGAATTACCATGTTCCAAATAATTTCTCTAACAGTCAAATGAGTGGTTACGGGGAATGATGAGCGCACAAAAATAATAATATAGAAAATAAAACACCATAAACGAAGAAAACCAGATATAAAGTGGTTCCCCAAAATTTGGGTACGTCCATTGTGCATCCAGAGATAAATTTATTATTAATTTCTCAAGCATACAATACGGCTAAAATGGAGGAGAAAAATTAAATCGAGAAGAAGATGGAAATCTCGAATCCTCCAAGATCCGGCCATACACGTTGCGGCGAGAGAAGAAGCCGTCTGGAAGAAGAACTTCGAAGAAGCCGACTATCGGTTGCAAGAAGAGATCGACTCCGACGGTCGGGCGGAAGAGGGCGGTCAAGCACCTCGCGGTTCTCTCTGCTGCTCTGCTCGAATTTCTGCTACACAAAGGGGGTGGCCGGCCACACCTATTTATAGGCCGGGAGAATCCCTAAATCTGGTAAAGAGGAGAGGATCCGGCTGACTCTAATCAAAGCAGGAAATAAATTTTCTGCCAAAAAATTCTCTTTCATCACCAGTGATATGGGGAGTTACATATTTGGAGCAGTCTCCAAAAATAGCAGCGCCAAAATAGGTGCTAATGGTGGAGCCATAATTGGCGGGAGAGGCGGCACACGTAACACATGAGTAGACTAGAGGTCTGGTGATTTGGAGTTGTACAAAGAGATTTGTGCAAAATAAGTTGAATGCCTCAAATAATTCTAACAAAAATGGAAAACAATGTGGATCCATAAATCTGTCCTCCATAGTTGGTATAAGATTAATTATAATGTTGAATTCCGAATTGTCGAGAAAAAAAGAACGCAGCTTCGATGAATTTGAGTAATTTATTTATCTTGAATTTACAACTTCTATATTTATAATGCAAAATAAGTTAAATCAACTTGAAATAGAGGTCGAGTTTGGAGTCGAGCTCGAAATTGACTAAATTGACTTCTAGGTCAGTCTATTTATAATCGAGTAATAAATTTTTAGTTTTTGATGCCCCTATTTGTTTCTTTGGCAGATGCAGCCTCAGCGGAAGCATATCTGGCAGAGGATTGGACACTGCAGATTTCTTGATAGAGCACTGCAAGTGTCTTTGCGTTGGAGTCCAGAAAAAGGGTCAGAATGCAGGCTATCTTCTCAATACCAAGACGCACAAGAATTTTTGGCTCCTGGCCTAAAATTGTGGTAGCTCAATCCTCCATTGATAAGCTTCAAAGTTTCTATTCCATACATCATCTCTCTGATTTTTTAAACTGATTCCTCTCCGACACTATCATGTCCATGATGCTGTTTTCTTATTATGGTTATATATATATATATATTTATATATATATATATATATATTCAAGGCAAATCTTGCAGACCACAAGATATAGTTATAAGAACAGCATAGGAGAGGATATGATTGTTAAATGCATAGATGTTATGGCAAGATGTTTATTATTTTTCACTATGTATGGAGATTGAAATGCAGTCATCTTTACATCTTCTAAGAGGAAAATAATCTATCAACTTTAAAATATATCTTCATCTTCAGTTCTATTGTGCTCGTGATCTTCAAAAATAACTTATACACACACACACTATATTAAAAAGGGAAAAGTCTCCTTTGGTGAAACATTCATAATGTCAATACTACCCCTGTTATACACACACACACTATATTAAAAGGGAAAATCCCATTTGGTGAAACATTCATAATATCAATACTACCCCTGTTTTTTTAATCTAATGTCATCAAATTATTTTATTCATTTCAAAATAATTTAAATTATAATGTCTATCTATGTAATTATGCATTAAAAAGGTAAAAAAAAAAGTGTTAAAATCAAGTTTTCAAGTTGTCGTAATTATTATATTATCTAATCGTGATTGTCAAATCAAATAAATAAATGTGACTTTGAAAGGAGAAAGGAGAAAAGTGAGGAGAGAGAGGGGAGGTGTCACGCGTGAGGTTGCAAGCCGTGGGAGTGTTGTCGCGCTATAGCACTGTCATATCGGGTTACTGTCGCAGCTGCACAATATATATATCTTTATTATATATATAAGACAATATATATGTTTGCTCGCTCTTACCATGGTTTCAATTTACACCGCCCGATCGTCCGATTAAATTTAAGCGCCAGTTTCGGCGGTTCCTAAACCGCCCAAATAACCTCTCTGCTAATTTCCACCACTAATCACTTATTTCGGCGGTTCCTAAACGGCCCAAATAACCCTCCATCCCTCCTCATTTCATTCCCGCAATTTAGGCCTCTCACTTTGCTCCTCGACTCCGCCTCCCTACATCATACAGACAACCCTTCTCAATCACTCGACTCAGATCTGATGTCGCTCCTCACTTTGCTCCTCGCTACGCTACTCTCCTCCGCCTCCCTACGCTACTCGCCTCCCCCTCCCCTCCTCTGCATCTGAAGGCCAACCCTAAAACACCGCTCGATTCTGTCTTTTGTCGCATTTCTTATTCTCGCTTCACATCCAGCCTCCGCTTCCCCTGCATCTGACGGCCAAGCCACCTCAATCGGCTCTACACACCACTTGGTTTGGTTACGCTTCTACTCCTCTTCCAACAAATTGACTTCAAGTATGTTTTCTCTTTTTTACTCCTATCTCCTCTTCGTCTTCTTAAACCTACCCAGCACCCAACATAGGATTTGGCCCAACCCCTTTGTAACTGTTGAAAATTTGAATAAAAGTATAACTTAAGTTTATATAGGTATGTACAGATAGGTGTTATTTCTCCCAGTAACTTGAGGATGAAACTACTTAGAGCTCAAAATATCAGAAGGCATGAAGGGTGGAGTTCTTCAAAGCTTATTCGCACGGGTTATGCCCGTGCTTGATGCTCTCAGGCGGCCTTCGCCCGCATAAAGCCCGTGTTGCGCCCATCTCCACTGCTCTTGATTTTTATTTATATTTCTTGCAATGAGTCCCACCCCTCTCTCCGCTCTCCTCTCCCTATACTCTCTCCCCCCAATTCTTCCGCCGCACTCTCTCCCCTCTCTCCCCTGCTCTCTCCTCTCTCTTTCTCTCTGTAATCTCTCCCCCAAGCTACCCCTCTCCCCTTCTCTATTTCTTTATTTGCATTTATTGAAGTGGGTCCCACCCTCTCTCTCTCTTTCTCTTTACTCTCTCCCCCCATTCAGCCATTTTTCCGCCGCCATGGATGCTCTTCCTCTCCCTCATTCTCTCTCTCTCTCTCCATCTCTGATTGAAACCAGACGGAACGGTCACGATTGTCTTGATGGGCTTTTGAAGGACCATAAGTGAGTCCATGATCACTTGTTTTCTTTTATATATATATATATATATATATATATATACATACATACATATATATATATATATATATATATATATATATATATATATACAGGGAAATGTTATTATGCGCACCATTTAGGGTGCGCACAATGCGCACAACCCACTTAGAGGCATTTTTTGAAAAAGTTGTCAACATCAAAGTTGTAGATCTCATCGATACGAACAACTTTCATGTTAACCACTTTTTCATTTGAAGCCGTTTAGGCCCCCGATTTGGTGCCCGAAAAATCTGGGGCGTCCTTCATGTACTACGCCCCAGATTTTTCGGGCTCCAAATCGGGGGCCTAAACGGCTTCAAATTAAAAAGTGGTTAACATGAAAGTTGTTCGTATCGATGAGATCTACAACTTTGATGTTGACAACTTTTTCAAAAAATGCCTCTAAGTGGGTTGTGCGCATTGTGCGCACCCTAAATGGTGCGCATAAGATCAGCACTCTATATATACATACATACATATATATATATATATATATATATATATATATATATATATATACACATACATACATATATATATATATATATATATATATATATATACATACATACATATATATATATATATATATATATATATATATATATATATATATATATATATATATTGCCGCCGATCTTTTGAAAAGTACTTGTAGGTGAATTTCATCTCTTCTCATAATAACTTTACTGGCTATAAAAATGCATTCTAATTGTGAATGTGGTATTAGCAAAGTAATACAATTTCAAATCATTATGAACATTTTTATAAATCTCAATGATTATTAGATAATCATTAAAAATGAATAAATATGTTCAAGCTACTAGTATTTCTGATGTTGAAAGGGATTAGTTACAGACTATATATACACACGCGCACACACACACACACACACACATCTATATCTATATGCCAAAACATTTGTGCTTGATCAATGCAATCCGTACGACATCAGGACTGAATTTAATGGTTAGCCCACTGTAGGGATGGGTAGATCGAGGGGGACTCCGGATAGTTTGGCGGAAGCACAAATATGTCTACAGAAATGTGAAATTTGCCTCTAAAATGGTACATGTAGTTCACTAAAGTCTCGGAATGGAGCGAAGGATAGTGGAAAGGGCAGAGGTGATGGACTGGAACATATTCTGCTAAGATGTTTACTTCTCGGAGGGCCGAAGGCCAAATTATTGCTTCACGTTGGGATAAGTGATGACTTTGCGCAGCAAGACGTATCTTAGTTTGCAGGAACCATCTCGGTAGGTGGAAACCATCTCGGTAGGTGGAAACCATCTTGGTAGGTAGGAACCTCCTCGGTAGGCGGGACCCATCTCGATAGGCGTTTTGTAACTTCGGTGGGGGGGGGGGGGAGAGGAGTGAGGAAGAGAGAAAAACGACCACGCGACACCCATCGAGAGTGCACAACGAGTTGCATAGATACGCCGGCGAGATGTGCATCTCGGCTATATATCATCTCGGAGATGGTTCTAGAAGCTCTTTGCGTTCATGAAGTCACGTACCGTGTCTGCAAAACGGTTGCGGTCCGCAGGCTAGGGGATCGGGTTAGCGGATTGTGAACACAGATCGGGTTAGCGGGTTGTTAACACGGGTCAGTCCGTTGTTGTCATGCATTAAGATCCGTGCCAGTGATCTAATTGTTACGTGTAAATGTATGATGTGATGAGGATTAGTACTGAATCTGCTCATTACCATCAATTAGGACGCCCTCCTCCATTAGCGCCAATAATTGGGCCTTGGAATACTACACAGTACACAAAGTACTTCCCAAGCTTAATTTTGAATGCGATGTTTGTTCAAGTGATGGTTCGAATCGACGCATGCGACTTTTACGTGCTTGCAAAGATTCCATCAATTCAGCAAGCCCGAACACATTAAGGTCCTTCGACTCTTCTATATATGCTACCACATGATCAAAATTTGTTGGGAGGCTTATGTTACTAGCCTACTTCGAGGCTTTGTTGGTGGTGGCGATGGAGGCGGAGTGTATTGCTAAGAAACACGCCTTCAATCAAAGGAGAGATATTCTGCCAGGCGCCAGCTCAGCAATTCCTTTCGCAAATCAAAGCCCAATCATTGCTCGACAGCTGGCTCAACTACTCAGCGCCAAATAATACAACGGTCACCTTGTAATAAATGGATAGTGTAAATACGGTAGAAGTCCGTTGTAATAGTTTATCCAATTAATGAATATTTTTAGCTTTCTTATTTTAGTTTAATCGTTAATTAGAGTTACGATGCGCCCTTCACCGTGAGCTTTCCGGACTTCTGCCGAAGAGCTTACCTTGGTGCTCTCGTTGATCTTTCCACATGTCTTCATTTAGGCCAACAATGACCAACCATCCAATTGGTTAAAAAGAAATGGCATTCGGCCAACAGGAGATCCGGAAGGAAATGGACGCACAGAAAGAACAACTTACAACTCGGCACAAGGATTTTCGGCAAGAAACAAGGCACCAGAGCATTACAAACAATACCAACAAGGCACCAGAGCATAACAAACAATACCAACAAGGCACCAGAGCATATCCTCAAATGCAAGGACAACCATTCTTCAGCACATCATCTTTTCAGTAGTTCCTAAACTTTGGTCAAACTGATATGAACTGACAACTTCGGCTACAATTTCCACTCCTGTCTTACCCAGCTTCACAACAGCAGCCACATCAATTTATCGCCAAGGGCATCCGAATCGCAATCAATGGTCACAATCAGCGGTTTTAGGAACCACGCCACTAGGTATCACTAATTCACCCCCGCATAACAAACATGGTTTGGTAAAATTTTCTTCTCCAAGATTTTTTTCCAGTGATCCAAGTGATTGGATTAACAAAGTTGAGGCATACTTTCATTTCTACAAATTCTAAGAACTAAGGTGAATGAATGCTCTATTATGAGAGAGAGAGAGGGAGGGATGGAGGGAGAGTAAACTCTGATTCTTAGAACTAAAGAGTAGCTCTATATTTTCCACAGCTCACATTGAAGAAAAACAAACTAGTAGTTAGTGAACAATACAAAAATCTTAGAAGATTTTAACATAACTTTGGTCATATCCTTCTGACCTTACAACCAACATGATAATCGATACCACAAGAAAGCTTGCTGTCCCACTTGACTGTTATACCAAAACATGAATAATCTGAAAGAGCAAAGCAGTGTAGGCTGTGTTTTATATATTTTTTAAGTCCTTGCATCCATAGCTAAGATAGTGCTCAAGTTCATTGGGTTCATGTACTCATTAGAGCCGGTCATGAATTGGCTGACAATGGCCCTGTTTGCTTTCTCCGTAGGATGGAATGCGTCCCAGAAAGCGTATACGTCTCGATTCGGACAGAGGTTCGACGCAACCGTGCAAAGGCCTACGCCATTGTACTGGCCCTGGCCACAGCATGCTATCTTGGACGTAACAAAGCCTGCCACAAGTGTTTCGTTACAATCACCGCACACCATCTTATATTACCCTTGAACTAAATTTATTTCTCACCGTAGGCCTGGGGGTTGGTGATGAAGTCCATGTGCATCTTGAATGCATTAGCTGTAACAAACACGTCTGATCCGATATCAGTGTTAAGTTGGTTGAGCATCTGCACGAGTTGAGGGTTGTAGAGATCGCCGGCCCGTTGTAGCTCCGGGTCGCAGTTTCCGTTCCGGCCTCTAAGAGCAAGCGCATTAGGCACACAACCTAGAGGGCCAGTACCGGTGACTAGGATCTGCCTGGCTCCCAGATCATAAAGCCTCTGCACATGTAGTTTCTAAATATAATATATGCCATCATGCACAATCTTTAACCTTGGGAAGTAAATTATGTTCTTGAAAAGATTCAAAAGAGGAAGGACTATACTCTAAGGATCTTCTTGTATTCAGAGATGATGAAGGGAACATAATCAGGCAAGTCATACTGCTGAGATCTGATGGAATAAGGCACCAAGTAATAGTTGTTGACGAAATCATTTCCACCAAGCGTGATTAGAACAAGCGCCTCATTGACGAGCCGCTGAGCCTGATCAGGACCGATCATAGAGCTCAACCTCTCCTGATGCTGCTGAAAGTAAGCTAATTGCTGCCCTATCCTTATAATGTTCAGCTGCGTAAAACTGTTCAGTTTGTTTATTTACGGAGAAGGTGTTTCGATGACTTCTAAAACTCAAATGCAACTTACAAATTGAATTCCAGTGTCGTTCAAAATGCCGATTCCGGCAGAAGCATAATTTGCACCAACAAGCAATTTTTCCCCTTGCAATTGAGGGCTAAGGTAAGGCAATGTGGACTCCTCACCCAGGTGTTCACCTGTGAGAAAGAGATCTGTTCAGTATTCTCAAGAATGACAACAATATCAACACACACTGTAAATTTGTGAAGTATCATTACTGATGATGTCGGGGATGTTGAGCCCATTGGAGAACCGGCCAGTGGGTCGGTGCGTTGGGTAGTCTATGCCGTATGGCGGCATGTCAGCTCTGGCGGTAGTCACCAGGTAGTTGTTATTGCCATTGTCAACGAGAGAATCGCCAAAGACGAAGAAAGATCGTGCCTCGGCTGGCTGCAGGAGTTCATGTACAGATAGTGAGGTGATCAAAGAAAAGAGAAGGAGAATTCTTGAAGACTCCATGATCCAAGAACTAGAATAGCAGTATAGTAGGTCATGTAGATGAAGGTCTATGGGGAGTGGCTTTATATATAGATACCACATTGTTAGAGACCTTTGCACTGAGTCTATAGAGTTAATAAGCACTGGCCAGCCACGCTTGAGCCAAAAAGTTGCTGCCAACATTTTGCCATCTACCGGCCACTTTGAATGCAGTTCACTTTATCTATATTTTGAAGTAAAAGACTTTATTGGATATGTTTAGATAAAATATGAGAAGATTTGGCATGCACGTAGAGCACTCCTATGTTTATTCCTAGGAAATTATTTTCATTGGTTTTCTGTTTCTATATAAATCTCCTCCATTTTATATCAAATGTTCTCATATTTTGAATAAATGTCCTTTAATCCCATTAAGATTTAGCATTGTGCGGCTTTTTGGCGAAATTCACCGATATTACGGAGTGCATATTTCGTTAATTGCAGTGCTAGATGCCCCTATTAGACGCACAGCCGCGCACCACTGCTTCTCTTTGTTTAACCCTATTCAACATGGTGAAGATGGATGAAACATGTAATTTCTTGTGCAGTGTTTAATTATCCGTTTATATTCTTCTTTTTCTGCTCTATTATTCATTCATAAACTTCCTCCGTTCTGTATATCAAATGCTCTCTTGTTCTGCATAAATTCCATTTCATTCTGATAAGAATTCTGTATATTTCCATTGATTATTTTTCAGAGAGACGAAGATCATCATTTGTTTAACAATCATAAGATGTTCCAGTAAAACTTATGACATGATTATTAGAATCAATTAATTTCTGTATCTTTCATCCACACTTATTGTTCAACCAAATGCCATTTAATTGTGAAGAAGCTTAGGTGAACAATAATAACATATTCCCTGTGAAATATATAATCAACTGCATAGTTGCCGACATTAGTGCTGTAGAGCAGCGAGTCTAGTGCCCCTGAATTGTTAAATTGTCTCCCTAATGACCTTGGAGACAGCCTGTCACGTTCTTTAGGCTCCGTTTGGCACGGTGGTGGTTGTCATGAACACGGAGGTTAAATTTTCATTCGTTAACGCTCACCTAAAAAGCTTCATCCACTTTTATGTTCAAACCGATGATATTTGTTTAACCCATACGTAGTTTACGACCGCCGCCATTATGACAAACGGAGCCTTAAACTCTTTAGTCTTTCTTCTGAGAGGAGAATAACATCAAAAAAAACTGCTTAATGACTACTCCACCTAATACCAACCGTCAGACCCTTTTTCATTTAAACAAGGTGGGACTAAATCTAAGATACTCCCACCTGCCATCATGGGCGTCACATTATTAGCCATTTGATTTCAGCCGAACCATCAGCCCTAACACCAACCGTGAGCGAGCTAGCTGTAGCTCGAATTTGGGAGTCGGGAATTTGCTCGAGCCAGAAATTGGGCCATATCTCGTATAGCCCACGATTCGAGCTAAAATTCGAGTCAAGTATACCCCTAACTAGAGCCAACCACTTACATTTGAGGGGGTTTTCTGCCTTTTCTCAGAAAGTAATGTAAATGTAATCTGGCTCCTGGCAGGGCAGGAGGAAAAAACACATCCTTTTGAAATCAGGTAGGCTGCCATTTCCGGCAGTATCGTGTTTACTGTTTTTCCGAATTTGTGCTGCTGAACTGTCAGCAGTGTGTTCATGCATGGGTTTAGGGTAGTGGTGAGAGTGAATCCGGGGAAGATGATGCTGTTCCTGCCCTAATAAATTGGCATCCAACCAATTTTCCATTTCTCAATCCCTGGGAAAAAAAGGCTGCATGGAAATAGCCCTGCCTCATGTTTGCTGGGTGGGCCTCAAAATGGGCAGCTTAAAAATGTAGCGTCATGTGAATGAAATAAATGTGGGCGGGGGTGGTGTTTTAATGAGTACAGTTGGCTCTTTCTTTAGCAAAAGCATTTCTTAGGAATCCATGAAATGAATTTGCCTTAAAAAATAATCCTAATTGAATTGTGCGCTATGTACACGCGCGAGCGCGTGCTCGCGCGCGCGATTGACAGGGACGCCTACGGCTAACCATGACAGTACGTACCCTGATTATGACAGTGCACGTGGGGGCCCTAGGTAACCCATGCGACAGTACTCTAGTCACGACATTGCCCCAGCATAATGGCGCTCCCGCCGCTTGCTAACTCTCGAGCACCAGCCGTTGCTCATTTTTTCTTGTGCACGGGGGTTTGCGAGCGACGAGGAGAGTATATTTTTATTGTAGGTAAGAGACTTCGACTATATGAGTGCATATTTTTTAAAATCAAAGAAAAAATATATAAATTAAAACAAAAACAATTTGGTAATAAAGAACGGTAAAATAGGAAAGTCTAATGTTTAATCAAAGAGTTTTTTTCCTTTTAATATAACGAGTGACCGAAACAGGGATCTGCCCCTACGATCAACCGCGACAGTATTTTAATCGTGCTGGTGCATAGAGGGTCCTAATGTTGGAGCGACAGTACTTCGAACAATGCCTTTCCCAACACCATGATGCACCTGATGCTCACAAACCCATTCCACGCCCGTCCTCCACAAATTTTTTTGACGATGTTAAAAAGTACATATTAATTTTATTAAGATTTCTATTTAAATTATAAGATTATATTAATATGAATTTTTCTAAAAAAAATTATTTCAGTCCCTCTCTCTCCCCTCTCTCTATCTTCTCATTGTAAATAAATAAAGGTGATTGTTATTCCTACATCAAAAAAGGCTATTCATACCCATTTTTTTTAAAAAAAACCTATTCTTTTTAAAAACCTAAAAACCCTATTCCTACCCAGCCCCCCTCTCCCATGCCCAGAATATTCGGCCGACTGCGTCCCTCCCCGTCTACGCCCATCGCCCCCATCCCCCGTCGCCCCCGCCTACGCCCTTCGCCGGCGACGATTTCCGGCCGCCCATGGGGGGATTTCGGTGGTTTGTTGTTTGTTGGCTCTCCCATCATCCTCTGGTGAGTTCTTTTCCATTTTTTCTCTCAAATCTTGCCCACTCTCAAACCCTAACTTGCTCAAAAATCTTTGAAAATCTTGTTGTAGGTTTCAGAATCGTATTGTTAGTCTTTCCGGTGGATCCCCATTGTTAGTCTTTCCGGTAGATACAAGAGCAGGTGCAATTGAAGGCAAAAATGATAAGTGCCAAAAAATTCAAACCAACAAGAAAAGGTTTTCTAGAGATTGTACGTGCTCAAATGCCTATATATGTGCAGCCACATATATTAGGTGCAGTGGATGTTATGGGAGATGGGCATTGCGGCTTTAGAGTTATAAGTATGGCATTAGATATGGGTGATAATTATTATCTTTATATTTGCTAATTGTTATTTTTGTAGGTTTTTGGAAAACCGCTACATCAATTGGCTACTACTTGGATGTTGTAGATCAAGATTGTGTTCGAATATGTATTTTGATGTTTTTTGGAACAATGATATTTTTGGAGAATTTTTTGTGGGCAAGTATGTGTGTTGGACACTTAATATATATGCTTAATTTTAGCTAAAAAAATTAATTTTATAAAATTTATTTTGGATACAAATAGCGTAGTTGGGTACAAATATAATTTTGTGATGTATAGATAAAATTGGGTAAGAATAGCCATTTTTGATGTAGGATTAACAATCACCTAAATAAATCAACCTCTCTACTCCCACCCTCTCTCCTTCCACTCCACTCTATTTTCCCCATGTAATAAATATATAAATAAATAAAGTGACCACTCTTCTCTTATCACTCTTTTTCTCACTTTCATCCTAGCCGTTAATTTCCTTTCTCCCCTCTCGTCTCTCTTTGGTTTTAAATTAAAATTAACTTTTTTTGTGAAGGGTAATGTGGGAAGACTCAATCTTTAATCAAATCCTATTTTATCATTTTTAATATATTTTAGATAAAATTAAAAAAATTACATAAATTTTAAATATTGGAATCTTTTCAATAAAAAGGAGTAAAATTGAAAATAATGTTTAACCAAATGATGTATTTTCCTGTTAATATAGTGTGTGAGTTTGCACCACTCTAACTTTTGAAATTACAATTACTCCGCTTCAATGTTTATATTTCATAACATTCATGCACAAGAAGACGGCAAATTATTGGGTCCGAGCCCCGGTTCCAAATCTGGAACCGGGAGCAACGGATCACCGTTAAAATGAGTGGGGACCACGCTTTTTAGGAGTCTGACATGCAATTTTGCGCGGGACCCATGCATTCATGACTTTTTATTGGTTCCGGTTCTACCCGGATTCCCGGACAGAAAAATTTCCCCAAGAAGACCCCTCCTGTAGATTTACTTCAAGGGGATACTTGTGTGCATGAATGTTAAGAAATGTAAACATTAAGGAGAGATTTTTATAATTTTAAAAGTTAGAGAGGTGCAAGTTGTAATTATGCAAACTTTGAGAGGAGATCCCGATAAATAACCCTATATATGTTACAAAAAATCGTTTCTATAAGTTTATATTTCATAACAGCCATCCATGCACACAAATACCCTCTTACAAGAGAAGATTTTTATTGCTTCAAAATAAGAGGGATGCAACTCATGCAATCGATCTGTAATTTAGCAACCTTAAAAGGGGAGGTCTCGTATGTAATTTTGCAAACTAGAGGGGTGAGGTCCCGTATGTATGCAATAAAATTCATTTAGAGCTCTATTTGGTTCTAGTGGCCCAAGATTTTATGCAGGCTGCGCTGAGTGGAAGAAAAAAATACTTTGGAAGCGCAAATCACCACCCTAAACCACAATTTTCGGCTATTAAATTCAATAATAATAATAATAATAATAATAATAATAATGAAAGGTGGTGAGGTGGGATAATTTGATACGTCAAAAGAAATGTGCATGAGAGGGTCCAACCAAACCAATCAAGACCTTGCTGTCTGTGTCTCCACCATACGCTAGCTCATTAAACGCAAAGCCCTTCCAAACAGCTTTATGATGCCTTCTTTAATTGCCCACCGCATCCACCCGCAAGTGTCTTATGATAACTCAACAAAGTAATAAAGTATGCCAATGTGGAATAAAACTATTTCAAATTAAAAAAAATTATTTATAATTTTCTCTTATTTTTCTGTCGGGCTTAAATGTTAAAAGAGTCGCGCGTGTGTGTGGATTACCATCCGTCGTTCTAGAATACTTGATCTCACCGCCTAATGAATTTCGTTCACTTTTATGTTCAAATTTTTTATTTTGCTCTTATTTTACTTGCGGGGCTTGGTGACAATCACAATTATTATGTCAAATACATATTTTACGACGGACTCATAATATTCTGCTTATCCATGAGCACACCGAGCCAAGTATCTCACATATTGTTTGCTAGATTGTTGCAAACCTTAGGGTCCCGTCTTTTTGTTTTTGCGGGGCCACTTAGGTTTTGTTTGAGAACCCGGCGGGGCACCGTTCTGGCAGGAACGAGCCGGAGGGAAGCTGTTTGGGATGCTGTTTGCGAGCTCCCTCTTAGAACGGCTGGCGTGAAATGGTGTCAGCCCTGCGTTTTGTCACTGGAGGATGAGCATCAGTCGACCGTTTAGAACGGCTGTTTTCTCTCTCCTCCCCGGCCTCCCGTCAGACCGGGTTCTCAAACACAACCTTAATTTTACAGTTTCTCGCACATCATTATTAATGGTTGCCGCCTAATTTTTCTAGCTTATACTCCTCAAATCAAGCTTGATCTAGCCTTAGTAACCATAAATTAAATGTCTTTTAAAATTAAATATTTTTTAATAAATTAAAAAGTGAAAATTTTATTATAGTCAAATTCACAAGGGGCTGGTATTTGACTGTTTAAATTTAAACGTTGTGATGTAACTCTAAAAATAATTTTATGGAATTGAAGACTTTGAAATTAGAATTGAAGATGTTTTTTAATTGAATTTAAATTTCAATTTCAAAGCTGAAGCGAACAGCATAATTCAAAAATGATATATCTTATCAATCTTATCACCTGGGCTGGCACATGGGCCAATCCGGCCTTTCTAATGTGCCATTGGCCCACTTGACGCTTGGCTTGGGCCGGGTATTGTTATCACCAGGCACCAGCCCAGACCCGAGTACTACAAGTAGGCTTTCATGCAAAATCTGCCCCACAGAAGAAGAATTGCGGGAGCAACGGAGGAGGGCAAGCAGAGGGCAAAGGACTTTTAGGCTCCGTTTTGTTAGGAATGGCGTCTACCAATTCTTCCAAAATTCCGGAGTGTTAGGAAGGACGCTACCAATTCCTTTATATTATTTTAGCAGGACTGGTCAAACTGTTCGCATGGCTCTCTCGCACTTAAACCGTGCCCGGAACTCCCCTGTACTCATGCCCGGAGCCAATCCGACTCCCTTGCATTAAACGGTACCATGGAGTTCTCCTGCACCCGTGCTAGGAGCCAACCCGGGTGTGCCCGGGAGGCACCCCATCCAACACCTGGATGGCGGGCCACACCCAACAAACTCCCCCTGGAACGCCATCTAGGGGGATCGAACCCATAACCTCCCTCTGATACCAGTTGTTAGGAATGACGCCTACCAACTCTCCCATAACTAGAGCTGTCACGGTTCCGGTTCGGTTCCGGTTCTACTAAAACCATGAACCGAACCGCTAAGGTAACGGTTCTTCAAGTTAGAACCAAAACCTTATTTGGTTTGACCGGTTCCGGTTCTGGTTCCGGTTCCATCATAATTTATGGAACCGTCGTGTCAACGGTTCCGGTTACGGTTTAACAAAAATCAAAACCAAACCGGTCACTAACGGTTCGGTCCGGTTCTATGCGGTTCGGTCCGGTTCCAATCGGTTCCAACTAAAACTAAGACCAAATTTGACAGAATGAAATAAAAGCGGTCTGCAAAAAACTCAAAACACCTTAAAAATAGAAATAATTAAGTTGCGCACTCCTCGATGGTCTCTTCCACGATCGGTGGGCTAGTATATGTCGTCTTCCTACACGTGTAGACTTGCAACGACTCTAGTTGGCTTGTGCGCGTCTCGTCGACACGCTTCTATGTGGTTCGGTCCGGTTCAAATAGATTCCAGCTAAAACAAAATCAAACTTGACCGAATGAAATAAAAGCGGTCTGCAAATAGTAAAACTCAAAACAACAACAAAATAAAAATAATTAAGTTGCGCACTCCTCGTGGTGTCTTTCACGATCTGTGGGCTAGTATCTGTCGTCTTCCTACGTGTAAAAACTTGTCACAACGTTCTAGTCGGCTTGCGCGCATCTCGCCAGCTTGCGCAACCGTAATAATCAGCTACAATTAGTTGTGTCTTTCATGATTACTATTTAATAATAATTATATACCTTCTATATTCTTAAAATAAAATATTTCAGAAAAATATATAAGTAAAATTGAAAATACATTATATAACTGTATAAAAATCAAAACTGTACTGTAAAAACCGACTTTAAATCGCACCAATGTCAAACCATATCACACGATTTTAGTGCGGTTTGTTCAGTCCAAAACCGACCAATTTTGATGTGATTACAGTTTGGGTCCAAACTGCATCTGTTTTATCCCTGATAGTAAGTATAAATATTATAGATGGATTATAAAATTATAACAATATTATATTAAAATTAATAATAATAAACGGGTTGCGGTTCGGTTCTACTTCGGTCCGGTTCGGATCGGGTCCAAAAATCTTGAAACCGCTTGAGACTTGTATGTTGCGGTTCCGGTTCCGGTTCCGGTCTGGATAATAAAATGTAAGAACCACACCCGAACCAAAGTTGTTCACGGTTCCAAAATTCAAACCAGAATCCGAATAATTTGCAAACGGTTCGGTCCGGTTCTTTGTGGTTCCGGTTCGGTTCCGATTCGGTTTACGGTTTTCGGTTTTAAGTGACAGCTCTACCCATAACCCCGGAATGTTAGGAAGGGCGCTACCAATTCCTTTATATTATTTTAGCAGGACCGGTCAAACTGTTCGCATGACTCCCTCGCACTTAAACCGTGCCCGGAACTCCCCTGTACTCATGCCCGGAGCCAACCCGACTCCCTTGCATTAAACGGTACCATGGAGTTCCCCTGCACCCGTGCTAGGAGCCAACTCGGATGTGCCCGGGAGGCACCCCATCCAATACCTGGATGGCGGGCCACACCCAACACCGTTTAAGGTCTGGTTCATGCGGTCGTAACCGCTTGATCGGTGAAAATAAGTCCCCCCATACGGGGCCTTAGATTACTGGACGGACCCTTTTCTACTTTTAGAAATTATAATAGGCAGATCTCCCCGCCCGCGACAGCGAATCTCCCCTGCCTCGCCCTTCTTCCTTTCGCTAGAAAAGGGTCCGTCTTGATCTGAGTTTGATTCGGTTTTTTTGTTTTTGTTTTCTCGCCCGTTTTGCAGGCTTCAAGCAAGTTTTCTCGCCCGTTTTCACTTTTATATTCAAAATTAGTTTTCTTTTTTTGTGGCAATCATAACTATTATCTTGTCAAACATATATTCTATGCCGGTTTTGTTTTTGTCCAAACTCACTGGAGCAAAAATGTCGATGGAGCCGTAATTCTGAGGTGAGTTCATCCTCAATAAAATTATGTTTTCCAATTAAAATGAGAACAAACCGCAAGCTGGCAGCGGAGTGAAGATAAATTAGTTTCGTTTGACACGGCTTATTTGCTCCGATAATTTTGATCAAAAACTTCATTATCATACATTATACGTTTGACAAGATAAAGGTTTGACTCATCCAAGAAAGTAAACTAGTTCTGACCATAAACAATCGGCAAGCCGGCAGCGGGCATTTATGAACTATCGCTTATTTGCTCTGAAAAGTTTGGTCAAAACACCATTATCATAAAATGTATATTTGGCAAGACAAAGGTTACGACCTATTCAAGAAAACAAACTAGTTCTCACCATAAAATGTATGAATTTTTTTAAGTGAGGTCGGTCATTTATGAACGACGGTTTTTTTGCTCTGATAATCTTGTCATTTTGATCAAAAAAATGTCAACATGGTCGTAGAGCATATGTTTTTCCAGACAAATGTTTCACATTTTCAAGAAATTAAACTAGTTATGAGCATAAAATTTATGAGTTTTTTAAGGTGAGATTGGATATTCGCTGCCACCACCGCGCCAAACAAATTCAATGTCTCTGTTTGGCATGGTGGTGGCGGTCATGAATATAGGGGATTAAATTCTCATTCGTAAACGCCCATCTAAGAAATTTCATCCACTTTTATGTTCTAGCAATGAAGCCAAAGGGACCCAATGCTACTTTGAAAAGATTCTTATTCTACCGTTAAATATTCTCCAATCATGTAATTACACGTGGACCAACTATATCTTTTCCGGATGTTTTAAATAAACACGGTGATTGTTATTAGCACTACAGTTTTGGCTATTCGTACTATGTTTTCTCATAATTTATCGCGTCTTTTGGAAATACATCTTGTACATGTTTTTTTAGGAAAAGTGTTCAACACAAAAGTTGTAGATCTCGTCGAGATGTACAATTTTCGTGTTGAACACTTTTCCTAAAAATGCATGTACAAGACGTACTTTGGAAATACACTCATATTTCTCACCTTTTAGAAATACGCATTGTACATGCATTTTTAGGAAAAGTGTTCAACACGAAAGTTAGAGATCTCGTCAAGATCTACAACTTTCGTGTTGAACACTTTTCTAAAAAAACATGTATAAAATGTATTTTTAAAAAACACGAAAAATTAGAAGAAAAGATCTGTCAATCACCGTACAGACGGCCAAAATAAGGAGAAAACGTAGTAATTGTATATTATTATTATAAACCTTATTTTGCTCGGCCCAATAAGACGGCAGAGTGGGCCACTCCTAGGCCCAGGGGCCTACACGGCCCTGCTTAAATTATTGGCTGCTTGTTTGTTTAGTTAATTGGTTGAGCATAAAAAGTTGCAACCTAGTCCGAATAGAATTTTGTTCATGATTTTCGGTGATCAATTTGAAGAGCCTTGGGCTGTTCCCAAATATTCTGAGAATATAAAAATGTGAACCTAGTGATAGGAATATAAAAATAACATGATCATAAAGATATGATGGCCGAGTAAAAATTCTCACACAAATCTCATTGCCACGTGCACATTTGGCTCGTTCCCTAACACGTGTGCATGTGCGTCTACATATTGCATTACTTGCTCTCAGACTCCCTTATTTCATGTGTAAGGCGCCCTTGCCCTCCCGAAACGTTCTCCGCCTTGCACTCTCTGTGTTTACGAGTCTATGTGCAATATATGCTCATACAGACCTCCACGCTAGAGCCGAGAGTCTGTTCCTAGTTTCCCAAGTCTTTGGTCCGCGACGTTCCCTCGAGTGTAGTAGGTGTGAGGTCATCCCTCTTTTGAGACTCCGAACTTCACGAGAGACCAAGTTTTTGATTTCAACATTATTAACACTTATAAATGTGCTATGATTTATGATTTTTTTAACAAGTTGTCCCTTAAATTAAAATATTATTATTGGATCACATTTTCTAAATTTGTTCGCTGAATTTCATTCCGGTATTATTTATGGGATATTTACAAATTAAGGCTGGGCTTGGTGTTGTATACTTGTATTTGTTTGGAAAATCACCATAAACCTTTCCAGTGCCCGTTAAAAATAAAATATTTTGAAAACAACTATTTTGCAGTTTTGCATGCGTTATATACCTTTACTTTTATATTAATAATTAATTAAAACGGCCTTATAAATTATAATGCAGATCAAAAAATAATAATACAAATAAAAAATAATAATATAAATTAAAAAATAATAATTCAGATGATAAGCCCAAAATAATTTTTATCGAAAATTGAGGTGCAAGTAACAAACTCCGCATGATCCTCACTAACTTAGTGGGATAATGAGATTGACCGCCGCACCCGCGATCACCACAAGCAATCCCACGCGCACCAATCTCATTACGTGCACCATCCGAGTCACCACCAAGACAGGCCGCCATCGCCGCCATCGCCATCGCCATCGCCGGGCGGCCCATGTCCGTATGGCCGCACCGAAGCCGTGTCAGGCCGCCCCTCCCCGCGGTCGCCCCTCCCTGCGGCCGCCCCCCGCGGCTGCAAGGCTCCGCGGCCGCGGCCGCCCCCTGCGGCTGCAAGGCTCCGCGGCCGCCCCTCCCCGCAGCCTCCCCACGCGGCTGCAAGGCTCCTCCCACGGCTGTGGGGGTTCGCCCGCATGAGGCGGCCACGTCGTGGCCGCCCCGGCCTCCCCGCGACCGCCTCCTGCGGTCGCGTGGGTCTGTCCGCGACCGCGGGGATCCACCCCCGTGGGGCGGCCGCGCCTCGGCCGCCCCTCCCGGCCCCGTGGGTGCTGCCCCCGTCAAAGGGGAGGTCATGCCTCGGTCGCCCCTCCCCGCGGCCGCCTCCCGTGGCCGCGGCCTCTATCTCCCCCGCGGTCCGCCGTCCCGCTGGCCGCGGCTCCTCCTCTTCTCTCACCGGCGGCCACCCGCCGTCGAGATGCAGGTGGAGCAGCCTCCCTTTCATGGAGGGCCTTCCCCGCCGTCTGTTCATTCCGCCACGATCACCGTCATCCATTTCATGGATAACCACTCATTAACCACCATAATTAGTGAGGGAATTGTTGAAACCGGAAAACCGGTCTCTGTGGAGTTCACCCTTGGGGAAGGGGTGACCGCACACTTACTACACTTGAGAGAACGTCACGGACCAAAGACTTGGGAAACTAGGAACAGACCCTCGGCTCTAGCGCGGAGGTCCCACCACACACCCGGAAGGTCACAAAAACACTTCCCCTCCCTTACCAATGGCAGAGAGGGGTACCTTGGGGAGTTCTCTCAACTCTACCAAGAAGAGAACTAGGGAGGAGGAAGCCAAAAGCCAATGCCACTCCAAAGGTACCCAAGGGGGTCTATTTATAGTTTTTCCAAGTCCTGGGGATAAAATGACCGAAATGCCCCTACGACCAATTGGCCTTGAGCTCGGCGGCCTGGGGAGCTCGGCGGACTGGGGAGCTCGGCGGCCTGGGGAGCTCGGCGGCCTGGGGAGCTCGGCGGCCTGGTGAGCTCGGCGGACTGGTGAGCTCGGTGGCCTGGTGAGATCGGCGGACTGGGGAGCTCGGCGGCCTGGGGAGCTCGGCGGACTGGGGAGCTCGGCGGACTGGTGAGCTCGGCGGCCTGGTGAGCTCGGCGGCCTGGGGAGCTCGGCGGACTGGGGAGCTCGGCGGCCTGGGGAGCTCGGCGACCTGGGGAGCTCGTCGGCCTGGGGAGCTCGGCAGACTGGGGAGCTCGGCGGACTGGTGAGCTCGGCGGACTGGTGAGCTCGGCGGCCTGGGGAGCTCGGCGACCTGGGGAGCTCGGCGGACTGGGGAGCTCGGCGGCCTGGGGAGCTCGGCGGCCTGGGGAGCTCGGCGGACTGGGGAGCTCGGCGGCCTGGGGAGCTCGGCGGCCTGGGGAGCTCGGCGGACTGGGGAGCTCGGCGGCCTGGGGAGCTCGGCGGCCTGGGGAGCTCGGCGGAATGGGGAGCTCGGCGGACTGGGGAGCTCGGCGGCCTGGGGAGCTCGGCGGACTGGTCAGCTCGGCGGCCTGGTGAGCTCGGCGGACTGGGGAGCTCGGCGGCCTGGTGAGCTCGGCGTCCTGGTGAGCTCGGCGGCCTGGGGAGCTCGGCGGACTGGTGAGCTCGGCGGCCTGGTGAGCTCGGCGGACTGGGGAGCTCGGCGGACTGGTGAGCTCGGCGGCCTGGTGAGCTCGGCGGCCTGGTGAGCTCGGCGGACTGGGGAGCTCGGCGGACTGGTGAGCTCGGCGGCCTGGTGAGCTCGGCGGACTGGGGAGCTCGGCGGACTGGTGAGCTCGGCGGCCTGGTGACCCCCCGAGGGGGCCGGGGGGGAGAAAAATATTTCATCCCCCTACTAGTATATTTCCAAGTTCAAGCCAAAATTGGCCACCAAGAGTCCAAAATCTCTAAAAAGCTTAAAAACTTAAAACTGGCTCTGCGCCTGCCGAAAGGACCATACTCTGCGAATACGGGGTTGTACATAATCCCCGCTCTTTTCGAGGTTGGCACAAGCTCGGAAAGAAACATCCAACCCGACGTATTCGCTGAGTCAGCCTGTCATGCCAGCTAATAGGAGCCTGAGTGACGAGACAGTCTTGGGGTGAAAACACTTAGCCTCCCGAGGGGTCAACCTGTCATGCCAGCTAATAGGAGCCTGGGTGACGAGACAGCCTCGGGGTGAAAACACTTAGCCTCCCGAGGGGTCAACCTATCATGCCAGCTAATAGGAGCCTGGGTGACGAGACAGCCTTGGGGTGAAAACACTTAGCCTCCCGAGGGGTCAACCTGTCATGCCAGCTAATAGGAGCCTGGGTGACGAGACAGCCTCGGGGTGAAAACACTTAGCCTCCCGAGGGGTCAACCTGTCATGCCAGCTAATAGGAGCCTGGGTGACGAGACAGCCTCGGGGTGAAAACACTTAGCCTCCCGAGGGGTCAACCTGTCATGCCAGCTAATAGGAGCCTGGGTGACGAGACAGCCTCGGGGAAAAAAGGTCATACTCCACGAGAGGTACGCCTGACCTGCCAGCTAGTGAGAGCCTGACAGCGGGACCATCATCGGAGCTAAGGACTTGGGGCTTCCACGAGAGGTACGCCTGACCTGCCAGCTAGTGAGAGCCTGACAGCGAGACCATCATCGGAGCTAAGGACTTGGGGCTTCCACGAGAGGTACGCCTGACCTGCCAGCTAGTGAGAGCCTGACAGCGGGACCATCATCGGAGCTAAGGACTTGGGGCTTCCACGAGAGGTACGCCTGACCTGCCAGCTAGTGAGAGCCTGACAGCGGGACCATCATCGGAGCTAAGGACTTGGGGCTTCCACGAGAGGTACGCCTGACCTGCCAGCTAGTGAGAGCCTGACAGCGGGACCATCATCGGAGCTAAGGACTTGGGGCTTCCACGAGAGGTACGCCTGACCTGCCAGCTAGTGAGAGCCTGACAGCGGGACCATCATCGGAGCTAAGGACTTGGGGCTTCCACGAGAGGTACGCCTGACCTGCCAGCTAGTGAGAGCCTGACAGCGGGACCATCATCGGAGCTAAGGACTTGGGGCTTCCACGAGAGGTACGCCTGACCTGCCAGCTAGTGAGAGCCTGACAGCGGGACCGTCATCGGAGCTAAGGACTTGGGGCTTCCACGAGAGGTACGCCTGACCTGCCAGCTAGTGAGAGCCTGACAGCGGGACCATCATCGGAGCTAAGGACTTGGGGCTTCCACGAGAGGTACACCTGACCTGCCAGCTAGTGAGAGCCTGATAGCGGGACCATCATCGGAGCTAAGGACTTGGGGCTTCCACGAGAGGTACGCCTGACCTGCCAGCTAGTGAGAGCCTGACAGCGGGACCATCATCGGAGCTAAGGACTTGGGGCTTCCACGAGAGGTACGCCTGACCTGCCAGCTAGTGAGAGCCTGACAGCGGGACCATCATCGGGAGGTGGGACTAGGCGTCTCAACAAAAACCTTGCCAAATTCAACATCCTCAAATGGGGAAGAAAGATGGGTTACATGATCTCTCCCGACTCAGTGGGTCGGGGGCTAGACTCAGTACAACATAATAAAAAATACAAGATCCTATTGAGGCGAGGCTCCTTCGCCTCTTGCATCAACCGATCCTTCCCCGGGTGCCCACGTCGACCCGATCCTCACATCTGTCTTCCTCCCTGGCTTGGGGCGGGGCTTCGATCTGCCTCGGGGGTGGTTGCTGGGCTTGACCTCTCGCTCCTCTCACCTCCAGGAATTCGGGGCAAGTAGCCGTCGCGTGCCCCTCCACCTGGTGGTAGTCACAGTACGACAATGCTTCTTCTACCAGCCTCCTTCGGCGGACTCGGCGATCTCTCCCGTTGCCTCTTCTTCCTTCGCCTATTGCCAAGGCTTGCTGCGGTGGGGGTAGGAGTTGCCTTGGGGCTTGCCTTTGGTAGTTGAACCTCCCTTGACCCCCATGAAAGTTCCCCCCATCCTGGATGAGAGCTCTTCCTGGACCATGGGCGGGTCCTCCCTGCTGCCTCCAGCCTGGCTCCGGACCCTCCTGTCTCTGGAACCCCTGGGCTCTCTGCTCCTCTCTCCGCCTTCCTTCCTGGTGCCTTGAGCCACCTTGCTCTTTCGACTCCACCTCTGTCAACTTAGCCAACTTTTTTACAAAGGCCGGGTTGGCTGCCTCCATGGCTATCTCCTCTGCCGCCCTTTCCATCAGCTCCTCGAAGGAAAGAGGGGTCTTCCGGGTCAAGCTCATCTTGAAGAACCCTTCACGCAACCCCACCGTGAATGCTATCTGGAGGGCATACCCTGGCACCTCTTGGATGTCAAGGACCTCCTCCTGGAACCTGTCAACGTAATGGGCCAGCGACTCCTCGGCCCTTTGCTTTATCAGGAAGAGGGACTCAGGACCTTTCTTCCTCTTCTTGGAGGTGGAGAAGCGAAGCTGAAAGCTCCGGCTCAAGTCTTCGAACCCGAAGATGGACCTTGGAGGGAGTTGATGGAACCAGTCCCTTGCCTTCTCCTTCAACGTGATCGCAAAAAGGCGACACTTGAAGGCATCCGTCATTGGTATGATGGAGACGGCATCCTCGAACCACTGTAAGTGCTGGATGGGGTCGTCCTTCCCGGTGTAGTATGCCTTGTCAAGTTCCCTGAACCCCTCGGGAACGGGAGCTGAGATGATCAGCTCACTGAAGGGTGACCCCCTAAGGGGAGCTCTCGCCACCGCCACTCGCGCGACCTGCTCGCATGGGTGGCTAGCTCTCGCCGGGCTGGGGAACAGATCCCGGCCTGAGAGGTCCCGCTCAACCCATTCTACCATCCCCTCCTTCCCAGGCCTCCTATCCGGCATACTCACTTCTCCCCTACTGGGGTGATCTCGCCTTGCCCCCTGGGAGCCAGCTCGCCGAGACTACTCTGGGTTGGCTCGCCGAGACCCCTGGGAGCTAGTCCCTGGGGGGTGGGGGTTGAGCTGTCAGCCCGAGGGGCAATGCTTCTAAGCATCCCCATGATGCCTTCGATGGAAGCCATGAACTCCTCCCTTCCTATAAAGGGTCCTAGGTTGGGGAGACCACCGAGGTCATCACTACCTCCCTGATCTCCAGCCATGACACTCTCCCGAGATCTTCTGTGTTGGTCACTCTCCACGCTCACCGCACCAAAATGTTGAAACCGGAAAACCGGTCTCTGTGGAGTTCACCCTTGGGGAAGGGGTGACCGCACACTTACTACACTTGAGAGAACGTCACGGACCAAAGACTTGGGAAACTAGGAACAGACCCTTGGCTCTAGCGCGGAGGTCCCACCACACACCCGGAAGGTCACAAAAACACTTCCCCTCCCTTACCAATGGCAGAGAGGGGTACCTTGGGGAGTTCTCTCAACTCTACCAAGAAGAGAACTAGGGAGGAGGAAGCCAAAAGCCAATGCCACTCCAAAGGTACCCAAGGGGGTCTATTTATAGTTTTTCCAAGTCCTGGGGATAAAATGACCGAAATGCCCCTACGACCAATTGGCCTTGAGCTCGGCGGCCTGGGGAGCTCGGCGGACTGGGGAGCTCGGCGGCCTGGGGAGCTCGGCGGCCTGGGGAGCTCGGCGGCCTGGTGAGCTCGGCGGACTGGTGAGCTCGGCGGCCTGGTGAGATCGGCGGACTGGGGAGCTCGGCGGCCTGGGGAGCTCGGCGGACTGGGGAGCTCGGCGGACTGGTGAGCTCGGCGGCCTGGTGAGCTCGGCGGCCTGGGGAGCTCGGCGGACTGGGGAGCTCGGCGGCCTGGGGAGCTCGGCGACCTGGGGAGCTCGTCGGCCTGGGGAGCTCGGCAGACTGGGGAGCTCCGCGGACTGGTGAGCTCGGCGGACTGGTGAGCTCGGCGGCCTGGGGAGCTCGGCGACCTGGGGAGCTCGGCGGACTGGGGAGCTCGGCGGCCTGGGGAGCTCGGCGGCCTGGGGAGCTCGGCGGACTGGGGAGCTCGGCGGCCTGGGGAGCTCGGCGACCTGGGGAGCTCGGCGGAATGGGGAGCTCGGCGGACTGGGGAGCTCGGCGGCCTGGGGAGCTCGGCGGCCTGGGGAGCTCGGCGGAATGGGGAGCTCGGCGGACTGGGGAGCTCGGCGGCCTGGGGAGCTCGGCGGCCTGGGGAGCTCGGCGGACTGGTAAGCTCGGCGGCCTGGTGAGCTCGGCGGACTGGGGAGCTCGGCGGCCTGGTGAGCTCGGCGTCCTGGGGAGCTCGGCGGCCTGGGGAGCTCGGCGGACTGGTGAGCTCGGCGGCCTGGTGAGCTCGGCGGACTGGGGAGCTCGGCGGACTGGTGAGCTCGGCGGCCTGGCGAGCTCGGCGGCCTGGTGAGCTCGGCGGACTGGGGAGCTCGGCGGACTGGTGAGCTCGGCGGCCTGGGGAGCTCGGCGGACTGGGGAGCTCGGCGGACTGGGGAGCTCGGCGGCCTGGCGAGCTCGGCGGCCTGGTGAGCTCGGCGGACTGGGGAGCTCGGCGGACTGGTGAGCTCGGCGGCCTGGTGAGCTCGGCGGACTGGGGAGCTCGGCGGACTGGTGAGCTCGGCGGCCTGGTGACCCCCCGAGGGGGCCGGGGGGGAGAAAAATATTTCATCCCCCTACTAGTATATTTCCAAGTTCAAGCCAAAATTGGCCACCAAGAGTCCAAAATCTCTAAAAAGCTTAAAAACTTAAAACTGGCTCTGCGCCTGCCGAAAGGACCATACTCTGCGAATACGGGGTTGTACAGGAATATCATTAATTAAATTATTGGCCTGCATTTATTAAATATTATGCGAATGAAGTTCACTCAGAATTATGCTAAAAATAATAATATAGGTGATTACGGTGTGCGGATAGCCGCATAACCATTATAACCACCACATGCAGACTATAAAAGGAGCCTTAAACATCCTCATTTCACAACTTTTTTCCTCTTCCAATGTTCTTCTTTCTCAGGTCAGAGCTCTGTCAGAATCCTCCTGCGTGCCTCCACCACTCGTCAGTCACCTAGAAATTTGCCCAAGTTCACAGCTCTCCTGAGAAGAAGACGTTCTGCTCACCATTCCGCGAAACCTCCTATGTGCGCAACGTTGTTCAAGTTACCGCTAACACATCTTTGCGCATCCCGCCACCAAGTTTGTCAGCCAAGCTGCATCCGAGAAAGCTCTCCCCCATCAGAAAATTGGAAAGAACAAACTTCGCGTGAGTCGGCCTGTCGCCCATCAAGCGAAATATCATCTCTCATCTTAAAGTTGTAACGAGCAGCGATCTGTCGCCGGCCCCAATTCTCAAGACACCATGTAAATTGCCTCAAATAGTGAAATTTGACTAGCACCGTACCAGTCACGGGATTTTTTACCCTGTTGAGGGATTTTTTTCACATTAAAATTGTTTTGTGCACTTCTGCTTACTCAATAACTATTTGCTCGCTCGACCATTCCATGAGCTAAAACAACCAAATTTAATCGGGTCTGCCAGAACAGTTGAGCTGGCCGCAACAACAAATAAAAAATAATAATACAGATCTTATAAACTACTATACACGAGATCTATATAGTTCTATACTGTACTTAAAAAATATCTAGATATGAAAATATTTATGAAAAAAATCAGGGAATTGGAGGTCCTGCTGGCTAGAGAGATGAGGGCACTTTTGTAACTTTATTTTATTTTGGACTTCAGCCTAGGTTAAATAGGCTACACTAGTTTGTTAACCTTTTATAGGTCAAGATGCCTGCCAAACCCTACACTGTTGTTTTTGGCCGCCCTTTTCTCTCACCTGAATTATAAATATATAATTCTTTATATATACAGTATATAAGATGCGACTTTGGGGTAGAATGCCCGCTCGGATCCGCTCTCCGGGGCAGAATAGCAAAAAGCAATACAATCATATATGCATCAACCGCTGCATGATTTTCTATTATTTTCGTATTTTATCACTCTGTTTTAATCTTTTAATTATTTATTTATATTTATTTAAGAAAAGCATACTATCCTAACCGCGACACAATGGTTGTTCAAGAAAAAAGTGTTTGTGGGACGACCTCAATAAAACTCTTACCATAAGAAAAGAAGAAAGTGATTAATATTTTGTTTGCAGTTTTGTGTTCAAGTCTTTTTAATTTTTTTTTTTGATATGTCATTTATAATGGTCTGCTCATAGTTGTTTTAGGTCTGTCAATAACAACATCCTAAAATATCATTCTCATCAAAAATAAAAACGAGTTTTGACAATTAAAATGAATGAAGTTTATGAGGTGAAGTCGGGCATTCACGAACGACAGCTCATAACAACAGTAAACGTGGCCTACTCTGTCGTGCCAAACAGAGCCTAAGTTGCTTAGGTGGAAATCTAGGAGAGAGAAATAGCTTGGGTGGCAAATGAATATATATTTTTCATTAAAGATATTAGTTAAATTTCGTTGGTGCACTTAGGTCGTAAACAAAATAATTAAATTTTAGAGATTAAAATCTTAAAATAAAAAAATGAGTCTAATTTCATAAACTTAGTTAAGGTAGGATATGAAATCCATATTTAGCCTAATTTAGTATCAATCTTACATTGTTAAGGTTTTGGTGCTTTTTTTATGCCCTTAAATTAGAAAATTCTATGTCTTCGCAGTGATGAGCTCGCCCTAGACCAAAAGATCAATGTAAGAATAAGGCTTCGGTTTGGCTTGGCGTTTTAACGCCGGTGGAGGGTGCAGACGCCAACGCGCGGTGGGTAAACAAATAGTCCGCCGCGCGTTTGCCGCGTCTGCTCCCGCGTGCCCCTGAGAAATGCGCCCATTCTATCCGCCGGCCCTCACCTCTAGTTCGATCCGCCACACCAAATGAAGCCTAAGTTTTCCTTTGTACCTACCAGAAATTTTTGGGCCCATGACCCGGCCATGCGGTCTGCTTGGGCCCGGGGCGGATCCTGAGGGTGCCCGAGGGACACTGACCCCTCATTATTTTTCAAAATATTTAGTGTATTTGGATTTCTCTCATCGAGGCAATGAATTTTGACTATTTATACGTCAAAAACAGTGATCAGATGAGAGAGAAATAACTTTGATAAGATGAAAACGCTCAAAAATAAATTTGAAGGAAGTTGATGACTAATCCCCAATGTTAAAATTTTTAGAACCTGGTGACACATTCAAAAAAAATTTTATGCACCCCCATTATCAATTTGTGCACCCTCATTATTAATTTTTTGAATCCAATACTGACTTGGACACAATGAAAATGCACATATTTATGATGCCCAAAGTGCACCTTTTGGTTTACGATGCGGACCTAACACAGTGCACAAAATGCAACATTTCAATGATCCCGGATGCCTAAAGCCAACGTCCAGGCACTGGTTTTATCATTACTAGTCATTTAGTGGATGCCATAAATGTACTCACGGAAATTGATTTTATCATATTTTTATTTGTTATGCATTATTAAAATTGATTAAATATATATATTTGAGCTATTATTTAATCTAATATTTATGCTCCTTTTACTCTTTTAGCATGGTTTTTTTTTGCTCAAAAATAGAGCAATGTTATAAGTACATCAATATTAGCTATTGTCAAGTCAATTTTAACTCAAAAAAATACTAAGGTTTCGTTTGATTCGGCGGTGACGGGACAAGCCGGCGGGTCCAGATGGAGGGCTCGAACTGGAGGGGGAGGGGAGGAGCTGCTCCAGACCGCAGGTTTTGCTCCTTTCTTCACGGCGTGGCAGATCCAGACGGAGCAAAAAACGCCGGAGGACGTTTGTTTACCCGTCGTACGACGACATTTGCTCCAAGCGCCCAGTGAAAACGGAGCGTCAAATGAAGCCTAACAACCCTAACTCACCTCCATTAAACACACACGAGTCTAATTCCCGTTTTTCGCTTCCGCCTATCACCGCTTCAAGCCGCGCACGAGCCCGAAGTTCCTCTCCTCCCGGTACATTATTTCGTCGGCGAAGGCGGTGATACAAATATAAAGGTGGAGATGGATCAATTTGAGATCATACAAGTATACTTTGATCGGTTTCTTCAAAAATATAATAATATTAGTGATATCCAACAAAATAAAATGAATAGAAAACTTCGGAAAATATTGGAACCAACAACAACTCAAACAAAAGAGTCACGATTAACTTTGAAAATTAAAGGGAGATCACATGGGAGAAAAAATATATATACAAAGATGACTATAAGTAAAAAAAAAATAGATTTTTCATTTTTTGAGCATGTTTTGATAGCTGAACATAAAGTAAAAGAGAGGTCTAAGAAATTTATTGCAAGAAAAAATCTAAATAAAAAAGATTTCTTGAATATATCAAAAAAAAAATTCTTACATTACTAGTCATTTAGTGGATGCCATAAATGTACTGGGAGTTGGGATGTGGTTACCGAGTATTAAGTCAAGCCTTGAATATGAGTAATAATTGGATGAAAATACGTCAAGATCTATCGAAAGAAATTAAGAATAATCACTATTGTACACTAACATATATGAGAATACGAGATTAACAGAGTTGTCTGCATCTTTGAAATGCACTTCTTCTCTGGCACAACTTGACAAATAGATGACGATGCCGGACATAAGATTAGGATTTCATCGCGTTACAATGTGTCAGTTGTACATTTCTCAAAATTTCAGTCATTCACATTTCTATCACTACATTTGGCCTCTCTAACGGCTAGGAAAACTATTTATATTTGTTTTGTCAAAAACAACAACAATCACTTCATTTAATTATTAGTCTTCAAGGATTGTTCACTTCCGTCAGTGATCAGTATGTGGATGAGATATCACACAGACGAATGAGATTTGAATTATAAGTCAAGAGGAGGAAATCATTAATTTGGCAATCCTTAAGGTATGCATGTTTTCATATTGTTATTTATAGTCAATAAATATTTAGTTTCCCAGCATAATGTCTCATTTTAACTTTTAATCTTTCAACACAAAATCTCATGTAGGTGTTGAAGTCGTTTATGCACTGGATTTTCATTATTACATATGATTTTAAAACAAATGTTTAAAATGTTCAAAATTTGGATCTATATTTTATATGTCGCAAACTTGCAATTGTTTCGTATATACGCAGAACTATGAAATATTTGTGGCGTTTTGGTTGCCCAACATTTTATTTGAATTTTGGTGTTGTCATCTCTATAAAAATTAGAGAGCCAACTATTGATTACACTGTTTTCATTTTTTGTAAAAACAATTTTGGTGCGTAATAATTTTGGGCGCGAAAATATCATAAGGAGAGAAAGTACATTGACATTTTGGTGTGTCAATAATGATTTTAAAATTTAATGTGCCAATAACGTGTTGGTGTGAAAATAAAATAAGAGTAATGTTAAAAGCACCCCGTATTTGCTATTGGCACACCAAAAATTTAGCCAAATACTCTTAAAAACCCTAAAATCCAAAATCCTTTTCTGTTTACCCGCACTCCATCCCGACGCCGCCTCGTGTACGCCGCGCCTTCAATTCCCCCTTGCGAGCTCGTTGCCCTTCTCCGTCGCCGCCTCCACCAGATCGCCGTTCGCCGGGCTCCAGGTTGGCCATTCGCCGAGCTCCTGGGTCGACATTGCCGCAACCGGGCTCCGTTCGCTGGGCTTCGTGTACGCAGCTCCTCCCTCGCAAGTTCTCTGGCCTTCTCCACCGCCGCCCCCTCCAGATAGAAGGTTTCTCTGCCGATTTCAGAGGTTGGCCTTGCCATTGCCCTATTTGCATTTCTCTGCATTTCTATCTTTCTTCCATTTTAGTAATGTTTGAGTAATTATGTTGGCTAATACCATTTCCTTGGGCTGTAGATAGACTGGAAAGTCTAGGCTTTGCAGACTATTGTTTTCATTATTCTACTTACTTTAAAAACAATTTATAGTTGACATTATCTATTTAGAAAGACATCATCATGACCTATAGTTATTTGGATGCATTTGATTGTTAGCATAAATAGACTGTAGTTGAATTTTTTAGTGTCAAACATACACTTTATAGTTTATGCTTCAAAGATGTTTATTTCATGCCTTTAATCTTTATATAATAATTCAGATAGAAAGAGTTAAATTCAATAAACATGATGATTCTTTATAGTTTATGCTCCGGAGTGCTCATAAATTTTTAATTACAGGTGAATGGATATGAAGGTCATTTGGATATATTTACAGGCCTAAAACTAAGATGATTGACGTAGACAATTGCGATTAATGTTCTATTTTGTTCTCTTAGTGTAACATATATTGTATTTTTGGAACATATTGCGATTACATTTTGGAAGCATGATTAGTTATGTCTTTTGCAAATATAAAATAATTTATGGTTTTAATCTGTATTTAATAGTTAATTTTTAGTGTGCATTTTAAATTTTTTTGGTTTTGGTGTGTTAATAACCGGATGGTGTGTAAATATAATTTTTGGTGTGTTAATAACATTTGACTTTCAATAGCCAATCATGAAGTGCTTTTAACATTACCCTAAAATAATCTTGTTTGTCAATAAAATTTAGTTGTCAATAGCGAAAATTAATGTGCTTATAACACTACTGCAAAAATATCACTGTCATAGAATGTAAGCTTGTCACGATAAGTCGATAATGGTTATGACCGATCGACCAAAAAAAAAACTAGTTTTGAACATAAAAGTGGATGAAATCCTTTAGGTGAGGCCGGGCATTCACGAACAACGTCACCACCTTCACGAACATCCCAACAACAACTGTTTATACCAGCAGGCCGCAGAAGCCACTAACAGCTACAATTCTCCGCATTTCAACTGGCAGCGTAGCTGGCATCCCGGACCGTGTACAAAAATTCCTCGAAATATAAAGGGCTAGGGTTGTTGCAGCTTGCATGAAAGTAATTATGCGATAATAATCATCTCATATAGAAATAATTGTCATCATAAATATATGAAACCTATTGTGTGTCGGGCTGTCGGCCATGCCCACACCATAAAGCTTACATCAATATCTTCTACATATTTATATTTATGAACACATTTTCATCTGATCCAATCAACACTGTATATATCTTCTATTATAATAAGGAAGAAGTTGTAATTGTTGCAATATTTAAATTTGTCAAATATAGTTTTATTTTATTTTTAACTTTAATGACTTAGGTGGCGTTTGGTTAGGCTTTTTGCCTGTGGTGCGGTGGAAACGCGCCGCTATTTTCAGCATAAGTAGCGTTTGGCGCGGCATATTTTAAAAACGGCGTTTTTGGATTTCCGCAGTTTACTCCATAACCCGATCCGCAAGAAATTTCTGCGTTCCGCCGCAAAAGCTCTCGCCGAATCCCTTGGCGCTCCCGACTCCCTCGCTAGCGGACCACCGGATCTCCACCGCGCAGTTCTTGCCGAATCCCCGGCGCTTTCTAAGGCTCGGCTTCGACAGCTCCCAACACTCCTCCGATTTCTTCGCTGAACGTGACCAGAGCCCACAACGCCACCGCAACTGCCAGCCATGTCCGCTTCTCCCTGCGTCTTCCGCCCACGACCAGCCACATCTATGCGCCATAGAGCACAACCCCTCCTCCGACAGTTTCTGCAACCGTCTGGCCCGTTGGTTCCGCCTGTCGTGGAAGAAAAGTTCGATCTCTGTTAGTTCATTTTTTTAATTGAAGCCCTATAAAAGGGTTAAGTATCCGGAAGAAAAGTTCGTGATGAATGCAAGAATTTTTTTGGTGTGCCTGCTGTTGCTTCCGAGGGGAGGATTGACATTGCGATAATTTTTCGTTGTTGAAATGGGTTATTGCTGCTTGTGTTTGATTCCCATTTGAGAGTAGGTTTGTTGTTGATTTTTTTTTTTTGCTGCTTGCATTCTACCCAAACAACTTTTTGGAAACTCCGTTTTGTAAACTCTGTTTCACCCAAACAGTTTTTTAACAAAACTCTGTTTTCCAGAATCAGCACTTATTCCATCAGCAACAGTTCATCAGCAACTTTCCATCAGCAACAGCCCAACCAAACAGACCCTACTTCATTTGGTGGTGCGGTGGTGGGAGCAGCCGGCGGGTAGAACTGTCGGGCTTGAACTAGAGGGGAGGGATTAAAACAGAATTGTCTGGCGGCTTTTCCTCCTTGCTGTGAGAGCAAACGCCACCGAAAAATATTTGTTTTCCTGCTGTCCGGCAGCATTTGCCCCAAACGCGAGCCAGAAAACGCTACTGATAGGATTCCCCATGGGTTTTTCGGAAAAGAGCCAAAGAAGCCAAGCACCCGCGCAAAGGGGGCACGCAAGCGCAACACGCCTGCACCTTGTTTGTGTTGCTCGAAGCATCCGGATGGGGATCTAGGTGGAATCCCCTACCCGTTGCCCCTAGGTGGGTATAAATAGGCAAACCCTTAGGAGTTACTACGGGTATGGGTTAACCGTCTACCTGACACGACCCATTAAGCCTCCGAACCCGTTAATTGTCCAAATATACACTAACAATCTCCTCTTATATTTGTGACAAATAACGTATACGTTTCGGAGTGCAGAAAGTGGAGAATATTAAAATAAATTTCCGACTTAACACATTACCATAAGAGTTAGCACAGTTTTTAAAGAAAACATAAACATGAATTTTAAAAACAATAACATAATACATGCAACGAAAAATGTGCTACTCAACAATAAATAAGTCTGGAAAAACAATAAAATGACTACAGATAAACGTGTAACAATTCTACTCAGAGAGTAGATCATCATCATCTATGTCAAAATCCACTTTCTCTCCTCCATCTTCACCAGTGCCTGCAAGGAATTTCATGAGTCAGACTTTATGAATTCATAAACATATGCAGTGACGTATCAAAGTAAACTAGCTCTACCTAAATGAGCTTAGTACTTGTAGCAGTAGTGAAGTAACACTGTCAGCATCTCTATCCAGTCTAGCTAGGACCAGTCAGGTTTTGATTTTAATAAATCAAACGTTGTTATCTTACTCATTAGTGACCACTATGTGCCTTGTCATATGACTTGACACACCGTTATTTGCAACATTATCAAATATGGAATAATGTGCTATAATCACAAATGTTGGATTAACTCATGCAACGACTTTCTATTCCCAGTTGAATAATTCTCAAATCAGCTTACAATGAGAAAGATGTTAAGTCATCCGGTGTGGAATGACTAGCATCTAACCATCTTGGGCTTTCATCAAGAAATTATTTGGGGTTTTCAGTCTATTATTAGATGCTTGAATGTTGTGACTCTAGGTTCTTACCTTAAAACATAAACATTGGAGGAAGTTTCATATTTCTATGAACTTTAATCTCATCTCCCCCGATGTTTTAATTGTGAGAACTCTATTTAAGCCATTTGTTAAGGCGTCTGCAACATTATCTTTTGACCTCACATCAACGAGGTTCACAATCCCTTGACTCGTAAGGGAGGTCAATCAGGCTTGCTTCATCCGGAGTTGCCTTCTTTTGCTGTTGAACAAAGTGTTCGTAGCAATCGTTTTAGTAGCCTGATTATCGCAGTAAACTGCAACAGAACTCAACTTTAGGCTCGACAATGGAATGTCCATCACCAAATCTCTTATCCACTCGGCTTCTTCTCCCGCTGAAGCTAGAGCGTAGAGTTTGGATTCCATAGAAGATAGTGCAATACATGATTGCCTCTTGGACTTCCAGGCTACAGCTGCTCCTCCTAGTATGAATATAAATCCACTAGTGGACTTGCTGTCATTTAATTCTGAGCACTATGATGCATCAGAATATCCTTCCAACACTGAAGGATGACCATGATAACATAAATCATACTTTTGGGTGTGCTTTAGGTATCGCATCAGCCTATCGAGGGCATCCCAATGGTCTTGGCTAGGATTACTAGTGAACCTGCTCAACATGCCGACCGTAAAGGCTATGTCAGGTCTTGTGCAGACCATAACATACATGAGACTACCAATCAGTTTAGCATAATCTGACTGTCGAATCGCAGCTCCATCATTGGGCTTCAAGCGATTATTATAATCGTAAGGTGTCTCCACTGCTCTACGTTCACTGTATCCCCACGTGTCCAACATGGACTTTATATAGTGGCTTTGACTTAGGGAAATGCCATTTTTCCCAAAGCTCACCTGCATGCCTAGGATAGTCTCAGCTACACCTAGGTCTTTAATGCTAAACTCCTTCATTAGTTCTGACTTAACGTCATCCACTACGGATTGATCAGAACCAAGAATCAGCATATCATCCCCACACAAGCATATTATAGCGACTTTGTCCGATCTATGACGTATGTAAAGACATTTATCCGAGAGACTCGACATGAATCTCATGTTCCTTACACTATAGTCAAACTTCTCATGCCATAATTTTGGTGCTTGTTTTAGTCCGTATAGCGACTTGATTAACTTACAGACCTTATTTTCGTGACCGTCTACTATGAAGCCTTCAGGTTGGCTCATGTATATTTCTTCGGTCAGATCTCCGTTCAAGAACGCAGTCTTAACATCCATTTGATGAACAATAAAGTTCTCAATAGACGCAATACCAAGTAGGATCCTAATGGTTGCTAAGTGACACACTGGTGAATATACATCAAAGTAATCCACCCCACTAACTTGTGTGAAACCTTTAGCCACCAGGCGTGCTTTATACTTAGCTACGCTACCATCAGGATTGAGTTTCTTTTTCAGAATCCACTTACACCCTATAGTTTTAGCCCCTCTTGGCTTATCAACTAACGTCCAGGTGTTGTTCTGAAGTAGAGAATTCATCTCTTCATCAATGGCTTCTTTCTAGAGTAGTGAATCCCTTGATCTCATCGCATCCTTATAGGTGGATGGATCGGCCTCAACGTAGTAAGTGACAAAGTCACTACCAAAGGTTTTGGGAGTTCGCACTCTCACCGAATTCCGTCTAGACTCTATGACACTACTGTCTACCGGGACTGAATAGGAGGTGCTCGGTACTGATTCAGGGTCTTCCTCAGTAATAGTTGTTTGCATACCTGGGATTGTCAGGTTTTTATCTTTAAGGAACTTATCCTCAAAAAACACTACATCCCTTGATTCAATAATTATATTATTAGACAGGTCTAAGAATCTATCTACAGCACTATCTTCAGCACAACCTAAGTAGACACACGTGTTGGTCCTAGGTCCAAGTTTAGACCGTCTAGGGTTAGAGACCCTGACATAGGCTATGCAGCCCCAGGTCTTAAGTCTAGTTATTGTCGGGGGTCTCTTAAACCAAAGCTCGTAGGGTGTGATATCTAACTTAGCATGAGGTACTTTGTTCAGAATGTTGTTTGCAGTTAAAACTGCTTCTCCCCAATAGGCGGTAGGCATGCCAGCAGTGAGGAGCATAGAGTTTAACATTTCTGTCAACGTTCTATTCTTTCTCTCGGCTATACCATTCGATTGGGGTGAGTAAGGAGCAGTGGTTTCTGCTATGATCCCTTGAGAGGCAAGGAAACCGGAACTCACTGGACATGTATTCTCCTCCTTTATCACTTCTAAACCTCTTAATTCTCATGTCTAGTTGGTTCTCTACCCTGGTTTTGAAAAGACAGAATTTTTCAAACGCTTCATCTTTAGTTTTAAGAAGATAGATGTGACAGAATCTAGAGCAGTCATCTATAAATGTGATCACATATGTCTGAATGTATAAGCTCTAGCGGTGTTGTGCTCCTAGTAACCACACTAAAAGGTTTTCTAGTGATCTTAGTCTGAGCACACACGTCACATTTCTCAGGCGGTGACTTAGTGTCTAATGTGATCTGGTGAGTTCTAGCTATTTGGAACATCTTCCTATAGTTCACGTGTCCTAGTCTCTCATGTAGAGTCTTAGGGCTAACTAAGTTTGTTTGTGTTGAGAGTAATTTGCCAGCAGGACACGTGTGTGTGGGACCGACCCCGTGGCTTTCCCCATCGCGTTCCTGGTCTGGGTGTTGACCCCGGTGGGTCCTCTGTGGCGGAATATCCCCGCGGTCCTGTGGTTGGGATTAGTCCCACATCGCCCGCAACGCCTGCTCCTCCGTGTTTATGTACCCCGCCACCCTTCATCTCAACACCTGGGTTTTGAGATGCGATATGGGTTGGCGAGTTCTCACATGGTATCAGAGGATGGTTGTCCTGCTGCGGGGGTGTGTTGGAGTAATTTGCCAGCAGGACACGTGTGTGTGGGACCGACCCCGTGGCTTTCCCCATCGCGTTCCTGGTCTGGGTGTTGACCCCGGTGGGCCCCCTGTGGCGGAATATCCCCGCGGTCCTGTGGTTGGGATTAGTCCCACATCGCTCGCAGCGCTCGCTCCTCCGTGTTTATGTACCCCGCCACCCTACATCTCAATACCTGGGTTTTGAGATGAACTGTTGGGTTGGCGGGTTCTCACAGTTTGAACTTGTTGAACTAACTCGTTTGCTAGATTTAGTCGGTACATCTTATTTTGGACGTATGCACATCCAAAATAGTGTGAGTTAACTGACAGTGTTACTCTACCGCTACAAAAAGTAAAAGACATACCAGCATCACATAATAAACTTATAGACACTAAGTTAGCAGCTAGAGAAGGAATAAACTTAATATTTTTAAAAGTTAGAGTCTTACCTGAGGATAGCAGCAGCGTTGCATTCCCCACCTTCAAGACGTCAGCTGTCTCGCCATTTGCAACTGTAACAGACTCTTTTACAGTAGTGAGCCCTGTCATAAGATCAGCATTGTTGCAAACGTGGCACGTCGCCCCCGAATCCAAGTACCACTCCGTGCTGGCCTTAGCGTTTCCGACCATCCCAACAAAATCGGAAGACTCAGCTAGACTAACCATATTGGCTTGGTTGCCATCCTGTGGTGCTTTGGTTCTTTCCCATTTAGGGAGCCTGCAATCAGATGCGCTGTGCCCCCACTTGTTGCAGTTAAAACACTTGCCCTTGAACTTTTTGGCGCGTTTGCTAGGGCTTGCAACCTGTGAGCTACCATGAGAGGGTCTGGTCCTCTTAGGGTTCGGCACGCGTTTAGAACTGAGAACCATGTTAGCCGCAGCCTTCTGCTTGCTAACAGTTTCTAAAGCGTGTCGAGTCCTATTCTCATCCTCAATGCGAATAAATCGCTTGAGGTCATTGAGACCGACCTGCATTTTCTTGCGGTACATTTCAGTTTTAAAGTTGTACCATGTAGACGACAATTTAAAAATAATCGTGTCAGCAACAAAGCTGTCTGGCAGGGTAATATTCTCACTATGTAAAGAATCTACTAAAGCTTCAAAATCTGATACCTGAGGGAGAATCGCCTTCTCCTCTTCGAACATGAAGGAATGGAATTTGTCCACCAGGTGCGCCTTGGACAGATCCTCCTCTTGCCTGAAGTGCTCCTCCAGTGCTTCCCAGATTTCCTTGGCGGTCTTCATCTTGATGTACGCCTTCGCCAGGCTGGAGGACAGACAGTTCAGCAGGTAGTCGCGGCAGAAGTCCTCATCAGCAATCCACTGAGCCTCTGCTTCAGTCCCCATAACAGTAGCACGATCAGACTGAACAGTGTAGAACACGTTTAGATACTTCATTCTGAATTGGGTGTTCAGCTTCCAATCGGTAAACTCGATCGCCGTGAATTTTTTCAACTTTATCATGGGCACCGGAGACGAGAAGTTGCTTCCCTTCATCATTTTGTATCACGTGTCTAGGTTCCAAACAGATCAATTTATGCACTCCCTTAATAGGTTTGTTCTCCAACCTTGCAACACTCTTTCTAAATGTCAAGGATCCACCAAAGTATTTTAGATTTTTGATGCAAATATGGAGATAATAATTTGATCCAGACTTCCTCCCAAGAAAATCCAAAATCAACCCTCCTGAACTGCTTTTCAAGTCAGGATTTTCTCTGCCGGCTATCTCCAAAATCGATGGAGGAGGTAGCTGTCGATCCTGTTCAACTTTCTCCAAAGTGCTTGCTGGAAGTTTTGACAGGATGAATGATGGAGTGCGGCTCCCAACCCTCTTTTCCAACAGCCCGACGACGGAAAATTTATTGTAATCGGCGGTTTAAGTGAAAACCTTTCTTCTTTACAGGCGGCGGTTCCTTCTACTCCGATGCAGCAACGGCGGCATTTATCGAGAACGATCGTGCCCTATTTCTTCCTCCACGATCGAAAGCAGCGGCGGCAGAACGATCTGGACGACGGGATTCTATTTCTTCCCGACTGCAGAGGCGGGTTTCGCACAACGTTAGCGATAATCTCTTTGTCGTTCGATTCCGGCGGCGATAGCTTGACCTAACAATCAATTCACACAGAGGAGCGGCAACCACGCACAGGAGCGGCGGACGGCCACAGCTTGTTCTTGCAGTCGGCGACGGAAAAAATGATTCCCGATCGAAAACCTAAATGCAGCGGCTTGTCTCTCGCGTGAACGAAGGCGGCGAAAAAGAAAACGAGCGCAAACTGCTTCGTCGGCCTCCGATTCCAGGCGGGGAAATCCACCGATTCACAGAAATTGGGAGCGGTTACGGGAGACGGGACGAACGAGCAATGGGGGCAGTTACTTCGAGTTTGTTTGTGTTGCTCGAAGCATCCGGATGGGGATCTAGGTGGAATCCCCTACCCGTTGCCCCTAGGTGGGTATAAATAGGCAAACCCTTAGGAGTTACTACGGGTATGGGTTAACCGTCTACCCGACACGACCCGTTAAGCCTCCGAGCCCGTTAATTGTCCAAATATACACTAACACACCTCACGTGCGCAAGCGCTAGCTCCCCGCGCGCCCATGCGGCACGCGCACGGGAGCTCCCCGCGACCGCGCGCAGTGCGTCCAAGAACAATAAATCTCGAGAGGGCAGGTCAAGGCCTTATCTGGGAGTAGATAGGATAAAGTCAACTGGTCCTTGGGTGAATGCTCAGTATAGAAAATCAAAAAGTTTTTTACTATCGCCTCAATCTCAAGCATCATTGGGATCAAATTTTTGTAAACATTATTTATGAAATAAAATGGACTTTTACTCTATTCATTTCTATTGATTTTCTGATCGCATTCATCGAACCAAAAAGTAAATCTTTGTTACTAATGTCAAGTGCTCTTTTTTACCGCCGACGGTAGCAACATGAACATTAAATTTTCTATTCTCATCTTCTCTTCATTTTAAATCACAAAATATTTAAAAATCTTTATTCACCTCACCCCCCACTCTAAGGACGCATGCAGATCTAACACATGTCACTTGGCATTCCACATTCTTTGCTTATAAATTGGTCACCTGCATGTAGGCGTGCACATTAAGACCGGACAGGGACCGGTCCCAGTTAGGACCGGTCCGGGATCCCTGTGTAACACCCCTATCCGTCGCATAGCATATAGCAGTAGGTCCGGCCGGGGCCCGACGCCATATACTACGGACAGACCGGTTGGTTACGCGTTGAAACCATTCAACCAATCACCACGTCCTACACAACACCTAGCGGAAGCAATTTTAAACAGTTGCAAAGAGAACAAGAACCCTGCTACAAAGCATGAATGTCCACTACAAACTCAGGAATGTAATCATACACAAAAGAGAACTGGCCTTAAGGCCTTACATTGTTCACTTAACAAAATAGTGTTTTCATACTTCGGCTCGCAGGCCGGCCATACATGAAAAACGGGAAAGAAACATAAGCAGTAAGGCCTTCGAGGGCCGGCACAGCAACAAGGGCTTTAGCCCGCTATTTCCCGCTCTGCTCCGCAGCACCTGCAAGCCACAAACCACCGCCCGGTGGCAAACAATAGCAACGGTCAGCAATGCTGATCAAATTATAACGATCCCGCCCCCACACTCGGGGCGGCAATGCTTTCCCTGCACTTTATTAGTATAGGCAATTATATAAAGTATTTGCACTTCACCACAGGCGTAGGCTCCCACGGCCACACACCCCGTGCACTCAGGGCACATTCTTGGCGAACCGGCCAACGTCACGTCAATTCAAGCCATAGACGTTCCCAATCCACCACCGCCTCTTGGACGGTCATCCATATGAGCATTTTGCCTTCCTGGCCTTGGTCACGGTAATTTAAGCCATAGACCGCCGAAGACCCTCATCCATGCCAACGGTCCTACCAAACGACATAGACCGGGTACGGTTCCGCCTGACCCGTGCTCACACCGCAACGACAATTTAAGCCATATGCGCGGGCCAAGACTCACCGAGTCCTGTTTCCACCACAATAATCACATAACCTGGTTATGTTCACGTTGGCTCCCCGGCCACCGTGTTGGCAAAACCCGCTTTTGCCCAGTTTTCCGGGTGCACCTTGGAGTTAATCTCCAAGGCTCCCTGATGCAATCTACCACGTAGAAAACCCGAAAAACGCCCAAACACCCGGAGTCTTCCCCGGTTCATATGCAATGCAACATCACCGATCCGGCTCTACTTGTCCGGATAGGCTTCACACACAATGCCTATGTCCGTTTTCGCATACGGACTCTACACAAGGGGGACTTTACATATCTACCCCAAGGAACGCTCCAACTCTTCGCTCACTCGCGAGAGAGGGCTCCCTATGCAAAGGAAAAGAGGGCTTCACATGCCCAATGATGAGAAATCGTTACCCTTGCATTCTTCCGCGGCGCCATCGAAAACTATATGGTTGGAAAGCACCGCAACGGCGTCGCCTCCGCGGATCTGGACTCGAATCGCGATTCGGAGCTCCGAAGCTCTTCCGGCGGCCGGATCTTGGACTCCTCCTTCCTCCTTGCTCTCCCTTCTCTCTAACTTTTAGAGAGAGATTGGCCAATGGAAAATGGGTTTCTAAACCCTATTTCCCGACTATAACCACCCAGGAGCAGCCCCCCACCGTCGGATCCAAAGCCAAGGAAACGAACGGCCCGGATTAAGTCCAAAATCATAAAATCTGGGCCGAACACGGGTTGGCACACGGCCGTGTGCCTGGCCGTGTAGCTCATTCGCCGTCTCGACCAAGATTGAAAACCAGCAACACGGCATGTGACACGGCCTCCAACACGCCCGTGTCGCCTGCGACACGCCCGTGTCGGGACCCGTGTCACGCCCCCCGTGTGCAATTTATCAACACTTCGCAGTCAGAGAGGTACACGGCCTGGTGACACGGCATCACACACGCCCGTGTCAAACTAGACACGCCCGTGTTCGTGCCCGTGTCATTACCCGTGTACCCAACCGCACAGCCCAGGGGTGACACGGCCTGGGACACGCCCGTGTCCTAGGCCGTGTTCCACCACACGACCATCGTCGACCTGAACTGGTCGACGACACGGCCAGCTCGACGGCCCGAGCTCGACACGCCCGACACGGCCTCCGACACGCCCGTGTCGGGGCCCGTGTCACCTGCACCAAAATCTGTCTTAGCCAAAATCGATCCCCGTCGCTCCTACAACATTTTGGGGTATTACACCCTGACGGTCCCCTATTTTAGGGTAAAAACCGGTCCCGGTCCGGGACCGGTTTCCGGACCGGTCAGGACCGGAAAGAGGTTAGCGACTCTTTTAAAAGAGCCGTTAACGGCACTTTTATAAAAGAGCCGTTCGGCTCTTTTTTAATTAATAAAAATTATTTTTTAATTAATAAAAATTATTTCTCTCACTCTCTCTCACTCGTATAGTCGTATTCGTATTAACTATTAAATGGCTTCCTCCTCCATGTCGGCGTCCTCCTCAGCGTCCGTCGATTATGAGATCGTTGAGCACCGACATAAAGCGGCGGTCTGGGATAACTTCGATAAAGTGTGGGTCGGCGGCGAAATTAAGACGAAGTGCAAACTTTGCGCGAAGCTTATGGCCGCTAACAGTAGCAACACAACGCTCGCCCGACACAACAAATCGTGTCTTTCCAAACAAGCCCCGTCGGAGGCCAACCAAGCTCAAATTTCGACGACCGGGCACATTTGGACGTATGACCAAGCTCGGCAACAGCAGCGACAGATGGAGAATGTCATCAAAAGTGGACTTTCGTTCAACCACTACGACAACGACGAGATGACGTCTTACATACACGAAGTACTCCAACCAAAATATCAACAGGTAAGTCGTACTACAATTCGATGTGATGCTTTACAAGCTTACCTGCAATCGAAATTATATTTACAAAATTATTTTGAAACATTCGACGGTCGAGTTAGTTTAACGAGCGACGTTTGAACTAGCGGTTTAGTTGATGGACTTTCTTATATTTGCATACCTTGTCACTGAGTCGATCCCGATAGTTGAGAATTAAATAAACGTATAATTTGTTTTGAAGGTTTTGAATATCCGCACACCGGTAAAGCAATTTATCAGGTGATTATTAAGTGTATTAGATATTTTAAAATAAAAGATAAAATTTTAAGTATTTCGTTTGATAACGCCTCGAATAATAATATGGCTATTAAATATTTGATTAATGATCTAGAACATATGTTAGATGGTATTTTTTTTCATATACGTTGCGTATGTCACGTTCTTAATTTAATTGTGCAAGATAGTTTAACTTTTATGAAAAATTATGTTATTAAAAAACGTACTATGTTACGAGTTATTTATAGTTCAAAACGACGAAAATAAGATTTCAAAAAATTTGTTATAGCACAGGGTAAAAATTTTTTGGGTCCATCGTATGATATGCCGGTACGATGGAATTCCACGTACAAAATGTTAAAACGGGTTTTGTCACAAAAATCGTTATTGATAGAATTTTATAATAGTGTAGAAGAAGCACATGATTTAGATGCGTGCGATTGGGCCGTAATCGAAGATTACGTAAATTTATTAGAAAGTTTTTATCGGGCAACAGCTACTTTATCTGGAGTTTATTATCCTACTAGCTCGCTTGTTATTGAAAATTTTTTATTAATTACTGAAATGTTTAAAACTTATAAAATTAACCCAATGTGGCGTCCGTTAATATTAATAATGGAGACAAAGTTTTTAAAATATTATACGCATATGCCACCTATGTTTTCTTGTGCTGCGGCTTTAAACCCTTTAATGGGTGTAGACGGTGTTGAAAATTTTATAGAGAAAATTAATCGAAATTTAGAGTTAAACGAATCTTCTAGTGATTTTCAAAACATTAGTATTTCAAAATTTAATTCTGATTTTACTCGCATATATAATTATTACGATCAACTATATGGATTGCGACCTCGCGAGGAATCCACCGCCCCTCGAACAAAAGATATTTTAAAAAATAGATTTTTAGAATTAGTTTCGAAGAAAAAACAACGAACTTCGAGTACTTTAAACGAATTAGGTTTAAATAGCAAAACACAATTTCAAGATTTTATGATCGCGAACGAAATTGAAAATTTTGATATTTTAAAATGGTGGAAAATTAAATCTAATAATTATCCTATTTTGGCTTTAATGGCTCGTGATTTACTAACCATCCAAGCTAGTACAGTAGCTTCGGAGTCTGCGTTTTCTTTGAGTGGCAGGATTCTGAACGAGCGAAGGAGCCGTTTGACCGAAGAATCTTTGGAGATTTGCATTTGCTACAATGACCATTTGGATGCTTTGAGGAGGAGACAACACGTCTCGTCAATTGAAGACAGCGAGTCTGAAGTTGAAGACGAGCTTAATAACTTAAATTTGGGAAGCGCCGCAGAATAATGACGTTTAAGTTGAAGACTAGTTCAAACTCAAAAGCGACGCCGGAGTTGAAGACGAGTCCAAGGCTCAATTCCAGATTTTGAATTTGTATTTTGTATTATAATTTCAATTTTAATGATAATGTTTGTAATTTTAAATTTGTATTTTGAATTTATTATTTGTAATTTGTATTTTTATTTTGTAGTTTAATTTCAAATTTAATAAAAAATTTTATTTATCTTAAAATTTTTCATTTCAATTTTCAAATTATTACATGTTATTATTTATTTAAATTATTAAAAATGAAATAATAAATTAATATATAAAAAATATACTTAATTTAATGTTAATATATGTTATTATTTAATTTAATAATATATAAAAAAAATTAATTAAAATACTTAATTAAAAAACCGGTCCCGGTCTGGGACCGGTTAGGACCGGTCCTTCCGGTCCCAGTCGGTCCCGATTTTCAAAGGAAAAACCGGTCCCGGACCGGGATCGGTTTGGGCAGGACCGGTTCGGGACCGGTGTCCCAAAAGACCGGTCCTGCCCAGGACCGGTCCCGGACCGGGACCGGGGTCTTTATGTGCACCGCTACCTGCATGTTAAATAAAATTTCCTATGCTTTGCCGTAATTCTTTTGGCAAGTACTGGCTCCCCGTCTTCTTCATCCTGGCGTCTCGCACCGTCTCTTCTACAAAGGCACATAAGAATGCAGCCGACAGGTTCAATGTTGGAGGCGAACTGGTTCAAGGACGCTTTGCTAAGGAAGACGTAAGCCTCAAAGTTGTTATCAACCTGAATATGAAAGGCTTACTAGACATTGTTCTTTCTGAGCTAACCAATATTCTGAGCAGAGAGGTTCTGGAATTTTTTTAGAATGCAGAAGTAAATGTCACAGTGAAAGTTATCAAATCTTCAGTCACCGGAAACAGTGTAAGGTTTTGCCTCAATTGATTTGCATACCGTGCACACCAAACCCTATCTATTCATGGGCGGGTTGTTCGTGGCTACCGCCACCCTTTGTTGAAGAAAACTCAAGTTAGGCGGGTAGCAAAGAAACTTCCCTAGAAGTCACTCATCTCGTGACTACTCCAGCTCAATTAAGCACGCTTAACTATGCAAATTTAAATCTTGAAATTAATAATCTTTTTAAGACAATTTTTATTTGTATAATGGATTTGTCTGCTTACAATTTTTTATTATTCACAATTTCAAAGAGATCCAATTTAGATATTCGTAGATGATTATGTTATTTGCAAAGAAGCATTAAAAAGAAGAATTTAGTTCTAAAGAAAACATCATGTCTTTTAGGATTTCTTTTTTCGATTTTAACTTTTTTTTAATCATTTCCATCATAATCTGAGACTTATGACATCAATTCATTGATGTCACAAAGCTCGTATGTATGTGATAGGGACAAGAGGCATAATTTCATCTTTGGATTTACATGAAGATCAGGTAAGGGCTCCCTCTTGTTCTAACTTCTAATTTCTTCAATTTTGATGCACGAGATGAAGTCTGGTTGGCCTGAGCATAGAAGATCGTCGGAGCAGTGCTGTTGTTGGTAGCTAGGTGTTGTATTCGATTTATATAGGGTTTTTCGGAATCATACGATCTCTTTTTCACGCACTTGCACTTCACATTTGATGCATAATTGTTTATATTTCACTTGATCAGTATCTGTACACTGTTGAAACCGAGAACTGGTTTTTGTGGAGTTCGAACCCCTGGGGAAGAGGTGGCCGCACACTTACTTCTCCTAGCAAGCTGGATTTACCGAAAACTTAGAACTCAAAACTGACCTAAGGCTCCAGCACGGATGTCTCACCACACACCCGAAAGATCTTAGAGCGTTTCCCTTCCTTACACAGTGCTGAGCTAAGGATACCTAAGAAAAGTGCAAAAAGATCTGGGAATTAGAGAATTGGAAAGCTTGTCTGCTGAGGTACCCCTTGGGTCTATTTATAGTTTTCTAAGTCTGACATGCAAATATAGTAGCTCCGTTGTTCTAAACAGTTATATGCAGCCAAAAGGAGGCCTGCTAACTGCGAAACTCCACTATTCTGAGGAGCTAAATACAGACCTAAATACATTTGACAGACGAAATTATATTGACCACATGATATCTACACCCCACTCATGGGGGAATCGAGACCAGCTCGCCACTCAACTGGGCGAATGCGGTCTGGCTCACGCAGCTCGCCTCTCTCTTTAGATGAGTGCAAGTCGGACTCCTGCGGCTCGCCTTCCCCTTATACGGATGCGGATCGACGATCTTGGTCGGATGACCACTTAGGCGAGTGCGGGCTGGCAAGCCGGCTCGCGCGGGCTGGCGAGCCGGCTCACGCGGTCTGCCCGCCTGCATGGCAGAGGCTGGTTGGCTGCCCCGTGGGCTCGCCCGCCTGTTGAACTGATGCGGGCTGGCTGCCCTGGCTCGTTCGCCCTCCTGGCGAATGCGGGCCGACTCGCATTGAGGGCCCCTCTTCTGCCTTGTTGTACCCACTCAATAAACACTTGGTTGTACATAATCCCCGCTCTTTTTGAGCTTTGCAAAGCTCAGAAAGAATCATCCAACCTCACGTATGTTCGGTGAGTGCTTGCCGAGTTGGAGGGAATCTTTCGGTGGGTCCCACCTTTGTGCTATAAATACACCACCAGGCTTCAAGGGAAAACCCCCCGTCCTTCTGTTTTTCTTTCCTTACGAACAACTGTAGCTGAGTGATGCCCATATCAAAAGAAATGTGCGCTCGCCTGGCGGCCGCGAGGGAGGGAACGCGGGAGCAGGTCATCGATGCCTCTCCTTGGCTGGCGCGAGGGTCGCTTAGTCCCGCCTTCAGGCCGAAGAAGGCGAAGATGATCAGACGATCTCCCTCGAATGATGCCCCTGCGTTTAGTTTGGCGGCCGGTGTCGAGGCCGTCCATGAGGTACACGGGTCGGTTGCCTGATATCATTGTCATTCCGATTTTGATTTTTTCCTTCTTCGCAGGAGACGCCTCGCGAGGACGAAGGCGGGGGAATGGAGCCGAGACACTCCTCCCCACGCGTGTCTGAGCGGGTAGCTAGCCCCACGACTATGGGACATGCCCTTCTCGCGGGCCTGACCGCTCTATCGACTACTGGTGAGTCGACTCTTTTCCCGCTTTCTTGCTTGCTCGCTCCTTACCTGATCCCTTGTTGCTGCTTCCATCCCATGGGTTGCAGACCCGCCTCGGTAGATTCCTCAGCTGTCGACCTTCCCCGGATGTGGAAAGTCCTCTGCGGCTCTTGAAGGCGGGCTCTTCTAGGGCCAGCCAAGTACTTCCCGCCCGCATACTGGCGCGGGGGATGTGCCGACCCCGGGTGAGTTTATATTTGCTTGTTTGCGACGGTTCACCTGGTTTTTCTGACTTTTGTTTTTCAATGTCATCTCGTCATCCGACGTTGATATCATTGAGGGGTACTCACCTCCCCCTTCCGCGGATCGCATCTCAGAATACCTAGGCAACACGCAGGATGTAAAGGAGATGAAGAGGCGGGTGACCCGGCTGTTCCATAAGCACTCCCTAATCCTGCGGAAGGTTTGTGATAGGGTGGACGAGGATAAAGCTGAGGCGAAGGAGCGATTCGCGATCCTGGAGGGCGTGAGGCTCCCGGAGGATGGTGACGGGATGACTTCTCCGGGAGTGCACATTACGCGAGGCTAAAGCACGTCACAGAACAGGTCGACCTTGCCCAAAGAAAACTGTTGGCGGTTCGCGAGTATTACTACCCTCACCTTCCGCCCCGTTCCGGGGTATGAGGGCGGGGTACGTGGAAGTGGATTCAATACTGACCCACCCACCCCTTCTCACTGTCGGCGTGCAAGCCTGGGTCGCACCTGTCTCAGGATTAACTTGTGCGACATAACTACGAACTTGTTATTTAATCTCGCTTTTGTAATTATTTGGGACTGCTCGCCCGCTCATGGGTCTATGCTTGTATATTATTTCTCTGTTGCTTGTTATTGTTTAGCTTTTTCTTAGGCAAATGCTGGCGAGCCGCCTTGCTTGACTGTCTCCTTCTTAGGCGGGCGCGAGCCGACTTGGCTCGCTCGCCTCTATGCCAGACGCGAGCCGGCTTGCCACGCTTGCCACTCTGGAGGACGCAAGCCAGCGTGGCTCGCTCGCCACTTGGGCAGACGCGAGCCAGCGTGGCTCGCTCGCCACTTGGGCGGACGCGAGCTAGTGTGGCTCGCTCGCCAATCCCCTGTTATCGCACAGTTCTTGTAGTGGGGTGACGAGTAGGGGGGAACTAGTGGCGGGCTTGGAAATCGAAGCGTCAAGGCACATTTTTGCTATCTGCACATTTCCCGCCGATGAGACGTTTTCCCTCCCTTTCTCTTTTTAAAAATAGGTCACGACCCTTCTTCCCACCTAGCACATTTAAAACCCTTTGTCTTCTTCCTTCCCTGCGATTCTCAGCCCGCCTTTCCTCGCGAGAACTTCAACGTCCCGCCTGAATAACTCCTTGCAAGATGGGAGGTAGCGGTGGCGATGCTGAGGGGGGGGGAGTGCGCATAGACCTTTTCCGCTTACCCCTTCTTCTCTGCCACCCTTGTCGAGAGAGAGTTCCTCACGGTGGTCAGCGACTTCATCCCGCCCAGGTTCCAGGCGAGGCGACCCAGAGAGAAGGAGAAGGTCAACGGCCTTTCTGACGTGGACCTCGCCATCCCCATCGCTCACTTCGATGCGGGCCTCTGGCTTCCCCTATGGCCCGAGGTCCAACAGATATTGAAGTACTTTGGGGTCGTCCTCAGACAGATGATCCCCAACTCAGTAGCTGTCGTGATAGGGTTTGTCTGCTTCCCGCGGGAAGAGCGGATCAAGTTCAGCCTCGCGGCCTTCCGCAAACTGTTCTCCTTCTGGAAGGACAAGGACGGCACAGCATACTTCTCCAACAACCTAAATATGACTAAGGGTAATATAGGGATAGACTAAAATTAATACAATTTTAAGATAAGTTTATTTCCATTTCCAGGATGATTTTCACCACACCTAAATCTGTCATGCTAAATTATCTCGTCAAAGAAACTTTCACGTCTTTCACCTCAGACTGATCAGTACCCAGAATTAGCATGCCATCATCAATGTACACGCATATAATTGCTACTTTATTTGAACTTGTTCTTACGTATAGACATTTATCTGATAAGCTGGATTTGAAATTCATGACTTTAACACATGTGTCAAGTTTCTTGTGTCATAATTTCGGTATTTGCTTCAATCCATAGACTGACTTAATCAACTTACAGACCTTGTTTTCTAGACTTTCTATGACAAACCCTTCATGTTGGTGTATATAGATATCCTCATTCAGATCTTTATTATAAAATGTAGTCTTGACATCCATCTGATAAACAGTAAAATGTTCAATAGATGCTAACGCGAGAAGAATTCTAATTGTCGCAATATGACAAACTGATGAGTAATATAAAAGTAGTCTATGTGACTCACTTGAATGAAGCCTTTTGCAACTAGACGTGTTTTGTATTTGACAATACTCCCATAAGGATTGCGTTTTTTTTCAGAACCCACTTACTTTTAATAGTTCTAGCCCCTTTGGGCAGGTCAACTAAAGTCCAAATGTGATTTCGAAAGAGAGAATTCATCTAATCATCTATGACTTCTTTCCATAATAGAGAATCCCTAAATCACATCGCTACCTTATAGGTAGATGAGTCAGTTTCAACTTAGTAAGTCACAAAATTTGTACCAAAGTTTTTAGGCATTCGTTTGCTATTAGATAACCTTTTAGATTCTAAACCACTAGTGTTTATAAGCTTAATGTCGGAGATCATTAATTCTGGCTCAACAGTAGTCTCAGAACTAGTGGCTAATAGACCTGAAAGTGTCAAGTTTCTATCTTTAAGGAATTTATTCTCAAAAAAACATCTCTAGATTATATTACACTATTAGTTGAGAGATCTAGAAATCTGTTTGTAGTATTATCCTCTGCACATCCTAGATAGACACAGGTGTTTGTCCTAGATCCAATCTTTGATCTCCTAAAGTTAGGAAACCTAATATAAGCGATACTACCCACGTCTTAAGATTGTCAAATCTAGGAAGTCTCTTAAACCAAAACTCATAGGGTGCTAGTTTCATCTTTTCAAGAGAAACTTTATTAATAATATGATTTGAAGTGAGGATAACTTTACCCCAATAGGCCGTTGACATGCCAGCATTCAACAACATAGAGTTCAACATCTTTGTTAAAGTTTTATTTTTCCTCTTGGCGATACCATTGGATTGTAGTGAGTATGAGATTGTGGTTTTAGGGATTATACCATTGTTGGCGAGAAAATCTCTAAACTCCCCTGATACATATTCTCCTCCTCTATCACTTTTTAGGCTCTTAATTTTCACGTCAATTTGATTTTCAATCATATTTTTGAATATACAAACTTTTTCAAAAGTTTTATCTTTGGATTTAAGGATATAAATATGACTAAATCTAGAGTAGTTGTCTATAAAAATTATTAGATACTTTCGACCTACTTTTGTGACAAAGATTTTGTAGTCATATATATTAGAATGTATTAACTCTAGCAATTGTGTGTTCTTAAAAATTTGACTAAAAGATGTTATATTTATCTTAATCTGAGCACAAATTTCACATTTGTCAAATTTGGTTGTTGTGTTTAAGGGGGATATTATGAGTTTTAGCTAGCAGAAGTGGTTTTTTATAATTCACATGTCCTAGTCTTGCATGTAAAGTCTTATGATCCATCAGATTTGACCTGACATGATTTAATACTTCGTTTATTAAACTCAATCTATACATCTCATTTACGACATAAACAAAACTAAAATAATGTGAGTTAACCATTAAAGTTACTATACCACCACTAGTATTAAACGACATACCACTATCTCATAACATGCTAATTAAAACTAAAATAATAGCTAATGTAAGTATAAATTTAACATTCTTCAAAATTAAATGTGTACCTTTAGTGAGTACCAGATCCGTAGTCCCAGCTGGGGTACCTGAGCAATGTATCCATTCACAACAGTTACAGCCTCATCTACTGCAGTGACATCCTTCAAAAGCATAGAATTGGTTCAGACGTCGCATGTAGCACCTGAATCTAGCAACCACTCAGTACCGACCTTCTCTTTTCCCACCATGACAACAAAGTTGGCAAACGCAGTCTGATAAAACATGTTTGCTTTATTATCAGTCTTAGGTATGCTAGATTTATCCCTTTGGATTACTTACACTCGGAAACACAGTGACTCCACTTATTGTAGTTGTAGCACTTGCCATTAAATTTCTTAATTTTCTTGTTGGTGTCATCAAAACTGCAAGTGCACTGGTCGGCGGTTTAGTTTTTTCAGGCTTAGACTTCTGCTTAGGTTATGTGACTATGTTAACAGTAGAGTTTTGCTTACTAACCGTCTCTAAAACGTGGCTAATCCGATTCTCATCCTCAATACAGATGAAACGCTTGAGATCTTTAAGACTGACCCGTGTCTTCTTCCGATACATCTCAGTGTTGAAGGAATACCATGCCGATGAGAGCTTGAAAATGATAGCTCCTCCAATAAACCCTTTTGGCAGAGGAATGTTCTCGCTGTTCAGCTTGTCCACAAGATTTTCAACATTTGCAACCTGTGGAAGAATCTCGTTGTCTTCAGTGAAAGTGAAGGTCATGAACTTATCCACCAGGTGCATCTTTGACATGTTATCTTCCACTCTAAACTGCTCCTTCAGAGCATCCCAGATCTCCTTTGTAGTTTTCATTTTACTGTACGTCTCTGCCAGTCTGTTCGAGATACAATTGAGGAGGTAATCATGACAAAAATCTTCATCATTGATCCAATGTTTCACATCTTTTCCTCCTTTAAAAGATTCAAAGTCGGACTGCACAGTGTAGAAGATGTTCAAATACTTTATGCCAAACTGCGTGCTCCACTTTCAGGCACTAAACTCTGAGTTGGAGAATTTCTCAAGCTTTGTCATCGGAATGGGAGAATTTCCCTTCGATATTGTATATCTCTTTCCAAGCACAAGAATTCCACTAGCAACCTAAATCACGAGCAGAAAAAACTAGAAAGTGATCACCTGAACGTGTGGAGACGACAAAGTCTTCAGATTCAATCCAAAAAATATTTGCTTCTCCTTTTCGGCTAACACACAGCAATGGTGAGATCCACTCTATCTCTAGATCTGAGACTCCTCCAAGGAAACACAAATAATCAAAGAAATTCCACTGTAATGAATTTCTCCACATTGATTTCTGAATCCTCACAAAGAATCAAAGAAATTCCACTGTAATGAATTTCGACCTCAAAACTTGGAGCAGCTCTTCTTCTCCAAAAATTAACACACAGAGATCAGGTAAGCAAGATCTGACTAGATCTGGACATGATCACCTTTTTTTGTCTTGATCTAAAAAATTCAAAAATGAATAACTTCCTAGGCTGCTAGCAGCTTTTGTCCACTAGAATAAAAAAATATAGACAAGGTTTTCTTCCCAACTACAACGACTTCTATTTCCTGGCTCTTCCAACGGAGCAGGTCTCCTCTGACGGAAGTGTAAAAATTCCACAGAAGCAATGCGAGTTCCAGAGGTAGGATGAACAGAGGAGCGATTTCTCCCTCCTTGTGATCATCGACGGGCAACGATAGATCTCCTTGTGAAACTGGGCAGCAACAGGATCTTTCACCTTTTTCCGGTCATCCACTGCCCTAAAATAGCGACGGTAGGAAGAGCTGACAACAGATCCGGACAACGACAAGAGTAAAATCGCACAGATCGGCAACAAAGCCAAAAAATTAGAACATGATCGTGGTCTCCCTTTTTCCCGATCAAGAGGTGCGGCGGAACTCCTTGCAGGCGGCAGAATCGTGATTTTTCCTCCACCGATCTGAGAAAACTACGAGCGACATGAATCACATTCTTCCCGAATGGCTAGCACAACGACAAAATCAGAGATGACGATCACATAAAACGATAGCGGCGAGAGTTTCACGGGAGAGGGGCTAGGGCACTCAAACGAAAATTTCGAGAATGTTAGAGTGCTCAAATCATCCCGTGTGACCGTCAAGTTTGGAACGACATCCACGTTGTCCCCAACAAAGGTATTTATAGGCGTAACCCTAAATCCCCGATAACGGGTTCTTGTATGCCTAACAGATCCAAACCAAACCCATCAAAACCTGTTATATTTATATCAGTATACCTCAACAAGATCAACAGTTGACAAACACTTATTAGTTGCCGGCCTCGGATGCCAGCAATCTCCCAATTGGCGATCGCGTGCTCTCGGATGCACATACATGCGTAGCAATCACCGGTCGGGAATCGACGATCTACAATCACTAGCAATCAATGATCGTGACCGTCTATACATTTCAAGTATGATTTACTCTTCTCCGTATATTATTACAATACGATATTATTATATTGCAAAACATGTAATATACTATTATACGAGTGCACTACGAGTATCTCGTGCGTTCGCAACAATACCCCGATCTCAGCCTCGTACTCTCCCTGCCTGCTGTCCACCCAAGTGATACTGTAGCAGCCTCACGGGCAGTTGCAATGTTATTCGTTATTATTTTAAATTTCGTAATCGAAGCCGTTTTTAACTTTATATAAACCAAAACAGATAAATCTCCGACACGTCCGTCTCAACACACGAAGGCCGAAGCCCGCCTCCCCACTCTCTCCACGATCTCTCTCTCTCTCTCTCTCTCTCTCTCTCTCTCTCTCTCTCACTCATAGACACACTCTCTCCTCTCTGTTCACCACCCGGCACCCACTCCATTTTCTTTCTGCGAGGAGTTACAGCGCAGCTCCGGCCATCCGAGTCACTGGTGTTCACCGGCGATTGCCGGAAGGGAGAGATTCTCGATCTGTTACCACCGCCTGTGCGTGGTTTCTCTGTGGCCCCCTTAGATTCCTAGTCTGACCACTTACCGGCCAGAGGCTTTTCCTTTTTCTACTGCGCTCGCCTGCGGGCTCTGCTCTGCTCCAGATTCACGGAGCTCGGTCGACCGCTTTCCCTACGGAGCAATGCAGCTTTGATCAGTGGGCTCTGAGGTTAAAAATTCTGTATGTTTATCATCAATTGTATTTTTTTCGGAACCTGGCAATCGAGTCTACTTTTGGCTTATCGATTCTGTATCTTCTCAGTATTTCTCAGATCTACCTCTTAATTTCTTCCGAGTTGACCTAGAATCGAACGGAATTTTGTCAATAGGCTTTACGATTCCACCCCTATTTTCACGGATTCTGAATTTTCCAGCTGTTTTCCCTTCTTTTGATAGAAGTTGTCTTCAGATCTTGGCAAAGTTACCGTCCCTTCTATATTTTGCTTCTTTTGAAGATGCTGCCACTTTGGCTTGGAATGGGTAGTCATCTTAGCTAGGTCTTCATCGTTTCACCTGCAATTTTGTTCCTCTTTCGTGCTAAAGTTGTAGCGCAGCTTCTGCCCTTCTTCCGTTCTATAATTCTGCATCCATTTGGGGAACGAATGAACAAATTTTAAGTTATAATTTATCAGATCTTATGTGCTTTCAACTTTAACAGCTATACATTGAGTTTTTTCTAAATAGTTTCGTCCTCTATTTTAGTCCTGCAGTTGAAGGAGTTTCTTCAATCTAGTTTATACAGAAGAAGGGGTTTCCAGAATCAAAACCTGTAGGCCATTCTGAGCTTCTGCATTAGCACTGATTTTTTTTTTGGGCTTGATGATCGCTTGCTCCTTTCTTTTGATCTCACAGTCCCGTTTCCTCTGTATTTTTTTTCGTTCAGATTTCAGTATGACTGAGTTAAAGAACAGGACAAGTCGGCGTTTATAGAAGCACAATCCCATGGTGTAGGGGGGACGATGATGAATTTATTTGACTTGAGCACCACCATGTCCGGGAAAAAGAAAGCTTTTGGGGATGGTATTCCTCAATCCCTTCTGTTTTTCTTATATTTGATATACGAATCTACAAATTATGAATTTGTGGGCTGTATACACTTTATATTATTCTCAAACTATCAACTTCAAAGTATTTACCAATGTGTTTCTGCTTCATTCTCAATGGAATATAATACTGAAATCATTTCTATAATAAGATCTTCCAGATTTTTCTAACATAGTTGGATTGTTTCAGTTTGTACTGGAGATAGAAATCGATTTGTTGTGGCGAACAAAGCAACGGATTTTACTGAAATTCACTCTGAGGATAAACCAGTAAGCACTTACTAATTGAGATTAACGATTTTTGGAAGGACATTTCATGATATATATTATTTTGTAGGTCAGCTTTGAATCAAGGAAAGGTTTTTCTGGAAGGAAATCGAGCGCAAAGCCAATGAAAACCCTTATAGCGCAGGAGATGTCTAAAGAGATTGATTCGAATAGGAAATCACCGAATGTTGTTGCCAGATTAATGGGCCTGGATGACACCATACCCGGTGATTCATCGGTTCCGTCTGCTAAAAGAACTCTTCTGCAGGATGGTGGTTCTGCCCAGATTCATGCAGAAGTAAGCCTTCGATCTTATTGCAATGTGACTAAGGATTACGGGGGTGCATATGAAATACGTCATCGAGAATCAAGATCGAATTCGTTCAACGAACAAGTGCTGCAGAAAGGCCAACACGACGCCAATCAAAATGAGAAAAGAATGGCCTTTGTTCGTGAGAAGTTTGTGGAAGCAAAACGCCTGGCGACAGATGAAAAGCTCTTGGATTCCAAGGAGTTCCACGACGCTCTAGAGGTGTTGAGTTGTAATCGAGATTTGTTTTTGAAGTTCCTGGAAGAACCAAACTCCCTTTTCTCCAGTCATATGGAGGCGCCTCATTCAATCCCCTCGCCGCAGACAAATCGCATCACTGTGCTGAAACCATCCAAAACAAAAGAGACTAAATCAATGGTGAAGAAGAATCAATATAACACCGCTTCCTTGTGTTCTAGTTTGATTCATCGCCCGATGACTCAAAAATTATCTCAACCGACGAGGATTGTGGTCTTGAAGCCAAACCCAAAAAAGCATTTTGACATGAAGTCCCCGGAAACTCCCGCAGTGTCTTCACCGGGACCACCGGAAAGGGGAGATTTTTATGGAGGTCTAAATACTCACGGTTCCATGGATTCGACCGAAGCGGCCATGGACATCAAACTACAAATGCGTGATAACCAGAGTGGTCATCGAAGGGATGAATCTCTACTGTCTTCTGTTTTTTCCAACGGATATGTTGGCGACGATAGCTCGTTTAATAGATCGGACAATTATGTCGGAGGAGACGAATGCAATAACACCGATTCAGAGATCTCTAGCTCTTGGGATTATACGAGCAATAGATACGGAAGTCCGTGCTCGCATTCATCCTTGAGTCGAGCTTCGTATTCGCCAGAATCATCAGTGATAAGGGAGGCGAAGAAGCGGCTTTCAGAGAGGTGGGCATTGGTCACATCAAATGGACTATATCAAGAAAAATTTCCGGGAAGGAGGAGTTCCAGCACGTTGGGAGAGATGCTCGCCATTAGCGAGCTAAAAATGGAAAAAGTGAATGATATGGAACCTGGAGCTTCGGGCATCAGATCATGTGGCTGGGAAGATGAAGTCGAGATGCCCGCCACATGCTTGTCTATCAGCAGGATGAAGGATGAAAATGTAAATGAGAGTTCCAGCGGCAATCTTTCAAGATCGAAATCTGTTCCAACCACTTCGTTAACTTATGGAAGTATGGCCCCGAGCACAGAAGATTCTGAATTCCGGCTTGCGACATCGGTCGTTTCCAAGGAAACAGCAAAATCTAGTAGTGGAAAAACATCATTCAAGGGAAGAGTGTCAAGTTTATTTTTCTCAAAGAACAAAAAAAGTGGCAGGGATGAATCTGTTTCTTCTCCGTTTGTGAACTATACGGATGTTTTTCAAATTGGGGGTGATAAAATTGTTGACCATAAGCCTGATGGTTCATCAGAAGCAATTCAGATTCATGTCCCCGAAGCAAGTCCAGCAGGGGATTTTGATGCAGAGTCTGGCCTAATATCTTCACCAGTTGCACTTGAGGTTAACTCAGATGAGAGCAAACCTTCACCCAAGGTATATTTTCATAAGTTTTGTTGATTGATATATCCTTTCTACCAACTACAGTTGTTAATTTGATGTATATTGATCCCAAATTTTGAAAAATTTAGCTAGAAATGATCCTATCTTTATCTTGTCAGTCTTGTTGTTGTTCTAAAAGTTTTTCATGTAGAGTTTAATGTGAAATTGCCTACTCTAAAACACATCATGCTCTAAGAGTAAGTTTGTTTCAAAACTAAACTGATGTGGTCTCCTGACCTAGATCTGGTGATAGGTCCCGAGAAGGGTTGATTCTTCCAACTTCCAAGGCTCGGCGGAACCCGTCTTGGATCCGACCAGTGCAATGGTTGGAGATGCGGGTAGCCCCAAATGGACAGAAGGGGGAAGGTAGACGAGAGAGAGGTAGAGAGAAAGAGGGGGTTGAAGGAGTGAGAGAGAGGTGGAGCGATCCGGTCACTGGAAGCCGAGCGGCGGGGGTCTCGCGATTCGCTGCTAGGGCACGGGCGAGGTAGAGAGAGAAGGATAGAGTTAGAGAGAGAGAGAAAAGAGAAGAATGATTTCTTCCTTCCCAAAACCAATGCTCCACCCGGTAGGCGGTAGATAACCGGTTCACACACAACAGGCCCCTCTTGGGCTTAGACACGCGGGGAAATAAAATAGTTCTCGCATACAAAAATAAAGTAGCAACATAACAATTAAAACATACAAGCGACCAACAAAAATATCTCCATCCACTCATGCGATCATGGCTGGTGGTCGGCACTGATAAGTGCGGCCCCAATACAGATCCGGCTCACCATGCGTCATAACATAAATTTCAATATTTTGCCTGGTTAAAGTGATGGGACTGAGTTCTTGAAACTGGCCTTAAAAATGTGAGAGGTGACTTTCAATCCTGAGAATGAAAGGTCTTTTTTATTTTTGCCTTTATGTTTTCTCCTAATTAAAATAAAATAATGAGATGATTTGTTAAAATATTACTTTTAGATATGATAATAAAGTAATGAATACCCAACACTAGAGCAATTCACCCCATTGGGACACTTTCAAAAACTCATACCCAAACACCTAACACTAGAGCAAACCGACCCTAAGTATATTATATCTCTTATTTGAGTAGACCTTGCAAAGATTCGTATCTATAATGAAGCCTCGGGTCACATTCTTTGCAGGTCAGTCTCCATCACGAGGATCCCGGACCATCAACTGAAGACCATGAAATACTAAGAACGTCCGAAAAACTCAATGAGAACCAGGATCATCCTAGCCCTACTTCCACGCTAGATGCTCCTTTTAAAGATGACGCAATCGAAAATACACCCATTTCGTCTAAATTTTCCAGTTGTGGAAACCCACGTAAAATTCGCTGCACTCACGAACTCATATACTTCAGATCTTCGTATTTTTTCAGACATTTTCCTCTCTCATTGCAGAAGCACTATCAAGGTCTCCGCCGATTGAATCAATTGCCCGTACCCTATCTTGGGATGATTCCTGTTCAAAAGCGCCATCAGCAGCTCCATTAAAACTCTCCAGAGCTTTCTGTGAAGATGATCCAGAAGACTTGATGCTTGTGCAGAACTTACTGATCTCTTCCGGTTTATGTAAGAATAGCCTCAGTACTATTTTTAATGGCTGGCATTCCCCGGACATCCCCTTGGATCCAAAGTTACTGGAGAAGCTGCCCAATGTAAACGACGAAGTGCGTACAAACAGAGAGAAAAAAGCGAAACAGAAGCTTATATTTGACTTCGTCAATACTGTGCTGCGGGAACTCGCTCATTCTGCCGAGCAAGGGGGGTATCATCGCGTTCCTGGAGATGAAGCTCTACTGGCCGGACAAGTGTGGACGGTTGTGAAGAAGAAGCTTTTTGAGGCTGAAAATGGCGGCCCGGTGGTCGACAGGCTGCTCGGAATGGAAGTGACTGGAAGCGGATGGACCGAATTTATGCAGGCTCAGATCGCTGAAATCAGCAAAGAAATTGGTGTGCAGGTCTTGGATGATCTGGTAGGGGAGGTTTTTGTGGAGTTGAATGTTAAAAAAATGCATGTGATGAGGTAATATTCTGACTTCTATTATTTTTCTTCTTCTATTGATTAAAATATTGTCATGAGTTCTAGAATAGAGGTGTCATGTAAGTATTAATCTTATGTGTACTTCATTGCTTGGTTTGTGAACTGTGTTCATGTTACTGTTGGTAAATGTTAGTCTTTTTTAACTAATTACTTACTATTCATCTTCAGAATATACTTTACTGCTTCATTTCCTTTTAATTTTTAGGGCCGTTTGTTTACCTGGACCTCCCATGTAAGTTTGCAAGATTATGGGTTGCACCCCCTCTATCGTTTGAAATTACAAAAATCTCTTGTCCGAGTTTACATTACATAACATGTACGCATATAAATACCCCATAAAGACGGGAGCTCCAAAGGGTATTTTGTGCATGTATGTTATGAAGTGTAAACTCAGAGAGAGATTTTTGTAATTTCAAATGATAGATGGGTGCAACTTATAACACGGGTTATGGGGCAATAAGTGCCTCAACTCCACACCCAAACAAAAATGAGATAAATGGGTGGTAATGTGGGTGGAAGAATACTCCGGGGGTTACGAAGTTGAGGTCGGCGAGGCCATATGTCGCACAACATGAATCTTTAGTAGTGCGTGATTTTATTACTAGAACATTTGATTGCATCAAATTACAAATATGGAAGATCTCTTTGATACTATCCCCACTAGTGTCCTAGCAGGTCTTGCAGAAACTGTTCCTTAGGTCCTGCAGAAACTGTTCCATACGTCCTTCAGAAATTGTTCCATAGGTTTCGCAGACACGGTTCCACAGGTCGCAGGCATGGTTCCACAGGTCTCACAGGCACGGTTCCACTAGTCTCGCAGACACTGTTTCACTGGTCTCGCAGACGCCGTCTCCATGGGTCTCTTTGCCACAGGCTCCATGGGTCTCTTTGCCACTGGCTCCATGGGTCTCACTACCATTGTTTTGGGTTATGTGAGCACCGGATTATATGAGCACCGAAGGTCTTGTGAGCTAAAAAACCGCATCCCTTCCTTTACTGGTCATGTCCTATTTATAGGAATTGGGGTCCTGCCCATGAGCAGATGGGATACCCGTCTTTACATTGTTGAAGCCGAGAAAATTTCCTACAAAATTTGGATCAATGTAAGCTAAGGTTACTGGTTCTGCGGTCGGGCTCGACGACTTAATAGACTGGAACACAGAAACAGAAGAAAAACTAAAAGGACCGCAGGTGCTGTGGCAGGGCGGTCACACCACGTATCTGAATGCTTAGAAGAAGCTTTCTCTCCACAACCAAAGATGGTCGAGCGAGGTACAAGGTGGACACTAGTTGACGACTATCTCTAGATGACGACCAAGGGGATGGTCACTATCTTGCGGCTTATGTCCTTGTTAGCAGGATTCAAGAGCCCAGCTAAAAGTTCAGAAAAAGATGTGGTCGAGATCCTTTGTGAGATTCAGAAGTCCATATCCTTGTATCCCTGGGGTCCTATTTATAGGAAAACCAAGAGGTGATGGAGTTTTATTTATAGCTCAACCTCCACTTGGCGGTCATGCGACTACTAGTGGAGCTCGTCTAGTTTGGGTGAGTAGCTGCCTTTGTTGCCCACCTGACGAGTATGTGAGGGGAGCTCGCCATACTCTCTCAGGTCTTTTACTGTCTTGAATGTTGACTCTGACTTCTGTATTGATCTGTTGAATTTGACTTCTAGTCCAGCGACGAGTATGTGGGGATGTTTGTCATGCCCGTTGCCTGTTATGCTGGCTTCCCGTCGTGATGGTCGCCTGCCATGTTCGATGCCTACCATGTCGGATGCCCTCCATGATGGTTGCCCGCCATGCTCGCTACCTGCCTTGCTGGATGTCCGCCATACTCATTGCCCGCTATGCTGGTTGCCCGTCATGCTCAGCCAAAGGTCCCATTTATGGCATCTCTGGAGTCCTATTTAAAGGGGGGGGGGGGGGGGGGGGGGGTTGTTATTTATAACCCGGGCCATGACAGCTATGATGCCTGTGGCCTTGCGACCATGCTCCCTGACGGCTATGACGCCCAGGAGGCTATGGCGCCCTGGCTACTATGGTTGCTGGAACCCGTCTTCTGGCAGTCTTCGGTTGCTTGCACGTACTAACGAGTTACGAGGGTTACTCGCCCATGCTCATCCTGACACACCATTGCCAGTCCTTGCTTGCCTTTGCTCGCCCATACGCGTCTTTGTTTGCCCAGCAAGGTTTGCAAATAGGCATCTCCTTAGGCTTTTCTGATCTCGATGAATTGCGGGTTATACATACATGTCTCCTTAACACTGCTTTGCAGGACTTGCAAACACTTTGCAAGATTCGCAGACACTGCTCTGCAGGACTAGCAGATGCTGTTTTGTAAGACTCGCAGATGCTGCTTTGTAGGACTGACAGATGTTGCTATGTATTTTGCAAGACTCGCAGACACTATTTTACAGGCCTCTGACACCACTATGCAGGACTCACAAACACTATTTTACAGGTGATGTAGGACGGCGGGCCCCGCCTCAGAGGTGGCGCACCACATGGGCGGGTTGCAAGCTCAGAGGTCGCAACATGGCCTAGCCCAACCGCCTAAATCATCAGGACTGCAGTCCGTACACCCCACCCTTGCTCCGAGCCCAGTATAAGCCAGCGACGGGATGTTGAGGCCCGGTGACATCGAACCCAGGACCTCCTTGATAAGAGACCTTAAACATGGTACTTGTTGCGGACTAACTCGGCGTCCCGTTCGGACCGGAATAAACTGGACCGTCTTAGGCTCTTAGCTTTCGGGACGGTCGAGCGCCTACACAATCACTGAAAAGAGAGAGTTGACACAAGAGGTTTTAACGTGGAAAAACCCCTCAACTGGGTAAAAAACCACGTGACTAGATCTGTGCCGGTCAAAATCCACTATCAGGTTGCAGTTACAATATGTTTAGGGAATCGAGGGCGACAGGCTACTCCTCGTTACAACTTGGAGGTGAGAGAGAATTTCTGACTCGCAACGGGCAACAGGCTGCGCCGAGGGAGTGCTAGATGCTAGCTTGGTGGCCGACGTGTTTGAGCGTTGGCGGTGGTTGTCTTCTTCCTTTCTCCGCGCACTTGGGGACTTGGCTCGTAGGCGGCTTGAAGATGACCCGAGGGAGGAGTCCGGCAGAGCTCTGGCTTGAGGAAGATGAAGACTCCGGGAGCGAAAAAGTGAGAAATGAGGAGGCTGAGACTCCTTTTATAGCCTCTAAGAGGTGGTTATGGCGGGTCCCCACTAACTTGGTGGTTTAGTGGGTGGTCACCTGTAGATCGGACGACGACAGATGCTCTGTAGTGATCGGACGGTGGCCAACCTGCAAGCGGCGTCGGCGGTTGGCGGCGGCGGCTGGCCGCGGGCGGCGATAGGCGGCGGCGATAGACGGCGGCTGGCGGCGGGCCGCGGTAGGCGGCGGCGATAGGCGGCGGCGATAGGCGGCAAGCGGTGGAGGCGGTAGGCGGCGCCGGTAGTTGTTGAGTGGGAGACCCCCATGATTCCTCCTATTGTGGTGGAGATCATGGGGAGTGGGTTGAGTGGTCAAACTCATGATCTCCACAATAGGAGGGATCATTTAGGAGAGGGTTAAGTGCACACCCAAGCCTATAAATGAGGCTTTATCCTCATCAATTGCCCCCCAAATCTTTTGTTGTCGGAGGTTGGTACGAGCGAGAGAGCAAGGATTTTCCCCCATTCTCTTCGACCATGACGGCGACAAGCGAAAGACTAGAAACATCGGAGAGCGATGCCCGGCGAGCCCAGGTAAAAATATGTTAAAAGATTTCTGAGTGAGAGAAGAGAGAACGAGAGGAAACGCCAGTGCGCCCAAAACGGGGGGGGGGGGGGGACTCTGGCGCTCTCGCAGTCGGGCGACGCGGCGGCTGGCGCACGAGGAGGCGTGCGAGCGCGCGAGGAGGTGCACGGGCGGAGTTGTTCGGGTGTGCGCGCGCGTCCCTTAGCGCGGGCGCGCATGCACTGCGCGCAGCGCCCTGTGCGCTGGCAGTTCACGCATAGCGCGTACTGTGCGGGTGCACAGTAGCGCAAGCACTGCGCTCGATGCTGTGCGCAAGCACTGTGGGCACTGCTGTGTGCGCGCACAGCGCGCAGTGCACTGCTTGCGCAGTATTGCACGCGTAGTGCCCTCACTGAGGGCATTGTGAGTGCGCGCCCAGTGCGCGCGTGCTGCGCACTAGGCCGCATGCGTGCGGGTATGTGCCTGATTGTGCACGGGCTAACGTGCTTGCAGGGGCGTGCTCCGTTTCACGGGGCCCGTAGGTATTATGCTTTGTGCGTACAACAAAATGCACTGATGGTGTAGGGATTAGACCGTATAGGGTACGTCTCGCGTGTCAGGTTTTGCATGCACGAGATGTGTAATGTGCATTGTGCATGCTATGCGCATGAAGTGTGCTTAAGGCGCGCAATATGCGCTGATTGTGTGTAAGAGTGCAATGTGCACAGAGTCGTAAGATACACTTGCTAGACTGGAGATAAAGATCTTGCACGCGGTGATGGTCCTGTTTTGATATGTTTGGTGGGCGCGGGATACACGAGGTGAACGTTTGGATTTTATGCGCGCATGGCGCGATATGCACAATTGTGCTGTGTGTGCGCAAAGTGCATGACATGTGACATGTACACGAGGTGCGAAGTGCACAATATGTGATGTGCATGGTGCATAACGGGTGTCGCGTGTGCGATGCACGCTGCGTACGCGATATGCACAATGTGTAATATGTAAGGTGTGTTGAGCGCTTATTTGTTGAAGGGAAGAGGTCGCTGAGATGCGGAGTTTCTGGTGAGTGTATCACCGGGTACTTCTAGTACAAGGTCAGAACGAGAAACTTGTTGCGGCGAAGTGCATGGATGCAAACACGGTGCCTCCAGAATGATACCTCAGTTGGCGAGGTTCAAGTTGTTCTGCGTAAGTTTGGCGTGCATCGTCGTTTTGCGCGAGACTAGCTCGCGACTTTTGCTCGCACAAGATTGGCTCGCGATTTTTGCTCGCACGAGACTGGCTCGCGACTTTTGCTCGCTCGAGACTGACTCGTGACTTTTGCTCGTATGAGACTGGCTCGTGACTTTTGCGCGAGTTTTCGTTGCGGCTTAGGGCGCACAAGGCGAGCTCGCGGTGGAGATTGCATGAGACTGGCTTGCGGCTTGGCGCACACGAGGCTGGCTTTCGACGAAGTTTGCACGACTCTGGCTCGCGACTTTGTTTGCGCGGGTCCAACCCGCGGCTTTGTTTGCACGAGTTATAATCGTGGCTTTGCCGTGAGGGGGGCAGACCCCCGCTGGGAGTTTGCACGAGTCGGGCTCCTGGCTTAGTTTACACGGGTTGTAATCGCGGCTTAGTCGTGAGGGGGGGAGGCCCCCACGAGGAGTTTGCGCAAGTCGGGCCCGCGGCTTAGTTGTTATGGACCGATTACCGGAGATGTAAATACTCGATCCGGGTATAACAAGGAACGCACTGCCCGGAGGCAGATGTGGTAAAGATCGCGTTGTCAGGAGGCAGTTTCTGTGATGAGCGCGCTGCCCGGAGGCAGTTGCTGTGAGGAACGGGCTGCCCGGAGACAGTTGTTGTGAGGAGCGCGCTGCCCGGAGGCAGTTGCCCGCACAGCTGAAGGATCCCATCGACGAGGTCGCCGGACACCGGAGACCCCAGCGGGGGTAGGCAGGAGGCGAACCGGCCCTTGCCCATGAGTCTCCAGCAAACCCCGTCGGGGTCGCCCGTGTCCGACGGTTGGCCTGCCCCCCTCCCCGCTTTAATTTCCTGTTCCGACCTAAGTCCTAAGTTTTAATTTTATTTATATTATATTATGAAATTATATTAAATTATATTATTATATATTATTTTATTCTATTATATTATTATATGGTCTCACGTGCAGGGCCTTCGCCGATGGTGGCCCTGTCGGTTTGCCTCCAGCAAACCCCGTCGGGGTCTCTCACGTCTGGCGGTTGGCCTGCCTTCCTCCTCTTCCCGTGCACCCCTCCTCCTCCCCGCTTTAATTTCCTGTTCCGACCTGTCCTAAGTTTTAATTTTTTTTATATTATATTATTAAATCATAGTATATTATTATATATTATTCTATTCTATTATAGATTATATTTATATTATTATATTATTTATTTTAATTTTATTTAATACGTGTTTTTCGCACGGGTTATGCCCGTGCTCGAAGCTCTCAGGCCGCCCTCGGCCGCATCCAGGCTGGCTTCGCCTGCCTCCGCACGGGCTTCGCCCATGCTTGATGCTCCGGGAGGCCTTCGGCCTCATGGAAGCGGGTCCCGCTCCCGCGCAGTTCACCGGCTCGGCGCCGCAACGGCCACTCGCGGCCCCCAGGAGCCCTGTGGTTGTTTGATTAGGCAAGTGACCGCATAATTATTAAACAAGCAAAGCCCTCTTATGAAATTATAACGGATGGTCCAGATTCGTTCGTTCACCAGAGATGTTTTGATCATATCAGATCGGATGGTCTAGATTGAATTGAAGGGCCACCGTTATTACGCCCTGAAATTTGATTGGCTCCGAATAAAGAGAGAGAGAGATGGGGAATAAAACTGTAATAATTTGTGGGAAGTGGGGACAAAATAAGGATCAGAGAACGGGACTTCGGTCACTTTTTGTTTATATGTTGTGCCAGTGACGTGGACATCACTGTGGAGTTGACCACGGCTTAGGAATTTCAGTAATTTACGAGGGCAAATTTAGCACGGTTCGGAAGGTGACCAGACAGAAGTCCCCACGTGGTAAAATTTTGACTGTGGATAGATTAGCCAACTCCCCCAAACAAAAACAAAAAAACTTTTTACAGGATGTGTCAATGGGGTCTGTGCCAGCTGGGGATCAGCATTATTGCCTATTTTCAATAGGTATCTCTATATCTAGATATTCTCATTAAATCATATTCTTCAAATATGAATAACATAGTTAGAGCAATTTCAATCATATTCTTCATATTTTGAGAATATAGTATTATTTTATGTATATACGAGTGACAGTGTATGAGACATTTCCCATGCTCCGCGCGACAGTACCCAATCTGCGATAGGCGAGCCCTCCGTCGATTTTTAATATTTTTCTTATCATGCTATTTTCTTAATATAATATTTTTATCATTACATATTATTTGTATTTTAAAATTATTACTTTTTTATATTAAAAAAGTTAAAAATAAAAACAAAAAAATTTAAATATATATATATATATATATGTAAACAATGGACGGTCAAAATTGATTTGGAGGATCTCAGATGTTACACCGTACAATTGCAATGACCAACGATACTTCTTTGTATATAAGTATAGATAATATATATAATAATTATAATGAATATAATTATAACGATAGTTATATGATAATAATATTTAAAAAGTATTTAATATTAATCTCGTTTTGTAGATCTTGAAAAAATAATTTTATTGATATATTATATGTCATAATCCGCAAAACATATAAACGAATTCGAAGATTATAATTATTACAAAACTTTTGTAAAAATAAATAAATTAAGTAATTAAAAAATAAAATAATTTTAAAAAAATACAGGCGCCCTGCATTTCCTCTCTTGCTCCTCTAAATTTAAAGGAGAGAGAAGATCGTCATTTTTGAAGGGTCATTCGTAGATCAGTTGAAGCAAGGAATTCTGCATTTATAGAGAAATAAAGGTCAGTTAGAGATGCACTAAGAGCAACTCCAATGGAGGATCTCTATATTTAGAGATCTCTCATGTACTATGTTCTCCATATATGGAGAACATGGAGAACCAACTCCAAGCATGTTCTCCATATTTGGAGAACATGAATTTTTTAATATTATATATTTATATATATATAAATATATGTTATTTTATGTATATATTTATATTTAAAATATGTCATATATATTTTATATATTTATATGTATAAATAAATAAATTAAATTAATTTTTTTATTATATTATATTATTTTATTTTTAACCTTTTTTTTGAAATTTAATTGCATAACTAAAATATAATAAACATTATATAGTTTAAAAAAATATTACATTTGAAAATAGTGCTACAATTCTGGGAGGTCATCATCGGGTTTGCTACGACTTCCGCGTGCGCTTCCCCCATGTTGTTCTCCCACATACCCGGGAACTCCATAGTCGCTTCCTCTATACTGACTTCCTTCGTGCCAGTGTCCTCCGGATCGAGCTCCACTATATTGGTCTCCTCCATATAGGCTTCCGTCGTACTGTCTTCCTCCAAAATGAGGCCCTCCAAAATGAGCCCCTCCAAATTGAGGTCCTCCAAAGCGAGGCCCTCCAAATTGAGGCACTCCAAATAGAGGTCCTCCATGTCGGTCTCCTACATAGTGGCTTCCTCCATACTGGCTTTCTCTATGCTGGGCTCCGCTGTACTAGCTTTCTCTGTGTCAGCTTCCTCCACATTGGGTTCCTTCGAGTGATGCTGATTCTGTAAATAAGGATTGTTTTATGTTTTTATTCATAATTTATTGTTTTTTTTGCCGAAAATATTGTCGCTCCGGAGTTCCTTTTATGCTATACAAGTCTATCATCATAATATCATGAACTTGTTTAGCACTCTGAAGCTCTAGTTTTTTCCTTTCATTTTCGACCTTTAACTTCATCAGTTCATTCATAGAAGACCTATCATTCGCTCGTTCTTTTTGACCCTTTTTCAAAATCTGTAAGATTTCTTCGTTTGCTTTAGTTTTTGTTTCAATACCACCACTGTTACCACTAACATGTCTCCTCCTTTCTTTTTCTTTCTTACTCCCAGTAGGCCGTGTATTTGAAATTGAGTTTGGAGATTCTTCATCACCAGTACTATTAGGGTTCATTTCGTTACTGTCTGTGTTTTGGTCTATGCATCTCCGTTGTGTGTGAGAGTTAGAATCAAAATCTTGCGACATGTAATCACGCTGAGAGGTCTTACCAGCTGCAGCCCCGGAATGATCGATCCACTTTTCAGTATTTTTCAAGATTGACCATATATGATCAAACAAGAAATCTCTTCTCTCGTTGGGATCTTCGCCGTACAAAATTTTTGCTTGGTTTAACTACAAAAATTAATAATTACAATAACAAATAATTTCATCGATCTAATATTTCAAATGTATATATATATACTTATAATTTCAGTTCAGATGCACCGCTCGGATTTCTTTGCTCAATCTGTCGAATGCATCCTCTAAATTTGCTAGTCTTGCTTGCTAACAATGACCAGCGACATGAGAGAGATTTTGGGATTCTCTGTCCTGAGCAAGTACTTGGTCTCGTGTTGTGGAATACAACAGAGATTTTTTTTCACATCTTCTGTTCCTTTTGATTGCTACCCATAACTGGGTCTTCAGATACCATAAGCTATCCATAGCATAATGCTTGATCTTTTTTCACTGAGAATGTTGTTCCTCGACTGGAAGTCATGCCTAGCACAACGTTGTTCCTCGAATGGAAGCGTTGAAGATAGAGTGATGGGTACTTATACAAGTCTTGAAACATGAATTCAATGCTAGAGAAGTGATGATTATATATGATTTTTTTAGATCATGCATTGACATTGGATTCTCTTGTCACTTCATCATACACATTGGATTCCTTCTCCAACATTAGATTCTTTTTCCAACATTGGATTCCTTCTCCAACATTGGATTCCTTTTCCAACATAAGGTTCCTTCTCCAACAGATCGATGATTAGGCATTGGATTCGCTGAACTCGACGAACCGTCGAGCTAAATCGTCGGGCTCAGCTCGATGAACCGTCGCGCTGAGCTCGACGAATCGTCGGGCTCAGCTCGACGAACCGTCGGGCTGAGCCCCACGATTCGTCGGGCTTAGCTCAGCTCGACGAATCGTCGGGCTGAGCACGACGATTCGTCGAGCTCAGCTAAGCCCGACGAATCGTGGGGCTCAGCCCGACGATTCGTCGCGCTGAGCCCGACGATTCGTGGGGCTCAGCCCGACGATTCGTCGAGCTGAGCCCGAAGAATCGTGGGGTTGAGCCCGACGAATCGTGGGGCTGAGCCCGACGAATCGTCGGGCTGAGCCCCACGAATCGTCGGGCTGAGCCCCACGAATAATTATCTTCCCCTCACGAATAATCATCACTTCTCTTCTCATCTTCAAACTAAGTAATTATCTTCCCCTCATACAAGTAATGAACTCCGGTGCAGGGTCATCTCATTTATGATCTTCATCGTCTTCAGGTGATGAATTTTTTTATCAACAAATACAGCGGTGAGAAGAAGACACTACTGAATGGGAGCAAGAAGATGAAATTTTGGCGTGCGCTTACTACTCCAACTTATCTGAATGTCTTGAAAATGAACTTCTGAGACGCCGAAGTTCAATACCCGGTCACGTAGGAATCAACCGGGGCAGGATTGAAGGTGATACTAGATTGTTGAATGACTACTTCTCTGATCATCCCATATATGTGGAAACATATTTTCAAAAAAGATTTCGCATGAAAAAGAATTTATTCCTTCGTATTGTTGTCGCGGTGCAGGAGCACGATAATTTTTTTTGTGCAAAAAAAAGATGAAGTTGGTAAGCGTTGATTGTCCATCTTACAGAAAATAACATCAGTATTCCGTATGTTGGCATATGGAACAGCAGCTGATAGGTTCGATGAATATATTCGAATCGGTGAGTCAACCGTGATTCAATGTTTGAAAAGATTTTGTAGGGCGATTGTATAAGTGTACAAAGAAGAATATTTGAGATATCTAGATTATTACAGAAAGGTGAAGAACGAGGATTTCTAGGGATGTTGAGAAGTCTAGATTGCATGCATTGGCAATGGAAGAACTGCCCAAAAGCATGAGCAGACCAATATTCAGGACGCCATGGTGGACCAACAATAATACTCGAAGCAGTAGCATCTTATGACTTATGGATCTGACACACAAATTTTGGTTTATCAGGCTCGAACAATGATATTAACGTCCTGCAATCGTCTCCTTTGTTTTTTAACTTAGCACAAGGTATTACGCCTCCTACGCATTATCAAATTTTGGGAAAAAATTATGATGTTGGTTATTACTTAGCCGACGAAATATACCCGAAATGATCAACACTAATTCAAACTATTTCTCATTAACAAGACAATAATAATAATACTTCGCAATGATGCAAGAAGCATGACGAAAAGATGTAGAGCGGGTATTTGATGCTCTTCAATCATGATTTGCGATAATTAAGGGGCCGACCCATTTTTGGGATAAGAGCGTTTTACACGATATCATGACTGCTTGTGTTATAATGCATAACATGATCGTCGAAGACGAGCGAGATGAAAATGAATATATCGCTATTTCTACTCCAGCAACAACGCAGAATGTTGAAGACTTGAACACAGGCGAAGCCGAACGATTTCGTCAGTTCCTAAATCGACATAAAAAGATCAAGGACAGAGATGTGCATTTTGCACTTCGAGATGCACTAGTTGAACATTTGTGGGAACGACATGAGAATGAAGCTATGTAATTTTGAATGTATTTTTTTGGTTCCACGAGTTTATTTAGTAAATGTATCATCTTATATTATTTGTATGACAAAGAATAATTAAAAAGTATTCAATATTAGTCTTGTTTTGTAGGTCTCGAAAAAATAATTTTATTGATATATTATGTCTTCATTGAAAAATTATTGTAGCGGCTACGAAGATTTATAGATTATACAAGAAATTAATAAAACTAACAATTAAATAATTAAAAAATAAAAAATATATTATAAAATTAAATGTCGTGGCCGTCATTTCCTCTCCCCCTCCTATATATTTAGAGGAGGAGAGAGAAAATCTGCATAATTGCAGAGTCAAATGCTACCCGATTGGAGCCAAATTTTTCGGCAAAAATGCAGAATCTACATTTTTGCCGACCCAATGGAGTTGCTCTAAAGATACAATTCAGAGTTCCGAGCCTTATTCGGCCGGTTGCCTGACGGCGTTTTTATTCCGTCCGTGCAGTGGGCTTGCTCCACGCTCAATAATAGGTCAGGACGTTTCTTGGGTGTGCGGATAACGGAAACACCATCCTTTACTTGAGTGCATTTAATTTGTTTTTCTCTAAATAAAAAATTTAAATGCTCAAACCCCAAACAACAATTTTTTACAAATAAGTACAGAAAACAAATTATATGGTGTTTTTACAATTTTTTTAGACGCCAATTTACTGATTTTTTGACCATATCTAAAAAAGGCAATAATTATATGCATGTCCATTTCAGTTATATTTAGGCCACATTATTTCATAAAGGTAGAGCTGTAATGATTCGATTTTGTTCGGTTTTTGATCAAAACCGCTAACCAATCACCCACGTGTGATTCCAAAAACTTTAAACCGAACTGAACTGCACACACCATTGGAGTCGAACCGAATCGTTCAGTTAGGTTCGGTTCGGTTTGAGTGGTTTAATAATTTAAGAAAAAGTGATTTTCTTAGAGCAATATTATAAGCACACCGTATATCGTTATTGACACACCAAATTAAACCCTAAAAATCACCAAAAATCCTAACTCTCCTCCATTAAACGCACACCTGCCTTTTTCCATTCCTTCCGCCAAACGCAACCCGTTTCCCCGCGCCTCTCCTCCAGATCTGTCTAGGGTTTAGGCCCCGAGCTCGCCGATGTTGAAGAAGTCCACCGGAGGAAAGCCGCCCCAGCCCCGTGCTTTCCCTGCCGACCCGAGCCTCATCTCCCTTCCACGAACAGATGCTGATCCGCCAACCGAAGGTCGATCTCCATCCCCCGACCAGAACGCCGCCCCAGGCCCTTGCCAACGCCTCCCCGTGACAACCGAAGCTCGATCTCCATCCTCGTGAAGGACCCCCGCTAGCCCGCCGTTGTTGCTTGAACTTGATCCTGCTGCACGATCCCGCTGCACGACGCTGATCCGCCATTCCCCAGCCCCTCGCCCGCCGCTGCACGATCCCGCTGGTATCTCTTTCTTCCTCCTCTTCTTTACTGCTTATGATTTACTCATTTACTGAGTATGATTTAGAGCCATGATTTACTGATTACGATGAATTTGTGATGTCTCATTATGAATGTGATTGAAGGTGCTTTTTTTCAAGGTAAATTTTAGTTCTTTTCCTTGTATTAAGTTCACCAAAATTAATAATTTTGGCCAAGTTACTGTGAGCATACAATACTATTCATAACTCGGTTTATTTTTGATTGTGGTTTGCAATGTTTTTTGTAAAGAATCTTGCCCTTCTATTCGAAGTATTTTTGCTTCGTCATTTTGGTGAATCTTTGATGTTTGATTCACTTAGCCTTTCTAAGTAGAAACACACAATTTTTTTTGTTTATGCTTTTTGGATGCAGGTTTTCTTTTTGAGTAGTTCTCTGCTTTAACAGTAAATTCTACTAGGCATAAACATGTAGCGTGCGGCATTTGCCCCACTTTTTTGTTTGATTTCTTTCTAGAAATTCCTCTATCAGTTTTGCTAAGACAACAGATTTATTTCTTCTATGTTAACCTCAGTGGGTTTTTTTGGCAATTAATAATTTTGGCCACTTGATGTTAATCTCAGTGAGTTTTGCTGAGGATTTTAGGGTTTTTCTTTTTGACTACATGAGCCAAGAAATCTCATCTTGGTGTTGTTTAGAAATAAAAATTCTGATGCAGGATTTTTGGTTGTTTATGCTTTTTGGGTGCAGGTTTTTCTTTTTGAGTAGTTTTTGAGTAGTTCTGATTTTGTCCTAGTGTAAATTTTTGTTAGTGAGAAACTGTTTATGCTTCCTTGGTTTGTCCAATGATTTAATCTTAGTGCAGGTTTTTGTTAGACATCAGACAAACCAAGAAAAAATCAGCACCAAGAAAAATTCAGACATGCCAAGAGAGCTCATTTTGGTGTTGTTTAGAAACAAAAATTTTGGTGTAGGTTTTTTGGTTGTTTATGCTATTTGGGTGCAGGTTTGTCCGATGATTTAATCGATGTAGGAATGTGTTAGTTATGATTTAATCTTGGTAACTTGATCCTGCTTTTTTTCCATGTTTCACTTCAAATTTTCAAATACTTTCATTGTTGGTCTCTATGGTTAATTGATTCTTTATGATGATCAAGGATAATCAATCTCATTCACAGTTTGTTTTTGCATCAAACTTTTAGTCTCTTAGTTTTACTATAGTTAATATTATATGCAACTTGTTGATGATGTATCTTGTACTGTTTGTGTTTGCCTTTTCTTCTAATGAATTTGTATTTTGTATACTTTATTTTTAGTGAGTATGCATTAGTATGTTTATCTATTTCTGTATAAGTATGTTTGCTCATAAATTTAAGTTGTTCTTGACTTTTTTTTCTTCAGAATTTGTAGGATGGAAATTGTTCCCCATGTAGTTGAAGAGTCACCGATTTCTACAGAAATCGATGTAGGAATGAATTTTGTAACTGATATGATTTTTCCTACGAAAGAGAGCCTACTTGAGTGGGTTCGTGATGTTGCCAAAAGCTTGGGTTTCGTTGTCACCATTCAAAGAGCAGACAAAATAGATGGGAGACCTAAGCCTAGGGTTTTTATGGGTTGTGATAGATACGGTTTTGCTCGTGATAATCAACAAAGGAAGGGGTATATTAAGAAAAACCTAAGGAAAACTAGTTCCAAGAGATGTGAGTGTCAATTTTTGTTACTTGGTCAAAGAAATGCATGTGGTGATGAGTGGAAAATTGATGTTAAAAATGGAAAACATAATCATCAATTTGTTCATTTAGAGGCTCATAGCTATGCGGCTAGATTAACTAAAGAAGAAGAACGGATAGTGGAAGAGATGTACGGCTCCGGTGTGAAGCCTAGGAAAATACACTCATCGTTGAAAAATAGAAGTAGCAACAATACTTCAATTATGAGAACTATTTACAATCAAAAGGTTAAGTTGCAAAAGAGAGAACTAGATGGTGGAACCCCCATCCAATTTCTTTACAAATGCATTAGAGATGCAGAATACAGTAGCTACAATCATGTGAATCCTTCTACTTGCAGTTTGGAAAGTTTATATTTTGCTCACCCTACATCTATCAGATTGTGTAATATGTTTCCGGATGTTTTTGTAATGGATTGCACGTATAAGACTATTGGATGTATTTTTGGACTATTGGATGTATTTTTAGAAAAGGAAAAAGTTTGTTTTTTTGGTGTGTCATTAACAATTCTAACAATTGGTGTGACAATAAAGAATTGGTGTGAAAATAAAAAAATTTGGTGTGCCAATAAAAATGGGCTGTCAATAGCGATATACGGTGTGCTTATAACATTGCTCTTTTCTTATTAATAATTAGAAATTTAAATGATCATATATATAAATGAATAATTGTCATTTTGGCAAGGTAGTCTAAAAATATCATGAATACAATAAAATAACATTTAATTGTTCCGGCCTCCGTAAGTCGTAGCCTCGAAAAATAGAAAAGTAAAATTAGTAAACAAAGAGTGTAAAGTAAAATGTTAAAAACTGCTCGTGACGGTCGCGTGAGTATTGATTAGCCCTCCTAGACCCCAGTCCCTGATCTTAACTCTTAAGTCTTAATAATAGTAATTAATATTGTTGATTTTTAATAGTTTAGCTCAACTCTATGTAATTAATTGTAACGTGTAATAACAGATTAATAGTGAAGATCTGGGCTTCGTTTGACGCGATTTATTTATTCCGGCGAGTTTGGTCAAAAAGACCATTATCATAAAATGTATATTTGACAAGACAAAGGTTGTGACCGCTACCAAGAAAATAAATTAATTTTGAGCATAAAATGCGTGAATTTTATTAAGTGAGGTCGGACGTTCACGAACTACGGTTCATGACCATCGCGTTCACGACCGCCGCCACCGCACCAAACGAAACCCTAATTATATTCCTAATAGATAAAAATATTATTAAAGTTATTATGGTTCGGTTCGGTTCGACTCGATTCAGTTTGACATCTTGAACCGTGAACCGAACTGAATCACACGGTTTCTCAAAAAATGAAACCGTGACCGAACCGTGGGCTACTAAAACCGAACCGAACCGTGCGGTTTGGTTCGGTTCAGTTTGGTTAGATGGTTCGGTTGGTTCCAGCTTACACCCCTACATAAAGGTTATATACAAGCCAGGTTGTACGGGTTCATCATTTTCTATGATTTTTAAGAAAATTGTTATTGATATCCTATAAATGAATATTTGTAACTCATTGATATTTGTACCCAAAATATATATTTGTACCTATAATTTATATTTATGCACATACATAATAATATTAAAAAAATCGATGGGGTCTCCTGAGAGGCGTTAGCCGCGCCCGCACACCATGCATGAGGTGCGGATATCCGAACCTCCCCGACGTAACAAAAAACGCCGTCGCGCCAACAGCCATCATCGTTGCCGCCACGCCAACCGCCATCACCGTCGCCGCAAACCGCCATCGCCGACGCTACACCGAAACCGCCGTCGTGCCTACCGCCATCGCCGACGCTACACCGAAACCGCCGTCGACCGCCATCCCCGCCGCTGTGCCAACCGCCATCCCCGCCGCCGTGCCAACCGCCATCACCGCCGTCGCGTCAACCCCCATCACCGCCGCGGTGCCAACCGCCATCACCGCCGCTGTGCCAACCGCCATCACCGCCGCCGTGCCAACCGGCATCACCGCCGTCGTGCCAACCGTTATCACCGCCGCCGCGTCAACCGCCATCACCGCCGCCGCGCCAACCGCCATCACCGTCGCCGTGCCAACCGCCATCATCGTCGCCGTGCCAATCGCCATCACCGCCGCCGTGCCAACCCAGCGGCGGAACTAGGATTTTAAAGTCGCACGGGCACAATCTAAGTACTGTCAATTTGGGGGGTTCGGGGGGGGGGGGGGGGGCAGCGCACCTTGAGCGGGGGTTCGGGGGCGGCGGCCCAGAAATTTTTTTTTCAAATATTTCGCACCGAAATATAGACTGAAATCAGTCCAGAATTCACAGTGAAATCTGGACTGAAATCTGTCTAGATTTCAGAGAAATCTGGACTGAAATTTGGACCGCTGCAGCCCGCCAGACTTCGCACCGCTGCAGCCCGCCAGACTTCGCACCGATGCAGCCCGCCAGACTTCGCACCGCTGCAGCCCGCCAGGCTTCGCACCGCTGCAGCGGTGCGAAGTCTGGCGGGCTGCACCGGTGCGAAGTCTGGCGGGCTGCATCGGTGCGAATCGTCGTCGTCGACGCTTGGCGGGCTAGGGCACGGGAGCAGCGACGGGCTAGGGCATGGGAGCAGCAAGCTTACCGACGGGATTCCTTCTCCCGCGGTGAAAATCGCGGAAAAAATCGCTCGGGCACGTGCCCTACCGTGCCCAGGGCTAGTTCCGCCCATGCCAACCCCCATCACCGCCGCCGTGCCAACCGCCATCACCGCCGCCGCGTCAACCCCCATCACCGCCGCGTGCCAACCACCATCACCGCCGCCGGGTAACCGCCATCACCGCCGCAGTGCCAACCGCCATCATCGCCGCCGCGTCAACCCTCATCACCGCCGCCGTGCCAACCGCCATCACCGCCTCCGCGTCAACCCCCATCACCACTGCCGTGCCAACCGCCATCACCGCCTCCGCGACAACCCCCATCACTGCCGCCATGCCAACCGCCATCACCGCCGCCGTGCCAACCACCATCATCGCCGCCGCGTCAACCCCCATCACCGCCACCGTGTCAACCGCCATAATCGCCGCCTAGGGCTAATATCGAGTCGAGTTCGAGCGATTTTGACTCGGCTCGAAATCGAATTTTTCGACTCGAACCTGACTCGAAATCGACTCGAACTCCAAATTGATTCGACTCCGAGCCAGCTCGACTCGAAATCGATTCGACACCGAGCTGGCTCGAATCAATTTCGAGTCGGCTCGAAATAATATTTTTTATTTAAAAAAATTATTACAGAATTATACATAATAGTAAATAGTGTTAAATAATTTTATTTAATGAACTATAAAGAGTTTAAGTCTTTAAGAGCATCATCAAGAAATTTTGTTTAAAATCACAATAAATTGAAGATGCCACGTTAAGTAGTTGATCATTAAAAATTTATATTGCTTGAATTTTATAAGAAAAATTATTATTATATATAACTTATACATTTGAGAACAATTATTTTTCAAATAACAAGACAAGAAAAATCCACATACCATGATCCCAAATAAAAATGACTCAAATCCCATAATAAAAAAATTAAAAATTAAACAACTTCCCAAATAAAAATATTTGTCTAAAAGTATCACAAAATAACAAAATAAACAATTCATACTCCATACTTCATAGGATATAAGTAGCTCAATATAAATCCATAAACATTAAACAGTCCAACAAAATTCATAAAAAGTACATATTAGATAATCACTTCTAAAAAATATTAAGTTTTGAGTTGATTGTGCTATGAAGGTCTAGAATATGATATCCGCTTCTGCTCCTTAATCTACAAAAAAACACAAAAATTAGTAAATCATAACAGAGCAATCAATTTTAAAATTCAAAGTTTATAAAATAACAATATTGCTACAACTTTTATACTGTCAGCATAGAAGCTATGGAAAACAAAAGTTCAAGTGGTTAGATTATTAACTTCTCCAGCTTTTGAGTCAAATTAATCACCATCGATTTACAACATGCCATGACAAATTTCTTATCAAAATGCAATTGCATACTCAAAAGTCAAAACTTCAGCAGACTAAGCAGTAGCTTCTACTTCTTATAGAGATATATCTCAACTTTTGACTAAATGATATGGAACAGATCAGTTCCTCATGGGTTCCACCATCATTTATAGGAAGCAAGGAGCCCCCCATGTTCTCCACTCAAGGAAAATCATGGGTGGACCCCACCCCCATGATCTCTCATGGAGGTGATGGAAGCGGGCCCCACTCCCTCCCCTTACGAGAAGAACCACCGCCGCCGGCAAGCGGCCGGCCGCAACCATGGCCGGGGCGGCCATGGCCGCCGCGGCCATGGCCGCCCCGGCCATGGCCAGCCGCGGCCATGGCCAGCCGCGGCCATGGCCGCCCCGGCGATGGCCAGCCCCGGCCAAGGCCGCCCCGGCCATGGCCAGCCGCGACCATGACCGACCGTGGCATTGGCCGCTCGGCCGCCCCGGCCATGGCCGCCCCGGCCATGGCCAGCCGCGGCCATGACCGACCGTGGCATTGGCCGCTCCGGCCGTGGCCGACCTCCCTCGTCGCGCCCGGCCGACGGCAGGTCGCCGCCGGGAGGTGTGCGGCCGGCCCCGTCGCCGGCCGGCCGCCCGCCGCAGTCATCATGACGGCCCGCCGTCATGGGGGGCCTCCCCGCCGTCCAATCAAAGGGGAGGCCCTCCCGGCCGTCCGATCGAAGGGGTAACTACCCACTACCCCCACCACTTTAATGGTGGGGCCCGCCATGATCCACCCCTGGAGGTAATAAAAAGACCCTCAGGGGACTCTTTATTTCTCACCTTTTTTCCTTCTTCGGTTCTCCTTCTTCTTCCTCAGGTGAGAGCTCGTCCGCCTCCTCCACCAAGTCGGCCTTCGCTCATCGCCAGCCACCAGCAGCCACCGACGGCCACCAGCGGCCACCAGTTTGCACCGTTGGCTACAGGCACCCCACCAGCACGCAGTTGGCAAGGAGACGCCCAAGACCGCGAGGAAGCCGAACAAAGAAGACAATCGAGGCCAGCAAGCGCGCGCCGCCCCGAGCGCACGCGCCAGAACCATCCTGCATATTCCACCATTTAAGTCACTTTCGCGGAGCAGCCTGTTTCCCGCTGGAAGCCACAGTCTTTCTCTCTCCCCTGAAGTTGTAACGGGAGCGGTCTGTCGCCCCGATTAATCAAGCATATTGTAACCCCCGGAAGCTAGTGGAATTTGACCGGCACAGACCCGGTCACGTGGTTTTTTACCCATTTAAGGGGTTTTTCCACGTCATCAAGACTTGTGTTCACTGTTTCATTCTCATCGACTGTGTGCGCGCTCTACCGCTCCGTGAGCTGAGACGGTCCAAGATTATCCGGTCCGACTGGGGCATCGAGTTAGTCAGCAACAGTTCCTTATAAAAAATAAACTTCAACAAGACAAGAAAACTTAAAAAAGTCCAGCTAATGTCATATAAAAAGGGCTATATTTCAAGAACCAATAAAAAGTATAGCATTATAACTTCCGATGTTGATCAATACAAAAGCGTAATCACCTAAAATTCACATAATATTTCCTTACACCTGCTTATCAAGTGGATATGAAAGAATGACGACCAAAATTAAAAACAATAAAACTGAAGTACAACAAAGTGATTAGTGAGAACCTTCTATAATCGCTTCCCAAACATCACTCCAAAGATACAATAGCTTTGTAGGATAAGAATTTATAAAGCAACAAACCTGTTACCAATCATGATGATAGTAGACATATATGTATTATTAGAAGATTTGCAGAAAGCATTGGTAAGAGCAATAAAAATAATATTTCACAAGTAAATTATGATATCATATTTAAAATTATCAGTATAGGACTACAGGTTCAGTATAAAATGCAGACATGATACCTGCAAATATGAGAAGTACAGCTCAAGTCGAAAGTAACTTAAATAACTCGAATTATCTAAGCAGTCGAAAAGAGAATACCTTAATGTATATTTAATCATTAGTAGAAGTCCCGATGATCTCATCTGGTAGAGAATTTGTTAAATCATCCACATCAAGCTGTGATTGTAAAACACAAATCAGAATTAAACAATTTAATCGAGGACTAATTAAACCTTTCATGAGTAATAAATAAAAGTACTTACATTGGCACGATGCTTCATAATTATTGTACAATTTATTGAAAGCATAAGTGATGAACAACAACTTTCTTCGAGGATCAAGAATAATAGCAAAAGACATAAGTAAATTGCAATCACTCCAATATTTGTCAAATTTGATTTTCATTGGTTTGACCATGACACGTACAAACTCATCATTAGATGTTGAAGATTTGTCCAATACTTCTTTGATAGAAATCAATGCAGACAAAAATAAGTTGCATGTTGGATAAGAAGTTTCTGAAAATAACTTTGTTGCAGATTCAAAGACTTCTAAAATATTCTTAATTTTATAAAACCTATGCTGTCTAGGCCAACGGGAAGAATCAAAATCTGGTTGTAACTGGAAGAAATGTGGTGTTGCCGCTGTGCTGGCTTCTCGCAACCTTGCAGTCCAAGGTCGCCGTAAAAAAGGCTGGAAATCTGAAGTCCAGGAATACGGCGGGGCACCGGGGGCCGGAGACGGAGGAATCCTTCAGCAGGAGAAGGAAGATGCTTGCAGACTTGCGGTTGAACACTTGAAATGTTGAGAAGGAACTCAGAAGTCAGGAAAAGTCGGAGAAGTTTGTGTCTTGCGAAGAAGATGAAGGGCTGAAGGAGGCAAGGCGCTGGCGCATTTGTCAAAACTCAAAAGCTGTAAAACACTAAAACCATAAGGGTCCGTTCGTTTGCACGGAATTGTGCTCCTGGAACTGGAATTGAAGGTCTAATTCCAATTCCATCGTTCGTCTGCACGTTTGACGTTGGAATTTAAATGTTAATGAACTCCGTAGAATTCATTTTGAATTAAAGACAATTCTTTCCAATGTATATAAGAATTGAACAATTCCGGTCGAGAAAGTTTTAAGACCGGGCGCGATTTTTTCGTCCGGACGCGATATTTTTCTCGCGGGCGCGATTTTTTCGTGCGGGTGTGATTTTTTCTCCCCGACGCAATTTTTTCCGCGCTGGAGCGTATTTTTCGCACGGGCGTGATTTTTTCGACCGATCGCTATTTTTTCACCCGGGCGCGATTTTTTCGCCCGGGCGCGATTTTTTTTTTCGCACGGGCACGATTTTTTCGCCAGGGCAAGTTTTTTTTCGCCCGGACCCGATTTTTTCGCGCGACGCATTTTTTTCGCCCTGCGCGATTATTTCGCCCGGGCGCGATTTTTTCGCACTGCACGTTTTTTTCGCCCGGCACAATTTTTTCGCGCAAGCGCGTTTTTTCGCCCGACGCGTTTTTCTCGCCCAACGCGATTTTTTTGCTTGGGCGCGATTTTTTCGCCCGGGCACGAATTTTTCGCCCGGACGCGATTTTTTTCGCCCGAGCCCGATTTTTTCGCCCAGGCGCGTTTTTTCGCCCAGGCGTTATTTTTTCACCCGCGCGCAATTTTTTCACCCGCCCGTGCTTTTATCGCTCGGGCGCGAGCGCGATTTTTTCGCTCGGGCAGGTTTTTTTTCGCCCGGGCGCGATTTTTTGCTCGCGCGCGTATTTTTCCTCTAGCCAAAAAAATCACGCTCGAACGACAAAAACGGGCCCGGGCGACATAATCGCGGCCGAGCGAAAAATCATCGAGGCCACGTGAAAAAATCCCACCCATGAGAAAAAATCACTGCTATGTGAAAAAAATCTCTCCCGGACAAAAAAATCGCGTCCGGGCCAAAAATCACGCGCGAACAAAAAAATCGAATTCCAATTCCACAATATTAGTCAATATTCTTTATTAGGCGAACATTGGAATTGGAATTCGTCAACAATATTTAATTCCACAATATTCACAAATATTCAATTCCAATATCGAATTCCAATTCGCCGGTCCTGCGCCGGATTTCCAAAAAAAATAATTATTATTTAATATTTAAATTCGAGCCGGCTCGAAATCATAAATCGAGCGACTCGTGATTGACTCGAAATCGACTCGAAATTAATTTCGAGTCATTTTTATTCGAATCATTTTATTTCGATTTCGGTTCGGCTGAAAATTCGAGCGATTAACGAGCGATTATCGAGTTTCGATTATTATGCTCAGCCCTATCGCCTCCGTCTCGCCAACCGCCATCGCCGCCGTGCCAAACGTCATCTCCGACGCCGCACCGAAACCGCCATCGTCACCGCCGCGCCAACCAGTATCATGGGTCTTCGGCTTCTAACTCTTGGACTTGGGAGTGTGTTATTGAACTTAGCCTGCACTGTTGTTATGCTAGAACATACACATACGGCCTAAAACAAACTATTTATAGGTTGACCGACGGCGAGGAGATGAGCGGAAGGCGCGACGAAATAGAGGGCGCCACATGCGGCGAGATATTATCGGACCGCCGGCGAGAAACTGCGAGCGAAGAGGCGAAGGTTCGGCTGCAGGAGTTTAGTGTTTGAGAGAAACAGAAACGAAGTTTGTGTTAAGTACAAATATCATGAAGGTTTAAGAAAAAATGCTAAAATCTGTATTATTCTGGATATGAATATCCTATTGTGAAGTGTGAATAACAATTCGTTTTTTTAATTTGACATGCATTTATCCTCGAAATGCATATAGTCAAAATTGACTTGCAAATAATAACCCTTAAAAAATCAGATCGTATTTTTTTTTCGAAATAACCTCAACAAAAAAAACCAGATGAGATTAACAAGAGTGTTGTAATTAATAAATCGTGTCACTTTTAACAAATCAAAAAATATTCCAAAAAAATAATTATTATTTTGTTTTTATATGCAAATGACATTTATGTTAGCAACCCACAAACAAATCTGTAAGTGCAGAATAAAGTCATCTAGTTTTATCAAACTAGTTGATCCATTATTTTATTTCAAAAAATGGGATCACTACAAAATAATTCAAATTAAAAATCTTGGGAGGGGGTTTAGAAAATTTCGTTTATTTTGCGATTTCCCTTGAAATTTCCAAATCGAACCGGAGAGCATTTCAGTCAAAGCACAGAGGCAAGCAAACTCGGTCAAATGAGCCGCATGCAAAAAGGCACGCTCACCACAAACACCCAAAAAACCAAAAGCTCCCAACACGGTCATCGTTCCAAGAGGTCAGCGGCACTTCATGGAGTTGAAGGCAACACAATAACCTACACTTCGCTCCGTTCACCCACGCGGACGTGCCAGTCACCAAACAAGCTAGCTCCCGACACGATCATCGTTCCAGGAGGTCAGCCACCAACGATTCCAAACCAAATGACGCCCGAAGGCGTCACCAGCTCTAAGGACTCCGTCATAGGCAATCTATCGGGCGCCGACTACCCAGCGCCCCTTGCATTTCCCGATGGGCTCTCTAGGCAAATGCCAGAAGAAGTTCGTACGATGATAGAATGATAGAAGCCGTCACTCCAACTGACAGAAAGCTCATTCGAGAGGGAGCAGGACACATGGTCGAGGAAGAGTACGGGCACGGGGGGGGGGGGGGGGGGGGGGGGGGGGCACCTCAGCCCATATGTGGAACACCCCATTCACCCTATCTCTCCTCTATCCTCGTATATCTGGTGTATCCCATTCCACCCGGGATCAAACTCCCCTACCATGATATTTTTGATGGGATAGATAACTCTGTGGCACACGTACAACACTTTGTCACCGTCATGAGAATCTACAATGCCTCGGACCCGCATTTGTGCCGAGTGTTCCCAACAACTCTAAAAAAAGAATCTCTCGCTTGGGAAGATGTGAAAGAGCTTTGAGGATTGAGTCAAAAGGTTAGTACAATTGAAGAAAATGTTTTATACTCATTGGTATATTTGCTCGTGAAGCTGGCACTGCTAGTACATGCTGCAACTGCAAGTGTGGAAAGAACTTTATCTGTGATAAAGATTATCAAAACAACATTACGCAATCGGATGTGAGATGATTTGATGAATGCTTGTCTAGTAACATATATTGAAAAAGATGTTTTCTTACCATCGACAACAAAATAATCTTGAAATATTTTTAGAATACAAAGCATCGAAGAAAAGTATTGTAATTAAGTATGTAATCTTATTTTGTTAACTAAAAATATTCTAATCTAAATAAATTTGTTTGCGAACTTATTATTTTTCATGACACGTATCAACATTTTTAGGCTCTGTTTGGGGGGACTTATTTTCACCGGTCAAGCGGTAATGACCGCATGAATCAGACCTTAATTATGGTCCGATTCATGCGATCGTAACCGCTTGACCGGAGAAAATAAGTCCCCCCAAACGCAACCTTAGTCATTATTTTAAATATGCACTCGCTGGAAAAATTCGCTAGGTCCACCTATGATGCCAGCACATTTTTTTGGGTACCCGTTTGGCCCTATTTGAGTAAAATCAAGCCAGCTAGAATTATTTTTGAGCTTGCCAACAGGCACGCTGACGCGCTAAGTAGATTTATGAAGGGAACATGCACTGGTCTATATTATATAATTTTTATTTTTTATTTTCTGTTCAGATATTAGATGGCTTGAATTCTGTGCCATGTTTATGACTTTATCTTCTTGAAAACTAATTTCTCCGACGTGCGCGCGCATAAAAACATTAGTAACAAATTTGGGGCTCCGTCCGTATGGAAAACCGGGAGAGTACCCCGACCCCAATAGATGTGGGGCACCGTCTCTTTTAAAAAATGATTATACATTACTTTTTCATTTTTGTTAAAAAAATATTCATCATCATGCATATATTAGCATGTATTTTGATGGAGTTTCCCGTGAATTTTCTGAGTCAAAGCTGAAAGATTCTGACCAAGGACACGAAAGAGAGTCAACCTGACCAAACGAGTCGTGCACATCAAGCCGCGCTCGCCCAGAAACCCAAAAACAATCCGGAAGGAGGGAAATAACCAAGCTCACACGGACGCGCAAGCGAAAAGCACGCACCCGCGCGAGCGGTACGAGTACACCCTCACGCGAACGGTTTGCCCAGGCGTAGAGGCGGCCAACCCGTGCGCGGCATGCGCACGCGGCATCGGCGGCCTTCGCCTCCAACCACCTCCGCCGCCTCCGGCCACCGTCGGGCAACCCGCACGGGCCGCCTGAGGGGGCACTTTCGTCATTTCATGAAAATTAGTGATCCAAGTGATCGAAACAGAGTGACGCCATTTGTCACCTTAAGATCCGCCCGGACGCAATTACCAGTATATCCCTTCAAGAAATTATAAAAAGACGCAGACTTTCATTTGAGGACAAGCAACTCCAAACACTAGAAAGAGCTCTGTGATTTTCCGGCGAGAATGTGAGACTTCGATCGTTTCACCGCTTGGAATTTGCTCCACTCCTTCTCTAGCGTGCACAACGTCTAACGCTCACTTGGACGCTTTTGTGAGCTCAGGAGAAGGCATTGGAATTCGCTTTCGCAAATGCTTGCGTGAAAGCATCACAAGGCTTCAGGAACATGACATCTTTCTCCGCAAGAGCGGTCTCAACAAGGCTTCCACTCTACGAGAGCGGTTTCCTCTAGGCTCCCATGACTTATCATTTTCCCCACAGGAGCGCTCTCGTCAAAGCTTCGTGGACTTGGTTTATTTTATGTTGTTCTTGTATTAAAAGCTTGTGTGACAGAGAGGTGGTCTGTCACCCTCTGAGAAAACTCTCAAAATTTATAAACTCAATGAAATAGTGGATTTTGATCCGACACAGATGCATCCACGTGATTATTCACCATTTCGAATTTTTCACGATAAAAAAAATCTCATGTCATTGTTGCTGCATTTTCATAGATTGCGCGCTCAGTCCAACTCCAAGCTAAGACGGTCGATTCAAAAAAAAGATTTTATATATCTGTTTTTTTAGGGAGATGAGAATGTTTAGATGGATGTGTGGACACACGAGATTAGATAAAATTAGGAATGAAAGTATTAGGGATAAGACTGGGGTAGCGCCAATTGCAGAGAAGATGTGCGAGAAACTCGTCTAAGATGGTTTGAACACGTACAAAGGAGACCATTGGAGGCACCTGTTAGGCGTTGTGAGAATCTAGTCACTAGGCATGTCAAACAATGGATGGGTAGACCAATAAAAACTTGGAATGAAAATGTAAGGAAAGACATGATATACTTGTGGATTAGTGAGATTATGAAAAAAAATGGGCACAATGGCGACAAAGGATCCATATAGCCGACCCCACTATAATGGGATAAAAGCTTGAGTGTTGTTGTATGTGTTTTTTTAATTAAAAAATATATGCTATCATATAAGCAAAATTACTTACCTAAAATAAAAAAATGTGTCCCCCTTGCCGTTCGCAAACCCCCGCGCATGAGGAAAAAATGAGTGACGACGGGCAGAGTATATCACTTGGGGGTTTGCGAGTAGAGGGAGCGCTGTCACACCGGGACAATGTCGTGGCCAAAGTACTATTGTGAGGGGCACTGGGTGCATGCCCCATGCATTGTCACGATCTAGCTACTGTCGCAGTTGGACATAGGGGTGGAGCCCTGTACCTGGCACTGGCCAGAGTACAATCGCGCGCGCGCGCGTGTGCGTGTGATTACTCTCACTAATTCCACCATTGTAATTTTAAATTTTAAAACCCACAAACACACCCTAAATGGATGGAGGATCTGGATTCTCTCCATTTCTATCAAAATGGAGGAGATTCATTTGTCCATTTAATGGACAAGATTTTTCTCAAAAAGATCTAAGAGTGCATGTTTTTTGATTAAAAAAAAAATAAAAGGATGAAGATTAGTGAACACGTCGGATCAGCACCAAGAAAATCTGGACCGCAAAATAAATCCCCTCCATTTCAAGAGGATCCCCATCAATTGATGGATGGGGGAATGAATGAATTTGGCTTATGCCTCCCAGTGAAAAGTTCTCTTCTTATGCTTCCTTATCTTGCAAAGGATTTAAGGATTGAAAGAAAATGATACTTTTGATGGCTTCACAGCAGCTAACACTACAAGATAATTGGCTTTTTTTCATTGATATCAGCTTCAATATTAAACACTCCTTTCCTTCTTCTCCGCAACAACACGGCTGAACTCGCTCGGAGCTACAGTATGTGCAAACAAAGACCTGTATGAGCCCTATGACGCACATGATCTCATTGATATCAATCAAAGTCTAGAAAATGCAACCAAGCATGAAGGAATATAGAGCAGAGATGGGCAAAGGAAGATTGTCTCGCTCTAACACAGATATTACATTTTATTGTCGGTCCTAAGTCTCAATGAAAAATGATGAGAATTATGTTAGGTGCACTGTCAACATAAAATTTACTCTTATGAATATGAGCCGACCCCACTATGATGGGATAAATCCTTAGAGTGTAGAGTTTTTTTAGACTGTTTCTTTAGGAAATAATTTTCCAAGAACATAGGTACATAAATCTAAGGTACCCTAAACCCTGAAGAATATAAACCTTCACATTAAATTAATTGGTCTACAATTATTATTTTTCAAAAAAGATGGATTTTGATTCCAATTGTTCCTCTTCTACTATGCACCAAAAGCTAGTATAACTGGAAGCTACATTAATTTATGATTGCATCTCTGGAGTAATTTTGTCATCTTGATGTTATAAACATTTTACAGTAAGATTAAGGCACCGTTTGGTTGGACTTATTTTCACCGGTCAAGCGGTTACGATCACATGAACCGGACCATAATTAAGGCCCGGTTCATGCGGCCGTAACCGCTTGACCGGTGAAAATAAGTTCTCCTAAACGGAGCCTAAGGCTCCATTTGCCACAGCTAATTTGCTCCGATGAATTTGACAAAAATATCATCATCATAAAATATATGTTTGACAAAACAATGGTTATGACCGTCACCAAGTAAAAAAAAACTAATATTGAACACACAAAAGTGGATTAATCCTTAGATGAGGTCGGGCGTAACGATGGTTCATAACCACCGAGTTCACGGCTGCCATCGCCGTGCCAACCGCAGCCTAATGCTTCGTTTGGCACAGCGGTGGCGGTCATAAAGGCAGTGATTATGATGAACCTTCTTTCATGAATGCTCGAGCTCATCTAACCAACTTCATCCATTTTGTGTTCTGAACTAGTTTTCTTTTCTTGGTGGCAGCGTCATTTGTCTTCAAATGCAATTTTAATATATATATACAATAAAAAATGTACTCACCAGTCACCACCAACGTAACTTGTACTACTGGATTGGTTGTAGGGACAGATCCCCATGCCCGTGACTTTTATATAATAAATAAGAAAAGTTTGCACAATAGTCATTGCACATGTTTTATCAAACTAAAACTCGGAGAGATTTTTGGCACGGTGGTGGAGGTCGTGAATGTCATGATTATGAACCATCATTCACGAACGTCCGACCTACCCTAAGGAACTTCATCCACTTTTATATTCAAGACTAGTTTTTTTTTCTTGATGGCAGTCATAACCATTGTCTTGCCAAACTTCCATTTTATGACCGTGACATTTTAATTCAAACTCATGAGAGCAAAAGAGCAGGGCCAAACATAGCATATATCAATTTACCTTACCTAATAAATGATCTTTAAAGGTAATACTTTTTTGATCATTTTAAATTCAACCCACCATTCATGAAAAATTACTTTTCCATATAATTTTCCATACGCACAAGTGACATCACATGGAGCCTCTCACACATATATATATATATATATATATATATATATATTATATATATATATATATATATATATATATATATATATATATATATATATATATATATGGGGAGATATCATATGCGGGCAAGCTTGCATATATGTGGGGGGAGATATCATATGCGGGCAAGCTTGCATACGGGCGTGCAGGCAGTACATTTTGGGGGTTAAGATGACTTCAAATCGAAAAGTGATCAACATGAAAGTTGTAGATCTCAGCGAGACGAATAAATTTCATGTTGATCACTTTTTGATTTGGAGCCATTTTGGCCCTCAATTTGGGCCCCAAAATCGGGGGCAGCGAAATCGTTACAGTACGCCCGCTTGCGGCCCCAGATTTCGGGGCTCAAATCGAGGGCCAAAACGGCTCCAAATCAAAAAGTGATCAACATGAAAGTTGTTCGTCTCGCCGAGATCTACAACTTTCATGTTGATCACTTTTCAATTTAAAGCCGTTTTGACCCTTGCCCGTACGCCCGCTTGCTCGTACGTCCGTTTGCCCGCACATGATATTTCCCCTATATATATATATATATAAACTGGAGCTCACGGGCAGGGCCACCACCAGCGGTGGCCCTGCCCGCTCGCCGCCGGACAACCCCCGACTGGTTCGCCGGAGGCAGGCGAACCCGCCGGTGGGCGCCAGGCAGGCCGGCGGCGGAGCCGGCTGCGGGGTGGAACCGTGAATGGACGTGAGGCGGGATGCAGGGCTTCGGGATTTTTCTGGAAATGAACAGTGAATTTTTTGGAGTTTTGGTTATTGACAGTTCTGCTGTTTTGAATCCAACAGCCTGTTTTTGATGATGCTTGATCCAACGGTCAAGATTCCACTGGTGGTGTGCTTCCAAATAGGGCAATTATTTTATATAATAAAGATATATAATATGGGAAAGTATAATATGTGGGCATGCTTGTGTTCGGGCGTACGGACAGATCATTTTGGGGGTCAAGATGATTTCAAATCGAAAAGTGTTCAACATGAAAGTTGTAAATCTCGGCGAGACGGACAACTTTCATGTTGATCACTTTTTGATTTGGAGCAGTCTGGACCCTCGATTTGGGTCTCAAAATCTGGGGCGACGAGAGTTCAACAGTAACATTCTCGCCGTCCCAGATTTCGAGGCCCAAATCGAGGGTCAAAACTGCTCCAAATCAAAAAGTGATCAACATAAAAGTTGTTGACTCGCCAAGATCTACAACTTTCATAATGAACACTTTTCGATTTGAAGGCATATATATATATATATATATATATATAGGCTGCACTTCAATCCTTCGCCATTTCCACCTCTACATTTAGAGTGAACTGCATTTTCTCTCTCCTCTAAATTTACAAAAAAAAAATTATTATTTTATTTTTGTTTTAAATTTTTAATTAATTAGTTTAAGAAACTTTCATAATAATTTATAATCCCTATAATCATTAAAATAATTTTTCAATTATAACATATAATATATCAATAGAATCGTCTTTTCGAGACCTACAAAATGAGACTAATATCGAATAATTTTCAACTAATATTGTTCATATAAAGATCAAAAGAAAATATTTTAATAAATAAACATGCACATAAATCAATATAAAATATATATTAAAAACATTATATATATTATATATACTAATATACATATATTATATATATGTATATAAATAAAATAATATCATGTTCTCCAAATATGAAAAACATGATTGAAATTGCTCCTGCCATGTTGTTCATATTTGAAGAACATTGGTACAATGAAGATTTCTATATTTAGAGATCCCATTAAAGATGCTCTTAGGGTTTGGACCAAGCCTTTAAAGACTAGAGAAGAGGGATCAGTCGATCATGAACCGAACTGGTCCGATTTTCAAAGGTTTCCAAAAACACACACATCACGTGACTACAACAGCAATCCTATACAGAATCAAAATCAAGTAAAAAAAATGATAGAAATCACCTCAGCCCTGTGGAGGAATTTGGGATATTTTTCAGAGCAGTAATTAAATATACCTTTTATTATTATTATGGCTACATTCCAACGGGAAGAAAATCACCAAACTTCACATCAACCATTCCCAGTCCGGCTCAAAGGCCAAGCGCTTCAGTACAAAATGTGAAGGGCACATTCAAAATAGGAATATTGCTTTTTATTGACCACCTTTTTAGCAAAGTAGCCAGCACTACAGAATTGGAAATTTCTAGTTCCGGGGATGAGAGAGAAAGAAGTATTTGAATCCTTCTAGAATATTCTATATATGTCCGGAAGAAATAGCTCTTTATGACCAAGGGTGATCACGGGTGAGGCTCAAATTGGCCACTCGTGAGTCGCGATACAAGCACATGCGAGGAGCGAAGTTGTTCACGAAGGAATTAGGAACTTTCCACTAAGTTTAAACAATAGGGGCATTTACCGGGACCTCCCCTCTAAGTTTGAAAAATTATAGATTGCACCCCTCTTATTATTGAAATTACAAAAATCTCCGAGAATGTTACCAAACATAACATTTACCTCTCCCGAAGTTCACATTTCATAACATTCATGCAAAAAAATATCCCCCTCGGAGTACAATTTCAAGAGAGGTATTTTGTGCATGGATGTTATGAAATGTTAACTTTATAGGAGGTAAGTGTTACGTTTTGTAACATTCAAGGGACGTTTTTGAAAATTCAATAACAAGAGGGGTGCAACCAGTAATTATGCTAACTTCTAGGGGCATCTACCGGGACCTTCCCTCTAAGTTTGAAAAATTTTAGATTGCATCCCTCTTATTATTGAAATTACAAAAATCTTCCCGAAATGTTACAAAACAATGACATGTTTTTGTAATATTTAATCTGTTGACAGCTCCATGAATGTAAGATAAATTTCATAATGAATCATAGAATTTTTATATTAAGGCTCCGTTTGCCACGGTGGTGGGGATCGTAAACGCATGGGTTAAACCGTCATTCGTTAAGGATCACCTAACAAATATCATTCATTTTAACATAAAAGTGGATGAAGTTCCTTAAGTGGAAGGTTAATGAATGACAATTTAATCCCCAAGTTCATGACCGTCATCTTAGTGCCAAATGGAGCCACCATTTGAGGGGGGGGGGGGGACTTATTTTCACCGATCAAGCAGTTACGACAGCATGAACCGGACCTTAACTGTTTGACCGGTAAAAATAAGTCCCCCCAAACAGAACCTAAATATCAAATATAATCATTGATAAGGATCACTTTGCATTGGATGAGAAAAGTGTCTGCGCCGTTAGTGCATATATATATATAATCAATATCCCATCCAATTTTATTAAAAAAAAACATAGAAAGCTTGAAGAGAATCTTACCTGTACGCATTATTTGATGAGAAGACGCTCTTAACATGACGGGAGATTGACGCTTTGAGGCACACGGAATATTCGTCATCGTCGGTTCGGGCCACCACCGCAGAGCTGCAAATAACGCACGGAGTTAGGAGAAAGATGCACATTTGTTTGCTTTTTTTAAGAATTCCATCGCACCAAAGTTGATTAAAATTCTTTAATGTTGAAAAAATAAAACTGCATCTGAGAGCTCAGAAGTAGCCTTATGCTCTCCATGTAGCAAGGGCTCCTCCACCTAAAACCAATTGGCATAAGAGTTTGTTTGTGGTGGCGGTCATGAACACGTTAATTATGAACCATCGTTTCTGAACACGCCTGACCACAGCTAAGGAACTCCATCCATCTTTAGGTTGAAAACTAGTGTTTTTTCTTGGTGACGGTCATATCTGTTGTGGTGCCAAACAAATTTCTATGACGGTGGTGTTTTTGTCCAATATCACAGGCAAAGTTGTCAGGATCGAGATCCTAGATGAGATTGTTACGAGGTTGGATCATATCAAATGGTAGGATTGGATCGAGGATCGGTCGATTTACAAAATCTGGATCGTAGGATCGTAAGATCCTAGGATCCAGATCGCGATCCTGACAACTTTGATCACAGGAGCAAAAACGCCGCGCCAAACAGGCCATAAAGTTGGAGATTTCTCACACTTAACACTCAAGCGAGAGGAAGAATAAGCCAGAAGACCCCGTAAATGGTGAGGCATGTTGACAATATAATCTGGCATGGAAAATTCACAAGTCTTGTGTAGTTTACATACATTATAGATCACCCACAAACCAATTAATTATAGGTTGAACAATCATGTTCTAGAACATGATATCTTAGCAGTGTCACTTAACCTAACAACTCTCTTCCCGCGCACGTGCACGCGGCAAGCTCCCGTGCGGGTGCGTGAGCCGGCGGCCGCCGCCTCCGACCATCACCTGCCCCCGCCGCCTTTGGGCACCCTGCCGAACCGCCCGGGGGGCACTTTCGTCATTTCGCTAAAATTGGTGATCCATGTGACCGAAATGAAGCAACTCTAGAGGCTAGAGAGAGCTCTGAAGTTTTCCGGAGAGAACGTGGGACTTAATCGTTCCTGCGCTCGGAATTCGCCTCGCTCCCTCTTTAGTGCGAAGACATCTCAAAGCTTCCAAGGCGTGATCTTCTTCTCAATCAGAGCGCTTTCACCAACGCTCCGGCTCAGTAGGGGTGCTTCTATCGAGACTCCATAGACTTAGCGATTCTTCCCAACTGGAGTGCTCACACCAAGACTCGGACTCAACATGAGCGCTTCCAACGAGGCTAAGTGGACTTAACGATTCATCCCAACTAGAGCACTCTCATCCAGGCACCAAAAACTTAGTTTCTTTTCCACCGCAGTAATATTTTGCATTTGTAATGGAGAGGTGGCTTTTCACGCTCCAAGGAATAGTCTGAACTCTTGTAATATCAAGCGAAACAGTGGATTTTTGGCACGACACGGATCCGACCACGTGGTTTTTCACTATTTCCGGGTTTTCCACGTCATAAAAAGTCTTTTGTCTTTTGCTGTTGGTTTTCATCGACTGTTTGCCCGCCTGGTCAAAATCCGAGCTAAGACAGTCCGATTCTCCGGACCGGGGAAAAACCGGGTGACTCGTAACAAGCTTCAAGCTTCTGTCGGCGTAAGGAAACCTGTAGAAATAATAGGAAACGCCAGTGTTGGACCGGAATGGTTGAAATTTGGCTTTGGATCGTGAGCACATAAGACAGTTCATGAGTTGAAACAGATCAAACTAAAAGTATGCTGCTGCCCACTTCCCCCTAATAAAATGTTAATCAAGTGCCCGTACTTTATGAAAATATGGAATGCCGCAGGAAATGATTGTTCTTTTAGTGAAAGATTTGTAGAGTTCACTAGAGATGCTTGATCCAAGTTCGCTTTGCTATGGAATGGGCAATGGATTATATTCTTTTTCTATGGAGAATCAAGCAATCATTTTTAATTTGTTTGGCAGGTTTCATGGAGATAATACTGCCACCTAGATAGACTATACACGGTGATGTTAATTTTTTATCATCAAAGGAAAGCAGGTATTACTGCCATTCGACTGAACATGAAGCAGATTCAATCAAATTATAATGTCTAGAGAAATGAACAGTCCAATTCTACTAAATATTCATCATTCCACTAGAAGAAGCACTGAAAAAGTAATTCAACTACAAACATCTGGAAAAATATGCACTAAGTAAGAATTTGACTTGATATCAAGCCATTCGACTGAACATGAAGAGATTCGACCAGATATCAAGTCGATCGACTAGATATCAAGTCGATCGACCAAACAACCTTATATTCAAAATTGATGCGTTGTTTTGGCGTTATCTAATTTATTGTCACCATGGAAAGGGCCAATCAGATCTGTCCTTCAAGGAAAAAGATTTCTGACATAAAATCAGGCTGAGATTCGATCGTTAAGGATCTGGCTCATATTTAAAGGAAAAAAGACGTGAACAGTAAACCCTAATCGATACAAATGAACATGAGATTTTCCGTCGTCGCCCATTTTAAAGGTGTTATCATATCAAAAAGCTCAATCTTGAAGAAGATAACATCTGAAATTAATCTCTTCATTCTCCAGAAGAACTAGATCGATTCAACTTGTTGAACTACTCAAAGCTCAATCAACTAACAACAAGAAAGATCTTCTTGAAGTGCTGAAGAAGTATTTTTCAAGGAAGCCGATTCTCTTAAAGTTCTCTACAAAAAGACCAGAATTGAAGCCAATCTTTATCAAGCCTCAAGAAGACTCCAAATCCGTCAAGGAATATTTTGAGTCTAAAGAAAGTCTTTGTGACAAAATTTTTTTATCTGTAGGATCTCTCTGAGATCTGAGCGTAGGGTCCTAGTGACCTAAGGTAAGGGGTCAGCTAGTGCCTCTGATGTAGGAGACTTTATCTCTGAGTTGTAGGAGTCCTTTGTGGAATCTGATTCTAGTGTGAAATCTGAGCTGTAGGATTCTAAGCAAGGGGATTTGAGGTAGGAGGTCAGCCAGTGCTTATGAGGTAGGAAACTTAGTCTTTGAGTTGTAGGATATGCGGATCTGAGTTTTGGTTGAAGTTTGTCGAGACTAGCTCACTGCAAGATAAGCGGAGGGGGAAAGTAGACGTACCCAACTTGAGGAACCATTATAGGTTTTTGTGTTTGTCCTGTGAATTTTCTGTGATTGTGTGTTTGTCGCTTATACTCTAACTGTTCCGCTTTAAATTTAGAAAAAAACGGCATCACCTATTCCCCTCCCCCTTATAGTTGAAGAAACTTCTCATAACTTACAAGTGGTATCAAAGTTCAGTTGTTCAAAAAAAGCCTAACAGCTTGAACATATCTTCCCTTGGGATTATCATCTACTCACCAAGGCCCCTGGAGAGAATTATAAAGAGTTAAGCTCCATGAAGCTGCTTATCTGCAGCAAAGAAAACTTTGCTAATTGGAAGGAGAGGGTCAAACTCTTCATGTAGGCCTCTGATCCAAGGATAACCCGTGTGACACCATGGTAGAACTACATGGATGGTTTTGAGGCTGATGCAAGTTGACACAAAGCACATAGGCGGTGGTTGTGTGAAGACCGACACGACCCAAAAGAAATCCAGATAGTACCTCGCTTTTAGATACTTTACTATGCTTGTCACCATTGATATGTTTATTGTTTAATTAAATATTAATTGATTTGTTGTGAGAGCCGGTGACGGGTGCGATCAATCGATGTGGCAACGCCGAGATGAAAGCTATGACAAAGATATTAAGGCACACCTTAGATTTATGCCTTCATGAAGAGCTAATTGAGTTATTATTAACACAGGAGACAGGTATGGTTGTTACCATTTCGTGGTGAAGCTATAGGCAAACTGCAAAGATACAATCTTGTTATATGACATTCATTTTATAGTTATTATTGAACATAAAAGTCAGATAATTGCTCTTGATTGATATGTTGACATCCTTCGTACTAACTTTACTAAAGTCTTTAATGTTGCAATGATAGACAGTAGTCATTTGTTAGTCATAACTACACAGTTGTTTACTGTCTTACTTAACACAACTTATGCAATTAGTTTAATCCAATGTATGTGTCCGAAATACATAAAAAAATAGGTGTAGAGCTCTGTGATACTGGTAACAGTACGTCTTCCGGAAGAATAATTAAGCCTTCTGCTAATCCGCTAATCCACTGTTAAGCAAAAACTCAATGATTAGTCTTCTGCTAAATAATTTGTCACTTACTCTGATAATTTGTAAAACGTATTTGCATAGCACTGTCGTTGATGTATGACGTTCGTGTGATAAACAAGAGGGATCGAAGACGGTTGTACCTCCACTCTTATGTTAGTCGTCTCGGCATTGCGTGTTGGTGGCGGTGTGCGATAAGATTCACCAGTAGATCCCGTTTTTCGAAAGGAGGTCGTACATGCAATCTGATAGGCTCAACAATGCCTAACGGCTCGCATAACATCCTTCTTTAGACTAAGCAAGAAGAATTGAGCCTTGACCAACACAATTGTCTTATCGCGATCAAAATGTTTTGCGGCTTCGTCCGCATGTAGCTCCAGATAAGGCTGAATATACATCTTGCCAATCAATTGATTTCATAAAAACAAAAGATATAAAATAGCAGCCAACCAAATACAGTCTGAATATACAATAATAAAAGAGTAAGAATATTAGACTAAGGCTCTATTTGTTTGGGCGTTTCGCTTTTCCGTTTTGGGCAAACGCTGCCGGAAGGAGGGTAAACAAATGAACCTCCGTCGGCGTTTGCTCCGTTTCCACCCGCCCGCCTTGAGAAACGCCCCAAAAAGCTCCGTTTGGAGCAGCCACCTCCCCCCTCCGGTTCGAACTCTCCGTTTCCACCCGCCGGATCGACCCCCCACCGCTAAAACAAATGAAGCCTAAGACTCACACCTGCATATGACAACGGTCTGAAGCACTGGAGATGTCTGAAGGTTGTCGGTCTATTCCGAGAACTGGTGTCGTAGAGTAGAAAACCACAGAGGGGCTTGGGTAGGGTACGGGAAGGCCTGGAAGGGGGGCTTGGGTTGTGGTGGTTGTGGGAATGTAGGGGAAACCCTGGTTGGTGGTGTATGAAGGAGGGATGGAATAGGCTGCTACAGAAATGGAGTGGAAGTAGAGAATTTTGTCGGATAGAGGTGATGGAAGAAGAAATGGAGAAGTTAGGGGAAGTCGAAGGGGATCACCACTGGGGGTAGGGCAATTGGAGGAGTGTGGAGGCTTTGCAGGTTTGAAGGGGAAAGGAGGAGCGAGACAATGGCTTCAAGAGGTGGTTGTAGGATTAGGATGGATCGGGGGAAAACAATGGGAATATGAAGTTGGATTGGGGGAAGGCAGTGGGAACAAGCGGCTATTAAGCTCGATCAGCTTGATCGGCGGAAGGAAGCGGGATCTATAGGCGTAGGTTCAACTAGAGTCGCCACCACGAGTCTTGCCCGACGTCGCACTGATGGAGAAAGAGGAGTGACAGTTCCAAATAGAAATCCAAACCTCAATGCCCCTCCAAACTGCGGTTTGCGTATATATATACTAGTAACAATGATAGGACATCAGGATCGGACAAATCATAACGTTTGAACCTATCGAGTGTCAAATACAACTCGAAATAGAAAAGTAATTATATATTTATACGAAAATGACCCAAAACGACCATCTGGATGCATCCAAGGGATCAGATCGTCCGAACGGATAGCGAATCACCTCCTCCTGTAGGAATACATGTACATGGATCGGCGGCCTCCAACACACCTTTTCTAGAAGACTCCATATTCTTCTATTTAGAACCTTCATGAATCCACAAAAATTACTCCAAGGCTTTGTTCGTTTCGATGGAATTGGGGCTTTGTTCGTTTCGATGGAATTGGGGCTTTGGAATTGACATTAAATTGCTAATTCCAATTTTGGTTGTTCGGCGGCCATAAAATTACCTTGGAATTGGAATTTATTTCAATTCCCATGAGAATTGATTATAGAAGAAACATGACTCCATCAATTCTTACCTCACGAAATCTTCATTCGTGATTTCCACTCCTACCAACGCGTCGCCGACTCTCTCGAAAAAACATCTATGCAAATTTTGTTCACCCAGGACCAAATTTTTCGCCGAAGAGAAAATTTTTCGATGGGGCGCACATTTTTCTGCCTGAGATCGCATTTTCCGCCCGGGCGAGCATTATTCGCCCGAGCCCGCATTTTTCGGTCGGGCGTGCATTTTTCCGCGATGACGATCATTTTTCGCCCTGACGCGCATTTTTTCCGCGGATACGCATTTTTCGCCCGGGCGCATTTTTTGCAAGGGCGCGATTTTTTGCCCGGGAGCGAATTTTTCGCCCGGGCGCGAATTTTTTGCCCGGGCGCAAATTTTTCGCCATGACGCAAATTTTTCGCCAAGGCGCGCATTTTTCGCCTGGGAGCGCATTTTCTGCCCGGGAGCGCCTTTTCCGACCGGGCATGTATTTTCCCCCGGGAGCGTATTTTTCACCTGGGCGTGCAATTTTTGGCCAGTGCACGTATTTTTCGCCCGGGGCTTATTTTTCCCCAGGGCGGGTCGCCCGGCCACGAATTTTTCGCTCGACCACGATTTTTTAGCCCGAGCGCGAATTTTTCTGTCCGGGCACACATTTCTCGTCAGGGTGCGCATTTTTCGTCGGGGCTCGCTTTTTTCGGCCGGGGGGACATTTTTTGGCCGGAGGCGTATTTTTTGGTCGGGGCATATTTTTCGCCCGGGTGCGTATTTTTCACCTGGACGCGCATTTTTTGCCCTGACGCGAATTTTTCTCCCAGACGCGAATTTTTCGACCCGGGCGCGAATATTTCTCCCAACCACGAATATTTCGCCCGGATGCGAAGTTTTCGCCCGTATGTGATTTTATTCGCCCGGACGCCCATTTTTTGCCCGGACACCCATTTTTCGCTTGGGCGCGCATTTTTCGCCCGGGCATGCATTTTTCACTCGGGAGCAAATTTTTCACCGGGACGCAAATTTTTCAGTCGGGCGCGCACATTTCGGCCGAGCGCGCATTTCCGTCCTGAGCACCCATTTTTCGCCCAGGCGCGCATTTTTCGCCTGAACGCGCATTTTTCGTCCGGGCGCGCATTTTCGCTTGGGCGCGCATTTTCGCCCATGGGCACAATTTTCGCCTGGGGCCGAATTTTTCGCCCGGGGCCGAATTTTTCGCCCGGGCCCGAATTTTTCACCCGAGCGTGAATTTTTCGCCTGGGAGCGAATTTTTCTCCCAAGCACGAATATTTTCAGGAGCGAATTTTTTGCCCGAGCGTGAATTTTTCACCCAGCCGCGCATTTTTCGGTCAGTCGCGCATTTTTCGACGAAGGGCGAATTTTTCGCGCAAGCGCGAATTTTTCGCCCGGTCCCGAATTTTTCGCTCGGGGGCGCATTTTTCGCTCGTGTGTGCATTTTTCGGTAGGCGGGCACGAATTTTTCGCAGTGGTGCGTATTTTAGCCGAATGGTAGAATTGCTCATCCGGACGAAAAAATGCGCACATGGGAGAAAAATTAGCGTCCAAGCGAAAAAATGCGCGGCCTAGCGAAAACTGCGCGTCCTGGCAAAAATTGTGCGCCCGGGCGAAAAAATATGCGCCCGGGCAAAAAAATACGCGCTCGGACGGAAAAATCTAATATGGGGCCGAATAATGGAATTACTAATTCCAATTCCCGTGACAGAATTTCTGTATTTAGCCGAACGACAAAATTGGAATTGACTTCAACTCCAATTTCTGTGAGAATTGAAATTGAAGTCAATTCCAATTCCTGCATCTCAATTCCTGCGAAACGTACAGAGCCTAAAATGTTTTCACTAGACCACCCTAGAATGGACTCGTGACTCTTCATGTTTTTTTATATGTATATTTTTTCTTTATATAATATTCCACATGTTTCTGCAATTCTTTAGAATTTTCTGAAGGTTGCATAAGGAACTATTATGGGAGGCCAAGAGACGACAAACCATGACTACATGACACCCTTGATCACTATGAGGGCTCATTTGATTACTTGCAGATAGAAACTATATTTTGTGAATTATAATATTATTGTCATTCATTTTTTTTTGTAGAGAAAAAGAGCACAAGGATTTGGAAAAAAATAAATCTTTGCATGTACTTTTTGGGTATGTAAATACAAGTATGAATACATTACATAGGGAGAGAAGCGAGGGAAAAGTCCCAACTTCAAGATGTGGGACTATTACAAGTAGAGGAAGAAGGCCTAAGATAGGCCTTTAAATTGGCCATTACATGTTCTTTTCTAACACCCCCCGCAAGCTGGAGCGTGCAAGTCGTAGGATCCCAAGCCTGGACAAGAACTGATAAAAAAGACCACTTGGCAAAGCCTTAGTGAGAAGATCGGCAACTTGGTCAGTAGCCGGAACATGTTTCAGTTATAGCTTCTTCATTTGAACATTTTTCCTAACGAAGTGACAGTCAACTTCAATGCGTTTCGTTCTTTCATGGAAGACAAGATTCTTGGCTATGTGAATCGCAACTTGACTGTCATAGAGTAAGGTGGCTGGTGAGGAAAGTTTTACTCTCATATCACTCAGGAGACTCTCAAGCCATGTGAGCTCAGATACAACAGATACCATTGAACCGTACTCAGCCCCGACCAAAGATCTAGCAACTACAACCTGTTTCTTACTGCGCCGGGTAACAAGATGACCTCCGAAGTAAGTACAAAAAACGCTGGTGAAACGCTGGTGAAACGCCGATCATCCAGGGAACCAACATAATCGGCATCTGAATATGCAAACACTGTTGGAGTAGAGGAGGAAGTTTTGTATACCAACATAATCAGCATTCTTCAGGTATCCCAAAATGTGTTCGACAACATGTAGATGTGACACCCGAGGAGAATGCATAAATCTGCTGACAACCCCAACAACAAAGGGCATGTCAGGTCTTGTGACGGTTAGATATATCAGTTTTCCCACCAACCGTCGATAGTGTTCTGGGTTTGGAAGAAGAAGATCTGCATCAGAGGCATGAACACACAGCTTGTGATTGACATCCATAGGGGTGTTAACTGGTTTACATATAGAATATCCAGCATCCTGAATAAGGTCGAGACAATACTTCCGTGGAGATAAGACAAGACCATCAGGATGTCTTGCGATTTCAAGGCCAAGAAAGTATCGAAGATTCCCTAGATCTTTTGTTTGAAAAACAAAGCTAAGGTGTTGTTTGACCATTTGGATTCCTTTTGAATCATCTCCTGTGATTAAGATGTCATCGGCATACACAAAAAGAAGAACTGTTCTTGTTTTGTTATGTCGAGTTGATAGAAAAAATCCGCCGAGCTCCGAGTAAAGCCAACCTACCGAACAGCTCTGCTAAACTTATCGAACCAAGCCCGAAGAGATTGTTTGAGACCATAAATTGACTTCTTAAGGAGACAAACTAGGGACTCCCCCGTGGTCTCAAACCCGGGAGGCTGTCACAAGTAGACAGTTTCTTGGAGATAGTCATTGAGAAATGCATTCTTGATATCAAGTTGATGTAAGGGCCAGTGACACGAACTGTGTTGGGCTTGGCCACTGGAGAGAATGTTTCCTCATAATCCAGACCATGTTGTCGAGTAAAGCCACGTGCCACCAGACAGGCCCTAAGTCGATCAATCATCTCATCAGGTGTATGCTTGATAACAAAGACCCATTTACATCCAACAGTAGTCTGTCCTAGAGGAAGAGAAACCAGATCCCAAGTCTGATTAGCCCAGAGGGCCGTCATTTTTACGTCCATGGCCGCCCGCCAGCCTAAATGTTGAAGAGCCTCCTACACAGTTAGGTACAAAAATAGAGAATAATGAGGTAGCAAAGGTTTGAAGCACCGGGTTTAGGCGATGAAAGGAGACATAATTTGCCAGGGGATGGGCTGTGAAGGTAGAAGTCGGGTCGACAAGTCGCAGAGTGCCAGAGGTTGAAGCCGACTGCAGCGGGGCGACGGAGCGGAGAGGTCGTCGAGTATAGACACAGAGAAGAAGGGGGGGGGGGGGGGGGGTTGGTGGAGACCCGGAGCAGGGAAGGGAATGAGAGGAGATGGTGGTGGTGGAGACGTAACTGGGATGACAGGTCGTAATAAGGGTGGTGATGGTGGAGAGGACGGCGGAGTGAGGAAAAATGGTTGATCTTCCAGAAAGGTAACATCAGCTGAAACCGTCAACTTGGGGGTAGTGGGAGAGTAGCAAACATACCATTTTAAGTACGAGAATAACCAACGAATATATATTTGGCCGCCCAAGGATCAAGCTTGTCGGTGGAAGGACCAAGTAAGTGAACATAGCAGATACAACCAAATATTCGAGATGTTAGGGGAAATGAAGATGTGGAGGGAAAGAGGAGGTTGAACGGGATGGCATTGTCAAGGAGGGAGGATGGAAATCGGTTAATGAGATAACACGCCATCGAAACCGCAAAGTGCCATTGCGTTTTGGGAACATGCATTTGAATCATAAGTAAGTGAGCAACATCAAGAAAATGTCTGTTTTTACGCTCAGCCACACCATTTTGTTGGGGAGTATAAGCACATGACGTTTGATGAATAATTCCGAACTCAGAGCAGAGGTTATCGAACTCATGGCTCGTGCATTCGCGAGCATTATCTGTCCGGAGTATTTTGATTTGGTCGGAGAAATGAGTACGATTTTCAAGAACAAAATCCCGAAAAACACGAGAGAGCTCAGAGCGATCACAAAGTAAATACAATCATATCACGCGAGAATAATCATCAATAAAGGTGAGAAAGTAACGATAACCAGAAATACTTGTTACTTTATATGGGCCCCAAATATTAAAATGTACTAACATAAAAGGAGCAGAGCTCCAGGTACAATGCGGAGGATAAGAGGAACGATGTTGTTTCCCCAAAATAGATGAATCACAAATAAAAGTAGGAAGATGAACATCTGGAAGAGCCTTCTTGAGAACAGGAAGATGAGCATGCCCAAGACGCCGATGTCAATCAACAGAGGAGACAGAAGAGAGAACGGTGGGGAAGACATTGAGAAGGTAGAGCCCGTTGTGCAGTCGTCCTTTACCAATGATATTCTGCGTCCGCTGGTCTGCATCAGAAAGGAAGAAGAGGTGAATGTGACCGAGCAATCCAAATCATTAGTGAGGCGACTAATAAAAAGTAAATTAAATGGAGAGCCTGGGACATGAAGGGCCGAGTGAATAGAAATAGATGGATTTAGAGGTATATCAGCAGAGCCGGAGACAGGAGCCGTGTTGTCATTGACTACATTGATAAACTTGGGATGCGGAAAATCCAAGTATTGAGGTGGCTTCAAGGAGGTGATATGATGAGTAGCTCCAGAATTCACTATCCAACACGGGGTAGTGGAGAGACAAGCGATACCTTCATGAGAGACTGAGGCAACAAAGGCAGATGAGTTGGGGAGCAACCCTTGAAGTTGTTGGAGCTGGAGGCAGACTTCATCAAGATCATCCCGAGTGGCAGAAGGGTTGAGGGCGGCAACAGAGACAGTTGGACGAGGAGGCAAACCATGCTTTCGATAGCAGGTTGCCTCAAGGTGTCCATCCTTTCCACAGAACGAGCACTTAGGCCTTGACCGGCTATTTCGGCCCCTCCCCCGAGAGCCAGCACGACCCCCACGAGTAGCGGGAGGGAGAGGAAGTAATGACGCAGAAAATTGCTGGAGAAGAGCCTGTGTCGAAGGGCCGATAACATCAGGAGGCGGTGAAACCTTGAGCAACATTGAGCACACATCAGAGAATAACGGAATAGTAGCAAAGGAGAGGATATGAGCACAGACACTATGAAGATGAGGCGGAACTTGTGCCATCATCATGACAATACCAACAGCCTCCTTTTGAGCACGCTGGGCAGCAAGATCCGTAGTCGGGGGCTGATGCTGAATCCAAGCCTCGACTAGCGACTTGAACTGAGCGACAAAAGATGTTAGGTCAGCAACACTTCCAGAGTCAAGGGATTGAAAACCGGTGATGATGTCATATAAATGTTGGAGACTATCCTTGCCAGAGTATAGAGAATGAAGCTCATCCCACATTGCCTTGGGCGTCTCATGATACATGGTCATGCGGTACGGTTCACCATCAATGGAGTTGAGAAGCCAAGTCTGAACATGGCCATCGTCTCGCAGCCAATCATCAGTAGGTGCAGAAGGAGTATCCCTAGTGAGATGATGCAGAAGTCCCTTAGACTAAAGTACCCGACGGGCAGAGTGCACCCATTCAACAAAATTCTTCTTCCCAATAAGGGAGATGGAGGTGATCCTTAACTCATCACGCAGTTCAGGAGCAGGAACCAAGCGGGCTGAAGGGGAGGAATCAGTAGAGGAATCCATGAGAATACTGTTTGGCGGTTAGAAAAGGCGGCTAGGAGAGGGACCGCAGACCATAGCAGCAGCAATAGCAAAGAGAAGCAGCCCGCAATAGCAAGAACATGCCGGCAGCGGCTAAGAGCAGAAGAGGTCGGCAGCGGTTAAGAGCAGAAGAGACCGGCAGACAACAAGTACGACAACAGCTTAAAGGAGAAACCGACGAACAACAAGGCAAGGCCGGTAGCCGCTTAGAGAAGGAGAGGCCAGCGGATAGCGAATGAAGACCGGTAGCGGATAGGGAATAACCTGCAGCTAGTAGAGAAGAAGAAGACGGCAACGATTATGAGAGAAGGCCGCGACGGACTGAAGTACTGCGAGCTGGAAGGAAACAGTGATACATACCACGACGAGTTGAGGAGCAGCGAGCTGAGAAGAGACCGCTGAAGAGAAAAGGAAAAGCGGTAAAGCAGAGACTGACTAGCAAAAATGCGGGAGGTCGTTGCGGGCACGGAAGGACAGACCACTACGGCTAAAGAGACAAACCGCAGAGACGAACTGCTGCGGCTAACAGAGGCGAACCGTCGCATCAAGAAAACAACAGACAGGATGGGACGAACCAAACAGACCGCAGTGGATATAGAACATGTCGCACGGTGGGTCCCAGCGGCAAAGTCTATAAAAGAGAGGAGAGACGAGTCCAGAAGAGGAGGGACCAGCACAAGGTGACCCGTGGGGACAAAAGAAGTCTATCCGCAGAGGGATGCGGATAGGAAGCCACACAAAGTTACGGGCTGAAGATTCCTATCCGCCGAGGAGATGCAGTTAGCAAACCGCATAGAGGGCTGCGGCTAGAAAGTTAGAGACCGCCTAGAGAGATCGCTTCCTTTGAAACCATGTAGAGAAAAAGAGCACAAAGATTTGGGAAAAAATAAACCTTTGCATATACTTCTTGTGTATGTAAATACAAGTATGAATACATATATATAGGGAGAGAAGAAAGGGAAGAGTCCCAATTTCAAGATGTGGGACTATTACAAGTAGAGGAAGAAGGCCTAAGAAGCGCCCTTAAATGGGCCATTACATGTTCTTTTCTAACAATTTTTATGCGTGAAATTGAAATCATCATTTTTAAGGAGAGTTTTGAGTTTGAATTCACTCTACTGCCTTATAAAACACGTATTCTAATTCCAAAGCAATCAAATAAGCTTTTACTAATGTCTAGGGAATCAAACATTTGCATCAAATGATCAAAGTGATGCAGAGATAAAAAACAATAAAATATATTATTGTTGGGTGGGGCAAGAAATTGATCCCTGGAGTTTCAGGTATACCCTCTACTAAGTTGAACAGTGCAAAAAAAAATCGGGTCCAAATTTGTGATGCATGGAATACAGGTTCCAGTTCGCCTTCCCAAATTTTTTTTAAAGTGATCATATTATCCTGACAGTATATGGCCCTGACTGTATACAACCAAAAAGCGATAGAATAGGAACAAAAAGGTAAAGTGGCACTGGCCCGAACTTCATCTGAAATCAATTTTGTCCTGACGCCATAAGGCGCACTATGTGCCCAATCCTAACAGTCCTTGGACCCATTCAGCATTAAAGATAAGCACAACTATGCCCGACTATAAGAGCCCATAAATATGCTTTAAAGGAAGGTATGAGACAGTAGGATGAAAATCACTGCCAGGACAATTTATATATCTGGAAGGTGCATCTTTAAGTTTACTTTCACACATAAGAATAGAAAAAACGACTTAAACATGAATTGAACAATTTCTGTTTCATTTCTAGGCATATTCAAGGAAGTTTTGATTACCACCTTGTTTGGGAACTGCTTCCTGTGGTATATTCTTGGCTCTAGGGACTAGGGTTTTGGGTCACCAAACCAGAGTGAAAAAAGAGTTATCTGCTAACCTAAGGCTTTGTTTGTTTGTATGGTTTTGACAGTGCTGTTTTGGTTTCGGGATTTTTAAAACCAAATTTTGATGTTCGTTAAGCCATATTTTAGGCTGTTTTGGTTTTGGGATGAAAACGCACCGTTTTCAATTCCTTCAAAAATCCCCCTGCCCCAAAACAGACCTTGCTAGATCTGTTTTTGCTGGTTTTGAGAATAGACGAGATCCCCCTCTTCTACGATTTTGTGATGGTGAGCGGTGTTTTCGCCGGCAGCCTCTGCAGGAATGGCGGAGGAAGAGGAAGAAGAAGGGAAGATGTCGGGGTTGGTGAACTCGAGCAGGTCCTTGAGCAGGTTTTCGTTTTGCACGGTTTTGAGAACAGACGAAATCGCGGAAGTGGCCGAAGTCACCGCAGATCGTTCTCACCATCAATCTGTTTGTTGCCCATCTTCATGCTCACTGGACGATGCATTCACTGCCTCCATTTTCAAGGAAGGATTTTGGTTTAGAAGAGGAGGAGAACAAAGAAGGAGGCTGGATTCACTGCCTGCCTTTTCATGAAACTTTTTATTTATTTATTATTTTAGGAGTTAGTTTCTTCCTCCCTTATATTGGTCAAAGATGTAAATTGATCTCAAGTGCTATTTATCTCTCCTTGTATAAACAACTTAGTGAGCTGAGTTGATTAATTTTTACCCCTGCTATAAGAAATTCCTCGATTCTCCTAAAAAGAATTTTGGATCTTCCTAATTATGGGCTGATGACAGTTACTATCAAGCCTCTTCCTTGCTAAAAATTGTCTCTATCCAGTTTTGGCTTGTACAAAAATATTCAAGTTCGAGTTAAGTAAACGAACATAAGTTTTTGTTTTGCCCGAAAATGAATGATTTTTTTATTTTGGACCAAAACGAAAACCTTTCATTGAAAACACTACAAACGAACGCAGCCTGACTTTGTAATACTACATTGTGCATTATTATGCACTTTTCTAATCAACATTATCTGAATCAAGTTAACTATGTGTTCAGTTACAAATTGTTTTAAGCACTTTTAGTGAGCGCAGCATTTTATTTTTGGCAATAACTGAAGCAACCTGACCAAATTGTACCTCTAATATTTTTAAGCTAAAAAACAAAGAATATTACATCTGGGAAATTCATGCATACATAATTCAAGCAATGCACTCATTCGATATTTGAAATCTAAGAAGTCTGATACCTTCTGTGTAAAATTTTGATGCAATCATTCAATATTTGAAGTGGATGAACCAAACTCTTCATCTAGTAACGTTTTCTTTAAGATGTCCGAATCATCATGACAATAACCTGTGCCTCCATTAAGAAGTGTGACTCGTGAAAGCAGAGCTAGGATAAGTACAATTGCCTGCGTATGGAAAAGAGTATATCATAAATTAAAAGATCTGGTAAACCCAATAAGCCATATGTATTCCCCAAAAAATAAACCCTTGTTTATTCACATTCTTAATCATTTTTTAAGTTTCTGATGACCAATGAGCACTTGTCCTTCAAGAGATTATGACCATTTTGCAGTTCAAGTTTTAATAGTTAAGTGTTTAGATTCAGTCTTGAAATAGACATGTATATTTAGAGATTTCTCTTTTTCCATTCAATTCAAAGGTAAATATACATGTATATTTATACAAGAGAGGAGGTCCCTCAAATACTCCATTGACGATGTGATATTAAAGAATAAAAGAGGGAAAAGAAACATGGTCCATTGCACACATGGGCTTTAACACTCTTCTTCAAACTGAAACATATATATCAATCATGCCAGCTTGTTACATAAGTATTAAGTTATACCCCCACTAAGAGCTTTGGTGAGGAGGTCGGTCACTCGAACTTCATATTTAATTAGTTGAGTATGGATCCTTTGGATAGAACCGCGTCCCTTACAAAGTGACAATCCACTTCAATATGATTCGTACGTTCGTGAAAAACAAGATTGTTGGCAATGAATGTTGCAGCACGGCTATCACAGTATAAGGAAATACTAGAAGTAGTGTGCCAAAATTCTTCCAAAAGAGACTTACCCATAGGAGCTCACAGGTGCCTTGGGTCATTGCTCTGCATTCTGCTTCCACGCTAGACCCTGCCACAACGGTTTGCTTTTTGCTACGTCATGTCACCAGGTTTCCTCCAACTAGAGTACAGTAGCCTAAAGTATATTTTCTATCAAGTTGGTAGCCAGCATAGCCAATATCAGAATATCCGACAATATCAACATGACCATTTTTTTATAAAATGGTCCTTCCCGGGGGATACTTTTAGAAACCGAAGAAGTTGGATTATAGCATCTCAGTGGCATTTTCTAGGCTTTTTCATAAATTGACTGATCACTCCAACAACATATGAGATATCAAGCATCGTAATTGTTAGGTGTATTAACTTCCCTACCAATCTCCTATACTGTTAGATGTCGATGAGTTCTTGTGAATCAGTTTCCCATAGGGAGTTGGTTTGATCCATATGAGAGATCGCAAGTTTTTCCCCTTGCATTCTTGTTTCCTCAAGCAGGTCTAAGACATATTTTTGTTGGCTCAATGAAATGCCAAATTGTTGTGTGCTACCTCAATTCCCAGGAAGTAGCAGAGTTTGCCAAGATTTTTAGTTACAAAGTGTTTTGCAAGATGCTCCTTTGTAGTTGTATTCATGTCAAGTCACTTCCCGAAAGTACGATATCATCCACAGATACTATCAAAATAATGATATCAACTATAGATGCTTTTACAAACACTGAATGGTCACCGTGTAAGTGTCAGAATCCAAATTGAATTTAGACATGGGAAAATTTATCAAACCACACACATGAACTTTGTTTTAATTCGTAAATGGACTTTTTCAGCTTGCACACTTTTCTAGAAGACTCCCAAGGAGCAACAAACCACGGAGGTTGCTCCATGTAGGTTGTTTCAAGGAGATCCCCATAGAGAAAAATATTCTTGGTATCGAGCCGGTACAAAGGACACCCTTTGTTAATCGTAACTGAGAGATAAATGCGGATGGAGTTTAACCGAGACCCAGAGAAAAGGTTTCAAATAAGTCAACATCATATGTTTGTATGTGCCCTATATCTACAAGACGAGTCTTGAACGTTTCTATAGTGTCATCAAGTACATATTTTACAGAAAAAACCATCGACACCTAACTGTCTCAAAATTCGGGGGTAGAGATACAAGATCCCAGGTATTGCAAGCTTGCAGGTATTCATCTCCTCTTCCATTGCGGCCTTCCGGTTAGGATGCATCGCAACCTCAACAACTGTCTTGGGTAAAGTGATGGAAGATGAAGTTGTAGTAAAAGACTTCATGATAGGAGTAAGATGATCAGTAGAGACAAAATGAGAAATAATGTATTTAGGATAATGACGCCACAGTTTCCATAAGAAACTAGGTAAATCAAGGTCAGATATGGAAGCTGGTAAGGTGGAGGGATTATCATGTTCGGAATCTGCAAGAGATGAAGAGACAGTGATGGGGTGGGGGGTAACTCAACCAGAGATGGTGGTTGATGCCATCCCTAATATACCCGCAGAGGCGGATTAGTAGGATCATAATGCGTAGGAAGGACGGGAATAAACAAAGCAGTATGAGGAGTTGTGGGAGTGTTATTTAGGGTGAAGAAGGGCGTGTCCTCAAAGAAGGTGACGACGGTCCGACATATCTTTTTTTCTGAACAGGTTCGTAGCACTGATACCCTCTTTGAATGCAAGAGTAGCCAAAGATAACATAATGAATGGCCCAAGGAGATAGTTTATCGAAACCAGTGCGCAACTTGTGGAAAAAGAAGAGACATTCGAAGATTTTAGGTGGAAGAGAGAAAGACATTTCATGAGGAAAGAGAAGCTGAAATGACGCATCATCTTTAAGAACAAAGGACGACATACAATTAATTTAGTTAGCCGTCAGAATCACATCAGGCGAAAACGTTTTTGGTACATTCGTATGAACAAGAAGAGTGCGAGCAACATCCAGTAAATAATGATTTTTTTCTTTCGGCAACACCATTTTGTTGAAGTGTTTACGAACATGAGGTTTGATGAACAATGTCATGTGAAGAGCAAAATGATTGAAATCATGTTGCATATTCAAGCGCGTTGCCACCGCATATCAAAAGAAGAGAGCAAGAGAATTGAGTTTTAACTTTGTTATAAAAAGAGCGAAATATAAGTAATACTTTTGTATTATCTTTTAAAAGATAAATATATGTTACTTTTGACCAATCATCAATAAAAGATACAAAATATTTTATCGTTGAACGGGGTGTTATCTTACAAGGTCCCCAAGCATCGGAATGAACTAAAGAAAAATGAAACTGACTACGACTAGTACCGAGAGAGAAAAAATAGATCGATAATGTTTCCCAAGTTGACAACTTTAACACTGAAAGGGCTTGCAAGCAATAGACGGAAATAAGGTCTGAAGTTTGGGGATGAACGGATGACTTAGACTGCCATTGGTAGAGAAACATTGAGGATGAGAGCAAGGGATTTGCTGCAAATAGTGGAGACCATCTCCGCCTTCATATCCCCAAACAATCGTCTTCCTCGTTCTGAGATTCTGTATGGAACACGAGTAAGGATAGAAAGTGATGCTGCGGTGTAAAGTTCTCGTTAATTGGCTAACAGAGGCAAGATTCAAGGGAAACTTAAGAGCATAAAGAACAAAGGTTAATGGCATGGGGAGGTCAACATCACAAATGCCAATGACAACATATGAGGATCAATCGTCAAATATTACAGGAGAATTCCCAGAGGAATTGCACAACTTATTGAAGAGTGATTTGTTACCCAAAATATGAGCCGAGGACCCAGAGTCAAGGATCCACTTCGCAAATTTTCCTGAGGTAGAGCAGTCATCTTTAATACCTTTGTAACAGGCCACAACAACATGGTGGAGATATATGCGCAGAATCATGTGCACGAAAAAGACGTTGAAGTTGTTCTATGTCCAAAGTATTGAGAGAGACTGTTATTCTAGAGGTACTCACAGATGTTGTTGGTTCGGTGGAGACTGGGTTGGCCCATTCATGTTTTCCCCGATATTTCTTCTCAAAGTGATTTCTGCATCCACAATAACCTTACTTGTTGGAGGAATGTTGCAAGACACCTTGACCACAAGTAGCTCTTCCTCGTCCACAACCACGTCCTCCAGGAGAAACAACAATAGTGGCAGCCTCTCCAAGGAAAGTTAGTGTGGTAGGTAGGAGAGAAAGTTTAGCATAAACATCAGTCCAGCCAAGAAGGGGATCAAATGTGAGTATCTGATGTCTGAGTATCTGATGTTTGATGGAGATCAAATATACGAGAGGGATTCCTTTTAAAGGATTATAGATATGTAAGATGATCCTAAATCGCCTTCGCAGTTTTAAGACAGACGAGAGTGTTACTAATAATCTGGTCGACACTATTAAGAAGCCAACTAATAACAATGACATCTTGTTAGTCTTCTTTTTCTTTAAATTTTGGTTATATCACCGACTGGTGGAGTCAGAGGTAAGGTCTGGAGATGAAGCCGCATCCCTAAGAGGTGACGAAAATTTGAAAGGATCGCGACTAGACAAGATAGGTATTCACAAAAATCTGAAAGGATCTAGTGGAAGGACTTACAATTGCGATCCCACGTGCTCAATATAGGGCGAAGATTCGACCATCAAGGAATATTGCGAAAAAAATACTATGATAAGTATTCACTTGACAATCGCAGGGGAAGGGGCACTCGGGTTGTCTTCTTGGCAGAGTTCGCGGGATCGCAGGAATCGCTCAGTAGAGCTCACGGGAACAAGGAGCACACAGGTTTTCTTCTTGGCAAAGTTCGCGGGATTGCAGAAATCTCTCAGTAGAGCTTGCAGTCACTGATTCATCTCCAGACAAGATGGAGTTTCCGACCAAGCTGAGCTTGCGGGAGGGAGCTCGCAATGTGGTCGTAGGTAGGTAATCACATCTGGGAACTCGAGATACGGTTGCAGACAGCGATCTCTGGAGGCAAAGAGACTGCGATGGATCGAAGAGATCAGAAGGGAGCTCGTGAGTGATCGTTCCTCCTTATCAGTTCGTCCAGATCACAGATTGGTATTTTACGTCACTTGCTTCACGTCGCCGTCTTTGAAACACTCCTCCTTCAGGTTGATTTTAGAGGCAAAATCAAAGATCTGCAGGTAACGGTCGCGAGAGGCACGAAACGTACAGGAAGGTAGTATTGAAAGACAAGAGCACTAACTCGTGCAAGGGATTTAGTCAGGCGAACAAGGGAACACGAGAGCAAAACACCGAAAAATATTCGCCATGGAAAGATTTCTTTTTTCCCCATTAAAATTGAAGGTATATGTACATGCATATTTATACAAGAGAGGAGGCTCCTCAAATACTCCATTGCAGATGTGGGACTAAAGAATAAAAGAAAAAAAATACGGGCCCAAACATGGCCTTTGCACACATGGGCTTTAACATATTTATTTTTGTAGAAACTCACCTCTTGTGAAATAATTTCATGTATATATTTGAGGCTGCAGCGACTTCAACTTTCAGTGCCTCTCGAATAACCTTTTGATAAATTTATTACGATAAGTTAGCAATTTATAATTCATCATTCCATCAATTATGTTTTATTCTAGCTTTAGAGATTGACAAATTATGTGAAAGGAAAGAGAAAGGACTGGAGAGTTCTGTCAGCTTCCCTCACAGGTGCACAAGGTCCGTAAACATTAAGTTGTTGTGTCTCCCTTAGTGGAAAGAAGACCCAACAATTGATCCCTCCCTCGTTGCAGCGATTGTCATACTGTTTGTCCATGAGAAGAAGTTTTTCACAGATACATGTCCAGCTCATGGTCGTGACAAGGTATAAGGATGATTCAAATACCACGCTGACGTGAAATCCATTATTCAAGCTTGTCGTGAAGCTATTTACTTGGCGTTCTGAAGGATGAAGGTAGCATGGGCCAATAGATTTTGAAATTTCTCCAAGTGTTCATCAACATAGTGAAAAGGATCGTGATAGGGATCGGATTGCTGCTGGAGGTCGAGTAGAGAAGCAACGCTCAGAGCAGGGTGGAAGGTGTCTTCATGTGGAAGAAGACTAGTGGAAATGATAAAAATAGATAAGATAAAACAGAGAGGATGAGGATATTTGATTTCAATATTGCTTAGAGATTACATTCCACGGGAGGTTTATATAGCCTCAAAACAAAGCACAACACTTAATGCAAAACAAAATACTTAATGCCACAATAAACACAACATTAAAAAAACATTGACAGGATAAACCAAAAAGGTAATGATGCTTCAGGTGCGGTAATTCTGCATTGGTAGGGGTGGTTGACTGGTGTTGGGAATGGGCAGCGATGCTTCGGGTTCATATCATTTCCCCATCCCGAAAACCTCCTTGTCTTTCCATTCCACGATATTATAAAAATACCTCTTAGGCTATTACCTAGTCTATAACATCATATGTGGGTTTATAAAACAAATTTACAAAAAAAATCATATAAAAGATACAAGCTTCTCTTACGTCATTCCACAGCATGGACCCGCAATACCATGTAACCCTTTCACCAATTGTGGTTCAGGTCAACTGAAACCCCTTCTCCATTTATAACTTGGCCCGAATACAAAACTTGGGAGCTCCCAAAGTAAAAACACATTATTTTTTTTAAGATAAGTTGGTTCATTCTGATAAAGTAAAATTAGACGAATGTGTTGAAGATGTTCGACCCAAATTTTGTTGTTGTTAAAGAAAAACATTTAAAAAGACCAATGTCAAGGCCAAAATACAAGCTCACTTGTAATCTTGTTTAGTCACACATCTTAGAATTGAGAATCCTCTCATCTCTCTCTTCCTATATAAGTGTACAAATACTTGTATTATGATAAGAGACTTTTTTGAGAATTTAATAAAGTAATTCTACATGATCAAAGTCATTTGGTCCCCTATTCTCTCGCTACGTGATTCTCTCACGGCTTGTTTTTCTCTAACCGCAACCCTTGAACGATTTCCTTTGGGGGGCTTCTCTTTTTTTAACCGCAGATCTTTGTATAGTTTCCGTCGGGCTACATCTCCTGTTCCTTGCCTCCTCCCTTCACCTTTTATAGCTTTTTCCGCTGGTCCCACCTCCTTGAATCCTCTGCGGCCTGTCTAGGCTAGCTGCCGCTTCCCGTCTTCTCGTTGTCCAACCCTCCTGGTCGCTGGTCTCCCACGACCTCTCTGTCGCACCCTTCTAGGTCGGCTTTCTCTTGTTGGTGGTTGCAGTACTCGCAGCCTTATCCACAACTCACCTACTCTTGCGTATCAGATTGCGCGAGTTGTTTGTTTGCTTTGCCACGAGTTGTTTACTTTGCCGCCTGCTCTTGCTTCCCTTGTCGCCGCTATTGCCAGGTTGCCTGCTATTGCTCTCCTAGCCGCAAGTTGTTCTTGCTCTCCTAGCCGCGAGTTGTTTCTTTTGCCGCGTGAATCGTCACCTTCTTGCCGTCAATGTTCTGTCACCAGACCGCTTTCTCTCGCTAAAGTGATCTTTGGCGAAGTCTTCTGCCTCTTACCACTGTTATTCGCAAGACTAGTGATTGCTAGCCACAATCCTTACTCGCAGGAGCTGCTCCCTATCCGCCAAAGCCTTTTGTCTACCTGCTCCTTGCCGCTGCTACATGGATTTGACAGCTGCTTCCTCTCTTCCTGCTCGTGTCGCTGCTCCTCTTCCTGAACTTCGTAATGACCATATCTCAGTGGGAAGCAAGATTTTGTTGAGTGGGTGCACTCTGTCCGTCGCGTTCTACAAACCAAAGGTATTCTTCATCATCTGACAAGGGTCACTCCTACCGCACCCACCGAGGAGTGGATCTGTGATGACTATCGTGTCCAATCATGATCCTCAATTCCATGGACACCGAGCTATATCATATGGCCATGTATAATGAGACGGCCAAAGCTATGTGGAAGGAACTTCATTCCAACTATTCTGGCAAGGACAACCTCCAGTATTTGTTCGACATCATTACCGACCTTTAAACCCTTGACCCCGTGGAAACATGTGATTTGACCTCCTTTGTTGCAAGAGTCAAGACTCTTGTTGAGGCATGGATACAACATTAGCCTCCCACGACGGATATAGTTGCACAACAGGCACACCCCATCTTCACAGTGTTTGGGCTCAGATTCTTTCTTCCTCTACAACTCTCTCTCTCTCTCTGTCGGATGTTTGCTCTAGGTTCTTGAAGGTTACACCACCATAGGATGTTCATGGGACTCTATCTCCGGCTCTCCTCCAGCAACCCCTATCTGCTCCTCCTGCTCCTTTGGCTCGTGGTCCCTCAACTTATGGAGGTCGCACCACTTCTCGGGGATAGAGACATGCTGGAAGACCTAATGTGCCCATTGTAGTCGGGATGATCATCTTCAGGCCACGTGTTATCGCAAGCATGGTCTGCCTCCACATCTCACTACTTCCACTACATCTGATCCTCACTCCACCCATAACAACATCGATGCTTTGCGCACCCGGCTCCAACATTTCCAAGGGATGATTAATCGTTCATATGGATCTGTTACGTCGATCTCCAATGAAGGTAAATCTTATCTCCTGTAGCTCTCACTAGATTGTGGACTCGGGTGTCATACACCATATAACTCTGCAGAAACCATCTCAGTACTTACAATTTGCATACCCCGATTTTTGGCGCTGCTGATGTTCCTCACTCCAACCCCCTCTCTATCCTCGGTCCTTCATGTTCCAGGATCACCTTTTAACCCGCTTTCTGTTAGCCGTCTTACTCAGGAACTTGATTGTTTTGTAACCTTCTCACCTTCCTCCTTTGTTGTGTAGGGTCACCTTCCTCTTGGCTCTCAGTAGTGATGTGACTCGAGATAGTACTAAGGGAAGTGTATGGAGTGCCCAGACTCAAGTGTGGGTCAATCGGTATAGTGTCGAGAACAGGATCCGTGCCCACTGGGGGCACTAGGTCTAAGTGAGGTGTGAAGGATGGATATACCATCATAGTGTCACTGGGTCGCTCATCCTCACTCACGCGACCACGCTCGCTAGTCATACTAGTAACGCTCTCCATCCGTATCATATGGTCATGATCAGATTCAAGAACAAGGTCGCATGGACATGGAGCCTTGTCAAAAGTGGAAGTAGCAAAATCAGGTTATTAATAGGAGCACTACTAAACGTATCAGTGGCTTGACCCAATTCCCTAGGCTTTCTTCCTAAAGTAGATCTTATGAGATCAAATTGAGCATCTAAGAGATCGAAGCGGTCAAGAACTAATCGCTGAAATTCAACCTCAGGTAACTCTATTTGTGGAACACTATGAGGGTCTTGACGTGTGTTGTGATCTTGGTGATGGTGATCTCTATAGGGTTGCTGAGGGTCATCTAAACGATAGTTACTAACATAATCAGATTGTACTCGTGTGTGGACATGGGCCCTACGAACATGCAATGGTGGATGCACATATATAGACTCGGGTTCCTCAAATAGAGGAGATGTGTGACGACAATGAACTAAACGATACTCAACTCTACCATCATAAGGTCGTGGAGAAGTGCATTGATGATAATGTGTGGACTTCTCATCGTGGTAGTCATCTTTAGGACAATGAAATCGTCTCGAAGGGTCGACACGATCCCGGGGAGTGTTGCGTCGTGCAGGAGGATAATCCTCGTAGTAATAAGAGTACCGCTCAAATGAAGGCGAATGATGACGATAATAGATTGACATAGGATAAAACTTATAGACTCAGTAATTGTATGCCAACAAAAAGCCCGAACCTACCTCTGCACATAAAAAATGTGGCCCAAACCTTGGGCTCTGATACAAATTTGATGCAGTGGTAGGTCGACAGACTCGGGGTGGACCCTCTAAATGTAATCCTAAATATGATGAGAATGACAAATATGCAAGAGTGGATCTGTATTAAAATTTGCAGCGGTAATTTATTTTTATAAAAGGAATTAGCAGGAACACAAACAATCCCAAAACTTTAATTAAAGAAAACAATGTTCACGAACGAGTGAGGCGCAAATACCACTTAGCACAAATAGAATAAACTCCGCAAGTGATATAACAAATGTTCTAATTGCACAATAAGACAACAATCTACCACAGTACAAGTTTGCTAAAATAAACAACTAAAAGAAATAACGTTACCATCATTCACACATGCAAGCGGCGGCAAATGCGGTAGTTGGTGGTCATCCAAGGTTGAAAGCGTGACGGGTCGCGGAAATGAATTCTGGGCTAGTGGAGGGGCTCGGGAAATGAATGGGGTGACTGAGTTTTATAGATGGGGATAAGGGGAGAGGTTCACGGATGGGGAATAGGGTTAGGGCTTGAATTGTTGCAGGGAAATAGGGAAGCTGGAGTGGAGAAAGGGAGTTTCACGGTGGGCAGGTGGAGGAAGAAGAGAATAGGGGTGGCTTCAGGCGGAGGTGGGGTTGACTGGAGAGGGGAGGCTGGCTTCGACGGAGGAGGAGGCCAATAGGACTAGGTTGGTTACGTCTCTGGACTGGGAGAGGGGCGACATGAGAGAGGAGGAGGAGGCGTCGGATCTGAGCGGGGAAAATCGGTGTGGTTTGGATGTGGAAGAAGGCAGTGGCTTCACATGGTGGACGACATAGGCGGCGGGCTTGGACTGGACGGAGCTAACTGGACTACGGGAGGTGAGAAATAGGGGAGGCAAAGGGCGTATCGGGGAAGAAGGGGGAACGGGGGCGGACGTCGGCGTCGCACCAGCGGTAGTAGGTGGAAAGTGTTTGGCGTCGCACCAAAACCGCAATGACCGAGCGGTTGCAATCTTCACGCAATCCTTCGATAACTCCAGGAACCGCCGCCTGCCTCTTTTATAAACCCTGGGAATAACCACTACAGCATAATCACAGCTTCCCCAAATCGGACGACATATATCGTTTTGGCCGATCATGTACTAAATACAACTCAAAAATTGAAAATTAAAATATAAATTTGATTCAGAATAAATATTTGGACGCAACCACGGACTCTAATCGTTCGTCTGGGCAGCGGATCACCGCCTCCTGCGGGAATATACGTGAGTCGGTTGCGGCGCGCCGTCATTTTATTATGTCATCTTTCAATTGGTATAATTGTTCATGATCGCTATGTCGTAGTTTTTAAGTTCAAGTGTTAGGACTTATTTACAATTAAGCCTCTTTGTAAGTCTATTTAAAGGACCTCTTGAGTGATGTAATGGAGGTAAGGATTAATCCCAATTGAAAGATGACGGCAGCTGTTGTTCTAGATTCATTGTACCCTCGAGCCACACCTCCGGCAAGCACGTAACGGGATGATTACGACAACCCAAAACCTTAAGCCTACAGCTACCATACTCCTCATTGTCAGCAAATTATGATCCCTATGGCTATGAATTATTGACACTATTCCTACACTACCCTACGGCCCCACCCATACAACTCATTTTTTTCATTTCCCACAGTTTCTCCACAAATATAGCCATTCCAATAATTCGGAGTACTTCCATCCATCCATCCCACCCTTCCCACCCACTCATCTGCATGACTCTTACTGCATGCCAAGAGACACCACTTGCTCAGCCATATGATCACCTAAACAACCCAATCAAGCTAATTAAGAAAACCATAGAAAAGCTAAACCAGCTCGGGCCAGAGGAAACTATCATTGGTTGATAAGATATGATGTCTTTAGAATAAGACGCATCAACTCACGACTGATACATATGAGAAGATTGACAGCATCCGGAGCACTTTGTCCACTCTTTGGAGTCATCGAGTCCTTATTATTACTACTCCACCCTTGATCAATGCCTAATCTAACGGAGCAGGCCACTCACCAGCCATTGTTCAGGTTGTTTCCATTCCGTAAATACTTTCGCCCACAACCCCTCCTGTTCCCACCAAACCGGCCACTCTCTAAGTAATATACCCAATGGTTCCTACCCAATTTGTAACGTAAAGGTTTATCCGTTGTTTGCACGTATTGCAGTTTTAAGGAGCACGGTTCCCGCATCCAACCAGTTCCGCAAGTCTGGCTGATTTTTGAGGTAGAGACAGAAAATGGTTCAAGAATGTTATTCATAATAAATCAACAATCTCGTTTTCCTGGAAAGGGAACCCATAAAAGTACCATTGATCTTAAGATCTATGAAACTCTAAAAAAATCAAGAATTTCTTCTCCATCCCACCAACTGTCTTGTTGTGGGATTTCCGACCTACTCCCTTATTGTGGCATTATGATAAGAGGTTGACTTCAGATCACTGAAGTTGAAGAATTCAAAACACAAATCTCTACTAAACCCAAACACATAACATATTCCATTTAGTGGATCTTATCTCGACAAGTCTTAGCTTTGTGTGGGTTCTTGCAAGAACCAGTTGTAATAATATGGAAGCATTCTAAATGATATGCCCGTATGTAATGAAAAAGAATCGTGCTCTAGCAATCATCACATTTCCTTCTTTGATGGAAATACTATAATGAGATATCATAGCACATTTAGTGTAAGTATCTTGTATAGAATCAAAAATTGATTAATCTAATTCATAGACTTGGGTTAACAACCGATTGAGGAAAGGATGTTACAATCAGAACCCAATATGATTTTTATCCAAAGTCCACTTCAAATTATCATGTGACTTCAAAGAAAAAATTCTTTGCCAAAAATGCCATAGAAAAATCAATTGCTATATTTTTCAGCAGATAGCAATTATTATTGCACTTAGCATTAGGTAGTCTCTTTTGAAATAGAGGTAAAATAAAGCTCAATTCATGGAATGAACTTCATGGTGCCTGTAGTTTACTGAGATGTACTAGTACTATTGGAAATTCAGTTGTTTAAGGGTGAATACCTGAATCCCAACCACAAATATAACAGTGCGGACAAAAATATCCACATTTATTCCAGCAGCTCCAAGAAGATTTCTTAGTTCTCCAGTAGCATCATGAGGGATGCCCTACGAAATATTAGTTGTTTGAGCATGGCATAACAGAGTACTACATTATACAAAACTAGAGACACATTAACTCATACAGTCACATTATAAAAATGAAGAGGAGAGATAAACCTCTTGCCAGTGCTTGTTAAACACCAGGTCCGCCGCTAAAGCAGCCTCAAATAGAATGAGCATTATGGTCAGCACTGCATACTTTGATACATTCCAGTTAAGAAATTGTAGCAAGGTAAATATCAATAATCAAAAGTATTAAAATACTACCATACCCCAACAAATACTATGTAAAGTAAATAAAAAGGCTTATATAGTATAATCAAATTAAGCATGCTGTCCAGTAAACTTCATCTTTTTAATTGCATTGGAACCATCACCTATATAGTTCAGACACCACATAAATAAATCAAGTTTAATTTTCAACAACCCAACTTAAACTTGATTCATAATTCCAAGAGACATTCACATTTGATTTTGTGGCTTCCTGTATTCGAACTCCACTTCTTTCTTGGATATCGTATCGCAAGCCACATCTTTGGATCATATTCCACAAGAGAACAAATGTAATCCATGTCACACAAAATTGAAGATACCTCATTCGTTTAATCATATGTCGCTAAGAGCTCATGTTCCTCGACTTGAGTTTCCTTCTCAAACTTGTATGTTATGTCACGGTAGGGTCAGAGGTCTAAATCCACTTGCAGCGTACTCAATTTAGTAGTAGGCTACCCCACATCTTTTACTTCAGCAAATAATCGATTAAAGCTATACCTTTAGTTGAAATAAAACATAGTATTATTAGGGCCACATCTCGGCTATTTATAGGTTACACCTCAACATACATATTACAACACTCCTCCTCAAGATTGGCGAAAAATATTCACTAAGCTCATCTTGTTACAACCCCTTATCATATCCTCTGAACTAAGTCTCTTAGTCAAGCAGTCTGCCACATGCCCCTTTGTCGGCACGTGGCTCAACTCCAGTAGCCCGTTATCAAGCTTTTCTTTGAAAAAAATCTATCAATCTCTATATGTTTGGTACGATCGTGTTGAACTGGATTGTTTTCAATACTGATGGCTGACTGGCTGTCGCACCACAGCTTCATCCTGTCCTTTTGGTCCAGCCTCAACTCCTCAAGCATTCATTTCAGCCACATGAGCTCTGCAACCCCTACTGTCATGGCTCTGTACTCTGCCTCTGTTGTCGATCTGGCCACTACCGACTGCTTCTTGCTCCTCCATGAGACCAAGTTGCCTCCCACAAATATGCAATAGCCTGAAGTGGACCTCCTATAATCCGGACAGCTTGCCCAGTCAGAGTCGCAATAACCTTCGATTCTCACGTGTCCATTCCTCCTGAAGGCCAACCCCTTTCCAGGAGCACTCTTCAAGTATCGCAGAATTTGGTACACTGCATCCATATGGCCCTTCCTTGGATCATGCATGTAGAGGCTCACCACGCTTACAGAGAATGAGATGTCCGGGCATGTATGGCTCAAGAAGATCAACTTCCCGACTAGCCTTTGGTACATTTCCCGATCTACTGATTCTCCGGCCTCTGCACTCAGTTTGCATCTTTGATCGATTGGCGACGCAATAGGTTTGCACCCCAACATCCCGGTTTCAGTGAGGAGGTTCAACCCATATTTTCTTTGGGAGAGAATTATCCCCTCGACCTCATACGCAATCTCGATCCCAAGGAAATATCGAAGAAGACCCAGGTCTTTCACCTCGAACTCCTCACCTAGGGCCCCCTTGAGACGGCTAATCTCCCGCTCATCATCCCTTGTAATGATCATGTCGTCCACATACACTGCAAGCATGGTGGTGTGACCTCCATTCTGCCTGAAAAGACCGTGTGATCTACGTTGATCTGGTGATACCCCATACCAATCATTGCTCTTCTGAATCGCTCAAACCATGCAAGGGGTGACTGCTTCAGCCCATAGAGAGATTTTTTCAGTCTGCAAACTCTGCCTTCTGTCTAGGCTGTACCAAATCCCGGTAGTATCTCCATGTACACCTCCTCTGCTAGATCCCTATGAAGGAATGCATTCTTCAAATCTAGTTGGTGTAGCAGTCATCCTCCGCTCACTGCTTGGATGATGAGAGTCCTAACAGTGCTCATCTTCTCCACCGGTGCAAATATCTCGTCGTAGTTGATGTCGTAGGTCTGGTTGTACCCCTTGACCACCAATCGAGCTTTATAGCGCTCAACCAGTCCATCTGGGTTCTGCTTTACGGTGAACACCCAATTGAACCCAACGACCTTCTTGTCATTTGACAGTCATGCCAGCTCCCAGGTCTTGTTCTTCTCAAGGGCCCTCATATCTTCCTTCATTGATGCCGCCAACTTCAGATTGGCTTTGGAGACCTGCCAATTGTTAGGTACAATAATACTATCCAAAGATGCAATGAATGTTCCGTGTGTAGGGGAGATATGATCATACGAGACAAAGGACGCGAGATCCCAACTGTATCTGTTAGGAGGGTTTCCCGCATTGCCGCGAGAAGTCTTCCGTAACATAAGAGAAGAAGTAGGGAGAGGAGAAAGGATATCATCTGAGGATTGTGGAGGTGTAGGTGTTCCAGAAGAGGGGAGCGACATGGGCAAGGGACTAGGAGCTAGACTGGGCACCGACCCTGGATCTGGTAGTGCTGGAGGCTTTCTCCTTCTACTGTATGTCAGCAGTTCCCTCTGAGCCGTAGGTCCCACACCTTGCCTCTGCTCCACAATCTCCTCATCTTGCTCATCATCGCTCTCCTGCTCCTCCTCCACAGATCCTCCCTGTCATACTCTTAGATCTGTCATACTCTTAGATCTGTCACCAACATCTCTCTTTCTAGCATTGTACTTTCTCTATCTGATGAGTATAATGTAGGTAGGACTCCCTCTTGTCGGTAATATTGTTCCAACTCTCTAAAATAAACATTCATGCTCACAAAGCATCTTTTTTCCACTGGGCTCCAGCACATGTAACCTTTTTGAGTACGAGAGTAGCCCACAAACATACACTTGACTGCCCTTGCATCGAGTTTACCAACACTCGGTCTGTTGTCCTTCACGAAGCACACACACCTGAATACCTTCAAAAGAAGTATCCCCCCATTATGTCCATGTAGTTGCTGACACGGAGACTTCCACCCTAGTACCTGTGATGGCATCCTGTTGATCAGTTGTGTCGCTGTTAACACGGCATAACCCCACAGGCTCTGAGGCACCTTCATGTTTAGCATCATACTCCTTGTCACCTCCAGAAGGTGTTTGTTCTTCTCCTATGCCACCCCGTTCTGTGTTGGTGTGTAGGCACAGGTGATCTGGTGCACTATCTTATGAGTTGATAGGTATTCCTCCATTATCTTGTTGGTGTATTCTGTCTCATTGTCTGACCTTAGCACCTTAATCACCGCACGATATTGTGTCTGTACCAACTTATGGAAATCCCGGAAGCAAGTGAACACCTCACTTTTATTTTTCATCAAATACAGCAATGTAACATGAAATGCACAATCAATAGAAGTAACAAAATACTTATAACCATTTAAAAAGCTTACAGTATAAGATCCACAAACATCAGAATGAATAACATCAAAAGTAAAAGAGTTTCTCCGACCCGTACTAACATAAGAACTCCTAGTGAGTTTGCCTAAATCCATGCATCACACATCAATTTTGTTTTATTTGCTGCATCAAAAACAATAGGAAACAGCCTAGCTAAAGTCCTGAAGGAGGGTGGCCCAACCGTCTGTGATGGAGTATCAGCACATCCTCTGCACTCATCTTCTGTCCTCCACCCCTCGTTGTCTTTACCACAGAGATCAAAGCCGCATCTAGTCCTTCCCGATCCAGATACCACAGTCCATCATGCCAAGTCTCAGTCCCAAGTATCTGTCTCGTCCCTTTCTCCTGGAACGTCACCTTAGGTATATCAAAAGAAACAACACATCTTAGTTGAATAATTATGGAACTAATAGATAAAAGGCTAACTAGGAAAGAGGGAGCATGCAAAACATTGGAAAGTGTTACCGAACCTGAACAATTAACAGTACCCTTACCGACTACAGGATGGAACGTACCGTCCGGCGTCTGGATGCTATCAGTCGTGGCTAGACGGGTATAGGAGGAGAACTCGCCTGCATATCCTGTCACATGACGGGATGCGCTTGAGTCGATGATCCAGTCTGATGCCCTGGAAGGAGATATAGATGCCAGTGCATGAGATCCATTAAAAGGTGGGTGGGCGTACATAGCGACCCCCCCTCCCTCTCTGCTTCCCTCGCCTGTCTGCTTCCTTTTGATACCCTCCATCATGCTGAGGAGGGTCTGCTACTCCTCTGTATAGATAACGCCAAGCTCCTCCACACTCTAAGTCATACACAAATTGGCCTGATAGCCTCTTCTACCAACACGACCGCGAACACGACCGCGTCCCCATCCGCCCCCCGAATCTCTCTCCTTGGGCGGATTGGAGCATGCGTGTCTCAGGTGGCCGACCTCACAACAGTTGTAGCACTGTCGGGTCTCTTCCCTCTATCCAGTAATACCAGGAGCCGCAACCGCTAGTGCTGACTTCACAGGCATGGACCCTCCTGTCCCTGCCAGCAGTTTGAGACGCATCTCCTCCTGAATCATAGCGGAGATGACCTCCGTAAGGGTAGGAATCGTCGTACCCGATAGGAGTAGAGCTCTTCGTTGATCGAACTTGTCATCTAACCCCTTCAGGAACTTCATCGTCCTTTCTTTCACGATGATTTTGGAAGCCCGACACCGTGGATCACTGCAACACACCCCACCGGAGGCGTGATCGTAGTCCACCCATAGTCGCTCCAACTCGGAGGCTTACTCCTGCACCGTTTTCTCCCCCTGAACAGTGTCATTAATTTCTCCCTTCACCTGGAAGACCCGCAGAGCGTTCCTCACACCATCATATGTGTTCTTCAGCTTGTCTCAGATCTCTATGACGGTCTCGAGGCCATCTACCGTGGAGGCAATCGATGGAACAACCGAACTAAGAAGCCACATAAACACGGTCATATAGGCCGCCTCCCACTAATCTCCAGTCGAGTTCTCTGGTTTCTTCAACGCCCCTGTCAGAAAACCCCCAACTTTCTTTGTTGTCAGGATCTTCTTCACACGGCATGACCAAATCAGGTAGGTCGTCGGTCCATCCAGCTTAATATCGATCAGTAGAAGTTCCAATTTCACAGGCCGCTGCGATGAACCCAACACCCTCAACAACGTGGCCAACTCGTCCGGGCCCAACATCTTGAAGACGTCCGCCATCGTCCCCTCCTTCGGCTCCATAGATCAACCTCCAACCGATCACTGCGTCTCGTTCGATATTACGAAATACATCGGCCTGCCCTGGATCCGATCAGTGCATCAGGAGTGACGCAAGGAGGCACTAGAGGCACGAAGGTCGGCGACCGAAAGAGTTGACATCGGCCTCTGGAGACTACGGGATCGCTATTCCCGCAGCCCTAGAGGCGGTATTCCGACAGCCCTAGACGGGCGCGGGCGGGCGGGCGGGACGGCCACCGATCGGGAGAAGACAGGCGCGAGCGGGCGAGACGGCGAGGCCTCCTCCGAGCGGCGCAGGTGACAGCGAGGCCTCCTCCGATCGACAATGGGGACGGCACAGGCGAGGCGAGTGCGCAGCGGCAGTGGAATCGGCGCAGACAGCTTCGTTCGGGAGAGAGTTCGGGAGGAACAGCGGTCGGCCCCAACCCTCTGATACCAAGTTGAAATAAAACCTAGAATTATTAGGATCACATTTTGGCTATTTATAGGTTACATCTCCACATACATATTACAACACCTTTCTATTGCAATTTAATAATGGTGACCTTTTCATTTTTGAGATTGTATAACGTAAAACCTTTGAATTCTAATCATAACCCACAAAGATATTTATTTTTGCTTTATGATCAAGTTTTGTCATCTTCTCGTCCGCTGTGTGTGCATTAGTCATGCTTCCAAAAAGACACAAGCGAAAAACAATTGGCTTGAATCCACTCCATGATTCTTAAGACATCATTGCAATAACATTTTGTGTGGCTCAAACCCATCAAATATATTGCACAAGAAACCGCCACTGCTCAAAACTCGTCGGGAATATTTGTCTTCAACATACTCCTCGTCATGTTCAGTATGGCCTAATTCTTCCTTCATTCTCATTTTGTTATGATGATCTCGGAACTGTCGTTGCTTGATAAGTACTATTCCTCACAAAATAATTTGAATTCATTTTACGTGAATTCGGCACGTCAATCGGGCTGAAGAGTTTTGATTTAAAAACCACTTTATTTCTTACCATGAAGTTGAACCTCCTAAAATGTTCAGACACCTCAGATTTCTCCTTCAAGAAATACACAAAAGCTTTTTTGAAATAATCTTTCAAATAAATTTACTATCATTCTTACCGATTGACCATGTATTCATAGTTCCATAAACATCCATGTTTCGAACTCTCTTCAAAGATTACTTTTGAAAACTCTTCATTTCTTGTTTTTTTTCAAAAATATAGCATTCACACTTCATTTGGATGATCTAAGGTCGACAATACTTTCACCATTGTTTTGTTGTTTCTCTCTTTGAGTCCATCAAAATTTAAATTCCCAAATCACGTGTGCCAAAGCTAAGATCAGTCAATAACACAAGATTGCAGGCCTCTCAGAATACCAATTTGAATGTCAGGGATAAACACTATAAGCTTCATCATTGGAATTTTGGCCCTCAATTTTCTTCTGTTGTGAAACAAGATGAAATAAGTAAAAAAAACTCAAGAGACAGAGACTACAAATTACTTTGTTTCTTCGTACAACAATATTCTCTGAAGTCCCTAACTTTATAGAACTATAACCATTGTGACTATGAGGTTTAAAAACATAACAACATAAATTTCATTTAACACTTAGAAGTCTGTGGACTTAATGGTCATCCATAAAGATAAGGATTTAGTAAACTAATAGTCATCAATAAAGATGAGATTATGAGAACTAAATGTGCATCAATTGAGATTATTCATAACACCCCCCTTGAATGTCCATTTGTACAAGGAATATGCCTCATTAAAATCTTACTATAGAAAAAGCTCAGTGGGAAAAAACCTAGTGAAGGAAAAAAGAGTACATAGTTCCTATATAGACAATCTACCTCAGAAAAAATATCATTTAAGATCTATGAGGATTGAGGAGACACATTCCAATACTGTGTACAAATCTTTTGAATGTTGTAGTAGGCAATGTCTTAGTTAAAAGATTTGTCAGACAACAATATCATCATTCTTTGAAAGGTCGTGTAAAGAAAATGTTGGTGAAAAATACTTTATTTGATCTCATTTAATATTTTCTTTTTTTCCATCGGAGCTATGCATGCAGCATTATCTTCATACAACCTTCATGGAGTTCCTTTTCCAAAGACAACCCACATGTCTCACAGATATGTTGGGTCGTTGACTTAACCAAACACATTCTCGATTTGTCGCATGAATAGCAATTATTTCTGCGTGATTTGAAGAGGTGACAATAATTGTTTGTTTTGTAGAATTTCGTGATATGGTTGTATTATCACTTGTAAACAAATAGCACATTTGGAATTGAGACTCGTGTTCAGGATTTTTGACATTTTGCACCCCCCCCCATTTGCTCCTGTTTAGCACTTTGTATCGAAACTTTAAATACGACAATTTGCACACCCCTCCTCATTTGAATTTATTTTGGCACTTTGCACCGCAGGCTTAAATTCAAGGGGTATTTCGGTCCCGATGAAGCCAAAATTCCTTAAATTCAAGGGGTCATACCAAAAGGATTTTGGGCGCCGAGAATAAGTCAGGCATATATGTCTATTGGTAAGAAAGCCGGACGAAAATACCCCTAATTACAATGCCCTATGATTCAAAGTGGGCGTTTTATAAATGCAAATGGAGGGTGTCAAAGTGTCGCATTTAAATTTTTGAGGTGCAATAAGTGCAAAGTGCCAAACAAGAGCAAATGTGGGGTGCAAAGTACCAGTGTTCAACACCTCAATTCATGATATAAGGGAGAAGATCAAACCAACTCACCTAACCACGATCACCCGAAATTTATGCTCAGATTGCACCCAGCCAAAAAAGTTCCACAAACGAATCATCAGTGCTAATGGCGCCATTTTTTTATCCCGAAAATAAAAAATCTAGTTCAATTAAACGAAAAGCGAAATATTCAGCAGAAATTTAATCAGGATACGAGGCAGAGGCACCACGCGTTCGGCACTCCAGCAGCAAGGTAGCCCGTGCAAGAAATCAAACAAAACAGGAGACCGACACCCAACAGAACGTATAAGAACCTGCTTCGCCGCAAGATTCAATGTAATAAGGGGAATCCAGAAGAATTTATTAATGAAATTGCTTTAAGCGCAGTTCAAAAGAACAATGGAAATCAGGTACCATGGGAATGGAAGTTCCTGAAGATCCGATCGCCGGTTCCAGATGCCCAGCATCCATACCGAGTAGAGCGCGATGGAGAAGCCGATGAAGGCCTGTAGATAGTTGAGAAGCTTCAGCAGAAACGTGAGGCACAAGGGCCACAAAGTGGAACTCATTGATCTACCTTCTTCTTCTTCGTAGTCTCTCTCTCTCTCTCTTCCTAAACTAAAAAAGACCAGTACCCTAACCCCCTAACTAAACACCGATCTCAGAGGAACACATTGCCCTTCCCAAGTGTGGAAGAACGGGGGGATCCGGGGGCCTAGTGAAAGTTTACTGAAGTGTCTTTTAGTAGACTATTTTAAGATTGGAGTCATGATCTGGATTATTCGGGCATAAACTCGGGATTAATAAAGAGGGAGGGGATTCATTTCATATTTAGTGGACAGGATTTTCAGAGCGGAGCGAATTCCAGAGCGGAGAATCGGCTTAAGTCCACGTTCTTGCTGAAAAACCTCAGAGCTCTCTTGCCTCTGTAATTGTCTGGCTTGAAATGAAGGTCTGGGGGTCCATTTATAGTTTTCTGGAGGGACGCGTTAGTAATTGCACCGGGGGAGTGTTTGTGTGGCCGAATAGCGTCGCTTCGTTTTGTTCACGCGGATCATCAAAATTAACTAAATGATAGAAGTGCCCTCCTTCCCCCGGGGTAGTTTGGGCGGCCCGGGCAGGGTTCCCGGAGGCGGCGGCGATGGCCGGAGGCAGCCGACAGCGAAGGGGGCGGCCGGGGCTCGCCATCGGCGGAGCAGCCGCGCGGTCGCGCTGGCCCATGGCTTGGTGGCCGCGCGAATGTCGTCGAGCTTTGAGGAAGGATCCTTCGCCATTAAAGGCGTCATGGAAACTGCAAAAGAGCTATATGTTGAAATTTGTGAAGTGGAAGTAGATGATGGGGCAGACCGGGCGGACTGTCCATGCGGACAGATGGAGCCGTCTGGCGGTCTGGTGATGGTGGCCTGATGTGGCATTCTGGAGGTAGCCGTGGGGATAGGAATGAAGTTCGCCATGCTGGGCAGACTTGGATTGGAGTCCGCCTGCTTCTGCGACCTGGCTTATCGCCAGTTTGCTTTGCGGGATTGGAGCTTATCCGTGGACTAGTTGCGAGTCCGGTAGTTGGCTGCTGGCTTGGCTGTTGTGCGAGTTGGAGCTTTGTTTGGCGGATTGGAGCCTTGTCTGTCGAGCTTGCGTCGGGCTCTTGGTTTGGACTTGTCACAATCTGTGATAAGTCTAGGGTGTTCGCTTGTCCGCAATGTCTGCTGGTTGACCGGCGGAGTGCCTATTGGTCGTGGACATATTTCGGGCTGCTGTGGTGCCCACAGTATTCGCAAGTCCGCTTGTTGATCGGGCAGTCTGTGCCTATTGGTCGTGGACTTGTGTGGCAGGTTGGTGTGGTGCATGCGGACTGTCGCTGTGTCCGCCAGGTTGTGGACTGGCTTCCTGCCTTGGTGATTGTCGGGTTGGCTAGTGTCCGGCCTTGTCCTTGCGGACTGGGCAGACTGATATGTGCTAGTTGCGATCGGGTGCGGTTAGCCTATCTCATAGGGCAGTAATTACACTCCAACCCGCTCCTATAAATATGACCCCCTGTCACCTCTTGTAACGGAGTGAACAGTAAGTTGAGCGTGGATTAAAAGCTGCGGCCTCAGTTTTGTCAGTCCGTGCGGTCTGAGAAGCTTAATTGGTTATTGCTGTTGCAGGTTGTGCGACTAACTCAGAGAAGCCAGGTTTCTGGTGTTGACTTCGGTCAGGATTTTGCTTAACTTGCGGTTATCAATCTGCGGTTTCAGCAGGTCGCATCTGCGGCTAATCCGTCTTCTCCAGTTTTTGTTCAATAACGGTGTCTGCCGGTTTCGGCAGCCTGTTCGTCAGTTCGGTTCTTGTTCGCGGACTCTGGCAGCAAAGCAACTGTGGTCAAGCGGCTTGCAGAGAGCAACAAGGTGTTCAGCGAATAACGGCGTGTCCGCGCGACCTTGCGGTCTCGTCGGACTCCGTAGTTCAGTTCAGCATAACAGCGGCTGTTCGGGCGGTCTCGACGACTTCGACGGACTTGGGGGTCTCGGCGGTCTCGGCGGTCTCTAACTCTGTCCGCCCGGATTGTTTTCTTGTTCTTTTCTGCTTTCCATTTTATACTGGCAAAATCATGTCTCGCAATGTATACCTCGCCCTTTAAAGTAGATAGTGAATATATGATTTGCTTGCTCCTTGGTTTGTTTCTGATCGTTTGAGCTTGCTTTCCCAGTTTCCGCTTGATCAAGGTGTGATCTTGATAGCTATGAGAATATTAATTTGGCGTCAGACTATCTCGTTGATCATTTTGAGAAAATTCAACATGGTATCAGAGGGTTCAGTTGCTTGAGCAGTGATCAACTTGTGTTGTGCTCTGTGCTTCTGAAAGCTTAGACCAGGGTTATTGCAATGGAAGGAGGTTATGCAAGAAGTCTGGGTATTGAACTTTTAACGCCGACTAACTTTAAGAAGTGCAAGTCGTGTATGAAGAGTTATCTTTTGGGCGAGGAGTTATGGGAAGTTGTCGGTGGTGACGACAGGAAGGAAGGTACAGCTGCGTTTGGGACTGTTGAGCAGATGAGAATCTGGAGGAAAACTAATGCAAATACTGTGTTTACCCTCAAGCGGGCTGTCTCATCGGAGATGTTTGATCACATCATTGGATGTGAGTCAGCTGCAGAAATTTGGACTTCCCTTGATGGGTTGTTAAACAGGAAGAACGTAGCTATGCTACAGTTCCTAGAGAATGAGTTGGCTAAGATAACTCAAGGAGACCTGACCATCTCTAAGTTCTTTCTGAAGATGAAGAGTCTGTGTGTTGAGTTATCAGTACTTGATCCTGATGAGCTCATCTCTGAGGCTAAGTTGAAAAGTCACATAATTCGCGGCTTGCGGAAGGAGTATGTGGCCTTTGTAACTTTTATTCAAGGTTGGGCAACTCAGCCATCTCTGCTGGAACTTGAGAGCCTGCTTGCTTCACAGGAAAGTTTGGCCAGACAGATGGCTGGAGTCACTATCTCTAAAGGAGGTAGTGAAGTGCTATTCACAGGCAAGAAGAAGAAGAGATGTGAAGGGAAGAAGAAGAAGACCGATATTGAAGATGAGCCTTCAACCTCTTATCAGTAAGAGAGGAGCGCTGCTCCTAAGAAGGACTGGAAGAAGAGTTTGAAGTGCTACATGTGTCATCAGCCGGCTCACTTCAATCTTGACTACAAAGTCAAGATGCAGCCTGGGCATGATGCAGGCAAGGAGGAAGCTTGCTCTACTACTGAGGAAGCTGGATGGGGTGTAGCTTTCATGATGGGCACTTGTGTCCGTGCCCTGTCCGTCATCGACTTTGAAGATGACTGGATTGTGGACTCCGGGTGTGGTCATCACCTCACTGGAGACAAGTTGAAGTTCTCCTCACTGCAAACTTACTCAGGTAACAAAGCTATTATTACTGCTGATAATACTATTCATACAGTAGAGAAAGAGGGGGTTGTGTCCTTGAGTAGTGATAAGGGGTCACTCACGTTAAGGAGTGTTTATCATGTATCGGGCATGAAAAAGAACCTCTTCTTTGTGACCGATGCGGTAGACGCAGGCTATCACATTATGTTTGGGCCAACAGAAGTGAAGTTTCTTTGCAACGTATCAGCGATGAAGGCTGATGTTGCTCACGTTGGGAGGAGAGTAAAGAACTTGTTTGTTCTTGCAACAAGCTCCTACGTTGATCGGATGAGGGCCAACGATAGCGCTGCTATTTGGCATGATAGGCTAGGGCATATAGGGATGGACAAGCTGAAAGCTATGACATTGAGGATCCTTGTGAAAGGCTTGCCAAAGTTGTCATCCTACGGAGATGACCATGTTTGTGCAGGTTGTCAGTTCGGCAAGGCTCATCGCCTTTCATTTGACAAGTCTCAAACAAGGAGCAATACACCATTGGAGTGCATCCATTGTGATTTGATGGGGCCAACTTCTACCGCTAGTCTTGGAGGCAGCTGATATATGTTGGTTTTTATTGATGACTACTCAAGATATACTTGTGTGTATTTCATGAAGGAGAAGTCAGAAGCCTTCCAGTTATTTGTGGAGTTCAAGGAGCTAGTGGAGGGCTGACTTGACATGCGGATCAAGAAGTTCAGATCAGACAATGGTGGTGAGTTTATCTCTTCCGAGTTCTCTAACTTCTGCATGAAGCACGACATTCAGAGGGAGCTTACTTGTGCTCATACTCCACAACAAAACAGAGTAGCGGAGCGGAAGATCTGTCATCTGACAGAGACTTACAAGTGCTGGCTTCATGCTAAAGGCATTCCTAGGTCTTATTGGGCAGAGGGGATGTCTTGTGCTTCTTATGTCATCAATCGGATGCCTCTGAGTTCGATCAACATGAAGTCTCCTTTTGAGATGATGTTCAAGGAAAAGCCTAGCGTGGAACACCTTCGGGTGTTTGGATCAACTTGCTTTGTGCATGTACTAGATGCTTTATGGACGAAGCTTGATGCAAAGGCAATGAAGCTTGTCTTTATAGGCTATGATGAATGGATGAACGGATGGAAGTGACTGGATCCTGCGACAAAAAAGTTTGTTGTATCAAGAGACGTGGTCTTTGATGAACTGACGTCGTATGGAGGAAGCTCGATTGAGCTACCAGAGAGAAAGGTTGATGAAGAGTAGAAGGTGGTTGCTGAAGTTCTTCAAGAGGAGCTTGGTGTATCACAAGCATCTCCTATTGCTTCAAGCTCTGGGGCAGAGGCTTCTAGTTCAGGAAGTAGGGGGAGGATTGCTCAAAGTTTGCCCGGAAATGGAGCTGAGCCCGAAGAAGCAACGGAGGTGGTGAGCAAGGAGCAAACCCTTCAGAGATCAAAGAGGACTATCAAGCCACCAGCTCGTTATTACGAAGGGAATACAGTGAGTTTTGTCTCCTATTTCTTTGTAGGCCCTCTTGATGAGCGAGAGCCTTCAAGTTTCAATGAGGCCACTGGAGTCAAGGAGTGGAAAAATGTCATGGAAGAGGAGATGACTACTCTCAAGAAGAATGAAACCTGAGATCTTGTGCCCAGGATTGATGGAATTACTCCAGTGACTTGCAAGTAAGTGTACAAGTTGAAGAAGAAGGCTGATGGGAGCATCGAAAGATAAAAGGCTCGCCTTGTTGCTCGAGAATTCTTGCAATAGTATGGAGAGGACTATGAGGAGACGCTTAGTCAAATCGTGAAGATGACTTCGGTTCGGGTGGTGATCGCCTTGGCTGCTTGCCAAGGATGGAGGATGTGACAGCTTGACGTGAAGAATATTTTTCTTTACAGGGAGATTGATAAGGACATCTTCATGGATCAGTCGCTTGGATTTGTCTCTGAAGTTCATCTGGATTACGTCTGTAAACTCAGGAAGGCTCTCTACGGGTTGAAGCAGGCTCAAAGAGCTTGGTATGGGAAGATAGTAGAATACCTCCAATTCTGCGGATATCTTCTTCAACCTCAGATTCAAGCTTGTTCATCAAGAAGAAGGGGGGCTTCAGGTCTTGGTCCTGTTGTATGTTGATGACATGATCATCACAAGGAATTCCGAGGAGGAGGTAGCTAGGCTCAGGGCTGAGCTAGCTATCCGTTTTGAGATGAAAGACTTGGGAGAGCTTCATCACTTTCTTGGTCTCAAAGTGGAGAGGAAGAAGAGCGGGATACTTATTTCCCAGAAAGGATATGTGGATCACATTGTGAATCGGTTCGACATGAGGGAAGGGAAGAGTTGCTCTACTCCTCTGGATTTTGGGCTGAAGCTTCGACGAGATAAAGGAAGGATTCTTCCTGATCCCTTGGTGTTCAGAGCTCTAGTGGGGAGCTTGATCTATCTAACGATTAGAAGGCCAGACATTGCTTATGTTGTTGGCCGAGTAAGTCGGTTTATGACAGAGCCAAGGAATTCTCATCTAGTGGCAACAAAAAGTATCTTGAAGTATGTCAAGGCTACTTCTGATATGAGACTCCTTTATAGAAGGGACACATGCTTTTCATTGCTAGGATACACGGATGCTGATTATAGTGGTGACTCGGATGATCGAACATCAACATCGGGTTATGTTTTTCACTTGTGGATCAGCTAGTATCTCGTGGTGTAGCAAGAAGCATGACTTAATATCTGTCTTTACTACGGAAGCAGAGTACAAGGCTTCGGCCTTGACTACTCGAGAAGCCATCTAGCTAAGGAGGCTAGTGGAGGACGTCCATGAGGAAGTGCAAGGTCCTACTCTGCTTCGAGGTGATAATGAGAGTGCTCTCAAACTGGTAAACAATCCAGTTTGTCACGCAAGGACCAAACATATAGAGATCGAACATCACTTCATAAGGGAGAAGGTGTTGGAGGGATCTCTTATGGTCGGGCATGTTCGAAGTGAAGATAACCTTGCTGAATTCTTCACGAAACCGCCGTCGAAGGGGTCATTTCAACGGCTACGGGGACTACTGGGCTTGATCACCACTTCTCACTTCAAGGGGGAGCGTTGAAAATTGTGAAGTGGAAGTGGGTGATGGGGCAGACCGGGCGACCTGGGCGGACAGTCCATGTGAACTGATGGAGCCTCCTAGAGGTCTGGTGATGGTGGCCTGATGTGGCGTTCTGGAGGTAGCCATGCGGATAAGAATGGAGTTCGCTATGTTAGGCGGACTTGGATTGGAGTCTGCCTGCTTCTGCGACCTGTCTTATCACCAGTTTGCTTTGCGGGATTGGAGCTTATCCGCGGACTGCGCGAACTAGTTGCGAGTCCGATAGTTGGTTGCTTGCTTGGCTGCTATGCGAGTTGGAGCTTTGTTTGATGGAGTGGAGCCTTGTCTGCCGAGCTCGCGCCGGGCTCTTTGTTTGGACTTGTCACAATCCATGACAAGTCCAGGGTGTTCGCTAGTCCGCAATGTCTACATGTTAACCGGGCAGAGTACCTATTGGTCGAGATCATGTTGCGGGCTACTGTGGTGTCTACAGTATCTGCAAGTCCGCTTGATGACCGGGCGGTCTGTGCCTGTTGGTCGTGGACTTGTGTGGCGGGCTGGTGTGGTGCATGCGGACTGTCGCTGTGTCCGCCAGGTTTCGGACTGGCTTCCTTCCTTGGTGATTGTCGGGTTGGCTAGTGTCCGGCCTTGTCCTTGCGGACTGGGCAGACTGGTATGTGCTGGCTGCGATCGGGGGGCGGTTAGCCTATCTGATAGGGCGGTGATCACACTCCTACCCGCTCCTATAAATAGGACCCACTGACACCTCATTTGTAACGGAGTGAACAGTAAGTTGAGGGTGGATTAAAAGCTGCGGCCTCAGTTTTGTCAGTCTGCACGGTATGAGAAGCTTAACCGGTTGTTGATGTTGCGGGTTGTGCGGCTAACTCAGAGAAGCTAGGTTTCTGGTGTTGACTTCGGTCAGGATTCTGCTTAGCTTGCGGTTATCAATCATCGGTTTCAGCAGGTCGCATCTGCGGCTAATCGGTCTTCTCCAGCTTCTGTTCAATAACGGTGTCCGCCAGTTTCGGTGGCCTGTTCGTCAGTTCGGTTCTTGTTCGCAGACTCTGACAGCAAGGCGACTGCGGTTAGGCGGCTAGCAGAGAGCGACAAGGTGTTCAGCAAATAACGGTGTGTTCGCGCGCCCTTGCGGTCTCGGCGGACTCCGTAGTTCAGTTCAGCATAGCAGTGACTGTTCGGGCGGTCTCGACGACTTCGACGGACTTGGCGGTCTCGGCGGTCTCTGACTCCGTCCGCCCGGATTATTTTCTTGTTCTTTTCTGCTTTCCATTTTATGCTGACGAAATCATGTCTCGTTATGTATACCTCGCCCTGTAAAGAAGATAGTGAATATAAGATTTGCTTGCTCCTTGGTTTGTTTCTGGTTGTTTGAGCTTGCTTTCCCAGTTTCCGCTTGATCAAGGTGTGATCTTGATAGCTCTGAGAATATTAATTTGACGTCAGACTATCTCGTTGATCATCTTGAGAAAATTCAACACTATATGCTCAGCGCGTGATCATAAACTGTCTTAGAAGTTTAAAGGCTTAGCATCACTTTCTCTTCCTAAACTAAAAATGACAAGTACCGATCTCAGAGGAACTCATTGCTCTTCACAAGTGTGGAAGAACGGGGGGTTCCGGGGGCCGAGTGAAATTTTACTGTTGTGTCTCTTAGTAGACTTCTTTAAGATTCGAGCCATGATCCTGATTATTGGGTGTACGAAGGGCATAAACTCGTCCCTTTTTCTATTATTCAACAAAGTATTATACAGATCGAAATGATATTATTCAAATTAACTCCTCTTAGATGCCATTAACCACCGATAAATAATTTGGCAGTGCAAAGTATCTATTTTCTTCTGTTGTGCCAGGTTAATTAAGTGGCACGATTCATGCTCTATCTGCGACTTTAGAGAGCATCCTACGTGCGCGACGTCACCCGAATCACCGCCAGCGCATCTTGGCGCGCTGCGCCACGAAGTCTGCTCTCACTAAGCAACACCCAAGAATGCTCGTCTTCATCCGAGCGTAGGAAAGAAATCAGCTTCGAGTGAGGCGACCTGTCGCCCGCCGTACACTTTACAATCTCTTGTCTCAAAGTTGTAACGAGGAGCGGTATGTCATCCTCGGTTCTCCGAACACTATAAACAACTGCCAAAAGTCAAGTTTGACCAGCACTGTCCCGGTAACGTGATTTTTTACCGGAATTTTTTCACATTAAAATTTTCTTGTGTGACTCTGCTCATTTTGGGACTGTGCGCGCGATCGACCGCTCCACAGGCTAATGCGACCAAGTTTAGCCCGGTATAGCAGGAGGGTTGAGTTGGCCGCAACAAATATTATGATTTATTCTAAATAATTATTTTCCTTGTTGAAATAAAAAATATATAATTCACATTAAGAATTATTTTAAAAATGATTATTGCTGAAATTGAAAGAATCAAGGGCTTAGAGCATGAAGAGACGACCCGGTGAGGGGGCAAAATAAGAAACATGAAGTATTGAAATGTCTACAGACACATGAATGATGAAGAAAATTAATAGATACAAAAACAATTTCTTATTTTGTCATATAACAAATTGTACAAATAATAAAAAAATACAAAGAAATAACATCTCACAATTATATCTGCACACACACACGAACTTACAATATTTATAAGTTTTAAATGCCCTTCCACACATGTTGGAAGGGACCACACACCCAAACACACTGACAAACATTGTAAATTTTACTGCTCAGAACAATATATTTGTGGACATATGTAAATTTTGCATCAATATTGAACCAATATTTCTTGTTGACCTTCAGCATAGCAAACATTCACAGATCCCGTCACCATCAATGCAAAACCACTTCATAGCATGCAATGCACCACAATAAGAGCCGCAGCTAATTTGGCACAGAGCGAGTTCAGCATTGACGTAATGAAGGTTGCAACTCATGGACGTCAAGATTCGAGCCATCACTTCAAAAGAGAAATATTTGCATAAATGTAATTTCAAATAAAAAAAAGGAGATTGTAATTAATAATTCCTATCAGTAGTATAGTAGTATATATCTCTATTGCATATAAGACAACAATATGTTAAGATCTGGTTTCTGCGATCGTAACCGCTTAATTGGTGAAAATAAGCCCCCCTAAACGAAACCTAAGTCGTTTCTTAGTAAAATAATTTAGTCATCATTGAGTAGAGATTATGACATTAAATGCGGGGAGAGAGGGGTGGAGAGGAGGGCGTGACATGTGTGGTCGGACACGACCGGCCACAACGAACATATAGACCCGTTCGCCCCGAGCAATCATGCAAAACATAGCCTCGTACACAGCTTCCAATATGTGTGTGTGTAGAAAGAGCGAGAGCAAGAGAGATCGTTTACCTGAGCTCGAGAGAAGGAGTACGATAACAAGCACGACAACCATTCTGGGGAAGAACTCCATTTAAGATCGAGAGAAAATGGTAGCTATTGTTTGCGCGAAAATAGTAAGAGGGTGAAGGAATGTTTATTGTTTGAATGCTTCTTTGTTATGGGCTTGCCGCAAGCATTTATAGTACAATTATATGAATATTGTAGAACACTAATTCATTCAGATTCTATCAATTCTCCTTAATCGGATTTGTCCGGGCGCTGTCCCGTGCATTGTTATTTTATGTGTATCACTGAGTTCTAATTCTTACAAATACTGTTTATTTTCCCTTTAATTAGCTATTATATATATATATATATATATATATATATATATATATATATATATATATATATATATATACTTAGCTATAATGCCTTTATATATATCCCATCAGCTTATGCAACGTGTTATAGGATTCAATGTTGTGCGAAGAAGGGGAAGAAAAAGTGAAAAACAGACATAAATAATTAATTAATTGCAATGGTTGTTAAGTATCTCGGTAACGTACGCAATAATTAAGCTAGACAATGATTTTGCTGGGTGTATTCTGTATTGTACCCTTTTCTCTTGACTTTTATTTTAACACCCGGCTAGCCGAGCTCCCCAGCTCTCTCGATGCACACGATCGAGACCCCCAGCCTTGCAGAGTTGTGGGAGTACTGCCCTCCGGGGCATGATGGTAATCCATCACTAATTGAGCTGCATTTTTATGATGCGGCACATGTATCACACGTACTCGCTACTGTGAAATACCACCAGGGTGTCCATTTTGGAGTTCACCAAGGCGGTTTTCATTAGGACTGCAACCCGTACACCCAACCAAATCTCCATCTCTTATCTCGGGCCTCAACAACTTACCGCTTCACGGTGATGGGTAGTGTTGAGCTGGTTGAGGTATACGGACTGAACCCCTGATGAAAACTGTAAAATTTACTGGGGTCGAGGAACACTATCAACCAATCAAGAAAGTTGTTGCGGGTCACCCGACCTTTTCCCCGGCCCGGAGAAGTGGACCGTCTTAGCTCAGAGTCAAGTCGGGCGCGCAATCAGTTAAAGAAAATCGCAGCAATGAACAAGAGACGTTTTTGACGTGGAAAATTCGGAAGGAGTGAAAAACCACGTGTCTGGAACTGTGCCGAGCCAAAATCCACTAGCTCCTTGTAGTGTTACAGAAATTGGTTTGATCTCGGAGGGAGACATGTTGCTACTCCGTTATAAGTACAAAAAAGAGGAAAAATGGCTAAATAATCGGAGCCTCGATGGAAGCGCTCCGGTCTTGAGATGACGTCGAGCTCACAGAACCTTGGTGGGAGCGTTCCGGCTGGTAAATCTTCTAAACCCACTGGGCTTCATGAAGTTGCTGTCTCTTGATGCAGAGCCTGGATGGGATCAGCGCTCTCACGGAAACGGTTGATGTCACTTGAGGCGTGAGGAATCCGTAGTGCAAAGAGAAGAGCGGAGCGAATTCCAGAGCGGAGAATCGGCTTAAGTCCACGTTCTTGCTGAAAAACCTCAGAGCTCTCTTGCCTCTGTAATTGTCTTGCTTGAAATGAAGGTCTGGGGGTCTATTTATAGTTTTCTGGAGGGACGCGTTAGTAATTGCACCGGGGGAGTGTTTGTGTGGCCGAATAGCGTCGCTTCGTTTTGTTCACGCGGATCATCAAAATTAACTAAATGATAGAAGTGCCCTCCTTCCCCCGGGGTAGTTTGGGCGGCCCGGGCAGGGTTCCCGGAGGCGGCGGCGATGGCCGGAGGCAGCCGACAGCGAAGGGGGCGGCCGGGGCTCGCCATCGGCGGAGCAGCCGCGCGGTCGCGCTGGCCCATGGCTTGGTGGCCGTGCGAATGTCGTCGAGCTTTGAGGAAGGATCCTTCGCCATTAAAGGCGTCATGGAAACTGCGAAAGAGCTATATGTTGAAATTTGTGAAGTGGCCTGATGTGGCATTCTGGAGGTAGCCGAGGGGATAGGAATGAAGTTCGCCATGCTGGGCAGACTTGGATTGGAGTCCGCCTGCTTCTGCGACCTGGCTTATCGCCAGTTTGCTTTGCGGGATTGGAGCTTATCCATGGACTAGTTGCGAGTCCGGTAGTTGGCTGCTGGCTTGGCTGTTGTGCGAGTTGGAGCTTTGTTTGGCGGATTGGAGCCTTGTCTGTCGAGCTTGCGTCGGGCTCTTGGTTTGGACTTGTCACAATCTGTGATAAGTCTAGGGTGTTCGCTTGTCCGCAATGTCTGCTGGTTGACCGGCAGAGTGCCTATTGGTCGTGGACATATTTCGGGCTGCTGTGGTGCCCGCAGTATTCGCAAGTCCGCTTGTTGATCGGGCGGTCTGTGCCTATTGGTCGTGGACTTGTGTGGCAGGTTGGTGTGGTGCATGCGGACTGTCGCTGTGTCCGCCAGGTTGCGGACTGGCTTCCTGCCTTGGTGATTGTCGGGTTGGCTAGTGTCCGGCCTTGTCCTTGCGGACTGGGCAGACTGGTATGTGCTAGTTGCGATCGGGTGCGGTTAGCCTATCTCATAGGGCAGTAATTACACTCCAACCCGCTCCTATAAATATGACCCCCTGTCACCTCTTGTAACGGAGTGAACAGTAAGTTGAGCGTGGATTAAAAGCTGCGGCCTCAGTTTTGTCAGTCCGTGCGGTCTGAGAAGCTTAACTGGTTGTTGCTGTTGCAGGTTGTGCGACTAACTCAGAGAAGCCAGGTTTCTGGTGTTGACTTCGGTCAGGATTTTGCTTAACTTGCGGTTATCAATCTGCGGTTTCAGCAGGTCGCATCTGCGGCTAATCCGTCTTCTCCAGCTTTTGTTCAATAACGGTGTTTGCCGGTTTCGGCGGCCTGTTCGTCAGTTCGGTTCTTGTTCGCGGACTCTGGCAGCAAAGCAACTGTGGTCAAGCGGCTTGCAGAGAGCAACAAGGTGTTCAGCGAATAACGGCGTGTCCGCGCGACCTTGCGGTCTCGTCAGACTCCGTAGTTCAGTTCAGCATAACAGCGGCTGTTCGGGCGGTCTCGACGACTTCGACGGACTTGGGGGTCTCGGCGGTCTCGGCGGTCTCTAACTCTGTCCGCCCGGATTGTTTTCTTGTTCTTTTCTGCTTTCCATTTTATACTGGCAAAATCATGTCTCGCAATGTATACCTCGCCCTTTAAAGTAGATAGTGAATATATGATTTGCTTGCTCCTTGGTTTGTTTCTGGTCGTTTGAGCTTGCTTTCCCAGTTTCCGCTTGATCAAGGTGTGATCTTGATAGCTATGAGAATATTAATTTGGCGTCAGACTATCTCGTTGATCATCTTGAGAAAATTCAACATGGTATCAGAGGGTTCAGTTGCTTGAGCAGTGATCAACTTGTGTTGTGCTCTGTGCTTCTGAAAGCTTAGACCAGGGTTATTGCAATGGAAGGAGGTTATGCAAGAAGTCTGGGTATTGAACTTTTAACGCCGACTAACTTTAAGAAGTGCAAGTCGTGCATGAAGAGTTATCTTTTGGGCGAGGAGTTATGGGAAGTTGTCGGTGGTGACGACAGGCAGGAAGGTACAGCTGCGTTTGGGACTGTTGAGCAGATGAGAATCTGGAGGAAAACTAATGCAAATACTGAGTTTACCCTTAAGCGGGCTGTCTCATCGGAGATGTTTGATCACATCATTGGATGTGAGTCAGCTGCAGAAATTTGGACTTCCCTTGATGGGTTGTTAAACAGGAAGAACGTAGCTATGCTACAGTTCCTAGAGAATGAGTTGGCTAAGATAACTCAAGGAGACCTGACCATCTCTAAGTTCTTTCTGAAGATGAAGAGTCTGTATGTTGAGTTATCAGTACTTGATCCTGATGAGCTCATCTCTGAGGCTAAGTTGAAAAGTCACATAATTCGCGGCTTGCGGAAGGAGTATGTGGCCTTTGTAACTTTTATTCAAGGTTGGGCAACTCAGCCATCTCTGCTGGAACTTGAGAGCTTGCTTGCTTCGCAGGAAAGTTTGGCCAGACAGATGGCTGGTGTACAACCCCGTATTCGCAGAGTATGGCCCTTTTGGCAGGCGCAGAGCCAGTTTTAAGTTTTTAAGCTTTTTAGAGATTTTGGACTCTTGGTGGCCATTTTTGGCCCTAGCTTGGAAATATACTAGTAGGGGGAATGAAAATTGTCTCCCCCCGGCCCCTTTGAGCACTCGCTCTCGCCTATTCGCACAGGCCCCGCAGCTCGTCGCCTTGCCGCTCTCGCCAAGCGCTAGGCCGCAGCTCGTCGCCTTGCCACTCTCGCCAAGCGCTAGGCCGCAGCTCGCCTTGCCGCTCTCGCCAAGCGCTAGGCCGCAGCTCGTCGCCTTGCCGCTCTCGCCAAGCGCCAGGCCGCAGCTCGCCTTGCCGCTCTCGCCAAGCGCTAGGCCGCAGCTCGTCGCCTTGCCGCTCTCGCCAAGCGCCAGGCCGCAGCTCGTCGCCTTGCCGCTCTCGCCAAGCGCCAGGCCGCAGCTCGCCGCCTTGCCGCTCTCGCCAAGCGCCAGGCCACATCTCGTCGCCTTGCCGCTCTCGCCAAGTGCCAGGCCGCAGCTCGCCTTGCCGCTCTCGCCAAGCGCTAGGCCGCAGCTCGCCGCCTTGCCGCTCTCGCCAGTCGCCAGGCCGCAGCTCGCCAGAGGCCGCCGTCTCGCCAGAGGCCGCCAGCTCGCCCAAGCTTCTTTTGGCCATGCTCTTACCATTGTGCCCTTGGCGTGGAGTTACTTTGTTACCCCTTGGCGTGGAGGTTTGCTATTGGCTCAAGGGCAATTGGCCTTGGGGGCATTTTGGTCATTTTGACCCCAGGACTACTTGGAAAAACTATAAATAGACCCCCTTGGGTACCTTTGGAGGGGCATTGGCTTTTGGCTTCCTCCTCCCTAGCTTTCCTCTTGGTAGAGTTGAGAGAACTCTCCAAGGTACCCAACTCTCATTGGTAAGGGAGGGGAAGTGTTCTTGTGACCTTCCGGGTGTGTGGTGGGACCTCCGCGCTAGAGCCGAGGGTCTGTTCCTAGTTTCCCAAGTCTTCGGCCCGTGACATTCTTCCAAGTGTAGTAGGTGTGAGGTCACCCCTTCCCCAAGGGTCGGACTCCACAGAGACCAAGTTTTTTGGTTTCAACATTTTGGTGCGGTGAGCGTGGAGAGTGACCAGCACAGAAAATCTCGGGAGAATGTCATGGCTGGAGATCAGGGAGGTGGTGACGATCTCGGCGAGTTCCCCAACCCCGGACCCTTCGTAGGAAGGGAGGAATTCATGAAGTCCAGCCAAGGAACCATGGAGATGTCACGAAGTATTTCTCCTCGGGGTGACAGCTCAGCTCGCCCCTAGCCGCCAGCTCGACAGGCCGTCGTTCACGCCAGCTCGCCAGGCCGCCAGCTCGCCAGGCCGCCAGCTCGCCTAGGCCGCCAGCTCGCCAGGCCGCCGCTCTCGCCAGTTCGCCGAGCTCGAGCACCTTTGTCTCGCCTAGCCGTCGCTCTCATGGGAAGCTTGAGCAGGATGGAGGTGTCCAGTGGGATGGAGTCGGAGGATGACCACCATGCCCGGGCCCCCTGAAGAAGCCTCGCATCGGCGGAGTCATGTATCTTGTTTTTCTTTATGTTGTAATGAGTCCAACCTCCGACCGGTAGGGTTGGGGGGGTCATGTAATCCAACTATTTTCCCCTTTCGAGGATGTTGAATTGTGGCAGAGTTCAGGTGACATGCCCCGTCCCCAAGCCCCTTAGCTCCGAGATGATTCCGCTGCCAGGCTCTCACTAGCTGGTGGGTTCAGGTTGATCTCTCGTGGGAGCTAAGTCCTTTTGCTCCGAGATGATTCCGCTGCCAGGCTCTCACTAGCTGGTGGGTTCAGGTTGATCTCTCGTGGGAGCCAAGCCCCTTAGCTCCGAGATGATTCCGCTGTCAGGCTCTCACTAGCTGGTGGGTTCAGGTTGATCTCTCGTGGGAGCTAAGTCCTTTTGCTCCGAGATGATTCCGCTGCCAGGCTCTCACTAGCTGGTGGGTTCAGGTTGATCTCTCGTGGGAGCCAAGCCCTTTGCTCCGAGATGATTCCGCTGCCAGGCTCTCACTAGCTGGTGGGTTCAGGTTGATCTCTCGTGGGAGCCGAGCCCTTTGCTCCGAGATGATTTCGCTGCCAGGCTCTCACTAGCAGGTGGGTTCAGGTTGATCTCTCGTGGGAGCTAAGTCCTTTTGCTCCGAGATGATTCCGCTGCCAGGCTCTCACTAGCTGGTGGGTTCAGGTTGATCTCTCGTGGGAGCCAAGCCCTTTGCTCCGAGATGATTCCGCTGTCAGGCTCTCACTAGCTGGTGGGTTCAGGTTGATCTCTCGCAGGAGCTAAGTCCTTTTGCTCCGAGATGATTCCGCTGCCAGGCTCTCACTAGCTGGTGGGTTCAGGTTGATCTCTCGTGGGAGCCAAGCCCCTTAGCTCCGAGATGATTCCGCTGCCAGGCTCTCACTAGCTGGTGGGTTCAGGTTGATCTCTCGTGGGAGCTAAGTCCTTTTGCTCCGAGATGATTCCGCTGCCAGGCTCTCACTAGCTGGTGGGTTCAGGTTGATCTCTCGTGGGAGCCAAGCCCCTTAGCTCCGAGATGATTCCGCTGCCAGGCTCTCACTAGCTGGTGGGTTCAGGTTGATCTCTCGTGGGAGCTAAGTCCTTTTGCTCCGAGATGATTCCGCTGCCAGGCTCTCACTAGCTGGTGGGTTCAGGTTGATCTCTCGTGGGAGCTAAGTCCTTTAGCTCCGAGATGATTCCGCTGCCAGGCTCTCACTAGCTGGTGGGTTCAGGTTGATCTCTCGTGGGAGCCAAGCCCTTTGCTCCGAGATGATTCCGCTGTCAGGCTCTCACTAGCTGGTGGGTTCAGGTTGATCTCTCGCAGGAGCTAAGTCCTTTTGCTCCGAGATGATTCCGCTGCCAGGCTCTCACTAGCTGGTGGGTTCAGGTTGATCTCTCGTGGGAGCCAAGCCCCTTAGCTCCGAGATGATTCCGCTGCCAGGCTCTCACTAGCTGGTGGTTCAGGTTGATCTCTCGTGGGAGCTAAGTCCTTTTGCTCCGAGATGATTCCGCTGCCAGGCTCTCACTAGCTGGTGGGTTCAGGTTGATCTCTCGTGGGAGCTAAGTCCTTTTGCTCCGAGATGATTCCGCTGTCAGGCTCTCACTAGCTGGTGGGTTCAGGTTGATCTCTCGTGGGAGCCAAGCCCTTTGCTCCGAGATGATTCCGCTGTCAGGCTCTCACTAGCTGGTGGGTTCAGGTTGATCTCTCGCAGGAGCTAAGTCATTTTTCTCCGAGATGATTCCGCTGCCAGGCTCTCACTAGCTGGTGGGTTCAGTTTGATCTCTCGTGGAGGCTAAGTACTTTTAGCTCCGGGATGATTCCGCTGTCAGGCTCTCACTAGCTGGCAGGGCAGGTTGATCTCTCGTGGAGGCTAAGTACTTTTAGCTCCGGGATGATTCCGCTGTCAGGCTCTCACTAGCTGGCAGGGCAGGTTGATCTCTCGTGGAGGCTAAGTACTTTTAGCTCCGGGATGATTCCGCTGTCAGGCTCTCACTAGCTGGCAGGGCAGGTTGATCTCTCGTGGAGGCTAAGTATTTTCACCCCGAGGCTGTCTCGTCACCCAGGCTCCCATTAGCTGGCATGACAGGTTGACCCCTCGGGAGGCTAAGTGTTTTCACCCCGAGGCTGTCTCGTCACCCAGGCTCCCATTAGCTGGCATGACAGGTTGACCCCTCGGGAGGCTAAGTGTTTTCACCTCGAGGCTGTCTCGTCACTCAGGCTCCCATTAGCTGGCATGACAGGTTGACCCCTCGGGAGGCTAAGTGTTTTCACCACAAGGCTATCTCGTCACCCAGGCTTCCATTAGCTGGCATGACAGGCTGACTCAGCGAATACGTTGGGTTGGATGTTTCTTTCCGAGCTTGTGCCAACCTCGAAAAGAGCGAGGATTGTGTACAACCCCGTATTCGCAGAGTATGGCCCTTTTGGCAGGCGCAGAGCCAGTTTTAAGTTTTTAAGCTTTTTAGAGATTTTGGACTCTTGGTGGCCATTTTTGGCCCTAGCTTGGAAATATACTAGTAGGGGGAATGAAAATTGTCTCCCCCCGGCCCCTTTGAGCACTCGCTCTCGCCTATTCGCACAGGCCCCGCAGCTCGTCGCCTTGCCGCTCTCGCCAAGCGCTAGGCCGCAGCTCGTCGCCTTGCCACTCTCGCCAAGCGCTAGGCCGCAGCTCGCCTTGCCGCTCTCGCCAAGCGCTAGGCCGCAGCTCGTCGCCTTGCCGCTCTCGCCAAGCGCCAGGCCGCAGCTCGCCTTGCCGCTCTCGCCAAGCGCTAGGCCGCAGCTCGTCGCCTTGCCGCTCTCGCCAAGCGCCAGGCCGCAGCTCGTCGCCTTGCCGCTCTCGCCAAGCGCCAGGCCGCAGCTCGCCGCCTTGCCGCTCTCGCCAAGTGCCAGGCCGCAGCTCGTCGCCTTGCCGCTCTCGCCAAGTGCCAGGCCGCAGCTCGCCTTGCCGCTCTCGCCAAGCGCTAGGCCGCAGCTCGCCGCCTTGCCGCTCTCGCCAGTCGCCAGGCCGCAGCTCGCCTCAGGCCGCCGTCTCGCCAGAGGCCGCCAGCTCGCCCAAGCTTCTTTTGGCCATGCTCTTACCATTGTGCCCTTGGCGTGGAGTTACTTTGTTACCCCTTGGCGTGGAGGTTTGCTATTGGCTCAAGGCCAATTGGCCTTGGGGGCATTTTGGTCATTTTGACCCCAGGACTACTTGGAAAAACTATAAATAGACCCCCTTGGGTACCTTTGGAGGGGCATTGGCTTTTGGCTTCCTCCTCCCTAGCTTTCCTCTTGGTAGAGTTGAGAGAACTCTCCAAGGTACCCAACTCTCATTGGTAAGGGAGGGGAAGTGTTCTTGTGACCTTCCGGGTGTGTGGTGGGACCTCCGCGCTAGAGCCGAGGGTCTGTTCCTAGTTTCCCAAGTCTTCGGCCCGTGACATTCTTCCAAGTGTAGTAGGTGTGAGGTCACCCCTTCCCCAAGGGTCGGACTCCACAGAGACCAAGTTTTTTGGTTTCAACAGCTGGAGTCACTATCTCTGAAGGAGGTAGTGAAGTGCTATTCACAGGCAAAAAGAAGAAGAGATGTGAAGGGAAGAAGAAGAAGACCGATATTGAAGATGAGCCTTCAACCTCTTATCAGCAAGAGAGGAGCGCTGCTCCTAAGAAGGACTGGAAGAAGAGTTTGAAGTGCTACATGTGTCATCAGCCGGCTCACTTCAATCTTGACTGCAAAGTCAAGCTGCAGCCTGGGCATGATGCAGGCAAGGAGGAAGCTTGCTCTACTACTGAGGAAGCTGGATGGGGTGTAGCTTTCATGATGGGCACTTGTGTCCGTGCCCTGTCCGTCATCGACTTTGAAGACGACTGGATTGTGGACTCCAGGTGTGGTCATCACCTCACTGGAGACAAGTCGAAGTTCTCCTCACTGCAGACTTACTCAGGTAACAAAGCTATTATTACTGCTGATAATACTATTCATACAGTAGAGAAAGAGGGGGTTGTGTCCTTGAGTAGTGATAAGGGTCACTCACGTTAAGGAGTGTTTATCATGTATCGGGCATGAAAAAGAACCTCTTCTTTGTGACCGATGCGGTAGACGCAGGCTATCACATTATGTTTGGGCCAACAGAAGTGAAGTTTCTTTGCAACGTATCAGCGGTGAAGGCTGATGTTGCTCACGTTGGGAGGAGAGTAAAGAACTTGTTTGTTCTTGCAACAAGCTCCTACGTTGATCGGATGAGGGCCAACGATAGCGCTGCTATTTGGCATGATAGGCTAGGGCATGTAGGGATGGACAAGCTGAAAGCTATGACATTGAGGATCCTTGTGAAAGGCTTGCCAAAGTTGTCATCCTACGGAGATGACCATGTTTGTGCAGGTTGTCAGTTCGGCAAGGCTCATCGCCTTTCATTTGACAAGTCTCAAACAAGGAGCAATACACCATTGGAGTGCATCCATTGTGATTTGATGGGGCCAACTTCTAGCGCTATTCTTGGAGGAAGCCGATATATGTTGGTTTTTATTGATGACTACTCAAGATATACTTGTGTGTATTTCATGAAGGAGAAGTCAGAAGCCTTCCAGTTATTTGTGGAGTTCAAGGAGCTAGTGGAGGGCTGACTTGACATGCGGATCAAGAAGTTCAGATCAGACAATGGTGGTGAGTTTATCTCTTCCGAGTTCTCTAACTTCTGCATGAAGCACGACATTTAGAGGGAGCTTACTTGTGCTCATACTCCACAACAAAACAGAGTAGCGGAGCGGAAGATCTGTCATCTGACAGAGACTTACAAGTGCTGGCTTCATGCTAAAGGCATTCCTAGGTCTTATTGGGCAGAGGGGATGTCTTGTGCTTCTTATGTCATCAATCGGATGCCTCTGAGTTCGATCAACATGAAGTCTCCTTTTGAGATGATGTTCAAGGAAAAGCCTAGCGTGGAACACCTTTGGGTGTTTGGATCAACTTGCTATGTGCATGTACTAGATGCTTTATGGACGAAGCTTGATGCAAAGGCAATGAAGCTTGTCTTTATAGGCTATGATGAATGGATGAATGGATGGAAGTGACTGGATCCTGCGACAAAAAAGTCTGTTGTATCAAGAGACGTGGTCTTTGATGAACTGACGTCGTATGGAGGAAGCTCGGTTGAGCTACCAGAGAGAAAGGTTGATGAAGAGTAGAAGGTGGTTGATGAAGAGTAGAAGGTGGTTGCTGAAGTTCTTCAAGAGGAGCTTGGTGTATCACAAGCAGCTCCTGTTGCTTCAAGCTCTGGGGCAGAGGCTTCTGGTTCAGGAAGTAGGGGAGGATTGCTCAAAGTTTGCCCAGAAATGGAGCTGAGCCCGAAGAAGCAACGGAGGTGGTGAGCAAGGAGCAAACCCTTCAGAGATCAAAGAGGACTATCAAGCCACCAGCTCGTTATTACGAAGGGAATACAGTGAGTTTTGTCTCCTATTTCTTTGTAGGCCCTCTTGATGAGCGAGAGCCTTCAAGCTTCAATGAGGCCACTGGAGTCAAGGAGTGGAAAGATGTCATGGAAGAGGAGATGACTACTCTCAAGAAGAATGAAATCTGGGATCTTGTGCCCAGGATTGATGGAATTACTCCAGTGACTTGCAAGTAAGTGTACAAGTTGAAGAAGAAGGCTGATGGGAGCATCGAAAGATAAAAGGCTCGCCTTGTTGCTCGAGAATTCTTGCAATAGTATGGAGAGGACTATGAGGAGACGCTTAGTCAAATCGTGAAGATGACTTCGGTTCGGGTGGTGATCGCCTTGGCTGCTTGCCAAGGATGGAGGATGTGACAGCTTGACGTGAAGAATATTTTTCTTTACAGGGAGATTGATAAGGACATCTTCATGGATCAGCCGCTTGGATTTGTCTCTGAAGTTCATCTGGATTACGTCTGTAAACTCAGGAAGGCTCTCTACGGGTTGAAGCAGGCTCAAAGAGCTTGGTATGGGAAGGTAGTAGAATACCTCCAATTCTGCGGATATCTTCTTCAACCTCAGATTCAAGCTTGTTCATCAAGAAGAAGGGGGGCTTCAGGTCTTGGTCCTGTTGTATGTTGATGACATGATCATCACAGGGAATTCCGAGGAGGAGGTAGCTAGGCTCAAGGCTGAGCTAACTATCCGTTTTGAGATGAAAGACTTGGGAGAGCTTCATCACTTTCTTGGTCTCAAAGTGGAGAGGAAGAAGAGCGGGATACTTATTTCCCAGAAAGGATATGTGGATCACATTGTGAATCGGTTCGACATGAGGGAAGGGAAGAGTTGCTCTACTCCTCTGGATTTTGGGCTGAAGCTTCGACGAGATGAAGGAAGGTGTACAACCCCGTGTCCGCCGGAGGATCTTAGACCCCTCGACCCGCTCCTTTAGGCGGGCCAGCCTCGACCCACTCCTTTAGGCGGGCCAGCCTCGACCCGCTCCTTTAGGCGGGCCAGCCCCTCGACCCGCTCCTTTAGGCGGGCCAGCCTCGACCCGCTCCTTTAGGCGGGCCAGCCCCGACCCGCGTTTCTCGGTTATCAGGTCGGGACGGGCTGCGCATAGCTGGTCAGGACAGCGGGATTAGGCTGTTGGCAGACCATCCCTAGGGGTCTTTCAGTAATTTCAAGCTATCAGAGGTCAGCTATTGGCAGACCATCTTCTAAAAACTATAAATAGGACCCAAGGGGTACCTCAGAGCAGACTCACTGGTCTCCCAGTCTTTTAGTGTTCTCTGAGATACCTTAGCCCAGCCTTTTTGGCTAAGGAGGGGAAGCACTCTGAGATCTTCCGGGTTTGTGGTGGGACCTCCGCGCCGGGCCCTTGGTCTAGTCCTCTGTTCTTTCCTTCTCTTCGGTTGCTTTTCTTGCAGGAACGAAGTAGGTGTGCGACCACCCCTTCCCCAAGGGTGAACTCCACAGAGACCGATCTTTCGGTTCCAACATTTTGGTGCGGTGAGCGTGGAGAGTGGTCAACTCAGAAAACCTTCCGCAGGATCAATGACTGGAGGAGAAGGGCAGGGCTCGGACAGGACCGACTCGCCACCCCCACCCCCTCTCGCCATCGCGGGGATGTTTGAGGAATTTAGACAGGAAATGCTCAGCGTGGTCAGGCTCGCACTCGGCGTGCGGGCCGAAAGTGCGACCCCGGCAATCCCGGTTCTCGCGGACCCGGCACTCGGCGAGGCGGCTCCCGCCCGGACGAGCCGGGAAGGAAGTGGTCGATGAGGGGCGAGGCGCCGAGCTCCCCGGGCGAGTGCTCTTCCCAGGCTCGGGGAGCGGTGGCCGATTCGGCGAGTTAGGGGCGCGAGACCCTCCAACCCGCCCGGCGGGTGGAGGCAGTCCTTTCAGCGAATTGGTCTCTTCCGCCCCAGTCCCGGATGGATTCAGGGAGCCCGAGGTGTCCTATTACACCGGAAGGGGAGATCCGGTCCAACACGTCCAGTGGTTCGAGGACGTGGTCTCCATCAGGCAAATGTCGGACGGGTTCAAGTGCCGACTCTTCGCTATCACTCTCAGAGAGAAGGCGAGGGAGTGGTTCCATCAGCTGCCGTCCAACTCCATCCACTGCTTCGAGGATCTCCGCCGGGGGTTCGTGCTGAGATTCACTACCTCTAAGAGGAGGAAGAGGGAGTCGGAATCTCTGTTCCGTATCAAACAAGAGGCGAACGAGACCCTGGGAAGCTATGTTGACCGCTTCCAGGAGGAGGTTACCCAGGTTCAGGAGATGCCGGGCCATACCCTGATGATGGCCTTCACACTGGGACTGCAATAGGGCTTCTTTCGCATGGAGTTGAAAAGGGTTCCCCCCCTCTCCTATGAAGAGTTGATGGAAAGGGCGGCGAGAGAAGTCGACGGAGAGGCGTCGAATCCAGAGTTTGCCCAGAAGCTAGCCAGATGGGCTACGGAGGAGGAGAGGCTGAAGGGAGGTAGAGGCCAGGAGGAGAGGAGAGCCGAGCCCCGGCAGAGGGACGGGCAACATCAGCAGCAACAGCCGCCGCCCAGGTGGGGGTGCCAAGAGCCGAATCACCGGCTAGGATGGAGGCCAGAGTGGCAGGAGCAGAGGAGAGGGTTCCACGGAGGGGACCGTCGCCAGGGAGGCCAGGGTCAGTTCTACCCTCCCGGAGGAAGGCAAGGCCGAAGGCCACCTCTTCCCGACCAAGAAGAGGCTATGGCCATAGCCATGGGGGAGAGAAGAAGGCCGGCGAGAAGGAGGAGAAGAGAAGTCAGGGTGGAGATGCCGTACTGCGATTTCCACCAGGAAGAAGGGCACTCCACCGTCACGTGCCCGGAGTTCCTCGAGATGAGAGGAGACAGGGAGCAGCAGCGCCGGCAAGATCACCAGGGAGTGCGGATCGAAGAAGTCTTGCCTCGGAGGGAGGAGGACAGATGCGAAGATCGGGCTGATGTGGGGTCCCGGGGAGGGATCGGAGCAATCCACGGGGGGGGGGGGGGGGGGGGGGGGGCGGGGGTCGAGGCCTCCCGCAAGGCGAGCCTCCACACCATGTACCGCAGGAGCGTTGGCTCCACATCCCAGACCCCGCCCCCAGAAGAGAGAATCACATTCTCCATCCAGGACATGCCAGGTCACGAAGATCCCTTCTGCGATGCGCTGGTCATTCAGACAGCCATCGAAGATTTCACCGTCTCCCGGATCCTCATCGACAACGGGAGTTCGGTCAACGTCATCTTTAAGAGGGCATTTGACGCGATGAAGGTGGAGGCCAGGAGGGTGTTGGCCTCGGATGGGCCCCTGTTCGGCTTCTCAGGGGAGAGGAAGGAAGTTGAAGGAGGAGTGGGACTCAATGTTTCCCTGGGGGGGGGGGGGGCAGTCTCGCAACTGCAAGTTCGTCATCGTAGACGCCCCCAGCAGCTACAGCGCCATCTTTGGGAGGCCCCTTATCAGCGCCTTCCGCTGCGTCCCCTCGTCCTTCCACCAATGCCTCAAGTTTAACGTCGAGGGGTCCAGGTCCGGGTCCGCGGAGATCCCAAAGTGGCGAGAGAATGTTACGTCACGGCAGTGAACTCTATCTTTTGGTTGGAAGGAGCCGAAGAAATGGGACGGAGGATGGAGGAGACAGAGCAGGAGGTTGGCAGAGAAGATATGGAAGTGGAGGAGAGCCGCGCCCAGGAAGAAGTGGTGAAGGAGGTCCAGGGGCCGGCCGAAGCAATGGCCGTGGAGGAAGTCGAGGAAGAAGTCTCCGCCCCCGGAGGAGTTACTGAAGAATGGGGGGAGCAGTCCCGTCTGGAGGCAGCAGAAGAGGTGGTGGAGGTGGAGGTCCTCGCCTTCGGTGGCAGGGTTGAGAAGGTCCGCGTCAGCGGAGGTCTGACTCCGGAGGCTCAAGGCAGGATGCTGGAGTGCATCCAGAAGAACGTGGATATCTTCGCCTGGAGTGCTGCGGAGATGCCGGGGATCGACGCCGACGTGGCCTGCCACCGCCTTAACCTGAACCCGGAAGCACGCCCCATCCAGCAGAAGAAGAGGGCCACGGCGGACAGGCTGGCCGAGCCGATTCGGGAGGAGGTGGCCAAGCTCCTCAAGGCCGGTTTCATTTCTGAAATCCAATACCCCGGCTGGGTCTCCAATGTTGTAATGGTTAAAAAAGGAGACGGCCGGTGGAGGATGTGTGTCGATTTTTCTTTACTTAATAAAGCGTGCCCTAAGGACTGTTATCCCTTGCCTCGGATCGACGCGCTGGTAGATTCAGTCGTTGGTTTTTCTGTAATGAGTTTCCTAGATGCTTTTTCAGGTTACCACCAGATTAGGATGCACCCTCCCGACGTCAAAGATGTCTCTTTCATCACGGGGGATGGGTGTTATTGCTACAAAATGATGCCCTTCGGGCTAAAAAATGCAGGTGCGACCTACCAGAAAATGATGGACAGGATCTTCCGAGAGCAAAAGGGCAGGAACCTAGAGGTGTACGTAGACGATCTCATGGTCAAGAGCCTCAGCATCGACTCTCACCTCCGGGACCTGGAGGAGACTTTCACTACCCTTCGGAAGCATAAAATGAGATTGAACCCCTCGAAATGCATCTTCGGGGCAAGCAGGGGAAAATTTCTGGGGCATCTCCTCACCCCTGCTGGAGTAGAGCCCAATCCCGACAAGGTAAGGGCGATTCTGGAGTTAGGGTCACCGCGGAATGCAAGAGAAGTGCAGCAGCTGACGGGGAAGTTAGCAGGGTTGAGCAGGTTCCTTTCTCGTGCCGGAGAGAAGTGCTCTCCCTTCTTCAAAACCCTGAGAGGAGGTCGGAGGTTCGAATGGACCCCGGAGTGCGAAGAAGCATTCCAGGCCCTGAAGAGGCAGTTGACTCGGGCTCCCCTGCTCCAGGGACCAAAGGAAGGGGAGGACTTATTCCTATACTTGGGAGTTGGGACAGAGGCCCTGAGCTCTGTGTTAGTTCGGGAAGAGGGGAAGAAGCAACTTCCGATTTACTATGTCAGTAGGGTGCTGAGGAAGGCCGAGCTCCGCTACCCTATTTTGGAGAAGTTGGCATTTGCTCTTGTCATCTCGGCCCGGAGGCTCCGGCCTTACTTCCAGGCTCATTCGATCCGGGTAGTGACCGACCACCCCCTCCGTAACATCTTTGGGGGGGTGGAGCATTCGGGCAGATTGGCAAAGTGGTCGGTGGAATTGAGCGAGTTCGACGTCTCCTTTGTCCCCCATCTCTCGATCAAAGCACAAGTTATGGCAGATTTTCTGGCTGAATACGTGATCGAGGTGGCGGAGGAAGAACTCACTCGCCCGGTCCCTTGGAAGATTATGGCGGATGGTGCTTCGGGAAAAAATTCCCTGGGAGTCGGGATCATCCTGGAAAGCCCCCATGGGACAAGGATAGAGCAGACGGTGGTAATACACTTCCCCATCACCAACAACCAGGCGGAGTATGAAGCAGTGATTGCAGGGCTGCGCCTGGCTCGGGAACTGGGGGTGCAAGATGTGGAGGTCCTCACTGATTCCATGGTGGTGGCCTCCCAGATCAACGGGGAGTTTGAGGTCCGAGAGCCTACTCTGCAGCTATACTTAACTAAGGCTAAGGCGATCATCGGCTCGTTCCAGACTTTCTCCATCCGGCACGTGCCCAGAGTGGAGAACGAGCGGCAAAACATGGTCCCCGGGCGGGGGGAACTGTCACCGACTTATTTCGGCCCTCCATCGAGGAAGGAGAATTGATGGAGGTGGAGCAACACCCCTCATGGATGGACCCGTTCACGACTTTCCTATCCACGGGGGAGTATCCCGAGGGGATGGACCGGAAGAAGCTCAAGTATAAGTCAGTCTATTACCTTACGCGAGATGGTCAGCTGTACAGGAAGACCCTCTCAGGCATGTTGGCTCGTTGCGTGGCCGAGGGAGAGGTCCAGAGAATCTTGGAGGAGGTTCACTCCGGGGAGTGCGGGAGCCATTCCGGGAGTCGGACCTTGGAAGGGAGGATCATCAGACAGGGGTATTTCTGGCCAACCTTAGGCCGCGATGCGGCAAAATTCACCAAGGAGTGTCACAAGTGCCAGCTCTTCGCTCAACTCCAGCTGCAGCCGGCCCAACGTCTCAGGAGCATCTCAGCCCCTTGGCCCTTCACGATCTGGGGAATGGACTTGGTTGGACCCTTCCTTCAAGCCAGCGGACAGAGAAGATTCCTGCTCGTGATGATCGATTATTTCTCCAAGTGGCTGGAAGTGAAGGCGTTGGCCAAGGTGACCTCCCAAGTCGTGAGGAACTTCGTATAAGGGGAAATCATCTGCCGTCACGGGCTCCCCCAAGCCATCGTCACAGACAACGGACCCCAGTTCGCGAGCGCCGAATTCTTCAGCTTTTGCGAGCAGCTCGGGATTGATCTTAGGTTCGCCTCGATCCATCACCCGAGGAGTAATGGGCAGGTGGAAGCGGCAAACAAGATCATCGTCAACCTCCTCAAAAAGAAAGTGGAAAACTTGAAGGGTAGTTGGGTGGAGCAGCTCCCCTCGGTCCTCTGGGCTCTCAGGACCACGCCCAACACGGCCACCGGAGAGACCCCGTTCAAGCTCTCCCACGGATGCGAGGCGGTGCTCCCGATAGAACTTGAAGTCCAAACACCCCGGGTGGCTGAGGCAGGAGAAGGCAGGGAAGAGTGGAGAGTCGAGAATGAGGAGGAGCTGCGACTCTCCCTTGACTTGGTAGAAGAGCTGCGGGACCTCTCTGTCATCAGGCAGGAGGAGGTGAAGAGGAGAATGGCCAAATACTTTGACAAGCACGTCAGGATCAAATAATTCGTGGAAGGGGACTTAGTATTGAGAAAGGTGGACGCAGCAGGAAGATCAGCCGCAGTGGGGAAACTTAACCCCAACTGGGAAGGGCCATACATAGTGCAAGAAGTCTTAAAGTCAGGTGGTTATCGCCTTCGAAATGCGGAAGGTGCAACCATGGGTCTCACCTGGAATGGAGACGACCTGAAGCGTTTCTATCCCTGAGTTATGTAACTTTTGCTCTATGAAATAAAAATTTCTTTTCTGAAATGCTGAGGTGTACATGTTTTCGTATGAGTCAGAGGAGTTTGCCCTGGGCCCCGAGCAGATCCTGCTGTCAGGCTCCCATCAAGCTGGCAGGGCTGGATGTCACTCGGAGGAGTTTGCCCCGGGCCCCGAGCAGATCCCGCTGTCAGGCTCCCCTCAAGCTGGCAGGGCTGGATGTCACTCGGAGGAGTTTGCCCCGGACCCCGAGCAGATCCCGCTGTCAGGCTCCCATCAAGCTGGCAGGGCTGGATGTCACTCGGAGGAATTTATCCCGGGCCCCGAGCAGATCCCGTTGTCAGGCTCCCATCAAGCTGACAGGGCTGGATGTCACTCGGAGGAATTTATCCCGGACCCCGAGCAGATCCCGCTGTCAGGCTCCCATCAAGCTGGCAGGGCTGGATGTCACTCGGAGGAGTTTGCCCCGGGCCCCGAGCAGATCCCGCTGTCAGGCTCCCATCAAGCTGGCAGGGCTGGATGTCACTCGGAGGAGTTTGCCCCGGGACCCGAGCAGATCCCGCTGTCAGGCTCCCATCAAGCTGGCAGGGCTGGATGTCACTCAGAGGAGTTTGCCCCGGGCCCCGAGCAGATCCCGCTGTCAGGCTCCCATCAAGCTGGCAGGGCTGGATGTCACTCGGAGGAGTTTGCCCCGGGCCCCGAGCAGATCCCGCTGTCAGGCTCCCCTCAAGCTGGCAGGGCTGGATGTCACTCGAAGGAGTTTGCCCCGGACCCCGAGCAGATCCCGCTGTCAGGCTCCCATCAAGCTGGCAGGGCTGGATGTCACTCGGAGGAATTTATCCCGGGCCCCGAGCATATCCCGCCGTCAGGCTCCCATCAAGCTGGCAGGGCTGGATGTCACTCGGAGGAATTTATCCCGGGCCCCAAGCAGATCCCGCTGTCAGGCTCCCATCAAGCTGGCAGGGCTGGATGTCACTCGGAGGAGTTTGCCCCGGGCCCCGAGCAGATCCCGCTTTCAGGCTCCCATCAAGCTGGCAGGGCTGGATGTCACTCGGAGGAGTTTGCCCCGGGCCCCGAGCAGATCCCGCTGTCAGGCTCCCATCAAGCTGGTAGGGCTGGATGTCACTCGGAGGGGTTTACCCCGGACCCCGAGCGGATCCCGCTGATAGGCCCCCATCAGGCTGACGGAGCCGAATGTCACTCGGGGAAGCCAGTGTAGGCCCCAGCCAGTACGAGCCCGCGGGCGGTGTTCGACTATCGTCGATCTCTTATCTCGACCGAAGCGCCGTTCAACTATCGTGGAGCTCCAGATAGAGATAGTCGAGCTTCAGTTTGCCTTAATTCCGCTGTCTGCTCGACGCTTTTTCGGGGAAAGAACGCCGAGCTCGGATTTGTTTGAAGTCGTTCGGCGCTCTGGCGCCTTTCCGGGAGGAGATCATTGGCCGACCCGCGCGAGCTCTAGCGCAATAGCCCGACCTACTCACCCGCTTCGCGGCAAAGAGTATGACAGCGAACCCGGATAGGCGATGCGAGTCGCCCATCCGCGTCGCGACTGCCCGACGTTCCTCGCACTCCCGAGTCAAAAATCTCATTCAAGAGCGACTCTACAACTTCGCTCGCGCGCGACGGCAACGACGCAAAGTGAGCGACTCAAGGCAAAATACAAGAGGCGAATGCGAGAAGCGAATAACGAAGAATGAGCAAAGAAAGCATTCACATTACAGAGGAATAATGAAAGATTTATCATTACACTTAGGTTTGTCAAAAAGAAAATACTACAAAAACCCCAGACATGGGCCCTCGACGCTGCGGCAAAGAGAAAAGGAAAATCAAGTGTGCAAGCCCTCGGCGAGACGAGCCCTAAGCTGCGAGCCCCCTCATATGGGGTGGAAGGGAGGCCCACCCGTCTTCGGCACCGGGAGGAACAGCTCCGGTACCACCTCGTCAGCCGAAAGCTTGGCACAACTACTCCTAAGGAGATTGGCCCGCTGCAACGTCTGGAAGGTGTATTTCGCCGCGCTGGCCGCGTTCTTCTGCATCATCACTTCTATGTCGTAGTCGCTGTAATGAGTAAGTTGACAGCCGCTTGTGGATGACGGTGGCGCAGCCGCAACAGCCTCCAGTGCATCCACTCGCGCCCGTAATGCCTGCTTCTCCTGCTGAAGGGTGACGATTTCAGTGCCCATCCAGCTAGCCGTCGCCGCGTCCTGCGAAAAGGAAGATTATTGAGTCAGATCGCTCTGGGCGAGGAAAGGCCGACGCGAGTTAGCTCGCTTACCGCTCCCCGAAGTATTGCGCGAGGGCGACATCAGATGCCTCGGCCCGCTTCCGTAGCTCGTCCGCCTCCTCTTGAGCAAGCTTGCGAGCCGCCTCCTTCTCGTCAATAATTTTTTCGAGGGACGGGATGTTCTTCTCCACCCGAAGGCATCGCCGGCTGACCATATGGGCCAGCTCAAGGCTGCGAAGCTGGGCCAGCGCGCTTTCGTAGACCAGCACCCGCGTCCCCTCCTCGCCATAGATGGCGGCGTCCTCCCGCCCGTAGACGCCGAAGGAGAGGTTATACGCATCTCCGCGGCTGGTTTCCTGCTCCACCCAACTTGGCAGCGCCGAGGATATGGAGACTCGGTTGATCTCCTTGTCCCACTGGAGTAGAGGGACCCCGAGCTCGTCCAAGGGCCCCTCCCCGAATCTGAAGTTGCAGTGTCCCCGGGGAACCAACGTCTTCGCGGGCTGACCCCCTTCTAGTGATTGCGATGTGCCCGCCCCCGCACCGGCTGAGCCGGTGGCCGGTGCGGCCGAGGGACAAGGCGGAGGAGGATCAACAGACTGTTGACCGACAGGAGCCTTGCCCTTGTCGGGAGTCGGGAGAGGTGTGTCACTCGCCTTTTTGGACTTCTTGGGCGGCGGCAGATCCTGGGTCCGCTCATGACTGGGTCGCTTTGAGGTGGCAGGGGTTGATAACTCGCGGTGTGCAGCGGCCGCCGCCTCAGCCCGGGCGAGCTCGTCGGATGCGAGTCGCGCACTCTCGTAGGGAGGACGGCGGGGAATATCGCGCTCGCCTGTAAAAGTGAGGAACTTAAGGTTACTCGAAGGATGGTCTTGAAAAACGGAAGTAGTCGAGTCGCTTACCTTCACCAGGCGGGACGGGGGCGAGATCGTCCAGGTTCCTGCGGAGGTATGCCACCTCAAAGTTCTTCCCGGCGAAGAACCCGTACAGTGCCGCCTCGTGACCCCCCAAGGACGGGGGGCGATAGCTCGCCTCGCTGAGTTGAACCGGCGAGAAGGGGACATTTCCAAAGTCCCCCTTGACGAAGATAAATTTCTTTAGCCAATTGTGGCTCTTGTTTACCGTCTCTCGCACCTTCGCCTGGCTGCTGGCGAAGCAGGCGGTCCCGTCCTTATTCGTGCGGAAGGAAAACAGCTTGTGGAAGACCGCGAGGCTGAACTCGATCCTCTCCTCCCTAAGATAGCAAGCAAACCCAACCGCCACCGCGACGGAGTTAGGGGTCATCTGCCCGGGGACAACCCCGAAGTACTTGAAGATTTGACGGATTTCCGGCCATAGGGGGAGCCGGAGACCCGCCTTGAAGTGGGCAGTAGGAAGCGCGAGCTTGTCCCCGGACATGTCATTTATGCGCTCGCCCGCCTCAGGCCGCCTCGCCTCAAAGCCCGGCGGGACGAATCGGCCGAGGGCTTCAAGGAATTCCGCCACGGTAATGACGGCGGGAGGGAAATCGTGCTCAGAAAAGGCCCAAGCACACTTCCCCCTCCCGTCCGCATCGCCGCTGCCGCCGTCACCAACCATCTTGCGAAAAGGTTCACCGGGTGAAACAAGGAAGGGTTCTCGCGGGAAGAAGGAAGAATCAGCTTTTAATGCGGTAGGTGAAAAGTGGATCGGCTGGGTCTATTTATAGAGTTGGGAAAGCCGGGAAAAACCTTGGTGGCGGGAAAAGTGCGGATAGCAAGATTAACCCCGACGCTTCGATTTCTGAACCCGATCGGGATCCTCGTCGGCTCACAGGACGCCCACGAGAGGTTCTCGACCGCAAACCTTCCTCGCCCGCTCTCGCGTGGGAGAATGAATGGCGACGCAGGCCCCTCCAAGAACGACGCGCGAGTCTATAAGAGGGGGGCCCGTGGGAAATTGGCCCGCCTTCGGCAGCATAAATGCGGCTAAAGTCTAGGCAGGTCTGCTCCTCGGCATCATGCGAGTAGGAAGACGAGCTGGCGGGGGGCAGCTCACTTCGCCTATATCTCCCGAATAGGGTCATGGACTATTGTTACCTTGAAAGGGTTGGCCAGAACAGTCAGCCGCGGGTCGACGAATATCGTCGACATGGATCGACTATCGTCGATCGCAGATCGGCGCGAATCGACTACTGACGACCGCGAGGAGAGCCGGAATATAAAACAGAAAACACAGCAAGCACATGCCCATGATTGGGCAGGGCAGATCCTGAATTATTACAGAAACCATCGTTCTCAAAATAAATGTCTTGCAGACCTAATAGCCTCGACCGGCATCCGAGGCGACCTGGACCCAGCAAGCGGTGGCAAGCACCGACGAGAGCGAGGCAGGCGGCTCAATATTGAATCCATTTCCACCTACCCCGCCCTCGCTTGCCGGATTGGGGTGGAACGCGAGGATGGTGATACTCGCGAACCGCCGTCAGCTCTCGCTGGGTCAGGTCGACCTGCTCTGAAATCTGCTTAAGTCGCTCCTCGGCTCGCGTAATATGCGCGTCCGGCGATGTTGCCCCATCCTCGCCAGCAGTTCGCCCAGCTCCCCCTAGAGCCGTGAGTCGCTCCTCCATCTCAGCCTTATCCTTCTCTACTCTGTCGAAGATTTCATTCAGCAGCAGCGTGTGTTTCTGAAATAATCGCGTCACTTGCGTCTTCATCTTCGCGGCATCAAGCGGGTCGCCCAGGTAGCCTGCGATGTAGTCCAGCTCGGGGGGAGGCGAATACCCCTCACTCATCTCCACATCAGAAGAGACCGTGTTATAACCTACAAGGTTAAAATTAGAGGGAGCCGGCGATCGATAAATGGCCTAGAAGCAAAAGAGTTACCAGGCGTCAACACGACACCCGCATCATTAGCGGGTCGAGAAGAGCCCGGCCGACCCTGGTATACAGGTCCTCCCAGGGCGACGAACGGTTTCCCCAGACCCGGGGGCCTTGGCGACGAGGAAGATGCAGGAGGAAGATGCGCCGGAAGGGAAGGACTGGCGGCCCTACTCGTCGCCTTCAGGGGAGATTTCCCTGACCCCTCTTCACCCACCCCGACGTCTTGAAGCGTCTCCTGCCAAAAAGAGAAAAGTCAGGAGGAACGGCGGATCGGACAAAGTGATCTCCTATCGAAGGAACAACCTCGGCGTCGCCGGCCGAGCCAGAGGCAGGATCATCATCCGGTCGGGGGCGCCGAACGATCAACATTTTTACCGGCTGGAAAAGAGGACCGGACACTCCCCGCGCTAGCCACGGGGCGGCTTCTAGGGCAGCCTCGCGGGTGCCCTCCCTCGCAGTCGCCAATCGGGCACGCATCTCCTCAGACATAGGCATCTCTCAGCTACGGGCAACGGGAGAACGTCAGGAAAAAGAGGTGGTCTTCCAAAGGCCCGACAGCTTATTTATAGAGCCAGGGTGGGACCCCTCATCAAAGATTCCCTCCAGCTCAGCAGTACTTCCGCCGGACACGTAGGGTTGGACGTTTCTTTCCGAGCTTCTGCGAAGCCCGAAAAGAGCGGGGATTGTGTACAACCCCGTGTCCGCCGGAGGATCTTAGACCCCTCGACCCGCTCCTTTAGGCGGGCCAGCCTCGACCCGCTCCTTTAGGCGGGCCAGCCCCTCGACCCGCTCCTTTAGGCGGGCCAGCCTCGACCCGCTCCTTTAGGCGGGCCAGCCCCGACCCGCGTTTCTCGGTTATCAGGTCGGGACGGGCTGCGCATAGCTGGTCAGGACAGCGGGATTAGGCTGTTGGCAGACCATCCCTAGGGGTCTTTCAGTAATTTCAAGCTATCAGAGGTCAGCTATTGGCAGACCATCTTCTAAAAACTATAAATAGGACCCAAGGGGTACCTCAGAGCAGACTCATTGGTCTCCCAGTCTTTTAGTGTTCTCTGAGATACCTTAGCCCGGCCTTTTTGGCTAAGGAGGGGAAGCGCTCTGAGATCTTCCGGGTTTGTGGTGGGATCTCCGTGCCGGGCCCTTGGTCTAGTCCTCTGTTCTTTCCTTCTCTTCGGTTACTTTTCTTGCGGGAACGAAGTAGGTGTGCGACCACCCCTTCCCCAAGGGTGAACTCCACAGAGACCGATCTTTCGGTTCCAACAGAAGGATTCTTCCTGATCTCTTGGTGTTCAGAGCTCTAGTGGGGAGCTTGATCTATCTAACGATTAGAAGGCTAGACATTGCTTATGTTGTTGGCCGAGTAAGTCGGTTTATGACAGAGCCAAGGAATTCTCATCTAGTGGCAACAAAAAGTATCTTGAAGTATGTCAAGGCTACTTTTGATATGAGACTCCTTTATAGAAGGGACACATGCTTTTCATTGCTAGGATACACGGATGCTGATTATAGTGGTGACTCGGATGATCGAACATCAACATCGAGTTATGTTTTTCACTTGTGGATCAGCTAGTATCTCGTGGTGTAGCAAGAAGCATGACTTAATATCTGTCTTTACTACGGAAGCAGAGTACAAGGCTTCGGCCTTGACTACTCGAGAAGCCATCTAGCTAAGGAGGCTAGTGGAGGACGTCCATGAGGAAGTGCAAGGTCCTACTCTGCTTCGAGGTGATAATGAGAGTGCTCTCAAACTGGTAAACAATCCAGTTTGTCACGCAAGGACCAAACATATAGAGATCGAGCATCACTTCATAAGGGAGAAGGTGTTGGAGGGATCTCTTATGGTCGGGCATGTTCGGAGTGAAGATAACCTTGCTGACATCTTCACGAAACCGTCGTCGAAGGGGTCATTTCAACGGCTACGGGGACTACTGGGCTTGATCACCACTTCTCACTTCAAGGGGGAGCGTTGAAAATTGTGAAGTGGAAGTGGGTGATGGGGCAGACCGGGCGACCTGGGCGGACAGTCCATGTGAACTGATGGAGCCTCCTAGAGGTCTGGTGATGGTGGCCTGATGTGGCGTTCTGGAGGTAGCCGTGCGGATAAGAATGGAGTTCGCTATGCTAGGCGGACTTGGATTGGAGTCTGCCTGCTTCTGCGACCTGTCTTATCACCAGTTTGCTTTGCGGGATTGGAGCTTATCCGCGGACTGCGCGAACTAGTTGCGAGTCCGATAGTTGGCTGCTGGCTTGGCTGCTATGCGAGTTGGAGCTTTGTTTGATGGAGTGGAGCCTTGTCTGCCGAGCTCGCGCCGGGCTCTTTGTTTGGACTTGTCACAATCCATGACAAGTCCAGGGTGTTCGCTAGTCCGCAATGTCTACATGTTAACCGGGCAGAGTGCCTATTGGTCGAGATCATGTTGCGGGCTACTGTGGTGTCTACAGTATCTGCAAGTCCGCTTGTTGACCGGGCGGTCTGTGCCTGTTGGTCGTGGACTTGTGTGGCGGGCTGGTGTGGTGCATGCGGACTGTCGCTGTGTCCGCCAGGTTTCGGACTGGCTTCCTTCCTTGGTGATTGTCGGGTTGGCTAGTGTCCGGCCTTGTCCTTGCGGACTGGGCAGACTGGTATGTGATAGCTGCGATCAGGGGGCGGTTTGCCTATCTCATAGGGCGGTGATCACACTCCTACCCGCTCCTATAAATAGGACCCACTGACACCTCGGCCTCAGTTTTGTCAGTCTGCACGGTATGAGAAGCTTAACCGGTTGTTGATGTTGCGGGTTGTGCGGCTAACTCAGAGAAGCTAAGTTTCTGGTGTTGACTTCGGTCAGGATTCTGCTTAGCTTGCGGTTAACAATCATCGGTTTCAGCAGGTCGCATCTGCGGCTAATCGGTCTTCTCCAGCTTCTGTTCAATAACGGTGTCCGCCGGTTTCGGTGGCCTGTTCGTCAGTTCGGTTCTTGTTCGCAGACTCTGACAGCAAGGCGACTGCGGTTAGGCGGCTAGCAGAGAGCGACAAGGTGTTCAGCAAATAACGGTGTGTTCGCGCGCCCTTGCGGTCTCGGCGGACTCCGTAGTTCAGTTCAGCATAGTAGTGACTGTTCGGGCGGTCTCGACGACTTCGACGGACTTGGCGGTCTCGGCGGTCTCTGACTCCGTCCGCCCGGATTATTTTCTTGTTCTTTTCTGCTTTCCATTTTATATTGACGAAATCATGTCTCGTTATGTATACCTCGCTCTGTAAAGAAGATAGTGAATATAAGATTTGCTTGCTCCTTGGTTTGTTTCTGGTTGTTTGAGCTTGCTTTCCCAGTTTCCGCGTGATCAAGGTGTGATCTTGATAGCTCTGAGAATATTAATTTGACGTCAGACTATCTCGTTGATCATCTTGAGAAAATTCAACACTATATGCTCAGCGCGTGATCATAAACTGTCTTAAAAGTTTAAAGGCTTAGCATCACTTTCTCTTCCTAAACTAAAAATGACAAGTACCGATCTCAGAGGAACTCATTGCTTTTCACAAGTGTGGAAGAACGGGGGGTTCCGGGGGCCGAGTGAAATTTTACTGTAGTGTCTCTTAGTAGACTTCTTTAAGATTCGAGCCATGATCCTGATTATTGGGTGTACGAAGGGCATAAACTCGTCCCTTTTTCTATTATTCAACAAAGTATTATACAGATCGAAATGATATTATTCAAATTAACTCCTCTGAGATGCCATTAACCACCGATAAATAATTTGGCAGTGCAAAGTATCTATTTTCTTCTGTTGTGCCAGATTAATTAAGTGGCACGATTCATGCTCTATCTGCGACTTTAGAGAGCATCCTACGTGCGCGACGTCACCCGAATCACCGCCAGCGCATCTTGGCGCGCTGCGCCACGAAGTCTGCTCTCACTAAGCAACACCCAAGAATGCTCGTCTTCATCCGAGCGTAGGAAAGAAATCAGCTTCGAGTGAGGCGACCTGTCGCCCGCCGTACACTTTACAATCTCTTGTCTCAAAGTTGTAACGAGGAGCGGTATGTCATCCTCGGTTCTCCGAACACTATAAACAACTGCCAAAAGTCAAGTTTGACCAGCACTGTCCCGGTAACGTGATTTTTTACCGGAATTTTTTCACATTAAAATTTTCTTGTGTGACTCTGCTCATTTTGGGACTGTGCGCGCGATCGACCGCTCCACAGGCTAATGCGACGAAGTTTAGTCCGGTATAGCAGGAGGGTTGAGTTGGCCGCAACAAATATTATGATTTATTCTAAATAATTATTTTCCTTGTTGAAATAAAAAATATATAATTCACATTAAGAATTATTTTAAAAATGATTATTGCTGAAATTGAAAGAATCAAGGCCTTAGAGCATGAAGAGACGACCCGGTGAGAGGGCAAAATAAGAAACATGAAGCATTGAAATGTCTACAGACACATGAATGATGAAGAAAATTAATAGATACAAAAACAATTTCTTATTTTATCATATAACAAATTGTACAAATAATAAAAAATACAAAGAAATAACATCTCACAATTATATCTCCACACACACACGAACTTACAATATTTATAAGTTTTAAATGCCCTTCCACACATGTTGGAAGGGACCACACACCCAAACACACTGACAAACATTGTAAATTTTAATGCTCAGAACAATATATTTGTGGACATATGTAAATTTTGCATCAATATTGAACCAATATTTCTTGTTGACCTTCAGCATAGCAAACATTCACAGATCCCGTCACCATCAATGCAAAACCACTTCATAGCATGCAATGCACCACAATAAGAGCCGCAGCTAATTTGGCACAGAGCGAGTTCAGCATTGACGTAATGAAGGTTGCAACTCATGGACGTCAAGATTCGAGCCATCACTTCAAAAGAGAAATATTTGCATAAATGTAATTTCAAATAAAAAAAAGGAGATTGTAATTAATAATTCCTATCAGTAGTATAGTAGTATATATCTCTATTGCATATCTCTATTGCATATAAGACAACAATATGTTAAGATCTGGTTTCTGCGATCATAACCGCTTAATTGGTGAAAATAAGGCTCCGTTTGGGGGGACTTATTTTCACCGGTCACGCGGTCATGACCGCATGAACCGGGACTTATTTAAGTCCCGGTTCATGCGGTCATGACCGCTTGACCGGTGAAAATAAGTCCCCCCAAACCGAGCCTAAGTCCTCCTAAACGAAACCTAAGTCATTTCTTAGTAAAATAATTTAGTCATCATTGAGTAGAGATTATGACATTAAATGCGGGGAGAGAGGGGTGGAGAGGAGGGCGTGACATGTGTGGTCGGACACGACCGGCCATAACGAACATATAGACCCGTTCGCCCCGAGCAATCATGCAAAACATAGCCCCGTACACAGCTTCCAATATGTGTGTGTGTAGAAAGAGCGAAAGCAAGAGAGATCGTTTACCTGAGCTCGAGAGAAGGAGCACGATAACAAGCACGGCAACCATTCTGGGGAAGAACTCCATTTAAGATCGAGAGAAGGAGCACGATAACAAGCACGGTGAAGGAATGTTTATTGTTTGAATGCCTCTTGTTATGGGCTTGCCGCAAGCATTTATAGTACAATTATATGAATATTGTAGAACACTAATTCATTCATCGGAGTTGTCCGGGTGCTATCCCGTGCTTTGTTATTTTATGTGTATACGATGAGTTCTAATTCTTACAAATACTGTTTATTTTCCCTTAATTAGCTATAATGCCTTATATATATATATATATATATATATATATATATATATATATATATATAATAATAATAATAATAACCAACGGCCTACCAAGCTGCAGCACGTATCTCATCAGCTTATGCAACGTGTTATAGGATTCAATGTTGTGCGAAGAAGGGGGAGAAAAAGTGAAAAACAGACATAAATAATTAATTAAATGCAGTTTACAAAATATGAAAGAGGTTGTTAAGTATCTCGGTAACGTACGCAATAATTAAGCTACGACAATGATTTTGCTGGGTGTATTCTGTATTGTACCCTTTTCTCCTGACTTTTATTTTAACACCCGGCTAGCCGAGCTCCCCAGCTCTCTCGATGCACACGATCGAGACCCCCAGCCTTGCAGAGTTGTGGGAGTACTGCCCTCCGGGGCATGATGGTAATCCATTACTAATTGAGCTGCATTTTTATGATGCGGCACATAGGGCTGTGCATGGGTCGGTTCGGTTCGGTTCTGCTCAGAACCGAGAACTGAATCATATAGGTTCGGTTCTAAATATTTGGAACCAGAACCGAACCGAGTATTTCTCACAAAGAACCAGAACCGTATTCTCGGTTCCGGTTCGGTTCCGGTTCTGGTTTCGGTTCCTAAATATTAGCTGTTATTTCTTTTCCTATGGTCTATAATCTTTATAAGTTCATAAAACTTCCTATCTTTAGTTTCTTTTCCTATGGTCATATATGCATTACAACAAGCTTCATGTGAATCTTGTAGAGCTAGGAGGAAAAAAATACAAGAACACAAGATATACATTGTGACACCAATGCAGAAAAATACCAAATCCCCAAGAGAAATGTACAACAACTCATTGAGAACTTAAGGTTATGCAAAGACATGACTATGATTAAGAAACAGTCCCGTTGAGACCACTAACCAGAACATTGGCCTTGCTTAACCTAACCAAGGCAAGAGGCCGGTAAAAAATTATGGAGGGGCTCGAGAACTCACCACCGGCGAAATCGCTGGACTTCTGGAGGAAGAAGATCACGAGACTGGAGGGGAAGAAGATCGCGATTCGCGAGGCTCGTCGTTCCTGCAAAGATCGCGAGGCGCCGAAGCCACCGAGGTTGGAGGAAGAAGATCCCGTGAAAAATAAAAACCAAACCGCGAGAATGGTAGATATGAAATGGGACAAGGCGCTGCTTGGGTTAAAAGTTAAAACCTAAACTCACTTAGTCCTGAATTCAGGTCGGGTCGGTTCTGGGTAGAACCGACACCAGAACCGAGAACCGACTTGTGATCTCGGTTCTTGGAAATTTAAGAACCGGAACCGACCCGGTAACCGATAGAACCGACCCAAATGACACCGGTTCGATTCGGTTCGGATCGGTTCTTCGGTTTTCGGGTATTTATGCACAGCCCTAGCGGCACATGTATCACACGTACTCGCTACTGTGAAATACCACCAGGGTGCCCATTTTGGAGTTCACCAAGGCGGTTTTCATTAGGGCTACAGCCCGTACACCCAACCAAATCTCCATCTCTTATCTCGGGCCTCAACAACTTACCGCTTCACGGTGATGGGTAGTGTTGAGCTGGTTGAGGTATACGGACTGAACCCCTGATGAAAACTGTAAAATTTACTGGGGTCGAGGAACACTCTCAACCAATCAAGAAAGTTGTTGCGGGTCACCCGACCTTTTCCCCGGCCCGGAGAAGTGGACCGTCTTAGCTCAGAGTCAAGTCGGGCGCGCAATCAGTTAAAGAAAATCGCAGCAATGAACAAGAGAGTTTTTGAAGTGGAAAATTCGGAAGGAGTGAAAAACCACGTGTCTGGAACTGTGCCGAGAAAATCCACTAGCTCCTTGTAGTGTTACGAAATTGGTTTGATCTCGGAGGGAGGCATGTTATTACTCCGTTATAAGTACAAAAAAGAGGAAAAATGGCTAAATAATCGGAGCCTCGATGGAAGCGCTCCGGCTTGAGATGACGTCGAGCTCACAGAATCTTGGTGGGAACGTTCCGGCTGGTAAATCTTCTAAACCCACTGGGCTTCATGAAGTTGTTGTCTCTTGATGCAGAGCCTGGATGGGATCAGCGCTCTCACGGAAACGGTTGATGTCACTTGAGGCGTGAGGAATCCGTAGTGCAAAGAGAAGAGCGGAGCGAATTCCAGAGCGGAGAATCAGCTTAAGTCCACGTTCTTGCTGAAAAACCTCAGAGCTCTCTCTTGCCTCTGTAATTGTCTGGCTTGAAATGATGGTCTGGGGGTCTATTTATAGTTTTCTGGAGGGACGCGTTAGTAATTGCACCGGGGGAGTGTTTGTGTGGCCGAATAGCGTCGCTTCGTTTTGTTCACGCGGATCATCAAAATTAACTAAATGATAGAAGTGCCCTCCTTCCCCGGGGTAGTTTGGGCGGCCCGGGCAGGGTGCCCGGAGGCGGCGGCGATGGCCGGAGGCACCCGACAGCGAAGGGGGCGGCCGGGGCTCGCCATCGGCGGAGCAGCCGCGCGGTCGCGTTGGCGCATGGCTTGGTGGCCGCGCGAATGCCGTCGAGCTTTGAGGAAGGATCCTTCGCCATTAAAGGCGTCATGGAAACTGCGAAAGAGTTATATGTTGAAATTTGTGAAGTGGAAGTGGATGATAGGGCAGACCGGGCGGACTGTCCATGCGGACAGATGGAGCCGCCTGGCGGTCTGGTGATGGTGGCCTGATGTGGCGTTCTGGAGGTAGCCGTGGGGATAAGAATGAAGTTCGCCATGCTGGGCGGACTTGGATTGGAGTCCGTCTGCTTCTGCGACCTGGCTTATCGCCAGTTTGCTTTGCGGGATTGGAGCTTATCCGTGGACTAGTTGCGAGTCCGGTAGTTGGCTGCTGGCTTGGCTGCTATGCGAGTTGGAGCTTTGTTTGGCGGATTGGAGCCTTGTCTGTCGAGCTTGCGTCAGGCTCTTGATTTGGACTTATCACAATCTGTGATAAGTCTAGGGTGTTCGCTTGTCCGCAATGTCTACTGGTTGACCGGCGGAGTTCCTATTGGTCGTGGACATATTTCGGGCTGCTGTGGTGCCCGCAGTATTCGCAAGTCCGCTTGTTGACCGGGCGGTCTGTGCCTGTTGGTCGTGGACTTGTGTGGCGGGTTGGTGTGGTGCATGCGGACTGTCGATGTGTCCGCCAGGTTGCGGACTGGCTTCCTGCCTTGGTGATTGTCGGGTTGGCTAGTGTCCGGCCTTGTCCTTGCAGACTGGGCAGACTGGTATGTGCTAGCTGCGATCGAGGGCGGTTAGCCTATCTCATAGGGCAGTGATCACACTCCAACCCGCTCCTATAAATATGACCCCCTGTCACCTCTTGTAACGGAGTGAACAGTAAGTTGAGCGTGGATTAAAAGCTGCGGCCTCAGTTTTGTCAGTCTGCGTGGTCTGAGAAGCTTAACTGGTTGTTGCTGTTGCAGGTTGTGCGACTAACTCAGAGAAGCGAGGTTTCTGGTGTTGACTTCGGTCAGAATTTTGCTTAACTTGAGGTTATCAATCTACTGTTTCAGCAGATCGCATCTGCGGCTAATCGGTCTTCTCCAGCTTCTGTTCAATAACGGTGTCTGCCGGTTTCGGCGGCCTGTTCGTCAGTTCGGTTCTTGTTTGCGGACTCTGGCAGCAAAGCAACTGTGGTCAGGCGGCTTGCAGAGAGCAACAAGGTGTTCAGCGAATAACGGTGTGTCCGCGCGACCTTGCGGTCTCGTCGGACTCCGTAGTTCAGTTCAGCATAACAGCGGCTGTTCGGGCGGTCTCGACGACTTCGACGGACTTGGCGGTCTCGGCGGTCTCTAACTCTATCCGCCCGGATTGTTTTCTTGTTCTTTTCTGCTTTCCATTTTATATTGGCAAAATCATGTCTCGCAATGTATGCCTCGCCCTTTAAAGTAGATAGTGAATATATGATTTGCTTGCTCCTTGGTTTGTTTCTGGTCATTTGAGCTTGCTTTCCCAGTTTCCACTTGATCAAGGTGTGATCTTGATAGCTATGAGAATATTAATTTGGCGTCAGACTATCTCGTTGATCATCTTGAGAAAATTTAACATGGTATCAGAGGGTTCAGTTGCTTGAGCAGTGATCAACTTGTGTTTTGCTCTGTGCTTCTGAAAGCTTAGACCAGGGTTATTGCAATGGAAGGAGGTTATGCAAGAAGTCTGGGTATTGAACTTTTAACGCCGACTAACTTTAAGAAGTGCAAGTCGTGCATGAAGAGTTATCTTTTGGGCGAGGAGTTATGGGAAGTTGTCGGTGGTGACGACAGGCAGGAAGGTACAGCTGCGTTTGGGACTGTTGAGCAGATGAGAATCTGGAGGAAAACTAATGCAAATACTGAGTTTACCATCAAGCGGGTTGTCTCATCGGAGATGTTTGATCACATCATTGGATGTGAGTCAGCTGCAGAAATTTGGACTTCCCTTGATGGGTTGTTCAACAGGAAGAACGTAGCTATGCTACAGTTCTTAGAGAATGAGTTAACTAAGATAACTCAAGGAGACCTGACCATCTCTAAGTTCTTTCTGAAGATGAAGAGTCTGTGTGCTGAGTTATCAGTGCTTGATCCTGATGAGCTCATCTCTGAGGCTAAGTTGAAAAGGCACATAATTCGCAGCTTGCGGAAGGAGTATGTGGCCTTTGTAACTTTTAGTCAAGGTTGGGCAACTCAGCCATCTTTACTGGAACTTGAGAGCCTGCTTGCTTCGCAGGAAAGTTTGGCCAGGCAGATGGCTGGAGTAACTATCTCTGAAGGAGGTAGTGAAGTGCTCTTCACAGGCAAGAAGAAGAAGAGATGTGAAGGGAAGAAGAAGAAGACCGATGTTGAAGATGAGCCTTCAACTTCTTATCAGCAAGAGAGGAGCGTTGCTCCTAAGAAGGACTGGAAGAAGAGTTTGAAGTGCTACATGTGTCATCAGCCGGCTCACTTCAATCTTGACTGCAAAGTCAAGCTGCAGCCTGGGCATGATGCATGCAAGGAGGAAGCTTGCTCTAGTACTGAGGAAGCTGGATGGGGTGTAGCTTTCATGATGGGCACTTGTGTTCGTGCCCTGTCCGTCATTGACTTTGAAGATGACTGGATTGTGGACTCCGGGTGTGGTCATCACCTCACTGGAGACAAGTCGAAGTTCTTCTCGCTGCATACTTACTCAGGTAACAAAGCTATTATTACTGCTGATAATACTATTCATACAGTAGAGAAAGATGGGGTTGTGTCCTTGAGTAGTGATAAGGGGTCACTCACGTTAAGGAGTGTTTATCATGTACCGGGCATGAAGAAGAACCTCTTTTCTGTGACCGATGCGGTAGACACAGGCTATCACGTTATATTTGGGCCAACATAAGTGAAGTTTTTCTTTGCAACATATCAGCGGTGAAGGCTTATGTTACTCACGTTGGGAGGAGAGTAAAAAACTTGTTTGTTCTTGCAACAAGCTCCTACGTTGATCGGATGAGGGACAACGATAACGCTGTTATTTGGCATGATAGGCTAGGGCATGTAGGGATGGACAAGCTGAACGCTATGACATTGAGGATACTTGTGAAAGGCTTGCCAAAGTTGTCATCCTACGGAGATGACCATGTTTGTGCAGGTTGTCAGTTCAGCAAGGCTCATCGCTTTCCATTTGACAAGTCTCAAACAAGGAGCAATACACCATTGGAGTGCATCCATTGTGATTTGATGGGGCCAACTTCTACCGCTAGTCTTGGAGGCAGTCGATACATGTTGGTTCTTATTGATGACTACTCAAGATATACTTGGGTGTATTTCATGAAGGAGAAGTAAGAAGCCTTCCAATGTTTGTGGAGTTCAAGGAGCTAGTTGAGGGCTGACTTGGCATGTGGATCAAGAAGTTCAGATCAGACAATAGTGGTGAGTTTATCTCTTCCGAGTTCTCTAACTTCTGCATGAAGCACGACATTCAGAGGGAGCTTACTTGTGCTCATACTCCACAACAAAACGGAGTAGCGGAGCGGAAGATCTGTCATCTAACAGAGACTTGCAAGTGCTGGCTTCATGCTAAAGGTATTCCTAGGTCTTATTGGGCAGAGGGGATGTCTTGTGCTTCTTATGTCATCAATCAGATGCCTCTGAGTTCGATCAACATGAAGTCTCCTTTTGAGATGATGTTCAAGGAGAAGCCTAGCGTGAAATATCTTCGAGTGTTTGGATCAACTTGCTATGTGCATATACTAGATGCTTTATGGACGAAGCTTGATGCAAAGGCAATGAAGCTTGTCTTTATAGGCTATGATGAATGGATGAACGGATGGAAGTGACTGGATCCTGCGACAAAGAAGTCTGTTGTATCAAGAGACGTGGTCTTTGATGAACTGACGTCGTATGGAGGAAGCTCGGTTGAGCTACCAGAGAGCAAGGTTGATGAAGAGCAGAAGGTGGTTGCTTAAGTTCTTCAAGAGGAGCTTGATGTATCACAAGCAGCTCCTGTTGCTTCAAGCTCTGGGGCAGAGGCTTCTGGTTCAGGAAGTAGGGGGAGCATTGCTCAAAGTTTGCCCGGAAATAGAGCTGAGCCCGAAGAAGCAACGGAGGTGGTGAGCAAGGAGCAAACCCTTCAGAGATCAAAGAGGACTATCAAGCCACCAGCTCGTTATTATGAAGGGAATACATGAGCTTTGTCTCCTATTTCTTTATAGGCCCTCTTGATGAGCGAGAGCCTTCAAGCTTCAATGAGGTCACTTGAGTCAAGGAGTGGAAAGATGTCATGGAAGAGGAGATGACTACTCTTAAGAAGAATGAAATCTGGGATCTTGTGCCCAGGATTGATAGAATTACTCAAGTGACTTGCAAGTAAGTGTACAAGTTCAAGAAGAAGGCTGATAGGAGCTTCGAAAGATACAAGGCTCGCCTTGTTGCTCGAGAATTCTTGCAATAGTATGGAGAGGAATATGAGGAGACGCTTAGTCCAATCGTGAAGATGACTTCGGTTTGGGTGGTGATCGCCTTAGCTGCTTGCCAAGGATGGAGGATGTGACAGCTTGATGTGAAGAACATTTTTATTTACAGGGAGATTGATAAGGACATCTTCATGGATCAGCCGCTTGGATTTGTCTCTGAAGTTCATTCGGATTACGTCTGCAAACTCAGGAAGGCTCTCTCCGGGTTGAAGCAGGCTCCAAGAGCTTGGTATGGGAAGGTAGTAGAATACCTCCAATTCTGCGGATATCTTCTTCCAACTCAGATTCAAACTTGTTCATCAAGAAGAAGGGGGAGCTTCGGGTCTTGGTCCTGTTGTATGTTGATGATATGATCATCACAGGGAATTCCGAGGAGGAGGTAGCTAGGCTCAGGGCTGAGCTAGCTATTCGCTTTGAGATGAAAGACTTGGGAGAGCTTCATCACTTTCTTGGTCTCAAAGTGGAGAGGAAGAAGAGCGGGATACTTATTTCCCAAAAAGGATATGTGGATCGTATTGTGAATCGGTTCGACATGAGGGAAGGGAAGAGTTGCTCTACTCCTCTGGATTTTGAGCTGAAGCTTCGACGAGATGAAGGAAGGATTCTTCCTGATCCCTTGGTGTTCAGAGCTCTAGTGGGGAGCTTGATCTATCTAACGATTAGAAGACCAGACATTGCTTATGTTGTTGGCCGAGTAAGTCGGTTTATGACAGAGCCAAGGAAGTCTCATCTAGTGGCAACAAAAAATATCTTGAAGTATGTCAAGGCTACTTATGATATGGGACTCCTTTATAGGAGGGACACAGGCTTTTCATTGCTAGGATACACTGATGCTGATTATAGTGGTGACTCGGATGATCGAACATCAACATCGGGTTATGTTTTCACTTGTGGATCAGCTAGTACCTCGTGGTGTAGCAAGAAGCATGACTTAATATCTGTCTTTACTACGGAAGTAGAGTACAAGGCTTCAGCCTTGACTACTCGAGAAGCCATCTAGCTAAGGAGGCTAGTAGAGGACGTCCATGAGGAAGTGAAAGGTCCTACTCTGCTTCGAGGTGATAATGAGAGTGCTCTCAAACTGGTAAACAATCCAGTTTGCCACGCAAGGACCAAATATATAGAGATCGAGCATCACTTCATAAGGGAGAAGGTGTTGGAGGGATCTCTTATAGTCGGGCATGTTCGGAGTGAAGACAACCTTGCTGACATCTTCACGAAACCGCTGTCGAAGGGGTCATTTCAACAGCTACGGGGACTACTGGGCTTGATAACCACTTCTCACTTCAAGGGGGAGCGTTGAAATTTGTGAAGTGGAAGTGAGTGATGGGGCAGACCGGGCGACCTGGGCGGACTGTCCATGTTAACTGATGGAGCCGCCTAGCGGTCTGGTGATGGTGGCCTGATGTGGCGTTCTGGAGGTAGCTGTGCGGATAAGAATGGAGTTCGCTATGCTAGGCGGACTTGGATTGGAGTCTGCCTGCTTCTGCGACTTGTCTTATCACCAGCTTGCTTTGCGGGATTGGAGCTTATCAGCGGACTGCGTGAACTAGTTGCGAGTCCGATAGTTGGTTGCTGGCTTGGCTGTTGTGCGAGTTAGAGCTTTGTTTGACGGACTGGAGCCTTGTCTGTCGAGCTCGCGCCGGGCTCTTGGTTTGGACTTGTCATAATCCATGACAAGTCCAGGGTGTTCGCTAGTCCGCAATGTCTGCTGGTTAACCAGGCAGAGTGCCTATTGGTCGAGGTCATGTTGCGGGCTACTGTGGTGTCTACAGTATCTACAAGTCCGCTTGTTGACCGGGCGGTCTGTGCCTGTTGGTCGTGGACTTGTGTGGCGGGCTGGTGTGGTGCATGCGGACTGTCGCTGTGTCCGCCAGGTTTCGGACTGGCTTCCTGCCTTGGTGATTGTCGGGTTGGCTAGTGTCCGGCCTTGTCCTTGTGGACTGGGCAGACTAGTATGTGCTAGCTGCGATCAGGGGGCGGTTAGCCTATCTCATAGGGCGGTGATCACACTCCTACCCGCTCCTATAAATAGGACCCACTGGCACCTCATTTGTAACAGAGTGAACAGTAAGTTGAGGGTGGATTAAAAGCTGCGGCCTCAGTTTTGTCAGTCTGCACGGTCTGAGAAGCTTAACCGGTTGTTGATGTTGCAGGTTGTGCGGCTAACTCAGAGAAGCCAGGTTTCTGGTGTTGACTTCGGTCAGGATTCTGCTTAGCTTGCGGTTATCAATCATCGATTTCAGCAGGTCTCATCTGCAGCTAATCGGTCTTCTCCAGCTTCTGTTCAATAACGGTGTCCGCCGGTTTCGGCGGCCTGTTCGTCAGTTCGGTTCTTGTTCGCAGACTCTAACAGCAAGGCGACTGCGGTTAGGCGGCTAGTAGAGAGCGACAAGGTGTTCAACAAATAACGGTGTGTTCGCGCGCCCTTGCGGTCTCGGCGGACTCCGTAGTTCAGTTCAGCATAGCAGCGGCTGTTCGGGCGGTCTCGACGACTTCGACGGACTTGGCGGTCTCGGCGGTCTCTGACTCCGTCCGCCCGGATTATTTTCTTGTTCTTTTCTGCTTTCCATTTTATACTGACGAAATCATGTCTCGTTATGTATACCTCGCCATGTAAAGAAGATAGTGAATATAAGATTTGCTTGCTCCTTGGTTTGTTTCTGGTTATTTGAGCTTGCTTTCCCAGTTTTCGCTTGATCAAGGTGTGATCTTGATAGCTCTGAGAATATTAATTTGACGTCAGACTATCTCGTTGATCATCTTGAGAAAATTCAACACTATATGCTCAGCGCGTGATCATAAACTGTCTTAGAAGTTTAAAGGCTTAGCATCACTTTCTCTTCCTAAACTAAAAATGACAAGTACCGATCTCAGAGGAACTCATTGCTCTTCCCAAGTGTGGAAGAACGGGGGGATCCGGGGGCCGAGTGAAATTTTACTGTAGTGTCTCTTAGTAGACTTTTTTAAGATTTGAGCCATGATCTGGATTATTGGGTGTACGAAGGGCATAAACTCGTCCCTTTTTCTATTATTCAACCACAGTATTATACAGATTGAAATGATATTATTAAAATTAACTCCTCCGAGATGCCATTAACCACCCATAAATAATTTGGCAGTGCAAAGTATCTATTTTCTTCAGTTGTGCCAGATTAATTAAGCGGCACGATTCATGCTCTATCTGCGACTTTAGAGAGCATCCTACGTGCGCGACGTCACCCGAATCACCGCCAGCGCATCTTGGCGCGCTGCGCCACGAAGTCTGCTCTCACCAAGCAACACCCAAAAATGCTCGTCTTCATCCGAGCGTAGGAAAGAATCAGCTTCGAGCGAGGCGGCATGTCGCCCGCCGAACTTTCTTCAATCTCTCCTCTCAAAGTTATAACGAGCAGCGGTCTGTCGCCGTCGGTTCTTCAAACACTCTGTAAACAACTGTCAATAGTGAAGTTTGACCGGCACTCTCCCGGTCACGTGATTTTTTATCCATTTAAGGGATTTTTCCACATTAAAATTTCCTTGTGTGATTCTGCTCATTCTATGACTGTATGTGCGCTCGACCGTTCCACCAGCTAAGGCGACCAAGTTTACTCTGGTGCAGCAGGAGGGTTGAGTTGGCCGCAACAAATATTATGATTTATATTAAATAATTATTTTCGTTGATGAAATAAAAAAAATATAATTCACATTATGAACTATTTTAAAAATGATTATAGCTGAAATGGAAAGAATCAAGGGCTTAGAGCATGAAGAGATGACCCGGTGATGGGGCAAAATAAGAAACATGAAGCATTGAAATGTCTACAGACAAATGAATGAGAAAGAAAATTAATAGATACAAAAACAACTTCGTATTTTGTCATATAACAAATTGTACAAATAATAAAAAAATACATAGAAATAACATCTCACAAGTATATCTGCACACACACACACACAAACTTACAATATTTATTTGGCGTCAGATTATCTCATTGATCATCTTGAGAAAATTCAACACTATATGCTCAGCGCGTGATCATAAACTGTCTTAGAAGTTTAAAGACTTAGCATAACTTTCTCTTCCTAAACTAAAAATGACCAGTACCGATCTCAGAGGAACTCATTGCCCTTCCCAAGTGTGGAAGAACGGGGGGATCCGGGGGCCGAGTGAAATTTTACTGTAGTGTCTCTTAGTAGACTTCTTTAAGATTCGAGCCATGATCTGGATTATTCGTTGTACGTAGGGCATAAACTCGTCCCTTTCTCTATTATTCAACCACAGTATTATACAGATTGAAATGGTATTATCCAAATTAACTCCTCCGGGATGCCATTAACCACCAATACATAATTTGGCAGTGCAAAGTATCTATTTTCTTCTGTTGTGCCAGATTAATTAAGTGGCACGATTCATGCTCTATCTGCGACTTTAGAGAGCATCCTACGTGCGCGACGTCACCCGAATCACCGCCAGCGCATCCTGGCGCGCTGCGCCACGAAGTCTGCTCTCACCAAGCAACGCCCAAAAACGCTCATCTTCATCCGAGCGTAGGAAAGAATCAGCTTCGAGCGAGGCGGCATGTCGTCGCCCGCCGAACTCTCTTCAATCTCTCATCTCAAATTTGTAACGAGGAGCGGTCTGTCATCGTCGGTTCTTCGAACACTGTAAACAACTGTCAATAGTGAAGTTTGACCAGCACTCTCCCGGTCACGTGATTTTTTATCCATTTAAGAGATTTTTCCACGTTAAAATTGTCTTGTGTGATTCTGCTCATTCTATGACTGTGTGTGCGCTCGACCGTTCCACGAGCTAAGACGACCAAGTTTACTCCGGTGCAGCAGGAGGGTTGAGTTGGCCGCAACAAATATTATGATTTATATTAAATAATTATTTTCGTTGATGAAATAAAAGAAATATAATTCACATTATGAACTATTTTAAAAATGATTATAGTTGAAATTGAAAGAATCAAGGGCTTAGAGCATGGAGAGACGACCCGGTGAGGGGGGCAAAAAAAGAAACATGGGGCATTGAAATGTCTGCAGACACATGAATGAGGAAAAAAATTAATAGAGATACAAAAACAACTTCGTCTTTTGTCGAATAACAAATTGTACAAATAATAAAAAAATACAAAGAAATAACATCTCACAAGTATATCTCTGCACACACACACAAACACAGACGGACATACAATATTTATAAACTTTAAATGCCCTTCCACACATGTTGGAAGGGAGCACACACCCAAACACACTGACAAACATTGTAAATTATACTGCTCAAAACAATATATTTGTGGACACAAGTAAATTTTGCCTTAATATTGAACCAATATTTCTTGTTGAACTTCAGCATAGCAAACATTCACAGAGCCCTTCATCATCAATGCAAAACCACTTCATAGCATGCAATGTACCACAATACGAGCCGCAGCTACTTTCGCACTGAGCAAGTTCAGCCGTGACGTAATGAGGTTTGCAACTCATAGACACCAATTTTCGAGCCATCACTTCAAAAGAGAAAAATTTGCATAAATGTAATTTCAAATAAAAAAAAAAAGGAGATTGTAATTAATAATTCATCCTAGTAGTATATATCTCCATTGCATATAAGATATCAATATATTAAGGTCAAGTTCATGCGGTCGTAACCACTTGACCGGTGAAAATATATAAATCCCCCCCCCCCCCCCCCCCCCCCAAACGGAGCCTAAGTCTCTTAGTAAAATAATTTATTCATCATTGAGTAGAGATTATGACATCAAATGTGGGAGAGAGGGGTTGAGAGGTGGGCATGGCATGTGTGGTCGGACACGACCGGACACCGCGAACGTCCAATATGTGTGTGTATAGAAAGGGCGAGAACAAGAGAGAGGGAGAGAGGTAGTTTACCTGAGCTCGAGAGAAGGAGTACGATAACAAGCACGGGAATCATTCTCGGGAAGAACTCCATTGTAGCTATTGTTTGCGCGAAAATAGTAAGAGGGTGAAGGAATGTTTATTGTTTGAATGCCTCCTTGTTATGGGCTTGCCGCAAGCTTTTATAGTACAATTATATGAATATTGTAGAACACTAATTCATTCAGACTCTATAAATTCTCCTTCATCGGATTTGTCCGGGTGCTGTCCCGTGCATTGTTATTTTATGTCTATACACTGAGTTCTAATTCTTACAAATACTGTTTATTTTCCCTTAATTAGCTATAATGCCTTTATATATATTTATTATTATATATAATAATAATAATAATAATAATGATAAATTAATAATAACCAACGGCCTACCAAGCTGCAGCACGTATCCCATCAGCTTATGCAACGTGTTATAGGATTCAATGTTGTGCGAAGAAGGGGAAGAAAAAGTGAAAAACAGACATAAATAATTAATTATATGCAGTTTACAAAATATGAAAGAGGTTAAGTTTAGCGGTAACGTACGCAATAATTAATCTACGAGGATGACTTCGCTGGGTGTATTCTTTATTGTACCCTTTTCTCTTGACTTTTATTTTAACACCTGGCTAGCCGAGCTCGCCAGCTCTCTATGCACACAATCAAGACCCCGAGCCTTGCAGAGAGGTGGGAGTACTGTCGTACGGGGCACGACGGTAATCCATCACTAATTGATTTGCATTTTTATGGTGCGGCACATGTATCACACCTACTCGCTACTGTGAAATACCACAAGGGGGCCCATCTTTGAGTTCACCAAGGCGGTTTTCATCAGGGTTGCAGCCCGTACACCCCAACCAGATCTCCATCTCTTATCTCGGGCCTCAACAACCTACAGTTTCACGGTGATGGATAGTGTTGAGCTGGTTGAGCTAGGTATACAGACTGCAGCCATGAAGAAAACTGTAAAATTTACTGAGGTCGAGGAACACTCTCAACCAACCAAGAAAGTTGTTGCGGGTCACCCGACCTTTTCCCCGGTTCGGAGAATCAGACTACCTTAGCTCGGAGTCGTGTCGGGCGCGCAATCAGTTAAAAAAAATCGCAGCAATGAACAAGTGACGTTTTTGACGTGGAATATCCGGAAGGGGTGAAAAACCACGTGCTTGGTACTGTGCCGGGCAAAAATCCACTAGCTCCTTGTAGTGTTACAAAAATTGGTTTGATCTCGGAGAGAGACATGTCGCTACTCCGTTATAAGTACAAAAAAGGGGAAAATGACTAAATACTCGGAGCCTCGATGGAAGCGCTCCGGTCTTGAGATGACGTCGAGCTCACGGAACCTTGGTGGGAGCGTTCCGACTGAAAAATCTTCTAAACCCACGGGGCTTCATGAGGTTGCACTCTCGTTGATGTGGAGCCTGGATGGGAGCGCTCTCACGGAGGCGGTTGATGTCACTTGTGGCGTGAGGAATCTGTAGTGCAAAGAGAAGAGCGGAGCGAATTCCAGAGCGGAGAATCGGCTTAAGTCCACGTTCTTGCTGGAAAACCTCGGAACTCTCTCTTGTCTCTGTAATAGTCTGGCTTGAAATGAAGGTATAAGAGTCTATTTATAGTTTTCTAGAGAGACGCGTTAGTAATTGCACTAGGGAGTGTTTGTGTTGCTGAATAGCGTCGCCTCGTTTTGTTCACGCTGATCATCAAAATTAACTAAATGACAGAAGTGCCCTCCTTCCCCCGCGGTAGTTTGGGCGGCCCGGGCAGGGTGCCCGGAGGCGGCGACGATGGCCGGAGGCAGCCGACAGCGAAGGGGGAGGCCGGGGCTCGCCATCGGCGGGCGGCCGCGCGAATGCTCGGCCTCGCAGCCGCGCAAGCTTGCCGCTCTCGACCGCGCGGGTGGCAGCCGCGCGCGACCCTACTCACTGCGCGCGCAGACCGTGCACATGCAGGCCGCACACGTGCTGACTGCGTAGGGCGCGGTCATGCGTGCTTAGGAGTGGGCCCGACATACCCTCTCGGTCTTCTCGCGTGATTGCGGTTCTCGGCGTGTCGCTGGTCTGGTTGGAATTTTTTGTACTTGGGTCGGATTTGCTCAGAAATTTCATGGGGATCCTATCAAAAGTAAATCACTTGTAATAAAGAAACAATAGTGAGACTTGTACTAACTTTTTATAACACAGTTACGACAGCGAGACATACTGGCGGGAGACATGATTTTGTGTTGCATTGGATGGAGATCTAGACAGACAAAAAATAAGTTAAGAAAACAGTGACCGCTTAGCCTCCTGGTCGCACCTTATCCTCCTAAACACAAAGATCGTGCGAACAAGTCACTTATTGACACTGCCGGAGAACTGCCAAGGAGCACACTGCTCTGGTTGCTTACTTGTCATATCGCCAACAGTATTGATACCGCCCTACATTAGCCGCTTAATCGCCAAACTACTGCTTTCTACTCCACACTGAGGCAACCTTGGATTTAACCCTCCAGTACAAGTCGCCTAATCGCTCAGGGCTAGCCTACGTAAACAAGGTAATAAGAGACCTCTTTGTACAACCCCGTATTCGCGGAGTAGGGTCCCTTCGGCAGGCGCAGAGCAAGTTTTAAGATTTTAAGCTTTTTGGTTATTTTGGACTCTTGGTGGCCAATTTTGGCTCTAGCATGGAAATATACTAGTAGGGGGAGGAAAAATTGGCCTCCCCCCTTGCCCCCTTTTTTGAGGGTCGGGTACGGCAAGTTGGCAGACACCCCCAGACAGGATGAAGGGCGAGGTGGGGGGCAGCGGGGTCGACTGGAGACCATGGTCTCGTCCCCCCTGCCCCCTTAACCCCAAGCAAGGGCGAGACCGCCGGCCAGGCGAGGTCTCGCCCGCGCAGCCTGCTCCGGGCGAGATCGTCGGCCAGGCGAGGTCTCGCCCGCGCGGCCTGCTCCGGGCGAGACCACCGGCCAGGCGAGGTCTCGCCCGCGCGGCCTGCTCCGGGCGAGACCGCCGGCCAGGCGAGGTCTCGCCCGCGCGGCCTGCTCCGGGCGAGACCGCCGGCCAGGCGAGGTCTCGCCCGCGTGGCCTGCTCCGGGCGAGACCGCCGGCCAGGCGAGGTCTCGCCCGCGCGGCCTACTCCGGGCGAGAGACCGCCGGGGGGGGGGGGTGTGGTTTGGCATGGTCTCGTCCTTGGACCATTTTACCCCCGAGGTGGTTTTTCCCTCTTTGCCCCCCGGTGTGGAGGTTTCCTATTGGCTGGAGGCATTTTGGCCCCAGGGGCGTTTTGGTCATTTTACCCCTAAGACTTGGAAAAACTATAAATAGACCCTTAGGGGTGCCTTGAAGGAGGACTTGTCATTCTTTCCTTAGCCACAAATCTCTTTGGCTTTCTTCCTCCAAGGCACCTAGCTCAAGCATTGGCTAGGGAGGGGGAGACCTCAAAGGTCTTCGGGGTGTGAGGTGGGACCTCCACGCTAGAGCCGAGGGTCAGTTCATAGCTTCCTAAGTCTTCGGTCCGTGACGTTCTTCTGAGTGTAGTTGGTGTGAGGTCACCCCTTTCCCCAAGGGTCGAACTCCACGGAAGTCAATTTTGGCTTCGGTCATTTTTGGCTTCAACAGTTTTGGTGCGGTGAGCGTGGAGAGTGACCAGCACAGAAGATCTCAGGAGAGTGTCATGGCTGGAGATCAGGGAGGTAGTGATGACCTCGGTGGTTCCCCCAACCCATAACCCTTTGTAGGAAGGGAGGAGTTCATGGCTTCCATCGAAGGCATCATGGGGATGCTTAGAAGCATTGCCCCTCGGGCTGACAGCTCAACCCCCACCCCCCAGGGACTAGCTCCCAGGGGTCTCGGCGAGCTAACCCAGAGTGGTCTCGACGAGCTGGCTCCCAGGGGGCAAGGCGAGATCACCCCAGCAGGGGGAGAAGTGAGTATGCCGGATAGGAGGCTTGGGAAGGAAAGGTTGGTAGAGGGGGTTGAGCGAGACCTCCCAGGCCGAGAGCTGTTCCCCAGCCCGGCGAGAGCTAGCCCTCCTGGCGAGCAGGTCGCGCGAGTAGAGGTGGCGAGAGCCCCCCTTAGGGGGTCACCCTTTAGTGAGTTGATCATCTCAGCTCCCGTTCCCGAGGGGTTCAGAGAGCCAGACATGGTTTACTATACCGGGAAGGATGACCCCGTCCAGCATCTACAATGGTTTGAGGATGCCGTCTCCATCAGGCCGATGACGGACGCCTTCAAGTGTCGCCTCTTTGCGATCACCTTGAAAGAGAAGGCGAGGGACTGGTTCCATCAACTCCCTCCGAGGTCCATCTTCGGGTTCGAAGACTTGAGCCGGAGCTTTCAGCTTCGCTTCTCCACCTCTAAGAAGAGGAAGAAGGGTCCTGAGTCCCTCTTCCTGTTAAAGCAAAGGGCTGAGGAGTCGCTGGCCCACTACGTTGACAGGTTCCAGGAGGAGGTCCTTGACATCCAAGAGGTGCCAGGGTATGCCCTCCAGATGGCGTTCACGGTAGGATTGCGCGAAGGGTTCTTCAAGATGATCTTGACTCGATTGGCTCCCCTTTCCTTCGAGGAGCTGATGGAAAGGGCGGCAGAGGAGATAGCCATGGAGGTAGCCAACCCGGCCTTTGTAAAGAAGTTGGCAAAGTTGACAGAGGTGGAGTCGAAGGATCAGGGTGGCTCAAGGCATCATGAAGGGAGAAGGAGAGAGGAGCATAGAGCTCAAGGGTTCCAGAGACAGGAGGGTCCGGAGCCAGGCTGGAGGCAGCAGGGAGGACCTGCCCATGGTCCAGGAAGGGCTCTCATCCAGGATGGAGGGAACCATCATGGGGGCCAAGGGAGGTTCAACTTCCAGAGGCAAGCCCCAAGACAACTCCTGCCCCCACCCCAGCAAGCGATGGCAATTGGCCGAAGGGATAGGAGGAATCGCAAGGGGAGAGGGGGAGGCAGGGTAGAGTTGCCGTACTGTGACTTCCACCAGTTGGAAGGTCACGCCACGGCTACCTGCCCCGAGTTCCTAGAAGTGAGAGGGGCGAGAGCTCAAGCCCAGCAGCAGCCGGAGCGGATTGAAGCTCTACCCCAAGGAGGGGGTGATGATGTGTGTGAGGACCGGGTCGATGTAGGTCCCCGAGGTGGTATAGCTGTGATCCACGGGGGGGTGGGGATCGAAGCCGCTCAGAAGGCAAGTCTCCATGTGATGTATCGGCAGAGCGTTGCCTCGACATCCCAGACCCCTCCCCCGGAGGAAAGGGTCACCTTCTCATCAAAGGACATGCCAGAGCATGAGGATCCCTTCTGCGACGCCCTGGTCATCCAAGCAGTCGTCGAAGGCTTCACCGTCTCCCGGATTTTGATTGATAACGGAAGCTCGGTCAACGTCATTTTCAAGAAGGCGTTCGAGGGGATGAAGGTGGAGCCAAGGAGGATAGTGGCGTCGGATGGACCTCTGTTCGGATTCTCAGGGGAGAGAAAGGAGGTGGAAGGTGGAGTCGGACTCTAGGTGAAGTTGGGAGGGACCTCAAGGAACTGCAGGTTCGTCCTTGTTGACGCCCCAAGCAGTTACAATGCCATCTTCGGAAGGCCCCTCATCAGCGCCTTCCGGTGCGTGCCCTCATCTTTCCACCAATGTCTCAAGTTCAACTCAGATGGGATCCAGGTCAGGATCAAGGGAGACTCCAGGATGGCGAGGCAGTGCTACGTCACGGCAGTCAACACCATCTCTTGGTTGGCTAAGGCAGAGGAAATGGAGAAGATCATGGAGAGCCTGAGCAGGGTTGAGGTGGCCAGTGGGATGGAACCTGATGGCAACCACTAGGCCCAGGCCCCCTGAAGAAGCCTCGCCTCGGCGGAGTCATGTATCTTTTTTATGTTTATGTTATTGTAAGGAGTCTAGCCCCCGACCAGTAGAGTCGAGGGGGTCATGTAACCCATCTTCTTTCCCCCGTTAGAGGATGTTGGAATTGAAAAAGCTTAGGTGACATGCCCAGCTCCCAACCCCCGAGAGGATCTCCTCATACCAGGCTCACACTAGCTGGCAGGGTCGAGAGTGTTTCAGGGGGTGGCTCATTTTTCCTTAGCTCCGAGATGATTCCGCTGCCAGGCTCTCGCTAGCTGGTGGGTTCAGGTTGATCTCTCGTGGGAGCCAAGTCCCTTAGCTCCGAGATGATTCCGCTGCCAGGCTCTCACTAGCTGGTGGGTTCAGGTTGATCTCTCGTGGGAGCCAAGTCCCTTAGCTCCGAGATGATTCCGCTGCCAGGCTCTCACTAGCTGGTGGGTTCAGGTTGATCTCTCGTGGGAGCCAAGCCCTTTTGCTCCGAGATGATTCCGCTGCCAGGCTCTCACTAGCTGGTGGGTTCAGGTTGATCTCTCGTGGGAGCCAAGTCCCTTAGCTCCGAGATGATTCCGATGTCAGGCTCTCACTAGCTGGTGGGTTCAGGTAGATCTCTCGTGGGAGCCAAGTCCCTTAGCTCCGAGATGATTCCGCTGTCAGGCTCTCACTAGCTGGTGGGTTCAGGTTGATCTCTCGTGGGAGCCAAGTCCCTTAGCTTCGAGATGATTCCGCTGCCAGGCTCTCACTAGCTGGTGGGTTCAGGTTGATCTCTCGTGGGAGCCAAGTCCTTTTGCTCCGAGATGATTCCGCTGCCAGGCTCTCACTAGCTGGTGGGTTCAGGTTGATCTCTCGTGGGAGCCAAGTCCCTTAGCTCTGAGATGATTCCGCTGCCAGGCTCTCACTAGCTGGTGGGTTCAGGTTGATCTCTCGTGGGAGCCAAGTCCCTTAGCTCCGAGATGATTCCGCTGTCAGGCTCTCACTAGCTGGTGGGTTCAGGTTGATCTCTCGTGGGAGCCAAGCCCTTTTGCTCCGAGATGATTCCGCTGCCAGGCTCTCACTAGCTGGTGGGTTCAGGTTGATCTCTCGTGGGAGCTAAGTCCTTTAGCTCCGCTCCCAGGAGGTTAGATCCTTTTACCCTGAGGGGGTCTCGCCACCCAGGCTCTCATCAGCTGGCATGGCAGGTTGACCCCCCTAGGAGGTTAGATCCTTTTACCCTGAGGGGGTCTCGCCACCCAGGCTCTCATCAGCTGGCATGGCAGGTTGACCCCCCCAGGAGGTTAGATCCTTTTACCCTGAGGGGGTCTCGCCACCCAGGCTCTCATCAGCTGGCATAGCAGGTTGACCCCCCAGGAGGCTAGATCCTTTTACCCTGAGGGGGTCTCGCCACCCAGGCTCTCATCAGCTGGCATGGCAGGTTGACCCCCCCAGGAGGCTAGATCCTTTTACCCTGAGGGAGTCTCGCCACCCAGGCTCTCATCAGTTGGCATGGCAGGTTGACCCCCCCAGGAGGCTAGATCCTTTTACCTTGAGGGGGTCTCGCCACCCAGGCCCTCATCAGCTGGCATGGCAGGTTGACCCCCCCAGGAGGCTAGATCCTTTTACCCTGAGGGGGTCTCGCCACCCAGGCTCTCATCAGCTGGCATGGCAGGTTGACCCCCCCAGGAGGCTAGATCCTTTTACCCTGAGGGGGTCTCGCCACCCAGGCCCTCATCAGCTGGCATGGCAGGTTGACCCCCCCTAGGAGGCTAGATCCTTTTACCCTGAGGGGGTCTCGCCACCCAGGCTCTCATCAGCTGGCATGGCAGGTTGACCCCCCAGGAGGCTAGATCCTTTTACCCTGAGGAGGTCTCGCCACCCAGGCTCTCATCAGCTGGCATGGCAGGTTGGCCCCTCGGAAGAGGCCTCATAATCTTTCGACACCGCGAGAGCAAGCTACACTCAGCGAATACGTTGGGTTGGACGTTTCTTTCCGAGCTTGTGCCAACCTCGAAAAGAGCGGGGATTGTGTACAACCCCGTATTCGCGGAGTAGGGTCCCTTCGGCAGGCGCAGAGCAAGTTTTAAGCTTTTAAGCTTTTTGGTTATTTTGGACTCTTGGTGGCCAATTTTGGCTCTAGCATGGAAATATACTAGTAGGGGGAGGAAAAATTGGCCTCCCCCCTTGCCCCCTTTTTTGAGGGTCGGGTACGGCAAGTTGGCAGACACCCCCAGACGGGATGAAGGGCGAGGTGGGGGGCAGCGGGGTCGACTGGAGACCATGGTCTCGTCCCCCCTGCCCCCTTAACCCCAAGTAAGGGCGAGACCGCCGGCCAGGCTAGGTCTCGCCCGCGCGGCCTGCTCCGGGCGAGATCGCCGGCCAGGCGAGGTCTCGCCCGCGCGGCCTGCTCCGGGCGAGACCGCCGGCCAGGCGAGGTCTCGCCCGCGTGGCCTGCTCCGGGCGAGACCGCCGGCCAGGCGAGGTCTCGCCCGCGCGGCCTGCTCCGGGCGAGACCGCCGGCCAGGCGAGGTCTCGCCCGCGTGGCCTGCTCCGGGCGAGACCGCCGGCCAGGCGAGGTCTCGCCCGCGCGGCCTGCTCCGTGCGAGAGACCGCCGGGGGGGGGGGGTGGTTTGGCGTGGTCTCGTCCTTGGACCATTTTACCCCCGAGGTGATTTTTCCCTCTTTGCCCCCCGGTGTGGAGGTTTTCTATTGGCTGGAGGCATTTTGGCCCCAGGGGCGTTTTGGTCATTTTACCCCTAAGACTTGGAAAAACTATAAATAGACCCTTAGGGGTGCCTTGAAGGAGGACTTGTCATTCTTTCCTTAGCCACAAATCTCTTTGGCTTTCTTCCTCCAAGGCACCTAGCTCAAGCATTGGATAGGGAGGGGGAGACCTCAAAGGTCTTCCGGGTGTGAGGTGGGACCTCCACGCTAGAGCCGAGGGTCAGTTCATAGCTTCCTAAGTCTTCGCTCTGTGACGTTCTTCTGAGTGTAGTAGGTGTGAGGTCACCCCTTTCCCCAAGGGTCGAACTCCACGGAAGTCAATTTTGGCTTCGGTCATTTTTGACTTCAACACTCTTCTACTTTGTTGCGCGGTTAAAAGATATTTAATCACAACCTTTGCTCTGAGTTACAATTCTCACTATTCCGACGCAAATAACAGAATTAGAACACCTATTTATAGGTGAGGGAAGAGAATATTTGGGAATCTGCTACTGCCCGACAGTGTCGCTAATGTCGACGGTTACACGGTTAACAAAACCCTAACCGAACGACTAGTCTGCTTCACTTCAAAAAATTTAACACCCCTCTTGAAATGAGAGACAGGAACCACACCAACCAAACCCCATAACCGCTCAATGATAATTCTTCAAAAGATATTATTATGTGCCTAAATTGTTATCCTTTTGATTTAAATATTTGATAATTTTGATATAAAAAGTATTAAATATGAGTAATTTAGTATTTTGTGAAAGTTTGGGGTAATAATATCATTTTGTTATGTTTTGTCGCAGGAAGTCAAAAGTATTCACCTCGATGAGTCAGGTTTAAGTGCATTTGAAGTCTAGGTAAAAAAGTTACAGCATGGTTGCAATATTTTATTTTCTATTTGGAACAGTTTTTACAAGTGCAGAAATTTGTTGCAACAATGTTTACAGTTCAAAAAATATGTTGCAACAAATTGGCGTGAATAGAATTTTGAAATCCGAAATTATTCAAATTTGGGTTATTTCAAAGGCAAGAGGAGACATCTAGTCTACATTTTAAATATTTTTTTGAGGGAGGAAAATCCATAAAAGGGGTAAAGGAGAGATAAAAACACAATCTTTCATCATCTTATAATTATTCAAGAGGAGAACTAGAGTTTTGAAGAGAAGGAGGATCCGCACTGGATATTCATCAAATAGAGCTTTTACACAAGTTTGAGTGCAATTTCTTGCAAGCTTTTAGATCTCTAAATATCATATATTATATTTTCTCTCTAATTTTGTGGTGTATTTCTCAAATCATGAATTAATTTTCTAGGTTTTGTCTTTTGATAGTATTTTATTCTATTTTGATATGATATTTATTTTTATTTCGGTTTATGAGAATTATTGCGTGATTTTTTTAATGGATTTTTGATCTTGATGGTAAAATTTTTGTTTTATATTTTCATTCTATTGTCCTCTTCGAGATTTGAGAGATGAGACGTGTGAGTCTATGAATGAAAATTATTTTACTACGCGATGAGATTCGAGAGATGAGTTGCATAAATATTTTACCAAAGTTTTCGGTCTGTTGTACCGCGCTTCGAGATTCGAGAGAGTAGAGATGTAAGTATAATATCAACTCAATATAACGTAGAAGGGAGGAAGAGATTTCATATGTACGTTAGCAATTTTGATTATTATTATTACTAAAAAAATTGTTTCGCCTGAGTTAGAGATGACAATGGAATGAGGGATATAATGATTTCTGATGTTGAGAGATATAGATCACTGCCTTAAAATCGTTGCAGGAAAATGCACCAAGATTTCTCATAAATATTATATAACCTGTAATTCGTCGAGATCAGAAGTATCCAAGAAGATGGCTATTCGCAGACGATTGGGCGAGCAGAGGAGAGCATGGGTGAGTAGAGGCGAGCTTGGGCAAGCAGAGGCGAACTTGAGCGAGCAGAGGCGAGCTTGGACGAGCAGAGGTGAGCAGAGATGAGCTTGGGCGAGTAGACCCTTGGAACTCGCTAGCAAAGGCCGAATACTTGCCTCTACCCCATAAGATTTCTCTATAAATAGAACCCCAAGGGTATTAGAAATGGATTTTTTTGAAGAGGTTGAGGTCCCCCCAAGTGGATACTCGTCAAGTCCACGCTTGCGTAGTACCTCGCCCAGCCTTTTGGTTGCGTAGGGGAAGTTTCTCCCAAAATTTCGGGTACGTGGTGGGACCTCCCTACTGGAGCACTTGGAGTGTATTTATAGATAGTTTTCTCTCTCCCACGCTAGCCATTTGAATTGTGGTGTCGGACTGCAGAATAAGTAACCTTAGGCTGCCTTGATCTGAATTTTCGAGTAGGGAATTTTCCCGGCTTCAACACTTTGGTGCGGTGAGAGTGGATTGTAGCCGAGGAATAAATTTTTGCGAGAATACTTCATAGCTTAAGATGGAGAGCTGGAGAACAAAGGTAGTAACTCGCCATCATTCAACAAGGCAGGCGAGTTCTTGGCAGGGTGGGCGAGTTCTCGTCAAGGTAGGCGAGTTTCCTGGTTACTCGCTCATATACGACTTCACAATGACGACTTTCGAGCTCGGCAGCTTCGTGAGGCGAGCTTCCTTGTTACTCGCTCATAAGCAAGTTCAAGATTACGACCTCCTTAGGCGGGCTCCAGATGACGACTTCAGTTAGTGAGTATAAACAGACGGGTTGATGGTGATATACTTTGACGAGTTCTAAACAGCGAGCCCCAAATTAACTCGCATGTGTCCAACTCGCGGGTTGGCGAGTTCTCTTGTTGCTCGCCCACAGGCGAGTTCCATATGACGACAAACCTATGCGAGAATATACAGAAGAGTTCATGGAGGCGAGTTGCAAACGGTGATATACCAACGAGTATATGTGGGATTTGCGAATTTGAAGAGGCGAGCTTCCTTCGTACTCGCCCATAGGTGAGTATATGCAGGATTAGCGACTTCAAAGAGGCGAGTATCTTTGTTATTAGCTCAGAGACGAGTTATGCAAGTGACTTACTCGTAAGGCCGGGAGAGATCAAAATATGGGCATGTTAGGAGTGGAAAATAAAAACTCACAAGGCCGAGAGGTGACTTACCACTTGACCCCCGTCCGCTGACCGGGAAACAAAACCCCTGAAAACTCTGCTTAAGTGACAATTACCCTCCGCCTAGTTCATCTCCTTTTTCAATAGTGATATTTTTCATACATGTTCATACTTACGAGTGTTTTGGTAAAGCCTGTGAGTACTTTTTGTATGACTAACAAATAGGGCGAATCATGACGAGTTCACCACTAGAGAAAAACATACGAGGTGCTCTGCGAGCTCTTACTTACGATGATCTATTTCGATAACCTACATTCTATGAGACGGCTTACTCATGACATCTTCAAACTAATATTCTACGAGCTCCTACTCGTGATGATCTTCATGCTTACTGGGTGTTCTCTTCAATTTCTCGAGTTTCATACTCGTGAGGTCATCTCTTCAACAACTATGATACTCTCCTTCAAATCAGCGAATTTCATACTCGTGATGTGATCGCTTCAATGGATAGGGTGTTCTCCTTTAATTCCGCAAGTTCCATACTTGCGAGGTGATCTCTTCAACAACTATAGTGCTCTCCTTTAATTTCATGAGTCAATACTTGCGAGATCACAAATTCAGCGCACAACTATAGTGTTCACTTCAATTTTGCGAGTTTATACACGTGAGGCAATCGCTTCAGCAACCAGGCCGCTATGTTATTCATTTCATATCCTCAAACACCTGGAGTTAAGATAACCTGAAAGGGTTCTATCCATAGGAGGGAATGGTCTGCTTGTTCACACTTATGCATCGATGATATTTCTTTAACACCCTGAAATATGGGGCTTTAGCTTCTCTTCTTGAATGCGTCTCAAGCAGGCATAGTAGGCTGAAAGCGATCTCCATGATCGAGTTGGGAAATGAGCCTCCGATTTGATTCTCCTAAAAAGCCCAGAGCGGATGATGAGACGATTTGTCGGGATTTCAGACGTTCTTGTAAGACCAAGCCCTGCATTGACGGTCGAGATCTGCTCCCCCCCTTGTACGTTGGCCTAGCTACCTCCTGATCGCACTTCTCATCCAACTAGAGGGACTATCAGGAACAAGTATAGACGCCAACCTCCCCAACTTGACGAAGAAAATGTCGTCGTGCTTTGAGGAAGGATCCTTCGCCATTAAAGGCATCATGGAGACTGCAAAAGAGCTATATTATCGACGCGTGATAAGAAACTGTCTTAGAAGTTTAAAGTCTTAGCGTCACTTTCTCTTCCTAAACTAAAAATGACTAGTACTGATCTCAGAGGAACTCATTTCCCTTCCCAAGTTTGGAAGAACGGGGGGATCCGGGGGCCTAGTGAAATTTTACTGTAGTGTCTCTTAGTAGACTTCTTTAAGATTTGAGCCATGATCTGGATTATTAAACTCGTCCCTTTCTCTAATATTCAACCACAGTATTATACAGATTGAAATGGTATATTCAAATTAACTCCTCCGAAATGCCATTAACCACCGATAAATAATTTGGCAGTGCAAAGTATCTATTTTCTGCTGTTGTGCCAGATTAATTAAGTGGCACGATTCATGCTCTATCCGCGACTTCAGAGAGCATCCTACGTGCGCGACGTTACCCGAATCACGGCCAGCGCATCCTGGCGCGCTGCACCACGAAGTCTGCTCTCGCCAAGCAACGCCCGAGAACGCTCATCTTCATTCGTGCGTAGGAAAGAATCAGCTTCGAGCGAGGCGGCATGTCGCCCGCCGAACTCTCTTCAATTTCTCCTCTCAAAATTGTAACGAGGAGCGGTCTGTCACCCTCAGTTCTTCGAACACTCTGTAAACAACTGTCAATAGTGAAGTTTGACTAGCACTCTCCCGATCACGTGATTTTATAACCCTTTAAGGGATTTTTCCACGTTAAAATTGTCTTGTTTTATTCTGCTCATTTTATGACTGTGTGCGCGCTCAACCGTTTCACGAGCTAAGATGACCAAGTTTACTCCGGTGCAGCAGGAGGGTTGAGTTGGCCGCAACAAAAACTATGATATATATTAAATAATTATTTTCGTTGATGAAGTAAAAAAAAAAAATAATTCACATTATGAACTATTTTAAAAATGAATATAGCTGAAATTGAAAGAATCAAGGGCTTAGAGCATGAAGAGACGACCCGGTGAGGGGGCAAAATAAGAAACATGAAGCATTGAAATGTCTAAAGACAAATGAATGAGGAAGAAAATTAATAGATACAAAAACAACTTCGTATTTTGTCATATAACAAATTGTACAAATAATAAAAAAATACATAGAAATAACATCTCACAAGTATATCTGAACACACACACAAACTTACAATATTTATTTGGCGTCAGACTATCTCTTTGATCATCTTGAGAAAATTCAACACTATATGATCAGCGCGTGATCAGAAATTGTCTTAGAAGTTTAAAGGCTTAGCATCACTTTCTCTTCCTGAACTAAAAATGACCAGTACTGTTCTCAGAGGAACTCATTGCTCTTCCCAAGTGTGGAAGAACGGGGGGATCCGGGGGCCGAGTGAAATTTTACTGTAGTGTCTCTTAGTAGACTTCTTTAAGATTCGAGCCATGATCTAGATTATTGGGTGTACGAAGGGCATAAACTCGTCCCTTTTTCTATTATTCAACCACAGTATTATACAGATTGAAATGATATTATTCAAATTAACTCCTCTGAGATGCCATTAACCACCGATAAATAATTTGGCAGTGCAAAGTATCTATTTTCTTCTGTTGTGCCAGATTAATTAAGTGGCACGATTCATGCTCTATCTGCGACTTTAGAGAGCATCCTACGTGCGCGACGTCACCCGAATCACCGCCAACGCATCTTGGCGCGCTGCGCCACGAAGTCTGCTTTCACCAAGCAAAACCCAAGAATGCTCGTCTTCATCCGAGCGTAGGAAAGAATCAGCTTCGAGCGAGGCGGCATGTCGCCCGCCGAACTTTCTTCAATCTCTTCTCTCAAAGTTATAACGAGCAGCGGTCTGTCGTCGTCGGTTCTTCGAACACTCTGTAAACAACTGTCAATAGTGAAGTTTGACCGGCACTCTCCCGGTCACGTGATTTTTTATCTATTTAAGGGATTTTTCCACGTTAAAATTTCCTTGTGTGATTCTGCTCATTCTATGACTGTGTGTGCGCTCGACCGTTCCACGAGCTAAGACGACCAAGTTTACTCCGGTGCAGCAGGAGGGTTGATTTGGCCGCAACAAAAATTATGATTTATATTAAATAATTATTTTCGTTGATGAAATAAAAAAATATAATTCACATTATGAACTATTTTAAAAATGATTATAGCTGAAATTGAAAAAATCAAAGGCTTAGAGCATGAAGAGACGACCCGGTGAGGGGGCAAAATAAGAAATATGAAACATTGAAATGTCCACAGACAAATGAATGAGGAAGAAAATTAATAGATACAATAACAACTTCGTATTTTGTCATATAATAAATTGTACAAATAATAAAAAAATACATAGAAATAACATCTCACAAGTATATCTGCACACACACACAAACACACACAAACTTACAATATTTATTTGGCGTCAGACTATCTTGTTGATCATCTTGAGAAAATTCAACACTATATGCTCAGCGCGTGATCATAAACTGTCTTAGAAGTTTAAAGGCTTATCATCACTTTCTCTTCCTAAACTAAAAATGACCAGTACCGATCTCAGAGGAACTCATTGCTCTTTCCAAGTGCGGAAGAACGGGGGGTTCCGGGGGCCGAGTGAAATTTTACTGTAGTGTCTCTTAGTAGACTTCTTTAAGATTCGAGCCATGATCTGGATTATTCGTTGTACGTAGGGCATAAACTCGTCCCTTTTTCTATTATTCAACAAAGTATTATACAGATCGAAATGATATTATTCAAATTAACTCCTCTGAGATGCCATTAACCACCAATAAATAATTTGGAAGTGCAAAGTATCTATTTTCTTCTTTTGTGCCAGATTAATTAAGTGGCACGATTCATGCTCTATCTGCGACTTTAGAGAGCATCCTACGTGCGCGACGTCACCCGAATCACCGCCAGCGCATCTTGGCGCGCTGCGCCACGAAGTCTGTTCTCACCAAGCAACACCCAAGAATGCTCGTCTTCATCCGAGCGTAGGAAAGAATCAGCTTCGAGCGAGGCGGCATGTCGCCCGCCGAACTCTCTTCAATCTCTCCTCTCATAGTTATAACGAGCAGCGGTCTGTCGTCGTCTGTTCTTCGAACACTCTGTAAACAACTGTCAATAGTGAAGTTTGACCGGCACTCTCCCGGTCACGTGATTTTTTATCCATTTAAGGGATTTTTCCACGTTAAAATTTACCTGTGTGATTCTGCTCATTCTATGACTGTGTGTGCGCTCGACCGTTCCACGAGCTAAGACGACCAAGTTTACTCCGGTGCAGCAGGAGGGTTGAGTTGGCCGCAACAAATATTATGATTTATATTAAATAATTATTTTCGTTGATGAAATAAAAAAATATAATTCACATTATGAACTATTTTAAAAATGATTATAGCTGAAATTGAAAGAATCAAGTGCTTAGAGCATGAAGAGACGACCCGGTGAGGGGGCAAAATAAGAAACATGAAGCATTGAAATGTCTACAGACAAATGAATGAGAAAGAAAATTAATAGATACAAAAACAACTTCGTATTTTGTCATATAACAAATTGTACAAATAATAAAAAAATACACAGAAATAACATCTCACAAGTATATCTGCACACACACACAAACACACACAAACTTACAATATTTATTTGGCGTCAGACTATCTTGTTGATCATCTTGAGAAAATTCAACACTATATGCTCAACGCGTGATCATAAACTGTCTTAGAAGTTTAAAGGCTTAGCATCACTTTCTCTTCCTAAACTAAAAATGACCAGTACTGATCTCAGAGGAACTCATTGCCCTTCCCAAGTGTGGAAGAACGGGAGATCCGGGGGCCGAGTGAAATTTTACTGTAGTGTCTCTTAGTAGACTTCTTTAAGATTCAAGCCATGATCTGGATTATTCGTTGTACGTAGGGCATAAACTCGTCCCTTTCTCTATTATTCAACCACAGTATTATACAGATTGAAATGGTATTATTCAAATTAACTCCTCCGGGATGCCATTAACCACCGATAAATAATTTGGCAGTGCAAAGTATCTATTTTCTTCTGTTGTGCCAGATTAATTAAGTGGCACTATTCATGCTCTATCTGCGACTTTAGAGAGCATCCTACGTGCGCGACGTCACCCGAATCACCGCCAGCGCATCCTGGCGCGCTGCACCACGAAGTCTGCTCTCACCAAGCAACACCCAAAAACGCTCATCTTCATCCGAGCGTAGGAAAGAATCAGCTTCGAGCGAGGCGGCATATCGCCCGCCGAACTCTCTTCAATCTCTCCTCTCAAAGTTATAACGAGCAGCGGTCTGTCGCCGTCGGTTCTTCGAACACTCTGTAAACAACTGTCAATAGTGAAGTTTGACCGGCACTCTCCCGGTCACGTGATTTTTTATCCATTTAAGGGATTTTTCCACATTAAAATTTCCTTGTGTGATTCTGCTCATTCTATGACTGTGTGTGCGCTCGACCGTTCCACCAGCTAAGGCGACCAAGTTTACTCCGGTGCAGCAGGAGGGTTGAGTTGGCCGCAACAAATATTATGATTTATATTAAATAATTATTTTCGTTGATGAAATAAAAAAATATAATTCACATTATGAACTATTTTAAAAATGATTATAGCTGAAATGGAAAGAATCAAGGGCTTAGAGCATGAAGAGACGACCCGGTGATGGGGCAAAATAAGAAACATGAAGCATTGAAATGTCTACAGACAAATGAATGAGAAAGAAAATTAATAGATACAAAAACAACTTCGTATTTTGTCATATAACAAATTGTACAAATAATAAAAAAATACATAGAAATAACATCTCACAAGTATATCTGCACACACACACAAACACACACAAACTTACAATATTTATTTGGCGTCAGACTATCTCATTGATCATCTTGAGAAAATTCAACACTATATGCTCAGCGCGTGATCATAAACTGTCTTAGAAGTTTAAAGACTTAGCATAACTTTCTCTTCCTAAACTAAAAATGACCAGTACCGATCTCAGAGGAACTCATTGCCCTTCCCAAGTGTGGAAGAACGGGGGGATCCGGGGGCCGAGTGAAATTTTACTGTAGTGTCTCTTAGTAGACTTCTTTAAGATTCGAGCCATGATCTGGATTATTCGTTGTACGTAGGGCATAAACTCGTCCCTTTCTCTATTATTCAACCACAGTATTATACAGATTGAAATGGTATTATCCAAATTAACTCCTCCGGGATGCCATTAACCACCAATAAATAATTTGGCAGTGCAAAGTATCTATTTTCTTCTGTTGTGCCAGATTAATTAAGTGGCACGATTCATGCTCTATCTGCGACTTTAGAGAGCATCCTACGTGCGCGACGTCACCCGAATCACCGCCAGCGCATCCTGGCGCGCTGCGCCACGAAGTCTGCTCTCACCAAGCAACGCCCAAAAACGCTCATCTTCATCCGAGCGTAGGAAAGAATCAGCTTCGAGCGAGGCGGCATGTCGTCGCCCGCCGAACTCTCTTCAATCTCTCATCTCAAATTTGTAACGAGGAGCGGTCTGTCATCGTCGGTTCTTCGAACACTGTAAACAACTGTCAATAGTGAAGTTTGACCAGCACTCTCCCGGTCACGTGATTTTTTATCCATTTAAGAGATTTTTCCACGTTAAAATTGTCTTGTGTGATTCTGCTCATTCTATGACTGTGTGTGCGCTCGACCGTTCCACGAGCTAAGACGACCAAGTTTACTCCGGTGCAGCAGGAGGGTTGAGTTGGCCGCAACAAATATTATGATTTATATTAAATAATTATTTTCGTTGATGAAATAAAAGAAATATAATTCACATTATGAACTATTTTAAAAATGATTATAGTTGAAATTGAAAGAATCAAGGGCTTAGAGCATGGAGAGACGACCCGGTGAGGGGGGCAAAAAAAGAAACATGGGGCATTGAAATGTCTGCAGACACATGAATGAGGAAAAAAATTAATAGAGATACAAAAACAACTTCGTCTTTTGTCGAATAACAAATTGTACAAATAATAAAAAAATACAAAGAAATAACATCTCACAAGTATATCTCTGCACACACACACAAACACAGACGGACATACAATATTTATAAACTTTAAATGCCCTTCCACACATGTTGGAAGGGAGCACACACCCAAACACACTGACAAACATTGTAAATTATACTGCTCAAAACAATATATTTGTGGACACAAGTAAATTTTGCCTTAATATTGAACCAATATTTCTTGTTGAACTTCAGCATAGCAAACATTCACAGAGCCCTTCATCATCAATGCAAAACCACTTCATAGCATGCAATGTACCACAATACGAGCCGCAGCTACTTTCGCACTGAGCAAGTTCAGCCGTGACGTAATGAGGTTTGCAACTCATAGACACCAATTTTCGAGCCATCACTTCAAAAGAGAAAAATTTGCATAAATGTAATTTCAAATAAAAAAAAAAAGGAGATTGTAATTAATAATTCATCCTAGTAGTATATATCTCCATTGCATATAAGATATCAATATATTAAGGTCAAGTTCATGCGGTCGTAACCACTTGACCGGTGAAAATATATAAATCCCCCCCCCCCCCCCCCCAAACGGAGCCTAAGTCTCTTAGTAAAATAATTTATTCATCATTGAGTAGAGATTATGACATCAAATGTGGGAGAGAGGGGTTGAGAGGTGGGCATGGCATGTGTGGTCGGACACGACCGGACACCGCGAACGTCCAATATGTGTGTGTATAGAAAGGGCGAGAACAAGAGAGAGGGAGAGAGGTAGTTTACCTGAGCTCGAGAGAAGGAGTACGATAACAAGCACGGGAATCATTCTCGGGAAGAACTCCATTGTAGCTATTGTTTGCGCGAAAATAGTAAGAGGGTGAAGGAATGTTTATTGTTTGAATGCCTCCTTGTTATGGGCTTGCCGCAAGCTTTTATAGTACAATTATATGAATATTGTAGAACACTAATTCATTCAGACTCTATAAATTCTCCTTCATCGGATTTGTCCGGGTGCTGTCCCGTGCATTGTTATTTTATGTCTATACACTGAGTTCTAATTCTTACAAATACTGTTTATTTTCCCTTAATTAGCTATAATGCCTTTATATATATTTATTATTATATATAATAATAATAATAATAATAATAATGATAAATTAATAATAACCAACGGCCTACCAAGCTGCAGCACGTATCCCATCAGCTTATGCAACCTGTTATAGGATTCAATGTTGTGCGAAGAAGGGGAAGAAAAAGTGAAAAACAGACATAAATAATTAATTAAATGCAGTTTACAAAATATGAAAGAGGTTGTTAAGTTTCGCGGTAACGTACGAAATAATTAATCTACGACGATGACTTTGCTGGGTGTATTCTTTATTGTACCCTTTTCTCTTGACTTTTATTTTAACATCTGGCTAGCCGAGCTCGCCAGCTCTCTATGCACACGATCAAGACCTCCCGCCTTCAAGGTTATCAGGATCGAGATCCTAGATGAGATCGTTTCGAGGTAGGATCGGATCTAATAGTATGGTCGGATCGAGGATCGCTTTACAAAATCAGGATCGATTTACAAATTTTGGATCGTAGGATCGTAAGATCCTATGATCTGGATCGCGATCCTGACAACCTTACCTGCCTTGCAGAGAAGTGCATGGGAGTACTGCCGTACGAGGGCACTACGGTAATTCATCACAAATTGAGCTGCACTTTTATGATGTGGCACAAGTATCACACATTCACACCTACTTGCTACAGGGAAATACCACCAGGGGGCCCATTTTCGAGTTAATGACCAATGCGGTTTTCGTCAGGGCTGCAGCCCGTACACCCCAATCAGATATCCATCTCTTATCTCGGGTCTCAACATTACAGTGGCGGAACTAGGATTTTGAAGTTGCACGGGCACAATTTAAGTACTGTCAATTCGGAGGAGTTCTGGGGGCAGCGCCCCTTGAGCGGGGGTTCGGGGGCAACGCTCCTGAATTTTTTTTTGCCATAGAAGGAAGGAGAATCACCTATCCTTGACGCTGGAGCATGACTCCATCATCTTTAATTTAGTAGCAATCCGAGCATGACAACCGCTAGTAATATTGTTCAGATACACCAGAGGAGTATTCCCAATCAACTACAAAAAAAAATATAATGCAAAATGCTCATTTCGATTTATCTGAAGAGGAAAACAAGATCAAGGAGCCCTAATAATCCCAAAAACCTACTTCGGTGAAATCCTTTGCGATCTTTGGACCTACATCACCCATGACTCACCCTTCTTGCAGAGAACAACAGCTGCCTGAAAAAGAATTCAATTGTTTCAAACCCTAATACTCTCAAAAACCTAAAACAGATCATCAACAAACGAAAACCTGTGAAATGGTAAAACTCGAGTAGCATCGAAAATCTTCATCGTTTTCTGATCGGATTGAACAGAAGAGAAACACTCAAGTTTGATCGATCAATGTGAAGGGAAAGATTATTTGATACCTTTAATGTGGAGATCGAAGAGAAAATCTTCATTGCTTTCTGGCAGGATTGGGTATATTCATTTCTGGACTGATTTCAGTCCAGAAATCTCAAGATTTCTGGACTGATAATCAGTCCAGAAATGAATGGTTTTAAGTGGTAATCAGTTAAGAAATCAGTGAAGAAGAAGAAGAAGATAATACCAGCCGGGAGCAGCAGGAGCAGCGGGAGCAGCCGGGCAGCTAGGGCACGGGAGCAGCGACAGTGACGGCTAGGGGGATTTCTTCTCCCCCGTTGAAGATCGCGGAAAAAACGATCGGGCACGCGCCCTACCGTGCCCAGGGCTAGTTCCGCCCATGCAGTCAACAACCTACCGTTTCACGATGATGGGTAGTCTTGAGCTGGTTGAGGTATACGGGCTGCAACCCTGATGAAAATTGTAAAATTTACTGAGGTCGAGGAACACTCTCAATCAACCAAGAAAGTTGTTGCGGGTCACCCGAACTTTTTCCCGTTCCAGAGAATCGAACCGTCTTAGTTCGGAGTCGATTCGGGCGCGCAATCAGTTAAAGAAAACAACAGCAATGGACAAGAGACATTTTTGACGTAAAAATACCTGGAAGGGGTGAAAAACCACGTGCTTGGAACTGTGCCGAGCCAAAATCTACTAGCTCCTTGTAGTGTTACAGAAATTGGTTTTATCTCGGAGGGAGACATGCTGCTACTCCGTTTTAAGTACAAAAAAAAGAAAATGGCTGAATACTCGGAGCCTCGATGGAAGCGCTCCGGTCTTGAGATGACGTTGAGCTCACGGAACCTTGGTGGGAGTGTTTTGGCTGGAAAATTTTCATAAACCCACAGGGTTTCATGAGGTTGCGCTATCGTTGATGCGAAACCTTGATGGGAGCGCTCTCACGGAGGCGGTTTATGTCACTTGAGGCATGAGGAATTTGTAGTGCAAAGAGAAGAGCAAAGCGAATTCTGGAGCGGAGAATCGGCTCAAGTCCACATTCTTGCGGGAAAACCTCAATGTTCTCTTTTGCTTCTGTAGTTGTTTGGCTTGAAATGAAGGTCTGGGGGTCTATTTATAGTTTTCTGGAGGGACGCGTTAGTAATTGCACCGGGGAGTGTTTGTGTTACCGAATAGCGTCGCTTCGTTTTGTTCCCGCGGATCATCAAAATTAACTAAATGACAGAAGTGCCCTCCTTCCCCCGGGGTAGTTTGGGCGGCCTGGGCAGGGTGCCAAGAGGCAGCAGCGATGGTCGGAGGCAGCCGACAGCGATGGCCGGAGGCGGCTGACAGCGAAGGGGGCTGTCGGGGCTCTCCATCGGCAAAGCGTCCGCGCATCCGTGCGGGCGCCCGACCTGGTGGTCGCGCGAATGCTTGGCCTCGCAGCCTCTCAAGCTTGTCGCGCTTGACCGCGTAGGTGACAGCCGCGCGCGGGCCTGCGCACGCGCAAACCGTGCACACGCAGGACGCGCACGTGCTGCCTTCGTAGGGCGCGGTCATGTGTGCTTAGGAGTGGGCCCGAAATACCCTCCCGGTCTTCTCATGTGCTTGCGGTTCTCGGCGTGTCGCTGGTCTGGTTGGACTTTTTTGTACTTGGGTCGGATTGGCTCAGAAATTTCATGGGGACCCTATCAAAAGTAAATCACTAGTAATAAAGAAACAATAGTGAGACTTGTACTAACTGTAGAACCCCGTATCCAGCGAGTGGGTCAGTAGGAGCCAGAATGGCCAAATCAGGTAGTCTGAGTCCCTGACCGAGCTCGGTAGGAGGGAGAACTCGGTAGTCTCCGGCTCGCCGAGGAGGGGTGAGATCCCTTGGGGAGGCGAACTTATACTCGCCAAGCTCAGCTCGCCAAGCTCAGCTCGCCAAGTCCAGTTCATCGAGCTCTGGGCTGTTCGTCGAGCTCTGAGTTGCTCGCCGAATTTGAACCATTCAACAAGCCTGCGACGTGCGAGTTGGGCAAGCCGGGGCCGTACACGCCCAAGGCCGAAGATAGGCAGCGAGTGTCTGCCCCATCGAGCACTCGCCGCCCTTGTCGAGTAGGGTTTGTTGAGGGCTACTCGCCCAGTGATCTGTGAGGTGTTTTTACCATTTTGCCCCCGCTGGCCTGCCCATAGCTAGTTAGAACAGCGGAGTTACGTTGTTGGCAGACTCAGTTGGGTTGCACATAGCTATTTAGAACAGCGGAGGTTGGCTATTTGCAGGTCATTTTCAGAAATCTATAAATAGGACCCAAGGGGTACCTCAGAAGGCATGCTTACCTGCCCCCAGTTTTCTAGCGCTTTCTGAGGTACCTTAGTCCGACATTTGGCTAAGGAGGGGAAGCACTCAGTGATCTTCCGGGTATGTGGTGGGTCCTCCGCGTCGGGTTCTTAGTCTAGTCCCTTGTTCTTTTTCCTTGTAGTTTTTCTTGCAGGAGAGAAGTAGGTGCGCGATCACACCTTCCCTAAGGGTGAACTCCATCGAGACCGAGTTTTCGGTTTCAACATTTTGGTGCGGTGAGCGTGGAGCGTGGTCAGCACAGAAAATCTTCGGCGAGCTCAATGGCAGGAGAAAGGCAAGGATCGGATAGGGGCGACTCGCCACCCCTCCCCCTCTCGCCACAATGGGGATGTTCGAGGACTTCAGGCAGGAAGTACTCGGCTTGGTCAGATTCGCACTCGGCGCGCGTGCCGAGTGCTCGACTCCAACGGTCCCTGTTCTCGCGGCTCCAGCCCTTGGCGAGGACGCACCCGGCAGGCGAGCTAGGAAGGAGGTCGCTGAGGAAGGGAGAGACGGCGAGTTCCCCTGGAGGGTGCTCTTCCCCGGCTCGGCGAAAAGCGACAGGTTCGGCAAGATGGGGGTGCGAGATCCCCCAACTTGCCCGGTAGGGGGAGGCAGCCCCTTCAGCGAGCTGGTTTCTTCTGCTCAGGTTCCAAAGGGGTTCAGGGAACCCGAGATGTCCTACTACATCGGGAAGGGAGACCCGGTCCAGCACGTCCAGTTGTTTGAGGACGTGGTCTCGATCCGACAGATGTCGGATGGATTCAAATGCAGGCTCTTCGCCATCACCCTCAAGGAGAAGGCGAGAGAGTGGTTCCACCAATTGCCGGCCAATTCCATCTACTACTTCGAGGACCTGCGCCGGGGGTTTATGCTGAGGTTCACCACCTCCAAGAAGAGGAAGGAGTCAGAGTCACTGTTCCACAAAACGCAGGGGTGAATAAGACCCTGTGGAACTACATCGATCACTTCCAGGAGGAGGTCACCCAAGTCCAAGAGATGTTGGGGCATACCCTGATGATGGCCTTCACCCTGGGGCTGCAATAGGGTTTCTTTTGAATGGAGTTGAAGAGGGTGCCACCCCTCTCCTACGAAGAGTTGATGGAGAGGGTGGCAAAAGAGGTCGATGGGGAGGCGTCGAACCCGGAGTTTGCCCGGAAGTTATCCAGGTGGGCTACAGAGGAGGAATAGCCCAGAGGGGGCAGAGGTCAGGAGGAGAGGAAAGTTGATCCCCGGCAGAGGGAGCAGCAGTAACAACAGCCCAAGTGGGGGCGTCAGGAGTCGAACCATCGGCTAGGTTAGAGGCCGGAGTGGCAAGACCAAGGGTCGAGGAGAGGTCATCATGGTGGGGATAACCGTCGGGGAGGCAAGGGCCAGTTCTATCCTCCAGGCTGGAGGCAGGGCCAGAGGCCACCTCTCCCTGACCAGGAGCAGGCTATGGCGATAGCCATGGGGGAGAGGAGGAGAGCAGCATGGAGGAGAAGAAGGGAGGTTAGGGTGGAGCTACCATACTGTGAATTCTGTCGGGAGTAAGGGCACGCCACAGCCACGTGCCTGGAGTTTCTCGAGATGAGAGGAAACAGGGAGCAGCAACAACAGCAAGACTGTCATGGAGTGCGGATCGAGGAGGTCCTGCCTCGGGCAGAGGAGGATAGGTGTGAAGACCGGGCAGATGTGGGGACCCGGGGAGGGATCAGAGTGATCTACGGGGGGGGGGGGGGGAGTCGAGGCTTCCTAAAAGGCAAGTCTCCACACCATGTATCGCAGGAGCGTCGGCTCCACATCCCAGACCCCACCCCGAAAGAGAGAATCACCTTCTCAGTCATGGACATACCGGGTCATGAGGATCCCTTTAGCGATGCCTTGGTCATCCAGACGGCCATGGAAGATTTCACCGTCTCCCGGATCCTCATCGACAATGGGAGCTCGGTCAACGTCATCTTCAAGAAGGCGTTCGACGCGATGAAGGTGGAGGTCAGGAGGGTGCTGAACTCGGACGGGCCCCTGTTTGGCTTCTCAGGGGAGAGGAAGGAAGTCAAAGGAGGGGTGGGACTCCATGTCTCTCTGGGGGGGCAGTCCCGCGCTTGCAGGTTTGTCATCGTGGATGCCTTTAGTAGATACAACGCCATCTTCGGGAGGCCCCTCATCAGCGCCTTCCGTTGCGTACCCTCGTCCTTCCACCAGTGCCTGAAGTTCAACGACGTAGGGATCCAGATCCGGGTCCGGGGAGATCCCAAGATAGCGAGGGAGTGCTACGTCACGACGTTGAACTCCATATCTTTGCAGGAGGGAGCTGAGGAGATGGGGCAGAGGATGGAGGAGGCGGAGCAGGAGGCTGATTGAGAGGAGATGGAGGTGGAGGAGAGTCGCACCCAGGCGGAGGTGGCGGAAGAAGTTCAGGAGTCGGCCGAGACAATGGCCGTGGAGGAGACTGGAGAGGAAGTACTTGCCCCCGGAGGGGAGGATGTTGAAGAATGGGGGGAGCAGTCCCGCCTGGAAGCAGCAGAGGAGGTGGAGATGGAGGTTCACACCCTGGGAGGTAGGCTGGAGAAGGTTCGCGTCAGTAGGGGGCTGACCCCAGAGGCCCAAGGCAAGATGCTAGAATGCATCTGGAAGAACATAGACATCTTCGCTTGGAGCGCCACGGAGATGCAAGGGATCGATGCTGACGTGGCCTAACATCGCCTCAACCTGGACCCGGAAGCTCGCCCCATCCAACAAAAGAAGAGATCCACGACGGACAGGTTGGCTGAGCCGATCAGGGAGGAGGTAGCCAAGCTTCTCAAGGTTGGCTTTGTATCCGAAATCCAATATCCCGGCTGGGTCTCCAATGTATTAATGGTTAAAAAAAAGGAGATGGCCTGTAGTACCCCCCCCCCAACCTTTTGCTCGGGTCGGGCCGAAGGGGGTACTACTGACCCAAGACGCCCACCCAATGCTCATAGGGGAAATGATCCACCTGATCCAAGCACTAGGTGGCCGCCTTGGTTGGCTCGAATCATAACATTCACAACCCATCAAAATATAGCGGAAGCATTAACAGGAAACTATTGTAGATTTTTATATCACATATCAAAATCACAGCGGTTCTAGGGCCGAAGCCTAAGTACTATATAAGCTCGTGGGCTATACATGTGCTACATATAATCCTCATATACTCTCTCTCTCTCTCTATGCTGCTCGGCGGGGCTCACGTCTCTAAACTCTGGGGACGGCGGGGGTGCATCTGCTCGAGTAGACCTAGCTGCTAGCGTAATCTCCTGTGACAGCGGGTCACTACGGTGCTCCACCTCCTGTGAATGGTTAATCAAATAACCGTTAGTCAGAGAGCTGAGTGGAAACAAATCCCCTCCCCGGATCCACATCCTGGGGACGAGAACGCACCCACCCAACAGAAGTAAATAGCCGAAGCAAGAGAGGGTCAACACAACATTTCATATATGACCATCTAGGAGCAAACATAAAAGAGTGCAGTATAACCGAAAAAAGCAGCAATAATATAAAATTGTTATAACAATGCCCTACTAGCTCATCAGCCCAACAAGTTTTCATATCCTGAATTCTATCATAGGCATTCATAACCGCGCACATACTACAGGCATTCACAGCCGCGCACACCGCAGGCATTCACAGTCGTGCACATAAACCCTATGTCGGCATAGTTTGGACCGCTTTTGTTGCAGCAGGATAGCTATCCCCGCGGGCCTCACCGATGTGGCTGTCGGTGACAGTGGCCAGTCCTGCCACTTCTGGGGGTGATCGTACCGCACAACCCCAGGCCCTAACATACAACCTGATGTACTCTTGGATGTGAGCGACATTCAGCGAATCATTTTGGCCGACTAGCGGAGGAAAACCCGACGGGGAATAAAACGGCCTGTCACCCGTGGTACCCATCTCCCTGTCGCCTTGAGTTGTCAACCTTCCCGCACCGGTACGAATGGTCTGCGGAAGGGACTGACCCGCCACTATTCCACCGCAAGCAATTTACAAACAATCAATCAACGGCAAACATAATACCATCGGGTCTACGTCGGCCAGCCCTACTAGGCTTAAACTTCGGGCGGCGGCGCTTAGCTCTACTTTCGTCAAGGAGCGTGGGAGCGCATTATTTGGGGCTAGACCTGGAGGAATACCTCAACTCCGGTTATCCCCAACTAAGGCTCAACCTTAATAACGACTGCTCGTCAGAGCAGGACCCGAGATTATAATAGTAAATTGCAATGATGATAAATGCGGTGTTTATGCTGCTTATTTAAAGTGCTGGAAAGAAACGTGATCAGTACGAAACTGGAGTAGAACTGAATTAAAAGTACTTGACCAGTACGAGACTGGAGTAAAGCTGAATAAAAAGTACTTGACCAGTACGAGACTGGAGTAGAACTGAATTAAAAGTACTTGACCAGTACGAGACTGGAGTAGAACTGAATTAAAAGTACTTGACCAGTACGAGACTGGAGTAGAACTGAATTAAAAGTACTTGACTAGTACGAGACTGAAGTGGAACTGAATTAAAAGTACTTGACCAGTACGAGACTGGAGTAAAGCTGAATTGAAAGTACTTGAATTGAAAAGAATAAAGGAACAGGACCAGTGCAAGACTGGAATAATCATAAAGAAAATAGTTAGTAGTCTAATCACTCCATTCAGGAGGCTTCAGTCTCATCTCCCTTCTTAGGAGGCACATTCAGTTCTATTTCAGTTCTTAATAAGGCTTCATTGGATTACATCCATTATTAAGATCCGATTATGATTTGGTTGCGTCTTATTAATCACGGCTTAATCGGATCAGGGGCTTATCAGGAGTTACACCCTCATTATTTATCAAGAATAATTCGCAACTCGCTGCTCGTACTCTCACTTTCCGAGCGTGTCCAGATCACCCGAAAGTCGAGACGCTCGACGGTTTCACAAAGCCTCGGAACACACGGAGCTTGGTCACCTGCCTCAGCCACTCTCGTTGATACGATAATTTATTATTCAAATTAGAGGATAGACGCACGCTCCAATTTTCATTTTCGAGGAAAATGAGCATAATATTTACCGGGCGCGATCCTAGGCTTCCATAATTTGGGAAAAATATCAAAACTTATCCTCATGATCCCAAATTTGATACAACCTACAAGGGGGTCTAAAAAGTCTCGGGAAAAATTTTCATAATTTTTCGAATAGTTTTAGGCCTTTAATTTGTCCCAATAAACTTTATTTGGGGTTTTAAAAATACCAAAGCAACTCCAAAAATTCTCAAAATTTTTGTGAAGACTTCCCTCATCAAGGGGAACAATTTTCATGCTCAAAACTTTTTCATGAGGGCCCTATTTTATCCCCTGAAAAATAAAAAACCCTTATTATATTATAATATTATAATAATATAATATTATAATAATATTATAAAATGACTGTTCATCCTCCCCCACCCCCGCTGTAACTTATCCCGCAGCCTTACGGGGCTTCTCCGCCGCCAGCCGGCCACCGTCCGGCCGTGGCTCCACCACCGGCCAACCCGACGGTTGTGGGCGCTCCCTCCGGCGGTGGTCCGGCGGCCCGCCGCCGCCCGCCGCCGTCGGAGCTATTTTTCTTTTTGTTTTGTAAACGGGAGGGGAGGGGGTGATGGCGGCGGTGCTCCGGCCATCGGGAGCGCCATGCAAGACGTCCAAAATGAAGAAGGGGGAGGGAGAAAGCTTCCACTTGTGTTTGGCGAGCTCGGGAGGGGTCGGCTTGGTCGGACATGGCTCAAGGTGGTGGTGGAGGGGGAGCAGCTCCTCGGCTTGGCTTTTTCCGGCCACCAGAGCTCCGGCAGAGGGGGAAGAAGGGGGAGTAGGATGCTCAGAGAGCTGTGAGGGAAAGAGAGGGGGTTGGGTGGCTTTTATAGGGAGGTGGAGGGGGGACTTCCTCCCTTTGGGTGGTGTGGGACTAATCCCTCCTTAGGGAGGGATTAATCCCCACCCTCAAGCTATCCAATGACAGCTGGAGGTCCCCCTATTTTTCCCCATGTGAGGAAAAGGGAAGGAGCCCTTATGGGCTTGGGCCTTAAGGTGGGAAAGAGAGAGAGAGAGGGAGAGAGAGAAGTGGGTGGGCCTCCACTTGTAGTGGGATGAGGGCCCAAGGAGAGTGAGGGGGGGGGGTATGTGTCATCCTTCTTTGGAGAGGAGGAGGGCTCCTCGTTTGGAGAAAAATCCAAAAAGTGGATTTTTAAAAGGGTTTGACCAAGTGAACCCTAGGATGGGTCGCTCTTGCTGGTCAAAGTCAATGTGGGTCCGAGTCGTCGGGGTCGGAAAGTTCGGGTGTCGTGTCACAATTGGTGTGCGCACGCTTTTCGATGCACGATTATGCTTGATTTGACCACGAGTTGACCAATTGTCGTTGAAATTGACAGGAATGACTTCTGTTGACTTCGTATTGACCATACAAGTCCAACGCCACTGACTGGGGTTGAATCGGAGTCCGTTTGGCGAAAGTCCGAGATTTGTGCGTCGCTGCGTGCTAAAACGGTCAAAATGCTCATGATCATCGTTAGGATTCGAATCGCGACGCAACGAGTTCCGATGCGTTCATATCAACTATACGAAGTCATAGGAATTGACAGAACTCAAATCGGAGTTGTTTATGTCGATATCCAAAAATTTCATTTTTGTCACGTTCTGCGAGAAATGGTCAAATCCATCGTATGACTTCGGAATTCTACGGCACGAGTTCTAATGCACTTGTATTGACTATACAAGGCTACAGGAACTGACGGAACTCAAAACGGAGTTCTCTAGCTCGATACCCAAAATCTCGCTCTCGTTGCGTTTTACGAGGAATGGTCACATCTACTATACGACCTCGGAGTCCAACTGAACGAGTTTCGATGCGCTCGTATTGACTATACGAGGCCACAAGAACTGACAGAACTCAATTCGGAGTTCTCTAGCTCGATACCCTGCCTAGGGTTGCCTCATACCGTGTCACGGGTAGAGGCTCGGGTCACTTTTATTAGGCCCTCTAGAGCTCTGGTGGCCCAATAAAAGTCGGGATGTTACACGGACGGTGACACATATGTGTTGATTTTTCTCTTCTTAATAAATCATGCCCCAAGGATTGTTACCCCTTGTCTCGGATCGACGCGCTAGTTGATTCAGCCGTCGGTTTCCCTGTAATGAGTTTTTTAGATGCATTTTCAGGTTATCACCAGATCAGGATGCACCCCCCCCCCCCGACGTCAAAGATGTCTCTTTCATCACTGGGAATGGGTATTATTGTTATAAAATGATGCCCTTTGGGCTAAAGAACGCAGGTGCAACCTATCAGAAGATGATGGACAGGGTCTTCCAAGAGCAAAGGCAGAGGAGATGGAGAAGATCATGGAGAGCCTGCGTAGGATAGAGATATCAGATGAAAAGGAGGCGGGTGACGACCCTCATACCCGAGCAGCCTGAGGGAACCTTGCTTGGGTAAAGTCTTTTTCCTCACATGTTTTTTGTAATGAGCTCTACCCCTGACCAGCTGAGTCGGGAGGTCATGTATCTTAAATTTTTCCCCGTTTGAGGATGTTGAATTTAGTGTGGTTCGAATGACGTGCCTAATCCGACCCCCGAGAGCATCTCCTCACCCAGGCTCTCACTAGCTGGATGAGTCGAATGTGCCTCGGTGTAGAGTAAGTACCAACTCCCGAGAGGATCTCCTCACCCAGGCTATCACTAGCTGGATGGGTCGAATGTGCCTCGGGGAGAGCAAGTCCCACCCCCGAGAGGATCTCTTCACCCAGACTCTCATTAGCTGGATGGGTCGAATGTGCCTCAGGGAGAGCAAGTCTCGCCCCCGAGAGGATCTTCTCACCCAAGCTCTCACTAGCTGGATGGGTTGAATGTGACTCGGGGAGAGCAAGTCCCAACCCCCGAGAAGATCTCCTCACCCAGGCTCTCACTAGCTGGATGGGTCGAATGTGCCTCGAGGAGAGCAAGTCCCACCCCCGAGAGGATCTCCTCACCCAGGCTCTCACTAGCTGGATGAGTTGAATGTACCTCGGGGAGAGCAAGTCCCACCCCCGAGAGGATCTCCTTACCCAGGCTCTCACTAGCTGGATGGGTCGAATGTGCATCAGGGAGAGCAAGTCCCAACCCCCGAGAGTATCTCCTCACCCAGGCTCTCACTAGCTGGATGAGTCGAATTTGCCTCAGGGAGAGAAAGTCTCACCCCCGAGAGGATCTCCTCACTCAGGCTTTCACTAACTGGATGGGTCGAATGTGCCTCGGGGAGAGCAAGTCCCACCCCCGATAGGATTTCCTCACCTAGGCTCTCACTAGATGTGTTGTTGTATAGGCCTGGGCGGACAGGCGGCTACAGACCGGGCGGTTAGGTAACCGCGCAGTTAGGCGGGTTGTCTCCGGCGGTCTGATATCTGAGCAGCGATAGCGGGTTGGCATGGCGGTTTGGTGACCGAGCGGTTAGTGGTCTGCCTAACCGCGCGGTCAGGCGGTTAGCTTTGTATATGCTGTATTTCTGTATTTAGTCCCACATTAGGTATTTGTACTCTATCTCTCTCCTCCATTCTATATAAGGTAGGCTATACCTTTGTAATAGATAGTTTTTTGGATAATAAAATTTCCATTACTCCAGTTTCCGGACTGTTTTGATTCTATTCGCACATGGTATCAGAGCCAGGGATCTAGTCCCCCTGTTTGCGTTTGCCTTCAGCTCGTGTGATCTGCTTGTCTCGCGATCTCTCGCGATCTCTCTCGTTTGCCTTCTCCTCTGCTTCTCTCTCGATCTCCTCTTCTCGCCCGAACAATCTGTTCGTGCGATCTGCTTGTCTCGTGCGACCTGTCTTGTCGTATGACCTTCTTCCTCATTGGTTGTCCGCAGTTGGTCGTGGCTTTTTCTAGCCGCTGCTCTCTCCTTTGACCGCTGCGATCTTCTCCTTCTGCTGCTCGCCCGGTTTTCTTTCTTAACCGCGCGACCTCTCTTCCAGAATGACTACTTCTGATGTCTCCACCTCGACTACTGTCGTTACCCACCCTCCTCCTCCTCTTGCTGCGTCCGGGAACCTTGGAACAATTTCTAAGCTTCTCGGCCCCAATTATCCCGACTGGAGTGTCTCGTTTACCTTTCTTCTCCGCTCTCAGTGCAAGCGTCATCATCTTACCGATGACCCTCCTCCTGCGGACTCTGACCAGTTTAATGACTGGGATGCGAATGACGCTCTCGTTCGTACGTGGCTGGCAAACAGCTTGTCCGATGAATGCCTTCCGGTCATCCGTCACGATGAGACGGTCAAGCAAGCTTGGCTTCACTTAGCCGCCCTCTACTCCAAAGGGGGTCAAACATCTCGCATCTATACTCTGTATGCGGATCTCTTTGCTCGCCAATCCATGTCTCCTGTTGCGGCTTACCAACAGGTCCAAGCCCTTGGAGCGGAGATTCTTCAACATCGTCCCCTCTCTGCGGACGTGGCCACCCAACTGAAGCACTTTCAGGAACTCCTGGTTGTTTGTTACCTGCTGAGGCTCCCGGATTCCTATGATATGATCCGGCAGCAAATTCTTGGAGAAGCTGAATCTCCCACCCTGGATGCTACAGCTGCCCGCATTGCCGCTGTTACCTCTCTGCTCAATCGTCCTTTGCTTGTTGCTCCTCCTGCTCCGGATGCCTATGCCCACCAAGCACATCGTGGTGGCTCGGGTGGACGTGGTCACCAGTCCGGTGGGCGCGGCCCTTCTCGCTATCTCTATTTTCACTGTGGCCGCACAGGCCACTTGATTGACCGATGCTGGACAAAGCATCCGCACCTTCGTCCCTCTGGTGATGCCCCCCACTCATCCAACTCATCTGCCTCGGTGGCCACGACTTCAGGTAGCGCCCATGTGGTGACTCAAGGTAAATGGCTAATCGACTCTGGCGCCACTAATCATATGACGGGCAATCCTCAGTGTTTTTTTCTCCTAGAAACACATGATCGATTGCCCCCAGTTCTCGTTGCGGATGGCTCTCCCTCTCCAGTGCATGGGACTGACATGGTTCAAGTTACTCAGTCCCTTCGCCTAACGGATACTCTCTATGTGCCCAAGTTCCCGTGCAATTTATTGTCGGTTACTTCCCTTTGCAAGCAACTTCAGTGCTCAGTAACGTTTACTCCTGTTTCTTGTTCTTTTCAGGACCCGGACTCCAAGCGGACGATTGCTACTGGGACTGAGAGAAGCGGCCTTTACTTCCTTGATGATGTATCCGCTCTTTCAGCATTCTCATCCGCTTCTACAGATCTTCTTCAGTGGCACCTTCGTCTTGAGCATCCTCCATCACGTCTCATCCACCAACTATTACCCCACCTACCTCAGCATGCTTCTCCTATCAACTGTGATGCCTGTCAGCTAGGCAAGCATCACCGCTCCCCCTTTCCTCCTAAGCAAGGTCGTGGCTCTTCTAAGTCGTTCTACCTTGCTCACTATGATGTATGGGGTCCTGCCCCCACCCTTACCGTAGGGTGGGGTAGTTCCTATTTTGTAACTTTTATTGATGATTTCTCTCGATGTATATGGGTGTATCTTTTAAACGAACACTCGGAACTATTTTCTGTATGGCAATCCTTCTATTTTATGATTAAAACTCAGTTTGGTGCTTCTGTGAAAGTTTTTCGTTCAGATAATGCTAAAGAATACCTGAGTAATGAATTTTCTTCTTTCTGTATGCAACACGACATCATTCATCAAACTAGCTGCGTATATACCTCCCAGCAAAATGGGGTGGCGGAACGTAAAAACCGTCACCTTCTCGATGTCGCTCGCACTCTCATGGCACAGATGCAGGTTCCTCGTAGCTACTGGGGCTATGCAGTTCTCATCTCCTGCTTCCTCATCAATCGTCTTCCCTCGACAGTTCTTAAAGGCAAAACACCTTTTTCCATTCTCTATCCGGCCAAGAATGCCTTTCCCTTACCTCTACGCATTTTTGGCTGCACCGCCTTTGTTCACAACCCTTCCGCAACTCGCGACAAATTATCCCCACGTTCCACCAAGTGTATCTTTTTGGGTTATTCTACTACTCAAAAAGGTTACTGTTGCTTTGACCCTGTTCATCGCAAACAGTTCGTTTCGGCGGATGTGACGTTCTTTAAAAATGCCTCATACTTCTCCTCTGACCTTACTCTTTCTCCGGCTGACTTGCCCTCTCCAACCATTCCCTTCGTCCCATCCACTCCTCTTGAGATTCCTCCATCACCAACTCCACCGCACACTCCGTCTGTTGATCCCTTGCCATCTTTCTCCTCTCCTTGGCCGTCTCTCTCCTCTCCCGGTCCAGCCTTCTCCGCCACGGATGCACCGGCGACTGAGGAACTAGATGACCTGGAACTGCCCATTGCTCTTCGCAAAGGGGTTCGGACGTGCACCCAGCACTCGCTGGCCGTTGTTGTTTCTTATGATCGGCTAACACCTTCTCGCAGGGACTTCGCTCTAGCCATCTCAGCGACTTCCACTCCTCGCAACTACCAGGAAGCCCTTGATGTTCCTCACTGGAAGGCGGCCATGGATGAAGAAATTGCTACTCTCTCTGAGCGGGGCACTTGGACTCTTGTGCCTCCTCCTTTTGGCACGGATGTGGTTGGATGTCGCTGGGTCTTTGTCGTCAAGTTCCGTCCTGATGGCAGTGTGGACCGATACAAGGCCCGTCTTGTGGCCAAGGGATTTACCCAGACTTACGGTGTTGATTACTTCGACACGTTCTCTCCGGTTGCTCGTCTCAGCACTATTCGAGTTCTTCTATCGGTAGCGGTCAACAAGGATTGGCCTATTTCCCAGTTGGATGTCAAGAATGCCTTCCTCTATGGTGATCTTCGTGAGGATGTCTACATGGAGCAACCTTCTGGGTATGTTGCTCAGGGGGAGACTCGAGTATGCCGGTTGAAAAAGGTCATCTATGGTCTAAAGCAGAGTCCTCGGGCATGGTTCGACAAGTTCAGTGGCATAGTTGGGGCAATCGGTTTCACAAGGAGTTCGACGGATCACTCCTTATTCATTCGCAAGACATCCTCGGGTCTGGTTGTGCTAGCCATTTATGTGGATGACATACTTCTTACTGGCGACGACCACCGTAATGCAGAAATCCTCTCACGGGTCTGAGAAGTCGAAGTGAGCTGATTCTTCCCGAAGGCAGCAAGCTGCTTCCCCAAAACCTCCTCCAGGTCAGGATGGCACTTCTTGCAAGATTCGTATTCTTCCCAGCTCCCAACCAGCCCTTCGCCAGTTGGAAATAGAGGCAAAAGGTCGCCCAAACCCGTGTTTTTTGCTTGAAAAGGCTAACTATGGGGGGGGGAGCTGGGAAGAATACGAATCTATTTCCAACTATTTCCAACTCATTCTCCAAGAACTGTAGTCGAGCTATGTTCTTCTTGTTACACAGGACATCCAAGGCCATCCAGATCTCAGCAACTGACTGGCATCCAATGATTTGGTCATTCCAGCTCATTGGATGACCAAATCATTGGATGCCAGTCAGTTGCTGAGATCTGGATGGCCTTGGATGTCCTGTGTAACAAGAAGAACATAGCTCGACTACAGTTCTTGGAGAATGAGCAGGTGAAATTTTTGGGTTGCCAAGCTCAATATGTATGAAACCATACGCATACATACTCAAGTGATTAAACGATAACTATTATCAACATTTGTAGAACTACAATGTACTTTAATACACATGACAATCCAAGGTGGTGGTCAATGTCCATCTTTGAGATACTCAAGTGATTAAACGATAACTATTATCAACATTTGTAGAACTACAATGTACTTTAATACACATGACAACCCAAAAGCTTGAGAACTTCTTTGCTTATGCCCCATAATCTGGCTTGAAGTAACTGGTTGGATATTGACAAGCAAACAAGCTAACAGTATAAGGCGAAGTGCCTATAGTTCCAGTATGAATAGTCCCATTCCTCCTGCCTTCCGTCGACGCTACGCGCCTTCTAACTCATAGTAGCCCTTCTTGAAGTAGGTTCTGAACTAGGTCTTATCGCCCTGATAGTGCTTCTCCATTTTGTCAGCCAATCCTACTTCTAGTTGGAGTGCTTGACGCTTCCCCGAAGCACAAAGACCCCCCTTTTCCCGAAGATTCCAATCCCTGGAGTCCCGAACTCTCCTATCCAGCTTATACAGCAGGAACCAGCGGAACTCGGGGGGCATCCTTTGTGACTACTTGTACATGTACATACATAGTATATTCGTAGTAGCTCACTGTCTCCTAAGAACGAGTAGATCAGGATGATTTTCCATTTCTGTTGACCCATTCCTGATGCCAGCGTAGAAATGCAGTGATTCTTATGGAAGATCGGGCATTCTTTGAAAAAAGCATCTCATCTGTCCGGTTGTGAACTCCTCGCTTTGCTTTGAGGCCTGCGCATTCGATGCCATCTTCTTTTACTAAAGAACCTTACTATATCTGGAGTTGACAGTGAACCCCACACCCATGAGACTTGGTTCATCAATAGTGGGTGTTCGAACCATATGACCTCATGCAAACATTTGTTTGTTGAGTTAAATGAATCTACCAAGTTCCATGTTGTGCTTGGGGATGGGAAAAAACTAGCCATAGAGGGAACTGGGACGATTGCTGTGAAATCTAAGGATGGTCACACAAGACACATTGAAGACGTGCACTATGTCCCTGTTGGGTCCGACGTTCCTTCACTTGACCCGTGGCGCTCTGCTACTTATATAAAAAATTAAGTAGCACCCTCTCCAACAGTCCGGGCTTTTGGTGCAGTTGGGTATGCGCTTGAGTGTAGGGCAGCTCATGAAAAACGGATACACCATAACTTTTGAGGATGCACATTGCCACATCACTCACAAAGAAAGAAGTGTATGCATTGCACCTGTGAAGATGACACCAAATAAGATGTTCCCTTTGGATCTAGAATCACTAAGTGAGAGTGCATTTGTGTGTAGATCCACCCTATCTTTGTGGCACAACAGGTTTGCACACCTAAATAAGACAGATGTTTGCTTGCTTAAGCAAAAAATAGATGGTAATGGGGCTGCCAGATCTGAAGGAAGACAACACTAATTGGGAGGACTGCATCTACAACAAGAGTCACCGACTTCCATTCCCAACCACTGCTACCTGGAGGGCTCAAGAACCCTTAAAACTTGTACATGCTGACCTCTGGGGGCCGGCTCCAACCCCCTCACTTAGAGGAATGAGGTATTACCATTGTATCATTGATGACTTTTCCAGGTTTTCCTGGATTTTTTTCTTGAAGCAGAAATCAGAGGACTTCACCAAGTTTTAAGAGTTCAAGGCTGAAGCTGAGGAGTCCGGGCACAACATAAAGAGGTTGAGGACTGATCGTGGAGGAGAGTTCACTGGAAATGACTTCATGACCTTTTGTAAGGATCATGACATCTCTAGAGAACTAACATCCACCCGTTCACCTTAGCAAAACGGTGTGGTAGAGAGAAAGAATAGAGTTATTGCAGAGAAGATGAGAGCTATGTTGCAACACCACAATTTGCCACAGGAGCTTTGGGCTGAAGCTGTGCAGACAGCTATCTACATACTCAACAGGTCACCCACCAAGGCTGTCCCTGGAGCCACCCCTTATGAAGTTTGGAAGAAGAGAAAACCAAATGTCCAGCATTTAAGGACATTTGGATGTCTAACATTTAGACACATCCCCAAAGAGAATAGAAACAAGCTCCAAATGAAGGCAGAAAGAGGAGTTTTTGTTGGATATAGCCTTCATTCCAAGGCATATCGAATTTATGATCCAGATAAGCAGCAGTTTTACATCTCCAGAGATGTAATTTTCGATGAGCATAATACCTGGGATTGGGATCAGAATATAAAGAAGATTACTCCAGCAGTGGTTACTGAAGATTACCAGCCATCCAACTTAGCTGAAGATGTTCTGCCTCCCCCAGTTCAGCTGCTGAAGAGACACAGCCTCCCAATGCCCTGGAGGAGGATAACCAGGGGACTGAAGACCCACTTGATTACAATTCTGATGAAGATTCGTCATCTCCCAAGAGGTATAAACTTTTAACTGAAGTATATTAATATGCAAATTTTGTTTCCACCAAAGAAGAACCTGAAAATTATCTTGCCGCTGCCACCAATGATAATTGGGTGAAAGCAATAAAAGAAGAAATGCAGATGATTAAGAAAAATAATACATGGGAGCTTGTTCCCAAGCCCAAAAATAAGAAGGTAGTAAATTTAAAGTGGGTGTATAAAATAAAACAGAATGAACAAGGAGAGGTAGTGAAGTATAAGGCTAGAATTGTTGCAAAAGGTTTCACCCAACTACCCGGTGTTGATTACACAGAAACATATGCTCCAGTCGTCTGGATGGAGACAATGAGAGCATTCCTTGCCATAGCCGCACAATCCAGTTTGCTGGTACATCAATTGGATGTAAAATCTGCGTTCTTAAATGGTGATATAGATGAGGAGGTGTATGTTTCTCAGCCTGAAGGTTTCATAGAAGAAGGAAAAGAAGAACTAGTGTGTAGATTAAGAAAGACACTCTATGGGCTCAAGCAATATGCTAGAGCTTGGAATCAAAAAATTGATTCCTACCTAAGAAAGAATGGGTACATCAAGAGCAAGAATGATCCCTCCTTGCATATCAAATATTTTGAAAATCAGGAATACCTGTTGTTGTGTTTGTATGTCGACGATCTAATATTTATAGGATCGACTCCTGAAATTGTAAGAGGTTTTAAGAAGACGATGAAAGAGGAGTATGAGATGAGTGATTTGGGCCTTATGAAGTTTTTCCTGGGCTTCCAAATTGAACAGACAGCTGGAAGGATTTTTATCAATCAAGAGAAGTATGTTGAAAATATTTTAGAGAAGTATGGCATGACTGAAGCAAATCCAGTAGCAACCCCCATGGCTACCTCTGTCCAGCTCACCCAAAGTGATCATACCAGACCTGTATCAGAAGGTGATTTCTGCAGCCTAATTGGTTCACTAATGGATCTCACCAATTCTAGGCCTGACATTGAAAATGCAGTGAGTATACTTTCTCGATATCTTACCAAACCAAGCTCAGATCATCTCATCATCGCCAAAAGAGTCTCTTCTCACTGAATACACTGACAGCGATTGGGGAGGTTATAAAGAGGATAGAAAAGGCACAAGTGGGTATGTTTTTCTACTTGGCAGCAAAGTTATCTCATGGTCATCAAGGAAGCAAAAAATCGTGGCTCTCTTATCAGCCGAAGCAGAATTCATCGCCGCATGTTCCGCCGCATGTGAAGGAATTTGGTTACAGAAATTGCTAAAGGACCTCTCACCCAGCAGAGCTAAAGTTCTAGTAAGGATTTGGTGCGACAACATCGCAACTATCGGGATCGGAAAAACCCCTATTTTTCACAATCGCACGAAACATATCGACATCTGCTACCACTTCTTAAAGGAATTAATTGAAACAAAGCAGGTAGAAATTATCTATTGTCCAATGAGCAAGCAGTTGGCAGACGTAATGACGAAGCCACTGCCTAGACACGCTTTTGCTGCCATGAGTCGCGTTCTGGTCTCAGCATTAAGGGGAGATATTGGAATAACTAATGCTGAGTGGATCAATGAAGAACAGAAGACAAAGAGTTGCAGTAATGATCAGGAGAAGACGATGCATCTGGAGTAGAATCCGGAGCGCGTCTGGATATGAAGACGAAGCATTCCGCCCCCAGCATTAAATGTTGCTTTTATTTTTTTTTAAGTTGCATGCCACGTTTTTGATTCCTATATAAAGAGGAGCAAATGTAACTGTTAGTAACAACAAGAAGCAATATTTATCAATGACTTGCAATGAGATTTCTCATTTTTCCAATCTCCACTTCCCTGTTATGCAATGCCTTTGACATTTATCCCTCATTTCCAACAAAACCCTCTCAAGAATAAAAATGGTGATCCTGGCTGGTCGTTCCAGAGGGCCGAGAAGAGGAAGGTAGTACAGACCTTCCCGAGAGAGAATGAAGCAGGGTGGTCACTCGCTGTTCGTGAGAGTCCGGAAGGTAGTCAATTCACAGACTACTGAATGTTGGGTTTTTCTATACATCGCAACACTTGTGCGCAGCAGAATAGGGAAACAAGAAAAGCCCAAAAAAATAGATCTTGCGATGAACATTGATCAAAAAGTAAAATCGCTGTAAATAAAATTTACCTTTGCGGGATTAAGTCACTACTCAACCAAGATGCTCCAAGAAATTTGTCGATCACTAGCGGCTGGAGTTCTGAGCGCAGAATAATATACACGCCTCTACAGATGATCCACACGAATGGGAGAACCCTTAGACTCTTATCACACAGGATCTAGGTTGGAAGAAAGCAATCTACGTCTTCACTGACTGCTAGGTCTGCTCCAGAAGAGGAGGCGGCGACACTTGCCGGAAACAGGCTCGACGACGGCGACGAGATCGGCACTTTCGGAAATGCTTTCCGTCGGGCCTATTCTCTCGGGTTTAGAACAGTGCGGCAGTTTCGTACTTATCGCTTGGTGTCGTCTATCTCAAAACCCTAAAGCATCTCCTATTTATACCCAAAGGGATAAATAGTAGAAGGATGTCGCTATTGGCAAACCCGTAACACTTGGAATAGATAATTCGATGAGACAACACTTGACTCGACGAATCGTCGAGTAAACTCAACGCACTCATTGCCAGACTCTTCGACTCAACACTTGACTCGACGAAGCGTCGAGTGAACTCGACGCTCTCAACGCCTATTTCGACGAGTCAACATTTAACTCGACGAAGGCGTCGAATAGTCTCAACACTCTCAGCTCCTAATTCGACAAGTCAACATTTGACTCGACGAAGGCGTCAAGTGGTCTCGACGTACTCAACGCCATCATTCGATGAATCAACAATTGACTCGACAAATTGTCGAGTGGTCTTGACGCTCTCAACGCTAACTCGATGAATCAACACTTGACTCGACGAAAGCGTCGAGTGGTCTCGGCGCACTCAACGCCTGGCTGAGTAGACTTGACACACTCAATGCCTGGCTGAGTTCAGTCCTTCACTCATCTCATATGAGTAAAACCAACATATTCCAATCTTCTAAATTCTCCAAACGCTCTTATGTGCGACCCTGATAGGTTCATACTGTGTTGGCAGTGAGACTTCATATTTAATCACTTCCAGATCATAATGGTAACACCAACACTGAATGTCTGCACTTTATGATAAAGTACATCATCGACATTTTACCGTCATCTTACCAGTAGGCTCAGGCAACAAAAGTTTTAGATTTTTTATCATATTGAATGTTGTAATATGGTTTTTCTTTGTTTGTAGATGAGAAATCAAATGTTCAAATTCCGACCGATTGGACCGATCAGATCGGGGTACAATTATATATTTATACTATTATTTTAGTAAAATTTTAGTAAGTACAATTATAAAACAAACTATAAAATCATTAGAGCAAAGTAGTCGTGCGCAAAAAGCCCAATCGGGCCAGCCCGGGCCGGGTCTGATTGAGCCCGGGCTTTTTGCCAATCGGGTACGGGCCGGGCTTTTTATCTACCGGGCCAGCCCGAATTTCCAAGTGAGACTAAATCCCGCCTGTTCCTGTTCAGGCGGGATTAAATCCCGCATGTTCCTGTTCAGGCGGGATTAAATCCCGCCTGTTCCTGTTCAGCCGGGATTAAATCCCGCCTGTTCCTGTTCAGCCGGGATTAAATCCCGCCTGTTCCTGTTCAGGCGGGATTTAATCCCGCCTGTTCCTGTTCAGGCGGGGAACAAGCGGGATTTAATCCCACCTGATTATAGGCGGGATTAAATCCCGCCTGATTATAGGCGGGATTTAATCCCGCCTAAAATCAGGTGGAATCCCGCCTAAAATCAGGCGGGATTAAAATCCCGCCTGATTGGCGGGATTTCACCCAGCCCAGGCTCGGGCTAGCCCGGCGCCCGGGCTTTGCCCGGCCCGTGTCGGGCACCTGGCTAAAATGGGGGCCCGATAAGGCCCCCAAGCTCGGGCTTTTGCCGGGACAGGCTTTTGCCGGGCCGGGCCTAGCCGGGCTTTTTCCGGGCCGGGTCCGGGCAGGCTTTCCGGGCCCGATCTTTTTGAACACGACTAGAGCAAAGTAACAAACATTATATATTTATATCATTGTTAAAAATCAAAACATATTACATATCATAAAACACAACATTAGATAATAATGTTTTGTGACATTGTCATATAAAAATTATAAAATGATTGTCTCAAAATAGTAATGTTCTACTAATTAATTACTTATTACAAATTCAAATCATAGCGTAATAAGTCAAACTCAAATTCTTCACCAAAGTCATTGTCAACACCATCAAAATCTGCAATACGCTCATCTCCAAAATTCTCTAAGTCGGTGCGCTCAACAAATGGTTCAGTAATACCGATTTGTTTATAAACTATCTGCAAATTCAATATATATAATTAAATTATGAAACAACTTATATTTAAATCATACAATTGTACATAAATATTGACATGTAGATATACACTTGCTTTGAGTCAGTAATGTAGTATTAAGGTTTTGTTCTGCAAATATTGTGATAACGTCTTCATTATAAATTTCATTTTTTAGATCATCAAATGAGAGCTCTGGCACTGGTTCCTCCTCTACCACCCAAAAGTCCATCAAATCAATACATGTGTAATCTAACGGATCGTAACTCCTTTTCATACAAGTAAACCTAAAATCAACATAAAATGATACAATATAGAAGTGTAAAATGTTACTAAAAAGATCCAAAATATAAAACTATTAGAATATAAAACTTAAGAGATATTAAATGAAAGTCAAACCAATTTCTCATATTAAGATTATAATGGACATATACAAGATCATTTAATCTTTGATGCTCCAAACGATTTCTTCTTTTGGTGTGAATTTTTTCAAAAACACTCTAATTTCTTTCACAACCTGAAGAAATGATGTTTGACTAAGAATACGAATTGCTAATTTTTGCAATTGAGGAGCACTAGATTCAAACATTCTTCACCATTTATCTGAATAAAAATAGTACAAAGATCATAATTAGTTTATGATAATTGAAAATTTAAATATTCAGCATTTACAAAATAATTTTGTGTGCTCCCCCCGGATTGCATTTTTTGTCACTAATTTGATTGCAAACGGTTTTCCAAAAAAATCAAGTTAATCACAAAATAGTCTAACTTCCAATATTGCTTCTTTTGTTTTGCTACACACTTCCTTGTTTTCAATCAACTCGACCAACTCTTGCATCACTTCTAGTTTTTGACAGTAGTTATCTCTATCATATTTAAATGTTACTAAATGTATATTTCTAGTGACAAACTAAAATTCGTTGCTAATTATTTTTTGCGACCAAATCATTTGTCACCAAAAAACATTTTTTGTGACCAAAATAATTTAGTCACTAATTGCTTACAGCAATAGTGACCAATTTTTGTGTGACTTAATGTTAATTTTAGCGACGAAATATTTGGTCACTAATATTTTATAATTGTTCGCAAAATAGATTTTAATACATTTATTTATTTGCTATTAAATTTATTAAAAATATATATAAGATAAGACAATAATATATATATATATATCTTATAAACGAATTTCAATCAAAAAATATTTTTATTAATAGTAAAAAAGAAGAAGGTGGGAGATAACTCAAACGTCTTAATACAATCAATAGAGCACTTATCTTTATTAAACTCAAATACATGAAAAAAATTCTATAATAAACAATCTGCTCAAGAAAATTAATCTGCTTCTTCTTCATGGGCTCGTCCTTCTTGCCTTCTTCCTTCTTTGAGCTTCCTTTAGTGCCTCATTCTTGGGCTCTTCTTTTTTTTTCGGCCACTTGGACTAGAGTCGATATCCTATTCTCCTTTAATATAATATCTTGCACGAAACACCGCCAGATGCGTGTAATACACCAGAAGAACTGTAATACCCTAAAACATTAATAACGATATCGAGCACCTAGCACTACTAGAAAAATGGCTTTTAGCCACGATTTTTTTTTTCACGGGTTCCTATTCCGTGGCTAATAAGCTAGTATTAGCCACAGATGACTAATCCGTGGCAAATAACACGACTTTTTGCCACGATTTGCCTGTTTCGTGGCTAATAATCTAGTATTAGCCACGAAAGCCTAATCCGTGGCAAAAGGTCGGGTTTTTTTAGTCTCACACTGCCAACAAAAAGCTCGATTTGAGGTTTATATAGCTCATTCAAAATTATTGTTTGAAATAAAATCGGCGCGACGGCGGCGGAGACCGAATATTTTTATGTTAGGTTTATTACAAACTCTTTAGCCACGACAATTGAACCGTGACAAATGAGGAACTTTTAGCCACGACAATTGAACCGTGGCTAATAACTTATTAGCCACGGATTCAGTGTGGCTAATACTATTAGCTACGCTCGCATTGCCCACGCCCATTTGCCGTGGGTAGGCCGTGGCTAATAGTTATTAGCCACGATTTTGGACTTTTATCCACGGAAATCTGCCGTGGCTAAAAATCTGTTTTCTAGTAGTGTAGTCAAAAAACAACTAATGCTATAAAACAACAAAAAATAGAATAATTACCGATAGACGCCGAGTGCGTGCACTGAGCATATCTGTACAAAATTGTATCACAGCAAGATTTAACATGTGCGCTTAATAAGAACATAAAACACATTCAATTTAAAATTAAGTGGTCCATACCCTTCCTACTGCTATTGCAGCGTTATGGAGGAATTCAACATTGCCACATGTTTATGCTTTTTACAATTACCTGGAGACACACCAAATTGGATTCCAACTTTCTTGATGAACTGAAAGATAATACCAAGTCAAAATGAAATTTGCTGCTAGAAACTGAGAAATGATCTGTCAAAAAACTTACAGTCACTCATAGATAATCAAATTTTCATATAAGGTACAAATTGCCCATTAGGAGTTATCATGCTAGACAACAAAAGAGTAAACTGAATACTTATATGAGACAAGCCAAAATAATCACATTATTGCAAATGACCTAAGCCGATTCTGATGTAAGCAAGGAGAAAGGTCAACTGTGGAGATAAAGACGGAGCAGCCAAGACAAAGTCTATCAGCAGCTTTAATACCTGAGATAGATAAAGATAGATCTGTTAGTAAGTGGGCTTATTATATGTCGTTGTTTTAGTTACTTGTATAACAAGCCGCCGCTTGATGAGGCCTATAAGGCCCAGTTATGTAAGCACTTTAAATATATACAAAGTAACATCAGCTTACAGCTTAGTAAAACAACCCTACTGTTATACTTGCGTGCAAAGTGTGATTGTTATAGTGAAACAACTCCCAAGTTTATGTGTTGAACTCAGAACACACACAAATAACAAGGATCAATGTCATACCCACAACTAATGTTTAACAAAATTTGACATAGAAATCAAACCAGTGATGTCTTCAACTCAGATGCTTACATATTGTAATAGAAGACTGAGGATTCCCCAGTACTGGAAGAATGGATTAGGTACTCCTCGATGACGATCATAATGTCATTGCAGAAGTCGGAGAGCTCCGACTGCACTTTCTGTCTATAATCCCTGAACTTAGAAAGCAATTGAAAACCTTATTATCCATTGCATTCAACAAAATATCAAAGTGAAAAATTATTACAAAAATTACAAATTGATATATCCTGACACTTGTCATAAAAAATATATATTAACTTCAACAACAACAAAAATAATATACCCGGGGACACACCAATCGTCCTTCAAATATCATAAATCAAAGCTATAAGAATAGGAATTAATTACTTGAAATAATTTTTATGGGAAACGGAACCTAAAAGATGTCAGCTACTTCAATTTTTCATTTCGATATTAATAGCTTACTTAAGATTTTCATTTTCCAAAATGCTACAGCCATATAAATGATATTTACTCATCTAAAATTTTGCCTTTTTATAGCTTACTTCAGATTTTTGATCTGCTTAATTTCCCATATTTGTTGGCATTTCCTACTTAAATCATGTACTCAACATACCAAGAAATTGTGATGCATCTATTATTTTCTAAAGCTTACTTGAGACTTTGCGTATCATGTGCTTCATGCATTGCTTATTCTTGCAGTATGTCTTCTTTGTTTTGAGTGCATTGACCTGCGATAAATTAAAAGTCACCCAAGTTAAGAAAAATTTACTTCTGCAAATAGTAAACTTTTTAAAAATAGATTGTGTAGCATACATTCTTGAACCAAATCTAAGTTGCTCTCATGCGGGAAGTTGGATTTTTCAAGATGAAAGAAGTATTGATATGTTCTCATTTTCCATTCATATTTATGAAGTGTTGCTGGGGATATTAAACATGTTCTCTGCAGATCATTTTGAACTTATATTAGAGAATCTTAGCTAGATGTTAAATGGATACATTTTGTAGAATTTGGTATGCATGTAAAAAATACTAGTCTATATTCAAGATGACCTTATCCATGAAGTAAGTTGATGGAAAATCAGAAGTAAGCAACACACTTCATTACTCACTCATTAAGATTACCAAATTCATGACCAAATGAACCTCTACGTGAGCAATCAATGAGTTTTGGAGAAATGACAACAATAAGATTACCTCCAAGTGAACTTAGTTTTCATAACCATGCACACTCATAATCCATTAATAAGTAGAATTTTTTAAAATCAGATACTAGCTGATAAAACACTGCATAAATCATGTTCTGCAATAAATAAATAATTAGAAAATTCCAAGTAATGCAGAAAATCAGAGCAAATATCCTATAAATGATTGGATGATGGGGCTAATGGAAGAGGAAACCTGGGCTACCAGGTCCTGAAGATTAAAAACTCGATCAAGTCAAAGTTAGAAAAGATTGAAGAAAGTCGAATTTGAACATTATTTTTCAGCTTAATATGTCAAAACAATTTTTGTTGTGAGACGAAAAAGAATGCAAGCTACTCATATCAAAGATATCTAGATAAAATGTATGAATTCAACATCAAAATAATGTGGTAGGATGAGAATATTTTCAATGTCTTTTCTAAACAATGACGGTCCTTCTCTAGGAAATCTGCGAGATGAGCCATTTGGACGCAACCGCGTCTTGCTCGACTCTGACAGATCGCTCATGCTGAGACTAGAAATAGAAACAACTTGTTTGGAAACTGATATCCCACTAACTTCGGTAGGTATGCTACATTGCATCAAGATGGATAATATAGTTTCTACATCGGTGAAAGGTCCTGAAATCATTAAAACATCTATGTAAAGAAATGGTTAACTAATGAAATTTCATACACCAATAAGACTAGGGATCAAAAACCTCAATAACTTCAAACACCATAATACAACAGCTCAGAAGTTCCGTGAAGTCGAGAATGACGGTTGTGAATGCCATGCATTATAGAATACGGGAGAAGAAGACATGATTGGATTTAAAACAAAAATATTACAATGGCAGTCGCACGTCTGCAACAAGCTGATTATTATATTTTTAGAAATTCTGTTAAATTTTTTTAATAGGTACAAGAATACTGCAGGTCAGGACTTGAAGAAAATTCAAGATAAACAGATGTTAGTATCATAATAAAGGTGATAAGCATTCATGGAAGTAATCAAAATTCATCATGAAGTTGTTATGCAGATGAAAATATAGTCAGCCACCCATAACCAAAGATTGAAAATTGTTGCTAAACTATATTTCTTTTATTGGAGGCCATTTCTGTTCAAGTTGATCAAATATCTTGAAAATAAAGTCCCCCTCACACACAAAAAAAGAGAGCCAATAATTCTTAAGAAATAACAATGTTAAACTACTGAAGATGATCACAATGATTACTTTCGAAACTGGGACTTCTATTTAATCAGATATGAGTCTTAAACTTTGACCAAATGCGAAAATTTTGATCTGTATGTTAAACATGTCAAAACCATAATGGTGCTAGGAGTAAAGAGGCATTTCACTGTGTCATGAAAGGCACACATACACCAGCGATATCATATTATCCTTTTCTGATGGTTTTTGATGATTGGAATGATGGAAAAATTGTAAAGGTTACATTTGGGCAAGTTCAGAAACTACATTTGGGTAACTTCTTTCTACTGCCTGTTGCTGCACCAAAATTTGCTAAAATACAGCTTCCTACAGATTCATGGAAGCTTATTGCAAACATGCGAGCTTTTGAAACCATATACCATATTATGGACAGCGATCTCCTTGACGCTGTCGATTTGGCACTGATGGCATCGGGCAAGAAAGCGCAGAGCACAAGGCAGCGAAGCTCGGCGTGGTACTCCCCGCGGTGGAAGAAGAGCGCCTGCATTCTAAGCTTCCTCTCCTTCTTGGTCGGCTTAATGAGATGCGCCTTGGTAACCACCTTATTCAAGAGCTTGGTGGGTAGTCTGCGCTACCTGACCTTCACCCGACCGGACATCATGTATGCGGTCGGGGTGGTGAGTAGGCACATGGAGGATCCAAAGGAAGACCACTTCATTGCGGCGAAGAGGATCCTGAGGTACATCAACGGGACTAGCGGCCATGGGCTGAAGTACTCAACTGGAGAGGAGCTGACGCTGGTAGGTTACTCAGACAGTGACTACGGCGGGGATGTGAATGACCGGAAGAGCACTTCTGGATATGCTTTCAACATGGGAACGAGAGTGTTCTCTTGGAGCTCGAAGAAGCAGGCCACGATAGCGCTATCATCTTGCGAGGGAGAGTACATTGCAGCAGCGGCTGGCACCTGCCAAGCTATCTGGCTAAGGAACCTCTTGGAGAGTTTGCAGCATGGAGTGGATAGGCCAACGACCATGTTGGTGGATAACATGTCGGCCATCCAGCTAGCGAAGAACTCGGTGCTGCATGGGCGTAGCAAACACATCGATACAAGGTATCATTTCCTGAGAGAGCAGGTGGAGCTGAAGACTGTGGAAGTCAAGTATTGCCCGACCGAAGAGCAAGTCGCGGACATCTTTACCAAGGCGTTGAAGGTGGACACGTTTCTGAAGCTCAAAGGCAAACTCGGCATGTGCTGCCAAGTTTGAGGGGGGAGTTTGTTGGAGTTTTTGTTGTTGACATGTTGACCGAGCCCCACATGCATGGGAGTTATGTATTTGCTTTATTGTGTTTTAATAAGGAGAGAGAGAGTTTGTAATTAATAGGTAGTTGAGAGGTTGTTTTTGTTTGCGTATAAAAGCCCCCCCCCCCTTTGTATGTTTTTTTGCTGAAAGATAGAAGAGAAAACCCCACCCAAGTGTGTTTTTTCGGTCTTGTGTGAGTGAGAGCGTTGCAGCGCTAGAAGGGGAGAACTCGGCTAGTCGGGCGGTCAGGAAGTGTAGCCGCGCGGGTAGTTTTTCTCGCTGCCGAGACGGTTCTCGCAAGTGGTGAGCTCGTCGGTGAGAGGTGAAGTCGGGCGGTTAAGTATCTCGCTGTGCGAGTTGGAGCTCGCAGAGGCTGCGGTCTCGCAAGGGTGTTGGGCTCGCAGGAGTGTGCTCGCGGGTTGGCGTCTCGCCAGGTTGTGCTCACTGGTGGTGTAGTCGCGCGGATAGAAGTGCGTAGCCGTACGAGTGCGAGCTGCGGTTTGGTGGAGCGAGTGCGAGCTGCGGTTTGGTGTTAACCGCGAGAAGGGGTTTGCCGAGCGGGTAGGTGTTGCGAGTCCGAAGGGAGTTTGGTGAACTTGCCGGGTGCTAACCGCGCGGACTGGGCGGTCTCGCCGAGGTGGTCTCGCCGGCTTGTTTTGGTGGAGTTAGTCTACAACGGGGACCCATTCACGTTTCCAACAAGTGGTATCAGAGGGAGGTTGTGACCCCTGGAAGTTGTACTCGGAAGTTTGTGAAGTGAAGTGATGGAGACAAGTAGTGGGATGTCGTGGCAGGTCCCCAAGTTGAGCAAGACGAACTACGGGAACTGGAGCATTCAGATGAGAGTACTACTAGCCTCCAAGGAGTTGTGGGAGGTAGTAGAGGATGGTGTTGAGGAATTTACTGCCGAAGCAGAAACGGCATTTACAAATGCTCAGAGGGTGGCGTTGAGAGAAGCCAAGAAGAAGGACAAGAAGGCGTTGTTCATCTTGTACCAAGGAGTGGATGAAGCAACCTTTGAGAAGATCTCGAACGCCGAGACTTCAAAGGAAGCATGGGAGATACTGCAACGCTCCATGCAGGGAGTGGACAAGGCAAAGAAAGTAAAGTTGCAATCACTTCGGGCTCATTACGAGGTGATGAGGATGCAGAGCTCGGAGAAGGTAGGCGACTATGTGACCCGTTTGCGGACGCTCACAAATGAAATGAAGAGGAACTGAGAGGTGACTGACGACGTCAGTTTCATGGAGAAGCTTCTGCGGTCGATGTCCAAGAAGTTCAGACACGTGGTGGTGGCTATTGAGGAGTCGAAGGACCTCACCACGATGGCGGTGGATGAGCTTATTGGCTCGCTACAAGCACATGAGTATCGGATGGTGCAAGATGAGGAGGAGTCGAGTGGCTTGGGAAAAGCACTCCAGACTCAGCTCAATTTTGGAGAGAGCTCAGGAAGAGGAGGAGGCCAGCGTGGCCGTGGCTACCAAAGAAGAGGTAGAGGAGGAAGAGGCAGATACCAAGGAAGATACCAACCACACCAGAAGGAGGTGGAACAAAATCAAGGCTGGAACATAGGAAGAGGAAGAGGCCAAGGAAGGGGCCAAGGTAGAGGTCAGGGAAGAGACCAAGGCATAGGTCAAGGCAGAGGAGGAAGAGGAGACATGTCCCAGACCCAATGCTACAACTGTGGAAAGTTCGGGCACATGAGCTACGATTGTTGGGCTCCTAGGAAGGGAGGAGATGTCAACCATTATGCGGAGACTAGCAACACGGGAGGCGACCCGATGATGTTCCTTGCCAACCAAGGGGCTGGAGGCGGAAAGAATGGAATATAGTACTTGGACACCGGAGCCAGTAATCACATGTGCGGAGAGAAGGAGTTGTTTACGAGCCTTGAACCAAATGGTGGTGAGGTGAGTTTCGGCGACGCTTCTAAGATCTCGGTTGAAGGAAGAGGAGTAGTGGCGGTTGTGTTGAATGGGAAGGAGGTGCTCATCAACGACATTTGCTATGTGTCAGGCTTGAGTAACATCCTAAGCCTCGGGCAACTGGTGGAGAAGGGCTACCGGGTCTTATTAAGGAATGGCACCCTATCCATGAAGGATGGTCAAGGGAAAGAAGTGGTGAGGGTGAAGATGACGACGAATCGTCTCTTTACTTTGAGCATGGATGTGAAGGAGACGGCGTGTCTTGTGAGGACTGAAGAGGAGGAAGAAGCTTGGCTGTGGCACCACCGGATGGGGCATCTGGGGTTCACAGGCCTGAAGCTGTTGTCTGGATCCAAGATGGTGGAAGGGCTGTCTATGATCACACCTCCTCAAAGGGTCTGTGAGGCATGCACGAAGGGGAAGCAAAGAAGGGAGACATTTGAGGGTGGCAAGTCCCGGAGAGCAACAAGGCAATTGGAGTTAGTTCACTCGGACATCGCTGGTCCGTTTGAGACTACTTCAATTGGTGGAAGCAAATACTATATCACATTCACCGACGACTTCAGCAGGAAGTGTTGGGTTTATTTTCTAAGAGAGAAGGCCGAAGCTCTAGACAAGTTCCGAGAGTTCAAGGCGATGGCTGAGAAGGAAGTTGGGCAGCCACTGAAGGTGCTCCGGACAGATAGAGGTGGGGAGTACACTTCTAGACTGTTTGATGACTACTGCAAAGAATGGGGGATCTCACACCAGCTGACGGCGACATACTCGCCTCAGCAAAACGGAGTGGCGAAAAGGAAGAACCTAACCATCATGAACATGGAGATGAGTATGGTGAAGGGCAGGGGGCTGCCAAAGAAGTATTGGGCGGAAGCAGTACAAGTAGCAGTGTACGTGCTAAACGGTTGCCCAACCAAGAGCATCAAGTTCAAGACGCCGTTCGAATCTTTGTGTGGAAGGAAGCCCAGTGTGAAGCATCCGAGGGTCTTTGGGTGTGCTGCTTATGCTCACATCCCAGACCAGAGGAGGAGGAAGTTAGATGACCGGAGTGAGAGATGCATCTTTATAGGCTACGCTCCTGCGAGCAAGGCTTACAAGTTGTATAACCCGGAGACAGAGAAAGCCATCATCTCTAGAGATGTGGTGTTTGAAGAAGGAAGCTGCTGGAGCTGGAATGAGGAGGTGAAGAACACCAAGGGGATGTTCTACGAGGATGATGAGGAAGAAGGTGGAGAAGAGGCTGAAGCCGAGATGGGTGGAGCAGAGCCACCATCACCACCTAGCAGAGGTTCAGGGGGAGCTCTCACCCCTTACTCTAGCGGTGCAAGCACAAGTGGAGGCAGCTCTGGCAGAGCAAGCACCAGTGGGAGCAAGGACAATCAACCTCAGCCCAGGATGAGGAGGCTGGATGAAATCTATGAGGAGACGGCACCAATACTTAACAATTTTTCATTGTATTGTCTTTTGACAGATGTTGAGCCGTGCTCCTATGATGAAGCTGCGAAGGAGAAAGCTGGAAGAAGGTGATGGATGCGGAGATCGCCTCCATCAAGAAGAATGAGACCTGGAAGCTAGTCGACCCACCTGCAGGCCACAAACCCCTCGGGGTGAAGTGGGTGTATAAGGTGAAGAAAAATAAAGATGGAGGCGTGGAGAAGCACAAGGCGAGGATGGTCGTGAAGGGCTACCACCAAGTTCAAGGTGTGAACTATGATGAAGTCTTCGCACCGGTAGCATGGATTGACACCATCCGCTTGATCATCGCCCTAGCTGCTCATCATGGGTGGAAGATCATGCAGATGGACGTGGTCTCTGCATACCTGAATGACTACCTGGAGGAGGATGTGTACATCGAGCAGCCTCCAGGGTACGTGGTGAAAGGGCAGGAGAGGAAAGTCTGCAAGCTAGACAAGGCATTGTATGGACTAAAGCAAGGAGCAAGAGCTTGGAACGGAAGGATAGATGTCTGCAGAAGCATGGCTATCAGAAGAGCCTGCATGAGTACGCTCTCTATACTAAGGTGGACAAGGACGGAAGCATGATGATAGTGTGTTTGTACGTGGATGACATGATCTTCACGGGGAACAATACAGCTATGTATGAAGAGTTTCGAGAGATGATGAAGAAGGAGTTTGAGATGACAGACTTAGGAGAGCTGAGTGTTGAAACCGGAAAACCGGTCTCTGTGGAGTTCGACCCTTGGGGAAGGGGTGACCTCACACCTACTACACTTAGAAGAATGTCACGGACCAAAGATTTGGGAAACTAGGAACAGACCCTCGGCTCTAGCGCGGAGGTCCCACCACACACCCGGAAGGTCACAAGAACACTTCCCCTCCCTTACCAATGAGAGCTGGGTACCTTGGAGAGTTCTCTCAACTCTACCAAGAAGAGAGCTAGGGAGGAGGAAGCCAAAAGCCAATGCCCCTCCAAAGGTACCCAAGGGGGTCTATTTATAGTTTTTCCAAGTCCTGGGGGTAAAATGACCGAAAAGCCCCTACGACCTTTTTGCCTTGAGCCAATAGCAAACCTCCACACCAAGGGGCAAAGAGGTAACCCCCCCCCCCCCCCGAGGGCACAACAGTAAGAACAAGGCCAAAAGAGGGCCCGGGCGACCGGACGACCCGACGAGCCGGGAGGGCTGGCCTGACGAGCCGGGCGAGGGCTGGCCTGACGAGCCGGGAGGGCTGGCCTGACGAGCCGGGCGAGGGCTGGCCTGACGAGCCGGGAGGGCTGGCCTGACGAGCCGGGCGAGGGCTGGCCTGACGAGCCGGGCGAGGGCTGGCCTGACGAGCCGGGAGGGCTGGCCTGACGAGCCGGGCGAGGGCTGGCCTGACGAGCCGGGAGGGCTGGCCTGACGAGCCGGGCGAGGGCTGGCCTGACGAGCCGGGAGGGCTGGCCTGACGAGCCGGGCGAGGGCTGGCCTGACGAGCCGGGAGGGCTGGCCTGACGAGCCGGGCGAGGGCTGGCCTGACGAGCCGGGAGGGCTGGCCTGACGAGCCGGGCGAGGGCTGGCCTGACGAGCCGGGAGGGCTGGCCTGACGAGCCGGGCGAGGGCTGGCCTGACGAGCCGGAGGGCTGGCCTGACGAGCCGGGCGAGGGCTGGCCTGACGAGCCGGGCGAGGGCTGGCCTGACGAGCCGGGCGAGGGCTGGCCTGACGAGCCGGGCGAGGGCTGGCCTGATGAGCCGGGAGGGCTGGCCTGACGAGCCGGGCGAGGGCTGGCCTGACGAGCCGGGCGGGCTGGCCTGACGAGCCGGGCGAGGGCTGGCCTGACGAGCCGGGCGAGGGCTGGCCTGACGAGCCGGGAGGGCTGGCCTGACGAGCCGGGCGAGGGCTGGCCTGACGAGCCGGGCGGGCTGGCCTGACGAGCCGGGCGAGGGCTGGCCTGACGAGCCGGGAGGGCTGGCCTGACGAGCCGGGCGAGGGCTGGCCTGACGAGCCGGGAGGGCTGGCCTGACGAGCCGGGCGAGGGCTGGCCTGACGAGCCGGGCGAAGGGCTGGCCTGACGAGCCGGGCGAGGGCTGGCCTGACGAGCCGGGCGAGGGCTGGCCTGACGAGCCGGGCGAGGGCTGGCCTGACGAGCCGGGCGAGGGCTGGCCTGACGAGCCGGGAGGGCTGGCCTGACGAGCCGGGCGAGGGCTGGCCTGACGAGCCGGGCGAGGGCTGGCCTGACGAGCCGGGCGAGGGCTGGCCTGACGAGCCGGGCGAGGGCTGGCCTGACGAGCCGGGAGGGCTGGCCTGACGAGCCGGGCGAGGGCTGGCCTGACGAGCCGGGCGGGCTGGCCTGACGAGCCGGGCGAGGGCTGGCCTGACGAGCCGGGCGAGGGCTGGCCTGACGAGCCGGGAGGGCTGGCCTGACGAGCCGAGCGAGGGCTGGCCTGACGAGCCGGGCGGGCTGGCCTGACGAGCCGGGTGAGGGCTGGCCTGACGAGCCGGGAGGGCTGGCCTGACGAGCCGGGCGAGGGCTGGCCTGACGAGCCGGGAGGGCTGGCCTGACGAGCCGGGCGAGGGCTGGCCTAACGAGCTGGGAGGGCTGGCCTGACGAGCCGGGCGAGGGCTGGCCTGACGAGCCGGGAGGGCTGGCCTGACGAGCCGGGCGAGGGCTGGCCTGACGAGCCGGGAGGGCTGGCCTGACGAGCCGGGCGAGGGCTGGCCTGACGAGCCGGAAGGGCTGGCCTGACGAGCCGGGCGAGGGCTGGCCTGACGAGCCGGGCGAGGGCTGGCCTGACGAGCCGGGCGGGCTGGCCTGACGAGCCGGAAGGGAGGCAAATATTTCATCCCCCTTGCGCCTGCAGGAGGACCCCCACTCTGCGAATACGGGGTTGTACACAATCCCCGCTCTTTTCGAGGTTGGCACAAGCTCGGAAAGAAACATCCAACCCAACGTATTCGCTGAGTTAGCCTGTCATGCCAGCTAAATGGGAGCCTGGGTGACGAGACAGCCTCGGGGTGACAATACTTAGCCTCCCGAGGGGTCAACCTGTCATGCCAGCTAATGGGATCCTGGGTGACGAGACAACCTCGGGGTGAAAATACTTAGCCTCCCGAGGGGTCAACCTGTCATGCCAGCTAATGGGAGCCTGGGTGACGAGACAGCCTCGGGGTGAAAATACTTAGCCTCCCGAGGGGTCAACCTGTCATGCCAGCTAATGGGAGCCTGGGTGACGAGACAGCCTCGGGGTGAAAATACTTAGCCTCCCGAGGGGTCAACCTGTCATGCCAGCTAATGGGAGCCTGGGTGACGAGACAGCCTCGGGGCGAAAATACTTAGCCTCCACGAGAGGTACGCCTGACCTGCCAGCTAGTGAGAGCCTGTCAGCGGGACCATCATCGGAGCTAAGGACTTGGGGCTTCCATGAGAGGTACGCCTGACCTGCCAGCTAGTGAGAGCCTGACAGCGGGACCATCATCGGAGCTAAGGACTTGGGGCTTCCACGAGAGGTACGCCTGACCTGCCAGCTAGTGAGAGCCTGACAGCGGGACCATCATCGGAGCTAAGGACTTGGGGCTTCCACGAGAGGTACGCCTGACCTGCCAGCTAGTGAGAGCCTGACAGCGGGACCATCATCGGAGCTAAGGACTTGGGGCTTCCACGAGAGGTACGCCCGACCTGCCAGCTAGTGAGAGCCTGACCGCGGGACCATCATCGGAGCTAAGGACTTGAGCTTCCACGAGAGGTACGCCCGACCTGCCAGCTAGTGAGAGCCTGACAGCGGGACCATCATCGGAGCTAAGGACTTGGGGCTTCCACGAGAGGTACGCCTGACCTGCCAGCTAGTGAGAGCCTGACAGCGGGACCATCATCGGAGCTAAGGACTTGGGGCTTCCACGAGAGGTACGCCTGACCTGCCAGCTAGTGAGAGCCTGACAGCGGGACCATCATCGGAGCTAAGGACTTGAGCTTCCACGAGAGGTACGCCTGACCTGCCAGCTAGTGAGAGCCTGACAGCGGGACCATCATCGGAGCTAAGGACTTGGGGCTTCCACGAGAGGTACGCCTGACCTGCCAGCTAGTGAGAGCCTGACAGCGGGACCATCATCGGAGCTAAGGACTTGGGGCTTCCACGAGAGGTACGCCTGACCTGCCAGCTAGTGAGAGCCTGACAGCGGGACCATCATCGGAGCTAAGGACTTGGGGCTTCCACGAGAGGTACGCCTGACCTGCCAGCTAGTGAGAGCCTGACAGCGGGACCATCATCGGAGCTAAGGACTTGTGGCTTCCACGAGAGGTACGCCTGACCTGCCAGCTAGTGAGAGCCTGACAGTGGGACCATCATCGGAGCTAAGGACTTGGGGCTTCCACGAGAGGTACGCCTGACCTGCCAGCTAGTGAGAGCCTGACCGCGGGACCATCATCGGAGCTAAGGACTTGAGCTTCCACGAGAGGTACGCCTGACCTGCCAGCTAGTGAGAGCCTGACAGCGGGACCATCATCGGAGCTAAGGACTTGAGCTTCCACGAGAGGTACGCCTGACCTGCCAGCTAGTGAGAGCCTGACAGCGGGACCATCATCGGAGCTAAGGACTTGGGGCTTCCACGAGAGGTACGCCTGACCTGCCAGCTAGTGAGAGCCTGACAGCGGGACCATCATCGGAGCTAAGGACTTGGGGCTTCCACGAGAGGTACGCCTGACCTGCCAGCTAGTGAGAGCCTGACCGCGGGACCATCATCGGAGCTAAGGACTTGAGCTTCCACGAGAGGTACGCCTGACCTGCCAGCTAGTGAGAGCCTGACAGCGGGACCATCATCGGAGCTAAGGACTTGGGGCTTCCACGAGAGGTACGCCTGACCTGCCAGCTAGTGAGAGCCTGACAGCGGGACCATCATCGGAGCTAAGGACTTGGCGTCTCAACAAAACCTTGTCAAATTCAACATCCTCAAACGGGGAAAAAATGATGGGTTACATGACCTCTCCCGACTCAGTGGGTCGGGGGCTAGACTCGATACACATAACAAAAAATACAAGTTCCTATTGAGGCGAGGCTCCTTCACCTCTTGCATTAACCGATCCTTCCCCGGCTGCCCACGTCGACCCGATCCTCACATCTGTTTTCTTCCCTGGCTGGGGGCGGGGCTTCGATCTGCCTCGGGGGTGGTTGCTGGGCTTGAGCTCTCGCTCCTCTTACCTCCAGGAATTCGGGGCAGGTAGCTGTCGCGTGCCCCTCCACCTGGTGGTAGTCACAGTACGGCAATGCTTCTTCTACCGGCCTCCTTCGGCGGACTCGGCGATCTCTCCCGTTGCCTCTTCTTCCTTCGCCTATTGCCAAGGCCTGTTGCGGTGGGGGTAGGAGTTGTCTTGGGGCTTGCCTTTGGAAGTCGAACCTCCCTTGGCCCCCGTGAAAATTCCCCCCACCCTGGACCAGAGCTCTTCCTGGACCCTGGGCAGGTCCTCCCTGCTGCCTCCAGCCTGGCTCCGGACCCTCCTGTCTCTGGAACCCCTGGGCTCTCTGCTCCTCTCTCCGCCTTCCTTCCTGGTGCCTTGAGCCACCTTGCTCTTTCGAGTCCACCTCCGTCAACTTAGCCAACTTTTTTACAAAGGCCGGGTTGGCTGCCTCCATGGCTATCTCCTCTGTCGCCCTTTCCATCAGCTCCTCGAAGGAAAGAGGGGTTTTCCGGGTCAAGCTCATCTTGAAGAACCCTTCACGCAACCCCACCGTGAATGCCATCTGGAGGGCATACCCTGGCACCTCTTGGATGTCAAGGACCTCCTCCTGGAACCTGTCAACGTAATGGGCCAGCGACTCCTCGGCCCTTTGCTTTATCAGGAAGAGGGACTCAGGACCTTTCTTCCTCTTCTTGGAGGTGGAGAAGCGAAGCTGAAAGCTCCGGCTCAAGTCTTCGAACCCGAAGATGGACCTTGGAGGGAGTTGATGGAACCAGTCCCTTGCCTTCTCCTTCAACGTGATCGCAAAGAGGCGACACTTGAAGGCATCCGTCATTGGTATGATGGAGACGGCATCCTCGAACCACTGTAAGTGCTGGATGGGGTCGTCCTTCCCAGTGTAGTATGCCTTGTCAAGTTCCCTGAACCCCTCGGGAACGGGAGCTGAGGTGATCAACTCGCTGAAGGGTGACCCTCTAAGGGGAGCTCTCGCCACCGCCACTCGCACGACCTGCTCGCATGGGGGGCTAGCTCTCGCCGGGCTGGGGAACAGCTCCCGGCCTGAGAGGTCTCGCTCAACCCCTTCTACCATCCTCTCCTTCCCAGGCCTCCTATCTGGCATACTCACTTCTCCCCCTGCTGGGGTGATCTCGCCTTGCCCCCTGGGAGCCATCTCGCCGAGTCCACTCTGGGTTAGCTCGCCGAGACCCCCGGGAGCTAGTCCCTGGGGGGTGGGGGTTGAGCTGTCAGCCCGAGGGGCAATGCTTCTAAGCATCCCCATGATGCCTTCGATGGAAGCCATGAACTCCTCCCTTCCTACAAAGGGTCCTGGGTTGGGGAGACCGCCAAGGTCATCACTACCTCCCTGATCCCCAGCCATGACACTCTCCCGAGATCTTCTGTGCTGGTCACTCTCCACGCTCACCGCACCAAAATGTTGAAACCGGAAAACCGGTCTCTGTGGAGTTCGACCCTTGGGGAAGGGGTGACCTCACACCTACTACACTTAGAAGAATGTCACGGACCAAAGACTTGGGAAACTAGGAACAGACCCTCGGCTCTAGCGCGGAGGTCCCACCACACACCCGGAAGGTCACAAGAACACTTCCCCTCCCTTACCAATGAGAGCTGGGTACCTTGGAGAGTTCTCTCAACTCTACCAAGAAGAGAGCTAGGGAGGAGGAAGCCAAAAGCCAATGCCCCTCCAAAGGTACCCAAGGGGGTCTATTTATAGTTTTTCCAAGTCCTGGGGGTAAAATGACCGAAAAGCCCCTACGACCTTTTTGCCTTGAGCCAATAGCAAACCTCCACACCAAGGGGCAAAGAGGTAACCCCCCCCCCCCCCGAGGGCACAACAGTAAGAACAAGGCCAAAAGAGGGCCCGGGCGACCGGACGACCCGACGAGCCGGGAGGGCTGGCCTGACGAGCCGGGCGAGGGCTGGCCTGACGAGCCGGGAGGGCTGGCCTGACGAGCCGGGCGAGGGCTGGCCTGACGAGCCGGGAGGGCTGGCCTGACGAGCCGGGCGAGGGCTGGCCTGACGAGCCGGGCGAGGGCTGGCCTGACGAGCCGGGAGGGCTGGCCTGACGAGCCGGGCGAGGGCTGGCCTGACGAGCCGGGCGGGCTGGCCTGACGAGCCGGGCGAGGGCTGGCCTGACGAGCCGGGAGGGCTGGCCTGACGAGCCGGGCGAGGGCTGGCCTGACGAGCCGGGAGGGCTGGCCTGACGAGCCGGGCGAGGGCTGGCCTGACGAGCCGGGAGGGCTGGCCTGACGAGCCGGGCGAGGGCTGGCCTGACGAGCCGGGAGGGCTGGCCTGACGAGCCGGGCGAGGGCTGGCCTGACGAGCCGGAAGGGCTGGCCTGACGAGCCGGGCGAGGGCTGGCCTAACGAGCCGGGCGAGGGCTGGCCTGACGAGCCGGGCGAGGGCTGGCCTGACGAGCCGGGCGAGGGCTGGCCTGATGAGCCGGGAGGGCTGGCCTGACGAGCCGGGCGAGGGCTGGCCTGACGAGCCGGGCGGGCTGGCCTGACGAGCCGGGCGAGGGCTGGCCTGACGAGCCGGGCGAGGGCTGGCCTGACGAGCCGGGAGGGCTGGCCTGACGAGCCGGGCGAGGGCTGGCCTGACGAGCCGGGCGGGCTGGCCTGACGAGCCGGGCGAGGGCTGGCCTGACGAGCCGGGAGGGCTGGCCTGACGAGCCGGGCGAGGGCTGGCCTGACGAGCCGGGAGGGCTGGCCTGACGAGCCGGGCGAGGGCTGGCCTGACGAGCCGGAAGGGCTGGCCTGACGAGCCGGGCGAGGGCTGGCCTGACGAGCCGGGCGAGGGCTGGCCTGACGAGCCGGGCGAGGGCTGGCCTGACGAGCCGGGCGAGGGCTGGCCTGACGAGCCGGGAGGGCTGGCCTGACGAGCCGGGCGAGGGCTGGCCTGACGAGCCGGGCGGGCTGGCCTGACGAGCCGGGCGAGGGCTGGCCTGACGTGCCGGGCGAGGGCTGGCCTGACGAGCCGGGAGGGCTGGCCTGACGAGCCGGGCGAGGGCTGGCCTGACGAGCCGGGCGGGCTGGCCTGACGAGCCGGGCGAGGGCTGGCCTGACGAGCCGGGCGAGGGCTGGCCTGACGAGCCGGGAGGGCTGGCCTGACGAGCCGGGCGAGGGCTGGCCTGACGAGCCGGGCGGGCTGGCCTGACGAGCCGGGCGAGGGCTGGCCTGACGAGCCGGGAGGGCTGGCCTGACGAGCCGGGCGAGGGCTGGCCTAACGAGCTGGGAGGGCTGGCCTGACGAGCCGGGCGAGGGCTGGCCTGACGAGCCGGGAGGGCTGGCCTGACGAGCCGGGCGAGGGCTGGCCTGACGAGCCGGGAGGGCTGGCCTGACGAGCCGGGCGAGGGCTGGCCTGACGAGCCGGGAGGGCTGGCCTGACGAGCCGGGCGAGGGCTGGCCTGACGAGCCGGGAGGGCTGGCCTGACGAGCCGGGCGAGGGCTGGCCTGACGAGCCGGGCGAGGGCTGGCCTGACGAGCCGGGCGGGCTGGCCTGACGAGCCGGAAGGGAGGCAAATATTTCATCCCCCTTGCGCCTGCAGGAGGACCCCCACTCTGCGAATACGGGGTTGTACACTGAGCTACCTCCTGGGGGTGGAAGTGAAGCAGGGAGAAGATGGGATCTTCATATCCCAGAAGAAGTATATGGAGGAGATTTTGAAGAAATTCAGGATGGAGGATAGCAAGCCTATCTCCACTCCTGCCGACCCGGGAATGAAGCTAAGCAAGGAGTCGAAGGAAGAAGCGGTGGACTCCACCTTATTCAAGAGCTTGGTGGGTAGTCTGCGCTACCTGACCTTCACCCGACCGGACATCATGTATGCAGTCGGGGTGGTGAGTAGGCACATGGAGGAGCCAAAGGAAGACCACTTCATTGCGGCGAAGAGGATCCTGAGGTACATCAACGGGACTAGCGGCCATGGGCTGAAGTACTCAACTGGAGAGGAGCTGACGCTGGTAGGTTACTCAGACAGTGACTACGACGGGGATGTGAATGACCGGAAGAGCACTTCTGGATATGCTTTCAACATGGGAACGAGAGTGTTCTCTTGGAGCTCGAAGAAGCAGGCCACGATAGCGCTATCATCTTGCGAGGGAGAGTACATTGCAGCAGCGACTGGCACCTGCCAAGCTATCTGGCTAAGGAACCTCTTGGAGAGTTTGCAGCATGGAGTGGATAGGCCAACGACCATGTTGGTGGACAACATGTCGGCCATCCAGCTAGCAAAGAACTCGGTGCTGCATGGGCGTAGCAAACACATCGATACAAGGTATCATTTCCTGAGAGAGCAGATGGAGCTGAAGACTATGGAAGTCAAGTATTGCCCGACCGAAGAGCAAGTCGCGGACATCTTTACCAAGGCGTTGAAGGTGGACACGTTTCTGAAGCTCAAAGGCAAACTCGGCATGTGCTGCCAAGTTTGAGGGGGGAGTTTGTTGGAGTTTTTGTTGTTGACATGTTGACCGGGCCCCACATGCATGGGAGTTATGTATTTGCTTTATTGTGTTTTAATAAGGAGAGAGAGAGTTTGTAATTAATAGGTAGTTGAGAGGTTGTTTTTGTTTGCGTATAAAAGCCCCCCCCCCCCCCCCTTTGTATGTTTTTTTGCTGAAAGATAGAAGAGAAAACCCCACCCAAGTGTGTTTTTTCGGTCTTGTGTGAGTGAGAGCGCTGCAGCGCTAGAAGGGGAGAACTCGGCTAGTCGGGCGGTCAGGAAGTGTAGCCGCGCTGGTAGTTTGTCTCGCTGCCGAGACGGTTCTCGCAAGTGGTGAGCTCGTCGGTGAGAGGTGAAGCCGGGCGGTTAAGTATCTCGCTGTGCGAGTTGGAGCTCGCACAGGCTGCGGTCTCGGAAGGGTGTTGGGCTCGCAGGAGTGTGCTCGTGGGTTGGCGTCTCGCCAGGTTATGCTCGCTGGTGGTGTAGTCGCGCGGATAGAAGTGCGTAGCCGCGCGAGTGCGAGCTGTGGTTTGGTGGAGCGAGTGCGAGCTGCGGTTTGGTGTTAACCGCGAGAAGGGGTTTGCCGAGCGGGTAGGTGTTGCGAGTCCGAAGGGAGTTTGGTGAACTTGCCGGGTGCTAACCGCGCGGACTGGGCGGTCTCGCCGGCCTGTTTTTGGTGAAGTTAGTCTACCACGGGAACCATTCACGTTTCCAACAATTCCCACCTATGCTCCTCAAGGTGTCAAACTTCATCAGCATGTCATGTCAGAACCGGCCCTCAGGTCCCAGCCAATCCTCCTCAAGTCGAGAAAAACCGGATCAGGGACTGATATTACCAAAATATTTTGAATTTTTAACCGTAGGAAAGTGGGCTGAGCGGGTTTAGCAGAAGAAGCTTTGGGAAGAGCACTTCTTTCGTTTCTGCGTCTTCTAGGAGCATTTGTACGGCACTATGGCTTGGGGTTTCTGACTCTCTCTCTCTCTCTGCAGCTCGCACTGTGAGTTTACATCGTCTTCTTCGGCCCCAAAAGACCAAATTTCTCACCTCTTCCTCCCGCCGCCGCTGCCATGGCTTCCCCCTCTTCTTCCTCTCACCTGAACTTCGCCTTCGTACCCAAAATCGAGCCCAAGGCCGAGCCCCTCGAACTTGACTTCCCCATCTCTCCCATTGGCCGAATGCCTAACCTTACCCATGGAATATCAGAACTCACTTCTCTCTCCCCGGCCACCGACGGCGAGGAAAAGCTCTTTACCGAATACCACCGCCTAATCTCCACACTCCTCCCCACCTCCGGCGCTACTGGTTCCTCCGATTCCACCGCCGTCTTGGCAGTCCCAATCCCCGATTCCCCTGCCCCAATACTCACCGCCGGCATGTCGGTCAATAAGAGGAGGAGGAGAGATCGGTCGTCGGAGATGGTAAGAATCTGCTCACTCAGAGAGAAGGACCGCATTCACTTCCGCAATCTCATCCGCCGGGCTCGGATCACGTTCGAGTCTCTTAGGCTCCTAATCAAACAGGTGGAGGCCAGGGAGAAAGATTTCGGAATCCCCAGAAAATCAAGCCGCCCTGATCTCAAGGCCGCAGCTCTGATGACGAATTGTGACCTCTGGCTCAACCGCCACAAGAGGATCATTGGCTCCATCCCCGGAATCTGTGTGGGAGATATCTATTTCTTCAGGGCCGAGCTATGCGTCATTGGCTTGCACGGCCATATCCAGGGAGGGATTGACTACGTCTCGGCCAGCCGGAGCAGCACCGGCGAGCCAATCGCCACCAGCATTGTCGCCTCAGGCGGCTACGAGGATGACGAAGATGGCGGGGATGTGCTTATCTATTCAGGCCACGGCGGCAGGGAAGGAAATCTTCGCAAAATGTGCGTCAGCCAGAAGCTCGAGAGGGGAAACTTGGCTCTTGAAAGAAGCATGAGGTATGGGATCGAGATTCGGGTGGTTCGTGGAATGAAGATCGACCGCGGCCCCAACGGCAAGGTTTATGTGTATGACGGGCTTTATAAAGTTGTTGATTGTTGGATGGATGGAGGGAAGTCTGGTTTAGGAGTGTATAAGTACAAGCTTTTGAGAATTGAGGGGCAGGAGGAGATGGGAAGTTCAATGTTTAAACAAGCTGCAACCTTGCAAGTGAGTTCATTGAGTGCAAGGAAGGGTGGTTATTTCTGCAGTGATATCTCAATGGGGAGGGAGTCTTTACCTGTTTCTCTGTATAATGATCTTGATGATGATAAGGATCCTTTGCATTTTCAGTATCTTGCTCATCCACTCTATCCTCCAGACATCCAGAGCCAATTTCATGGCGATGGAAGGCGTGGATGCGAGTGCGTGACAGATTGCTCGTCCGAATGCTATTGCGCGGCTCTAAATGGAGGAGAATTTGCTTATGATGCAGGTGGAGTTCTTGTGAGAGGGAAGCCCTTGATATATGAGTGTGGCACAGCATGCATGTGCCCGCCGAGTTGCCCGAATCGGGAGAGCCAGAAGGGGATCAGGCGAAGGTTGGAGGTGTTTAGGTCCAATGAGATTGGGTGGGGTGTTCGGTCCTGGGATTTGGTTCAAGCTGGGACTTTCGTTTGTGAGTACAGCGGGATAGTTCTTACGAAGGAGCAAACCGAACTACTCTCCTTCGCTGGTGAAAATTTGGTGCATCCCAGCCGTTTTCCCGCGAGATGGGCCGAATGGGGAGACGTGTCCGATGTTTTCCCAAATTATATGACACCCCGATATCCTCTTTCGCCAGAATTGAGCTTCTCCCTCGATGTTTCGAGGGCGAGAAATCTGGCATGTTATTTAAGCCATAGTTGCAGCCCAAATGTTTTTATGCAATTTGTTTTATATGACCACCACAATCCATCATTCCCTCATCTTATGATATTTGCAATGGAAAACATACCTCCTTTGAGAGAGTTGAGCATTGATTATGGGGTCATGGATGAATGGGCGCAGAAGCTGATCGCAATGTAGCTCTCTTTGGATGAGCCGCTTAAGCTGTATATAACGGTGCTCTTGCTAGCCTGGTCTCTCATATTCACCTGGTAATTAAGTAGAACTTATGCTATATTTCTATTGTTGTCATAATTGCATAATTTCTAATGGTAGTTAGTTCTTTTCATTTAACTAAGGCTCCGTTTGGGGGGACTTATTTTCACCGGTCAAGCGGTTGCGACGGTCCCGGTTCATGCGATCGCAACCGCTTGACCGGTGAAAATAAGTCCCCCCAAACGGAGCCTAAACCTTATTCCCAATCGCCAAAATTGTCATGAAATACTCTTAATTTTGTTTTTTCATACTAGAAATATCAACATAAGTACATTGTAGAGAGTGCTATGAGCATGTAGAATTTGATGTCATTCTTTTCCATAAAGAAAATGATACTATTTGGAATTTACACCTAAAAGATAATTTCCAAGCATATATTACTAAGGCTTTATTTGGTAGAGCGGCTGCAGTTGTAAAAGGAGTTGTTGTAAATGCAGGTTTGTAAATGGAGCTGTTGAAAACTGATTGCTGGAAATGAAATTCTGTTTGGGTAGTCCGTGTTTGCAGAGCTGTTCAGAACAGAGAACCGTTTGGTAAAACAGCGGTGTCGTTTTATAAATATTTTTTATTATATATATTTTAAATTGTTTAAAATAATTTTAATTGAGAATAGTATTTAAATTGTTTAAAATAATTATATAATATTTTCTATTATATATATTACTTAAAAAATTAGTTAATAATAGTACTGTATATACTATATATTTTAGTACAAAATAATTATAAATGACTCTGCCAAGCTCCGCCAACCTCCGCCGTCCCTCGGCCCTGCTCCGCCTGCAATTCAAAATCTTTTTAGGGTTTCCTCCGGCGGCTCCACCTCTGGTGGCGGTGACCTGGAGTAGTAGAGCATGGCGGAGGAGGAGGAGGCGGAGCCGTGAGATCTGGAGTTTGGCGGCGGAGGAGGAGGCAGAGCCGTGTGTTATTAATTAGTTTTTTTTTAATGTGACTGTTTTTTTACCGTTTCTTTGTTTTTCATGGGCCTTAATGATGCAGGCAGTTTCTTAGAGTTTATTTCCCTTCAATAGTTGTAGGAGTTTTGCCTTAAATGGTTTAGGAGTTATGATTTAATTAGGTGTTAATTGTTTAGCCGTTTCTTTGTATTCTCCAGCTATATAATGGAGTTGTATTGCTGAATGAAAATATCAAGAAAAATTACAAAGCATTCTTTCTCTACCAGCTTTCTTCCACCAAATTTTTTCCGTTGAGCTCTAACACTTGGTATCAGAGCCAAGAAGGAGGGGGATCCATGGACACTTCAAATACCCGGTGCTCACGAGGAGCAACTACGGCGTCTGGGCTATCAGAATGAGGGGGATCCTCGATGTCCAGGACGTCTTGGAGGTGGTGGAACCAATCGATCCGACGGCGGAGGTGGATGAGAAAAAGAACAAAATAGCTTTTTCGGTCATCCAACAAGCTCTTCCAGATGACGTTCTCCAGATGGTTGCGGAGAAGAAAACTGCGAAGGAGGTATGGGACATGCTTAGGATCATGTACCAAGGCGCGGACCGCGTCAAGGATGCAAAGATCCAAACTCTGCAAACGGAGTTTGAGATGTTTCGCATGAAGGAGACAGATTCAATAGATGATTTCACAATGAAGCTTACCACAAACGTCAACATGCAAAGGGCGTTGGGAGGAGAGGTAGCGGAGGTTGCGGTTGTGAAAAAATTCCTGCGATCCGTCCCATCGAAGTTTGTCCAAATTGCTTCGACGATAGAGCAATTTGGCGACTTCACGACGATGACCGTGGAGGAGGTTGTCGGCCGCCTCAAGACTCATGAAGAGCGTGTTGGTGGGGCTACCAACAAAGACGAGGAAAAACTCCTCTTGATGATGAGAGAGTTTATGGCTCGTGACAAGAAGCCATATAATGGTGGAGGACACCAAACCGGAGGCCGTGGAGGCCGCGGCCGTGGACGAGGGCGCGGCGGACAACATCGCAACAACGATCGACGCGAAGGTCAAGATCGCAACGACGGTGTTAAAGATAAGTCAAAAATTGAGTGCTTCTATTGCCACAAATTGGGCCACTATGCCTCGGAGTGCCGCTCGAAGAAGAAGGACAACGAGGAGAAAGCGCACATGGTCGAAGCCTTCGAGGATATCGAACCGGCTCTTTTATTGGCGGAGGGCGAAGAAGATCACCCGAAAATGGTATGTTCTAATTTTCTCCTTAATGAAGAGAATGTACAACCGGGCATTTTTCCCGGCGACGTGGAGAAATCGGATTGGTACCTTGATACGGGGCTAGCAACCATATGACCGGTTGCAAGGATTTCTTTTCCTCGCTAGATGAGACGGTGAGAGGCAAGGTGAAGTTTGGCGATGGCTCTTCGGTGGAGATATGTGGTCGGGGAGCAGTCTTCCTCAAAGACCAAAAGGAGCAGCACAAAGTGTTTACCAACGTCTACTACATCCCGAAACTTCGCACAAACATTGCGAGTTTGGGACAATTGGAGGAGAACGGATGCAAGATCGTCATGAAGGATGGATTCTTGTGTCTATTCGATCAAGAGAGGCGTCTTTTGGCGAAGGTGGAGAGGTCCAAGAATCGTCTCTACATCCTAAATATGAAGATTGATGCTCCGGTGGCCTTGCTAGCGGAACAATACAAAGACGAGGCGTGGCTATGGCACGCTAGATGGGGACATCTCAACTTTCGGGCACTTCATGACATGGGGCGTTTCAAGATGGTGGAGGGAATGCCCTCCATTGAGCACTCACAAGAACTTTGCGACGGGTGCTTAGTGGCAAAACAAAGGCGATTACCATTTCCGAGTGTTGCGGCAGGCCGTGCAACGAAGCCTCTCCAACTTGTACATGGAGATTTGTGCGGACCCATCACTCCGGCCACCCCTGGCGGTAAACAATACTTCTTCTTGCTAGTAGATGATCATAGCAGGTTTATGTGGGTGGAATTATTAAAATCCAAGGACGAGGCCCTGGATGCATTCAAGAGGCTTAAGGCGCGAGCGGAGATGGAAACGGAGTTCAAAGTGAAGGGATTCCGTAGCGATCGAGGTGGGGAGTTCACCTCCAAGGGGTTTGATGCCTATTATGAGGAAGTCGGGATCAAACGATTCCTCACAGCCCCTTATTCTCCGCAACAAAACGGCGTGGTGGAGCGCCGCAATCAAACAGTCATGGGGATGGTTCGGAGTCTTCTCAAGTGCAAAAACGTGCCTATGAAGTTTTGGGGAGAAGCGTTGGCAACCGCGGTGCATCTTCTCAACCGGGCGGCTACTCATAGTGTTGTTGGGAAGACGTCTTACGAGGCATTCTACGGAAGGAAACCAAAAGTGCACCACCTTCGCACTTTCGGTTGCCTTGCATATGCGAAGACGACGAAACCAAATCTCACGAAGCTAGCGGATAGAAGCACGCGGATGGTGTTTATCGGCTACGAGGCAAGTTCTAAAGCCTATCGCCTGTTCAACCCAGCAACCGGCAAATTGGTGATCAGTCGGGATGTTGTTTTCCACGAAGAGGCGAAGTGGGAGTGGGAGGAGAAAAGTCTTGAGGAGCTCTCTGTCCAAGGTCCAATTTTTTCCTCAAAAGAGGGATCTGAAGGTGGATTTGGAGATCAGCTAGAACTGGGCCCCCAAAATTTGGAGGCAATCGGGGCCGGAACAAGTGCGGCCACAGCCCCATCAAGTGCGGCCGCATCACCTCAGGCTGCTTCACGCGTGAATCTCGAGGCTCCATCTCCTGTGCACGACAACTCCCCAGCACCTCCACCACATCTTCAGTTGGGATCTCCTACCTCGTCAATTTCACAGAACGGGTCTTCTTCTGACTCGAGCAGACCGATTAGATTCCGGTCGCTTGAGGAGATATATGGTGAAACTGAAGACATGGAATTGCAACAGGAGGAGGCTGGACTTTGCCTCTTCGCAGCAGGAGAGCCAGCAACGTTTGAAGAAGCCAAAGACGAACCATGTTGGAGACGAGCTATGGAGGAGGAGTTAACTTCCATCCGGGACAATGACACTTGGGAACTCACCACCCTTCCTAATGGTCATAAGTCCATTGGACTCAAGTGGGTCTTTAAGACAAAGCGAGATCCGGAGGGGAACATCGTGAAGCATAAAGCTCGGCTTGTGGCGAAGGGGTATGTGCAGCGACATGGGGTTGATTTCAACGAGGTGTTTGCACCCGTGGCGAGATTAGAGACGGTTCGTTTGCTCATTGCTTTGGCAGCAGAGGAAGGATGGGACATCCACCACATGGATGTCAAATCGGCGTTTCTCAACGGGGATCTAGTCGAAGAGGTATACGTCTCTCAACCCCCAGGTTTTGTCATTGCCGCAGAAGAACACAAGGTGCTGAAACTCAAGAAGGCATTGTATGGCCTTCGACAAGCCCCGCGGGCTTGGAATTTCAAGCTGGATCAAAGTCTATCCTCATTGGGCTTTGAGAGGAGTCCGACTGAGCACGCCGTTTACAAGCGAGTTGTGGGAGATACCAACCTGCTGGTTGGAGTCTATGTGGATGATCTCATTATCACCGGGTCAAGCGACGTGGAGGTGAACAAGTTCAAATCTCAGATGAAGGAACTTTTCTGCATGAGCGATCTCGGATTGCTCACTTACTACTTGGGGATAGAGGTAACACAAACGCCTCAGGAAATCACCCTTTGTCAGTCTTCGTACACATTAAAAATTCTTGAAAAATTTGGGATGCGAGACTGCAATAGCGCTCAAGTTCCAATGGAACCAAGGCTCAAACTGAGCAAGACCGGCGATTATCCTTTGGTGGATCCTACGGAGTATAGGAGCGCAATAGGATGCTTGAGATATTTGGTGAATACGCGTCCGGATATTGCATATGCCGTTGGGATTGCAAGCAGGTTCATGGAAAAGCCAAACACCCAACACTTTGCGGCGGTGAAGCAGATTTTGCGGTATCTAAAAGGTACAAGCGGGTTTGGTCTTTCTTATGAAAGGAATCTTCGTGGAGGAACGAAGCTAGTTGGCTACTGCGACAGTGACCATGGAGGGAGCATTGATGATAGGAAGAGCACTACAGGAGTTGCATACTTCCTAGGTCGGAACATCATCACTTGGATGTCGCAGAAGCAACGGGTAGTAGCCTTATCTTCTTGCGAGGCCGAATATATATCAACTTCGATTGCGGCACAGCAAGGAGTATGGTTACTCAACCTACTCGATGATATTCGGAAGCGGATTAGGTGCAAAGCAACTCTCTTTGTTGACAACAAGTCGGCAATTGCACTAACCAAGAACCCCGTGTATCATGATCGGTCAAAACACATTGATACTCGTTACCACTACATTCGGGACTGCGTGGAGCGTGGGATGATCGAGGTCGAGTATGTACATACTAACGACCAGCTTGCTGACATATTCACTAAGGCACTCGCAAGGAATAAGTTCGTTGAAATGCGGGAGCGACTTCGAGTGCGTGACGTGAAGGACAAACTAATTAGGGGTTGAATGTTATTAATTAGTTTTTTTTAATGTGACTGTTTTTTTACCGTTTCTTTGTTTTTCATGGGCCTTAATGATGCAGGCAGTTTCTTAGAGTTTATTTCCCTTCAATAGTTGTAGGAGTTTGGCTTAAATGGTTTAGGAGTTATGATTTAATTAGGTGTTAATTGTTTAGCCGTTTCTTTGTATTCTCCAGCTATATAATGGAGTTGTATTGCTGAATGAAAATATCAAGAAAAATTACAAAGCATTCTTTCTCTACCAGTTTTCTTCCACCAAATTTTTTCCGTTGAGCTCTAACACCGTGATATCTGGAGCTTGGCGGCGGCGGAGGAGGCGGAGCCGTGACATCTGGAGCTTTGCGGAGGAGGAGGAGGCGGAGCCGTGACATCTGGAGCTTTGTGGAGGCGGAGCGCGCGCCTTCTCCTCCTTCAAACGCGATAAACGGAACTCTGGCGCAGGGTTTCATCCTGCGCCTTTTTCTCCTACTCGCAAACGCCAGCCGGCTCGAAACTAGGGCGGAAAAACAAATGGAAAAAGATCGGGTTTCAGCGTCAAGGCCTTGTTTGTGGGAGGTGTGGCCGTGTGAACCTAGTTATGAAAAATACAGATAATGTTTTAATAGATGCAGTTGCAATCGGTCTTTTTTCGTGACAGTGTTTTAGGCGAAAACATGAGCACAATCATGCTGGTGTTGTTAGCGGTCGTGAATGCCCATACCCTAGAAATTTAAAATTTTTGGCTAAAAAATTTTTCAAGCAAGTTCCAAAGGTAGGTAAATTGCCACCATTGTGTTACTATCTCCGTTTCATATCGTCGCTGCTCAAACACTACAATTGTCCCAAACAAATCCTTAGTTTTCTAAGTTTCCATTTCCAGTTAATAATGTAACTTATTTCTTGTACTTTTTTGCTTCCTCATTCACAAAAAACTACTACCAGTGAGATTTTGATATTCCATTTGGATTGATTATGACAATGAATATATTATTCTACTTTTTCAGGTGGATATTTTTGCTGATGCATCATGAAAAAGATTAATGTTTTTGAACAGGAGGGGGTATATAAATGATGAACTCATCAACTCTATGTATAATCCATCCATGATAATCATATGTAGATTCTGCTTGTAGAGTAATGTGTAGAGAATATAATCCCAGCAGTCAATGCCTCCATCAGATAAATTCATAGAACTCAATCCAGATAACCTGCAAGATGAAAAAAGAAGATCTCAGCAGAATCTGCATAATCCACAGCAAGAAGAAGGCTCAAAAGATATTCTCAAACCTAGTGCCAAACCTCTGCTACTGCTGCCTCTCCTTGTTACATTTTCTTATGTTGCTCAGTTTTTTGTTTGTCCTGTTTTGCCCCAGGTTTCTTTTGCTGAATGTAAGAGAAAAAGGCTCAAAATCTCTTTCCTTGTGACTCTTTTGCTGAATGTAACTTATTTTCATTCAGATTTCCTTCATAGTGTAATAGGGCTCTTTAAGATCCGATCTGGAATGCACTTCTGTATATGTATTATGCAGCCATCTTTAGTGTGTTTCCTATGATAATCTTTTCAAGTATTGTATTTTAAAATAAGAAGGGTTAATCATGATAATGACGTTTTTGATCAAACTCACGAGAGCAAATAAGTCACGTCAAACAAAACCTTAATATAATTCAAAAAGACAATCTAAAACCTTGCTGGATCAGAAGCTCGTATGCAAAAAAAAATTTGGTGGGTTACTCTCACCTAGAAATAGGTGCAGTATTAAATACTGACCGTTAATTTTCTGCAGAAATAACATGATTGATCGAAATACTGATCAACAGTCAGTATTTAATACTATATGAGTCATATGATATCAGATTAACAGTCGGTGTTTAATACTGGACCTATTTTTAGGTGAGAGTAACTCACCTAAATTTTTTTCCTCGTATGCATATTAATGCATAAAATTCTCAAAGCCAAGCTATATTGTCAATGATTTCTTAAGAAATGCTCATATTTAAGCAATATGGAAGTTTGTAAGTGCAAATTTTTTATAATTATTTGCTAAAAGACTGGTATGATTATATGCACATTTACTATCTAAACCATATGTGAGTTGTCTTGTGAGCTTGTGGTTCATGTACTTACAAAAATACTTGATTTTTTAAAAAAATTCTTAATAAGATTAGAGACTGTGTGTGTCATGTATTTTTCTTACTGTATATATATTGTAATATTGTAATTAATAGATATAGATATATCTATATTAATAAGAATCTATTGCAATTCCGTCGCAGTCCGTCTGTCGTCGGTCACGCGATTGTAACGCCGTCCGCTCCTCTGCTTTGCAAATCCCGTCGTCGCCTGCTACGCCGCCTGAAAAGCCGGAACGCTGTGCAGCTGTCATTGCTCCCGGAAATGCCTACTCATCGCTGCACCGCTCCTCTGCCGACTGTAATTCCGGGAATACGCTTGCACCGCCCATCACCTCGCCGTCGCACCGCTGTTTCGGCGATTCATCTGCCCCAGCCTTACACGCGTCGTTCATCTCGCCGCGTGCCGTCGTCGCCGCGTTCCGTCGTCGCCGCGTGTCGCAGTCGACGTCTGCCGCGTTCCTCTCTTACATCGCTGCTTGCCGCCTGCCCCTTCCGCCGCATATGCTCCACCTATTTCCGCAGGATAACATTTCCCCAATTTTCGCTTCTCTTTCTCACTGCCTCCTCTCTTCCTGCGCGATTCTCTGCGCTTCTCCTCCTCACGCCAGCAACATCCACGCCTACCTGAGCACAGCCAATTGGTCTCCACTACCACAACAGCCGGAAGTTTTCTGCGATTACTGCTATTCCGCGTCAATATCTGCCTGCCTGCTATCGTCAAGGTAAGCTTTAATTATTTTAGCCATCTGTTCTTCGTATACCTTCATTCTGTGACGCACGTCTGTTGCTTAAGACTGTAACTTTCCCGTGCAAGCATATTACTAACTTCTTCCCTGCAAATTTCCACCCTAAACACTAACACGGTATTTGTTATTGCTCCATATCTCACCTCATATCGTTATTCTCGAACACGATTTGTTGAGGTACAAGCACTAAACTTTGTGTTGAAAGTAATTGCACAATCACTTCACATGCTATACTCCTGAAACTATAGACGTACTCCACTTTATTTTCTTATACTGCAGTGCATTATCGTTTATGCTAAATTCCGTATGTTATGGTTTCATTTGCCAAGACCTGCTGTTCTGGATTTGTGTTTTGTTTTTTTTTCTGATTCCAGTTTCTTCTTCTCTTGGTTGTTCTTTACAGCTGTTACGAATTTGATTTTTATATATTCAATTGATCACACCCTTTTATAAATTCATTTGATCTTCTGATTCGCTGATGTCTTCAGCTGTTCTGTAAATTAGTTATGTGCTTTCTGTGAAGGCTCCTTACTGTGAGGTAAGGCTAGACTGTGCTGGAAATGAGGGCTCTGCAGTTGAGAAATACTGAGCTTTCCCCCTCAATTCTTTCGCAAATAACTTGAGATCTACAGAACCATTTCATCTAATTTTTATATCATTTTGAAGCTTGGAACCTTAGCTTTATATTAAATATAAATTTGCATGATTTGATGCACTATTGAGAAAAATACATATTTCTTAGTAAACTTTGTCATGCACATGGTTTTGGGTGAGTTTTCTGGAGTTTCAGATCTCCTGCGGCAGATTTTGATTGATGCTTCATGTTTTTTCGGCTCTGGGTGATAGTAGAGGAGCAAAGGAGCAAAGTGAACTTGAAATTATGAAAATTTGATTACAAATGATAATTTTATAGTGAAACTAAAGTGGTGAAAGAGAACATCATGTTTTGATCTTGGTGGTGCTTTTGGCATGAGATTTTGTTTGGAATTCCTTTTTTCCTTTCATATTTCATGGATAATTTGGATTTTGAAAACTTTGATGTGATTTAATGTGTTTTGGTTATAGAAATAATGCTATTATAGCTTACTTTGACATAAATAAATTTTTTTATCGTTATGCACATGATACTGATGTTCTCTTGCTTTTGAATATGAAATCCAACTTTTTTTTCACATTAACTTGCCTCCACACATTGACATCTCTCCCAAGAGAGTGATATTCAGCATTTTTTATCACAAGGTTCTACTGAGCAGTGAAACTTAATGAATTAGGTGGACAAATCATCTGCAGTTGAGAAAAACTATGCTTTCCCCCTCAATTCTTTCGCAAATAACTTGAGATCTACAGAACCATTTCAGCTAATTTTTATATCATTTTGAAGCTACGCACCTTAGCTTTATATCAAATATAAATTTTCATGATTTGATGCACTATTGAGAAAAATACAGATTTCTTAGTAAACTTTGTCATGCACATGGTTTTGTGTGAGTTTGCTGGAGTTTCAGATCTCCTGCGGCAGATTTTGATTGATGCTTCCTGTTTTTTCTGCTCTGGGTGATAGTAGAGGAGCAAAGGAGCAAATTCAACTTGAAATTATGAAAATTGGATTACAATTGATAATTTTATAGTGATACTAAAGTGGTGAAAGAAAACACCATGTTTTGATCTTGGTGGTGCTTTTGGCATGAGATTTGGTTTGGAATTTCTTTTTTTCTTTCATATTTCATGGTAACTTTTGATTTTGAAAACTTTGATGTGATTTACTGTGTTTTGGTTATAGAAATAATGGTATTATAGATTAGTTTTACAAAATCAAATTTTTTAATCATTATGCCCATGATACTGATGCTCTCTTGCTTTTGAATAGGAAAACCAACTTTTTTTTCACATTAACTTGCCTCCACACATTGAAATCTCTCCCAAGAGAGTGATATTCAGCATTGTTGATCACAAGGTTCTACTGAGCAATGAAACTTAATGAATTAAGTGGAAATATTACTGAAATTGTCTTTGCTCAGGTCATGAAATTTTACCTATGAGCTGATTGAAGTTGTTGGATATAATATTTTTTTAATTAGATTGTAAGGGCATTAGGCGATCCAATTATGATTCGATCGAGTCGTTCTTCAGTATCGGTCCATTGTTATCACTTGCACTCACTCGGTTGTCGTCGGTCACGCCTTCCGCTGCTCCCACCGCTGTTCCCGCAAGTCATCTGACCGCTGCCGACGATCTCCACGGCTCGCCTTGCCGCCACCGCCGACCTCCACGGCCTGTCTTCTGCTTTCAAACCATTGTCGATCCACAAAAAAACTAATAATAAGCCTGTGAGACTACCTTCTTCTTCTCTCCCTCGATCTCTTATGTTTTCTCTCTATATTTCTACTTAATTCCACAGATCTAGGTTAAACCATCTTAGATTTTGTTTTTTGATGTAGGTTTAGAGTTCTCCGATTTAAAATCGTATATGGTTTTGTCCTAAATTTCCCGATTTAAAATACGTTTTCCATTTCATTATTGTCGTTGATTTCCCGGCTCTCATTCCGATTTGTATTTCATTTGACACTTCCCGATTTGGATTTCGTTCTCGATCTCCTGTTCCCGTCTCAGATTTCAGTTTGGTTTCAATATATCCTGCCGTTTAAAATTCATTTTCAGATCACATCTACGGCTACACATTTCTGAAGTCGTTTTCATTATCAACACATTTCTCAAATCATTCCATAATTAAATTTTATTGTTTCTCTACATTTCCCCAATTTTCATTCAGTTCCCCTATTGATCTTTTATTTCCACGTAAATATTCCTCCTTTGATACAATTTCATTGTCCATGCTTGCCGCCAAAGCTTATTTGGCATGCTCATATGAGCATCCGTTTGTTTGTACAAACTACACATACTGCACAACTGCTGCCATGTGTTATGTCGCCCCTTAATTTATCCATGGTTATAGCTTCTAATTGTTTGAATTGAACTTCAAGTGGTCTCAAGATTGTCTAATGTCCTTGAGCATCTCTTGCACACAATCTAATGCCCATATTTGATTGCTGAGATTATCTGGAAGTTGTTTTAGTGTTTAGTAAATACGTGATTTAGTTTCATGTCTTTTTAAAACATATACATACTGTTTATCGGTGGTTCTACACTTTGCATACTTCATTTGCTTACACCTTAAACATTTGCCCTACTTATGTTCATTTTATTGCATATTTTCATTCAGTTGAACAAAACCGTCGTGCTCCATGACACACAATAAGGAACACCAGCTCATAATCAATGACATCAACGACATCAACAGCGTCCCAGAAAATATGCGAGAATACTACTACTTCTCGCTTATAATAAGCAATCTTACCTTATGTACAACAACTGCTGCCTTACAGCGTTCCTTTGAAAGCCTTCCGGGCTACATTCACGCCAACGTACGAATCTAAACGCTTATGCAACCGTTACATTCTTAACTCTTTGAACAAAATTAATCAATAATGTTACCTACTTACTAATGAAGATTGACATGGACATACAAGGAATACCGCTGGGCACAGGTGAGGTCATCTTTGCTGATGAGACATCGCTTCACGCCGCCACCGTAAAAATGGAGAACCACATCATCGATGGCCAAAATATTTCAATTTCTGAGCTGACACTTTTTGATGTTAAGTAAACTTTATGGCAGCGACAAGACGGCTTCCAACCTCATGTAATTCTACTATGTAGTTCCGATTTGTAAATATTGAATAATGCGGACATGTACTACAATAAATGTGTCACATCTGCAGTTGTCGTGTACGTCCTACTATTTATTTCATACGTAAGTTTCTACAACATAATAAATCAAATAATGTTTCTGACTATATTAGTTCGTAAACATAAATAGTTATCTGCGCGAAATGATGTTCATTTACTGTGACAGTACGTTGGCTGTAACGTAGTCACCTGCAATGTACTCTATGATTCTCAAAACACAAACCTGTGCATCTCTACTTCAGCTTCAAACCCCAAATAACAACATATGTGACAAATCCACATAAACATACAACAAAATATATAATTATATGGAAAAAATAACCTTACATTACCTCATATTTGTGTACGCATTTGAATATCTTCTTCACAGAATAACACTCACTGCTTCAATATAAGGAATTGCTTCAAACAACATGCGCATCGATCACCTATACAACATACACTTACTCTTGAAATAGTCGTGCTTTATATTAACAGTTTTCCGTGTAACATATGTAGATATGGAACGCAATGACGCCAGAGTCACCAGACATAATAATACTCAATCTCCTGTTCCTAATCAAACTTCCCATCTGCCTCACGATCACCTTCAAGCTCATGTTCATTCAATAAATCTCCCCGCCCCGCAGCAACTCCCACAACCATCACGCTCTACTCAACAAACTCTGAATCGAGCACGCTCACAAAGGAGAAGATCTCTGATGTCTACTGAACAACGTGCATCTATAAGAGAATACAATCGCTCTTATCAAAGAGCACGGCGGTCACGTATGACTGAGGCACAAAGAACACACGAAAGAGATATGCGTCATGCTGCTGCTCAAAGAAGGCGCACTCTCTTACCCCGTGAAGATACAGTACTGCAACAACAACATCCGACAGTCCACCGCACCGAAGTAGCCATCCCTCAAACAAGCACATCTACACCAACTTCTCCTGCGAATGATTTACCTGTACACATGTCTTTGGGTAAGAAGAAAAATTTTTTATCCATGTTACGAAATGCTTACAAGTACATTGTCATGATATAACACTGACATTGTTGTTTACCTCAAAGCTACAACTGCAGATAATGCTGTTATCCATAGATATTCATTAACCTCTATACCGTATGTATCATCATACTGCTACAAGCAACACTCTACAATTAGACAACCATCAACAAACCAAATATTCACTGTACCCACGCAAGAGATAAACCCCTCATTCCTCTCCTCCCAGTCAGTTAGCCATATGACTGCAATTGCTCCTTCGGTACCATCAGTGGACCCAGGTACTGCTTCAACATCAAATGTAAATGCAACTGAACCTACAAGCCATCAAATTGGAGATATTACGGTAAATGTCATACATCCAGAAGGTATGCTTTCGACACTTACACTCCACATATATGTGTCGCCCAAATGCTGTACTACCATATATGATTATATTCATACAATATACTTTCTCTTATAGATCACGCGCCATCAGTGACTTCCCAACATGATGATACAGACGACAGTTCCTGTGAGTCTCCTGTTCGTATCACACAACGACATGTTCGCAGCCATAACATTGCACGCATCTGTAATACAAGCCAGCAGATCATATATCTAAACCTACAACAACCCCGCTTCTGTAATAATTGCAATGCTAAACTTTTTGATGGTGAAACAACATCAATGTGTTGCTGCAACGGAAGGGTGCAGATACCCTCTATACCTGTTCCTCCAGAACTATATAATTTATTTATTAGTGACTCTGCTGAGAGCCATCACTTCAGGAGATACATTCGTTCATATAACCATGTTTTCTCTTTCACTTCAATGGGTGTGGTTCTAGATGCGTCTTTAGCAGCGGATCAACATGCAGTGTACACATTTCGAGCTCACGGATCAATATATCACCGAATTGGTCCTCTGCTACCTTCTGCAAACTCACGCCCTAGGTACCTTCAACTCTACATATATGACACAGAGCATGAGGTTGATTATCGTTTGCAAGAGAATGCTGATTTAGACCGAACACTACTACAAAAAATTGGGTCAATCTTGGATAGACATAACCCCTTTGTGCTAATGTTCCGGCGTATATCTCAACATGAGAATATGAACAGATGCAGGCTTATAATTAAGGAGAAACCTGCTTGGGCCACCAATACACATTACCATCTGCGTCGCAGGTTGCAGCTATAATTGTTGGGTCTGAAGAGTATCTTGAATCAAATGAACGCCATATAATTATTGAGACAGTTGAAGGCAATTTGGGTACTATTCAAGAATATTCGGGTTTCTATGACCCACTTCAGTATCCGTTACTCCTTCCATATGGTACCTATGGTTGGTTAGCTGAATACAAAGGATTAAATCATCGTCATGTTAGCTGTTGCGACTACTACTCATACGTACTCCAGGTAATATGTATTTCGATTCTACTTCTTCCACACATGCTACTTTTATTGATATGCTATTTCACATTATCATGATTATACTGTAGGATCGTCAACCACCTCTATCATTGCCCCTACATGGATGTAGACTACTACAGCAATATGTGGTTGATAATTACATTAAAATTGAGACTCAAAAACTGCGTTGGATAAAAAATAACCAGAAAACTATTCGTTCTGAACTTTACACTGGATTACAAGACTGTCTTAATGCTGGAGAACATAGTGCAGGTGCCAAAAAACAATTAGTTCATAATTTTTATATGTTTGCAATCAAAGTCCTTCCGCTTCTCAATTTAACACTATGTCCTACTACTCCAGCTAATATTGGTCAACGCGTCATCTTACCATCATCTTTTATTGGGAGTCCTCGCGACATGTACCAACGTTATCAAGACGCAATGGCCGTTGTGCAGCAGTATGGTAGACCCGACGTATTTGTAACAATGACATGCAACGCTTTATGGCCTGAAATCACTGATGCTCTTTACTCTGGACAAACAGCTCAAGACCGTCCAGATATAGTTTCGCGAATATTCCATGCAAAATACCAAAAATTGAAAGAAGACATTTTTCATAACAATGTTTTGGGCACAACTATTAGTCACGTCCACGTAATAGAATTTCAGAAAAGAGGCCTACCTCACGTTCATATGCTGGTTATTTTCGATCCGCGTGATAAAGTAAATACTCCTGATGATTACGATAAGATTGTTAGAGCAGAACTTCCTCATATTGAGGATGAACCAGAATTATACAATGCTGTTATTCGTCATATGATTCATGGGCCATGCGCACACATAAACTCTCATGCACCATGCATGAAACATGGTGCCTGTAAAAAAGGTTATCCAAAGATCTTTGCAGAGACAACTGTACAGGGTGCAGACTCTTATCCAATCTACAGACGTCGGGACAATGGACGATCATTTAGATTACATCGAGCACAAGACTTTGCTATTGACAATCGATGGGTTGTTCCATATAACCCATGGCTTCTGTTAAAATATAATTGTCATATTAATGTAGAAATATGCAGCAGTATTAAAAGCATAAAATATCTATATAAGTACATTCATAAGGGTCCAGATTCTGTTGCCTTTCAGATTCAACCTTTCTCAGATCAGAATGAGCTTTCACAATATGTCAGTGGTCGATGGATTTGTCCACAGGAAGCCTTCTGGAAAATATTTAAATTCTCGATGTACCAAACATTTCCATCAGTTACTCGATTACAAATACATTTACCTAATAAACACCAGGTGCATTTCCGGACATCTGATGACGTCGACGATATTTTGGCTAACGAACGGAACTCACGCACAATGTTAACTCAGTTTTTCAGCGTCTACGACACAGAAGAAGAACATCGTAATTATTTGTATACCGAGTTTCCAAAACATTACAGATGGAATCTAACATCCAAAACATGGAGCAAAAGAAAACGGAGACTGAAAGTTGTTGCTCGAATGTACTCGGTAAATCCTTTAGAAGGAGAAAGATATTATTTGCGTCTTCTGTTGGCTCATATTCGAGCTCCACGATCCTTTGAGCATCTGAGAACAGTGAATAACATTACATACACTACATTTAAAGAAGCAGCTGAACATGGTGGTCTTCTCGAACAAGACAATAATCTACATAATTGTATGCGTGAGGCAAGAGAATTCCAGCTACCACATGCACTGCGAAATTTGTTTACAACAATTTTACTTTTCTGCACACCAACTGAAGTTAGACAACTATGGAATGATAACTACAGTTCAATGAGTGATGACTATATCTCATCGCCTTGGATCAGTGATCAATATATCATGAATAGACTCCTTACTGACATAGACTCTACTCTTCAGCAACATAGTCGAAGTATTACAGATTTTGATATTCCTCGGATGTCAGAAAATTTTAGATATCATAACAACATCTCAAGCTTAATTGAAGATGAACTCTCAATACCGGTCTCAGATACAGCGCTTGCATCTGTTTCATTGTTAAATCCTGCTCAATACTACGCTTTCCAGACTATTATAGAATCTATTAGACAGCGTAAAGGAGGTATTTACTTTATAGATGGCCCTGGTGGTAGTGGCAAAACGTTCTTATATAAGTCAATACTTGCTCATTTACGTCATGATGGACATATTGTGCTTGCAACAGCATCATCAGGGATAGCTGCAACTCTTCTTCCAGGTGGAACTACTGCACATCTCAGATTTAAAATTCCAATTCCTGTGGAAGCAGGTTCATTCTGTAAATTTGCTAAGATGTCTGAAATACATAAACTTATACAACATTGCTCTGCCATATTGTGGGATGAGGCTCCAATGTCGCACAGACATGTATTTGAGGCCGTTGATCGCTCATTGCAAGATATGCTTAATACCTCAGAACCATTTGGTGGTAAAGTTGTTATTATGGGAGGAGATTTTAGACAAGTTCCACCAGTTTTAGTTAATGGCACAAAATTTCAAATTATCAACGCCAGCATAGTTGCGTCACCTCTGTGGTCAACTGTACAGTTACTTTCATTAACTGAAAATATGCGTGCTTTTGGTGATCGAGATTTCTCAGAATATTTACTTAGAATAGGCAATGGGGACGAGTATACATATGATCATGACATGGTTCAGATTCCAACTTCAATGATTATTCCCTGGGAAGGAGAACATTCAATCACTGTCCTTATAAACACAGTCTTCCCTGATATTAAATCCAGTGCTAAAATCTCGGAATATTGGGAGGACAGAGCATTACTGACTACATTAAATGACGATGTTTCCTTACTAAATGAGAAATGCCTTCATCTACTCTGTGGAGAAGAGATGACATACTACTCATTTGACTCAGTTGATGATGATAGATTTAATTTATACCCACAGGAGTTTCTTAATAGCATATCAGCAGGCACACTGCCTCCGCATAAACTCTGTTTAAAAAAGGACACGCCAATCATGCTTTTGAGGAATTTAAATCCGCGAATCGGCTTATGTAATGGGTCACGTCTGCTTTGCCGTCATTTCTCTAGAAATATTATTGAAGCTGAAATACTGACAGGAGAACACAAGGGAAAATCTGTCTTCCTTCCCCGCATACCACTAAAAAATGCTGGAGATTGTAATATGCCATTTGAGCTAACTCGAAAGCAGTTTCCAGTTCGGTTAAGCTTCGCAATAACAATAAACAAAGCTCAAGGTCAAACAATTAAACATGTTGGCCTGTACCTGCCCTCTCCTGTTTTCACTCATGGCCAACTTTATGTTGCTCTGTCAAGAGGAGTCCGTGCAGCCAATACAAAAGTTTTAGTAAAAGATGGGTCATTACCATCAAGATCTGGTACATATACAACAAATGTGGTCTTCAAAGAACTCCTATCCAAAGTTATTGTGCAGGTGCATTTTTTTCTCCTCAAATTCAACTTAGTTTCTTAACAAATTACTCTTTCATTGCATTAACCATTACAGTGTAACGCTTACAGGTTTGACAAGCAATTTAGTCCAGCGGTCTCATGCACATGACATTGTATATCAAAATTGTCGTGTACAGCTCAAATTTTAGCACACAACATGCGTATGCTGCGATCATAGACAACGTTTGTACACAAAAACAGTGTGCGTGCATTAACTGTCTGCGCACTCCCCATGACTGCTCTGCAATCCATCTATAAACCTTATTACTCTAAGTACAACATATACATGCCTCCGTCATAAATATTCTGTATGTTTTCATGACGCTGATCTACTGTTTTACTTTATATGTACTGATATTGTCTTAACGGATTTTAATAATGTTCAGATGCCAAACAACCAATCATCAGATCCGCAGGTACAATTACATAACAACTCCACCATTAACACTGGTAAGCCATTCAAACAACGTCCGTATAGTTTTATTCTGCCCAAACATTTCAAAATATATATGACATCATTTGTTTTGCAACTTATTGTATCAACAACACTTCTACAGACTCTGACGACAATTACTATGATGAACTTTACCCACCAACCACAACTAGGTGGTCGGATTTCCCGCGAAATCAAATTCCAGGTCTGCGCTTACGTATTCCACCTGTGCCCCGTGGTCTGACGCCACAAGAAGAATGGAATTACATGTTCACAATGATAGCCAGGTAACACATAAATCATAATATTCACTTCAGAACACATACTACTACCACTACTCAATTAACATGTTCGCATGACTGCTACCGCTTTACATCATGACCAAATGCAGGGTCGCCCGAGATCACTAAAGAAGCTACTCCATCAACAACTGTTGTGACTGCTGACGACTTCAGAGTACACTTCCACTTATGTGTTATGTATGTGATATTTATACGTAACCAATGTAATCTCTGAATAATGCTTTATATAAAACAAACTACGAAACTCATATATTTTATTTCATCCTCAAACTTCCACGTACTTCCTCCAGCAGACATTTATATAAACGCTTTGTGTAATGTTCTTTCTATTATTATGACATGTAAATATTCAGCTTATCTACTTCATAATAACATAATAACACTAAGATTTACTTATGACTCTTACTTTTAAGCGTTTATACTCCTCAATACTATGCCTACAAACATCAACATGCCCAAAGTGATAGCTATAACATTTTCTCTTTACAGAACATTGCGTCGTACAGTTACAAAGTAAATCTTCTATTTGTAGTGCGAATTACTTCGCTCTTCAAAATATAGTACTACATGTATGGTGAACAGTTACAGAGTATATCGGACTCCAAATTACCCCATATCCGTCACTTGGGCTCCCCATAGCACATATGCAAAATCAACACCTCTCCGACACTCGATCAAATGATACGGCACTTGGATCCCCCGTGACCTAGACGACATGACCCACGCCTCAACAATGTCCCCGCGCGACTACACTTCTGCAGCTTGCAACCCCCCGTCCACAGCTTTTTTCACTGCTCAATTATTACCGTCTACGTGAGAAAACGAGCATCTACGCACGGGCTCCGCCCGTGCTCGATGCTCTCCGCATCGACAGTACCACAGCTGCAGCGGTCCGTCCGACCAAACTCACCCATCACCGACTTTCCATGCTCTCATACGATGTCCGGCTTCATCCAGGGAGGCTTCACCCGCCAGTGATCAAACTTCAGCCATGCTGAATGCTGCAATCGTTCTTACGCCGCATAGAAGCAAGTCTCACCCGCTTCGACACAATTCACCAGCCTGACCTGTACCCGTCAGTCACGTCCCCCAAAACGCATATACAAATTGCTCCCTCTACGACACTCGATCATTTGATACTACAGAGGCCCCGTACCCTCCTCGACTGTACCCCCACCTCTACAATGCCCCGCCGCAACGACACTTCTGCAACTCGCAATCGCCCGTGCACACGACCCCTGTCCCTGATGGCCTTCCTGTACTTACTTTATGTACAACAACTGCTGCCTTACAGCGTTCCTTTGAAAGCCTTCCGGGCTACATTCACGCCAACGTACGAATCTAAACGCTTATGCAACCGTTACATTCTTAACTCTTTGAACAAAATTAATCAATAATGTTACCTACTTACTAATGAAGATTGACATGGACATACAAGGAATACCGCTGGGCACAGGTGAGGTCATCTTTGCTGATGAGACATCGCTTCACGCCGCCACCGTAAAAATGGAGAACCACATCATCGATGGCCAAAATATTTCAATTTCTGAGCTGACACTTTTTGATGTTAAGTAAACTTTATGGCAGCGACAAGACGGCTTCCAACCTCATGTAATTCTACTATGTAGTTCCGATTTGTAAATATTGAATAATGCGGACATGTACTACAATAAATGTGTCACATCTGCAGTTGTCGTGTACGTCCTACTATTTATTTCATACGTAAGTTTCTACAACATAATAAATCAAATAATGTTTCTGACTATATTAGTTCGTAAACATAAATAGTTATCTGCGCGAAATGATGTTCATTTACTGTGACAGTACGTTGGCTGTAACGTAGTCACCTGCAATGTACTCTATGATTCTCAAAACACAAACCTGTGCATCTCTACTTCAGCTTCAAACCCCAAATAACAACATATGTGACAAATCCACATAAACATACAACAAAATATATAATTATATGGAAAAAATAACCTTACATTACCTCATATTTGTGTACGCATTTGAATATCTTCTTCACAGAATAACACTCACTGCTTCAATATAAGGAATTGCTTCAAACAACATGCGCATCGATCACCTATACAACATACACTTACTCTTGAAATAGTCGTGCTTTATATTAACAGTTTTCTGTGTAACATATGTAGATATGGAACGCAATGACGCCAGAGTCACCAGACATAATAATACTCAATCTCCTGTTCCTAATCAAACTTCCCATCTGCCTCACGATCACCTTCAAGCTCATGTTCATTCAATAAATCTCCCCGCCCCGCAGCAACTCCCACAACCATCACGCTCTACTCAACAAACTCTGAATCGAGCACGCTCACAAAGGAGAAGATCTCTGATGTCTACTGAACAACGTGCATCTATAAGAGAATACAATCGCTCTTATCAAAGAGCACGGCGGTCACGTATGACTGAGGCACAAAGAACACACGAAAGAGATATGCGTCATGCTGCTGCTCAAAGAAGGCGCACTCTCTTACCCCGTGAAGATACAGTACTGCAACAACAACATCCGACAGTCCACCGCACCGAAGTAGCCATCCCTCAAACAAGCACATCTACACCAACTTCTCCTGCGAATGATTTACCTGTACACATGTCTTTGGGTAAGAAGAAAAATTTTTTATCCATGTTACGAAATGCTTACAAGTACATTGTCATGATATAACACTGACATTGTTGTTTACCTCAAAGCTACAACTGCAGATAATGCTGTTATCCATAGATATTCATTAACCTCTATACCGTATGTATCATCATACTGCTACAAGCAACACTCTACAATTAGACAACCATCAACAAACCAAATATTCACTGTACCCACGCAAGAGATAAACCCCTCATTCCTCTCCTCCCAGTCAGTTAGCCATATGACTGCAATTGCTCCTTCGGTACCATCAGTGGACCCAGGTACTGCTTCAACATCAAATGTAAATGCAACTGAACCTACAAGCCATCAAATTGGAGATATTACGGTAAATGTCATACATCCAGAAGGTATGCTTTCGACACTTACACTCCACATATATGTGTCGCCCAAATGCTGTACTACCATATATGATTATATTCATACAATATACTTTCTCTTATAGATCACGCGCCATCAGTGACTTCCCAACATGATGATACAGACGACAGTTCCTGTGAGTCTCCTGTTCGTATCACACAACGACATGTTCGCAGCCATAACATTGCACGCATCTGTAATACAAGCCAGCAGATCATATATCTAAACCTACAACAACCCCGCTTCTGTAATAATTGCAATGCTAAACTTTTTGATGGTGAAACAACATCAATGTGTTGCTGCAACGGAAGGGTGCAGATACCCTCTATACCTGTTCCTCCAGAACTATATAATTTATTTATTAGTGACTCTGCTGAGAGCCATCACTTCAGGAGATACATTCGTTCATATAACCATGTTTTCTCTTTCACTTCAATGGGTGTGGTTCTAGATGCGTCTTTAGCAGCGGATCAACATGCAGTGTACACATTTCGAGCTCACGGATCAATATATCACCGAATTGGTCCTCTGCTACCTTCTGCAAACTCACGCCCTAGGTACCTTCAACTCTACATATATGACACAGAGCATGAGGTTGATTATCGTTTGCAAGAGAATGCTGATTTAGACCGAACACTACTACAAAAAATTGGGTCAATCTTGGATAGACATAACCCCTTTGTGCTAATGTTCCGGCGTATATCTCAACATGAGAATATGAACAGATGCAGGCTTATAATTAAGGAGAAACCTGCTTTGGGCCACCAATACACATTACCATCTGCGTCGCAGGTTGCAGCTATAATTGTTGGGTCTGAAGAGTATCTTGAATCAAATGAACGCCATATAATTGTTGAGACAGTTGAAGGCAATTTGGGTACTATTCAAGAATATTCGGGTTTCTATGACCCACTTCAGTATCCGTTACTCCTTCCATATGGTACCTATGGTTGGTTAGCTGAATACAAAGGATTAAATCATCGTCATGTTAGCTGTTGCGACTACTACTCATACGTACTCCAGGTAATATGTATTTCGATTCTACTTCTTCCACACATGCTACTTTTATTGATATGCTATTTCACATTATCATGATTATACTGTAGGATCGTCAACCACCTCTATCATTGCCCCTACATGGATGTAGACTACTACAGCAATATGTGGTTGATAATTACATTAAAATTGAGACTCAAAAACTGCGTTGGATAAAAAATAACCAGAAAACTATTCGTTCTGAACTTTACATTGGATTACAAGACTGTCTTAATGCTGGAGAACATAGTGCAGGTGCCAAAAAACAATTAGTTCATAATTTTTATATGTTTGCAATCAAAGTCCTTCCGCTTCTCAATTTAACACTATGTCCTACTACTCCAGCTAATATTGGTCAACGCGTCATCTTACCATCATCTTTTATTGGGAGTCCTCGCGACATGTACCAACGTTATCAAGACGCAATGGCCGTTGTGCAGCAGTATGGTAGACCCGACGTATTTGTAACAATGACATGCAACGCTTTATGGCCTGAAATCACTGATGCTCTTTACTCTGGACAAACAGCTCAAGACCGTCCAGATATAGTTTCGCGAATATTCCATGCAAAATACCAAAAATTGAAAGAAGACATTTTTCATAACAATGTTTTGGGCACAACTATTAGTCACGTCCACGTAATAGAATTTCAGAAAAGAGGCCTACCTCACGTTCATATGCTGGTTATTTTCGATCCGCGTGATAAAGTAAATACTCCTGATGATTACGATAAGATTGTTAGAGCAGAACTTCCTCATATTGAGGATGAACCAGAATTATACAATGCTGTTATTCGTCATATGATTCATGGGCCATGCGCACACATAAACTCTCATGCACCATGCATGAAACATGGTGCCTGTAAAAAAGGTTATCCAAAGATCTTTGCAGAGACAACTGTACAGGGTGCAGACTCTTATCCAATCTACAGACGTCGGGACAATGGACGATCATTTAGATTACATCGAGCACAAGACTTTGCTATTGACAATCGATGGGTTGTTCCATATAACCCATGGCTTCTGTTAAAATATAATTGTCATATTAATGTAGAAATATGCAGCAGTATTAAAAGCATAAAATATCTATATAAGTACATTCATAAGGGTCCAGATTCTGTTGCCTTTCAGATTCAACCTTTCTCAGATCAGAATGAGCTTTCACAATATGTCAGTGGTCGATGGATTTGTCCACAGGAAGCCTTCTGGAAAATATTTAAATTCTCGATGTACCAAACATTTCCATCAGTTACTCGATTACAAATACATTTACCTAATAAACACCAGGTGCATTTCCGGACATCTGATGACGTCGACGATATTTTGGCTAACGAACGGAACTCACGCACAATGTTAACTCAGTTTTTCAGCGTCTACGACACAGAAGAAGAACATCGTAATTATTTGTATACCGAGTTTCCAAAACATTACAGATGGAATCTAACATCCAAAACATGGAGCAAAAGAAAACGGAGACTGAAAGTTGTTGCTCGAATGTACTCGGTAAATCCTTTAGAAGGAGAAAGATATTATTTGCGTCTTCTGTTGGCTCATATTCGAGCTCCACGATCCTTTGAGCATCTGAGAACAGTGAATAACATTACATACACTACATTTAAAGAAGCAGCTGAACATGGTGGTCTTCTCGAACAAGACAATAATCTACATAATTGTATGCGTGAGGCAAGAGAATTCCAGCTACCACATGCACTGCGAAATTTGTTTACAACAATTTTACTTTTCTGCACACCAACTGAAGTTAGACAACTATGGAATGATAACTACAGTTCAATGAGTGATGACTATATCTCATCGCCTTGGATCAGTGATCAATATATCATGAATAGACTCCTTACTGACATAGACTCTACTCTTCAGCAACATAGTCGAAGTATTACAGATTTTGATATTCCTCGGATGTCAGAAAATTTTAGATATCATAACAACATCTCAAGCTTAATTGAAGATGAACTCTCAATACCGGTCTCAGATACAGCGCTTGCATCTGTTTCATTGTTAAATCCTGCTCAATACTACGCTTTCCAGACTATTATAGAATCTATTAGACAGCGTAAAGGAGGTATTTACTTTATAGATGGCCCTGGTGGTAGTGGCAAAACGTTCTTATATAAGTCAATACTTGCTCATTTACGTCATGATGGACATATTGTGCTTGCAACAGCATCATCAGGGATAGCTGCAACTCTTCTTCCAGGTGGAACTACTGCACATCTCAGATTTAAAATTCCAATTCCTGTGGAAGCAGGTTCATTCTGTAAATTTGCTAAGATGTCTGAAATACATAAACTTATACAACATTGCTCTGCCATATTGTGGGATGAGGCTCCAATGTCGCACAGACATGTATTTGAGGCCGTTGATCGCTCATTGCAAGATATGCTTAATACCTCAGAACCATTTGGTGGTAAAGTTGTTATTATGGGAGGAGATTTTAGACAAGTTCCACCAGTTTTAGTTAATGGCACAAAATTTCAAATTATCAACGCCAGCATAGTTGCGTCACCTCTGTGGTCAACTGTACAGTTACTTTCATTAACTGAAAATATGCGTGCTTTTGGTGATCGAGATTTCTCAGAATATTTACTTAGAATAGGCAATGGGGACGAGTATACATATGATCATGACATGGTTCAGATTCCAACTTCAATGATTATTCCCTGGGAAGGAGAACATTCAATCACTGTCCTTATAAACACAGTCTTCCCTGATATTAAATCCAGTGCTACAATCTCGGAATATTGGGAGGACAGAGCATTACTGACTACATTAAATGACGATGTTTCCTTACTAAATGAGAAATGCCTTCATCTACTCTGTGGAGAAGAGATGACATACTACTCATTTGACTCAGTTGATGATGATAGATTTAATTTATACCCACAGGAGTTTCTTAATAGCATATCAGCAGGCACACTGCCTCCGCATAAACTCTGTTTAAAAAAGGACACGCCAATCATGCTTTTGAGGAATTTAAATCCGCGAATCGGCTTATGTAATGGGTCACGTCTGCTTTGCCGTCATTTCTCCAGAAATATTATTGAAGCTGAAATACTGACAGGAGAACACAAGGGAAAATCTGTCTTCCTTCCCCGCATACCACTAAAAAATGCTGGAGATTGTAATATGCCATTTGAGCTAACTCGAAAGCAGTTTCCAGTTCGGTTAAGCTTCGCAATAACAATAAACAAAGCTCAAGGTCAAACAATTAAACATGTTGGCCTGTACCTGCCCTCTCCTGTTTTCACTCATGGCCAACTTTATGTTGCTCTGTCAAGAGGAGTCCGTGCAGCCAATACAAAAGTTTTAGTAAAAGATGGGTCATTACCATCAAGATCTGGTACATATACAACAAATGTGGTCTTCAAAGAACTCCTATCCAAAGTTATTGTGCAGGTGCATTTTTTTCTCCTCAAATTCAACTTAGTTTCTTAACAAATTACTCTTTCATTGCATTAACCATTACAGTGTAACGCTTACAGGTTTGACAAGCAATTTAGTCCAGCGGTCTCATGCACATGACATTGTATATCAAAATTGTCGTGTACAGCTCAAATTTTAGCACACAACATGCGTATGCTGCGATCATAGACAACGTTTGTACACAAAAACAGTGTGCGTGCATTAACTGTCTGCGCACTCCCCATGACTGCTCTGCAATCCATCTATAAACCTTATTACTCTAAGTACAACATATACATGCCTCCGTCATAAATATTCTGTATGTTTTCATGACGCTGATCTACTGTTTTACTTTATATGTACTGATATTGTCTTAACGGATTTTAATAATGTTCAGATGCCAAACAACCAATCATCAGATCCGCAGGTACAATTACATAACAACTCCACCATTAACACTGGTAAGCCATTCAAACAACGTCCGTATAGTTTTATTCTGCCCAAACATTTCAAAATATATATGACATCATTTGTTTTGCAACTTATTGTATCAACAACACTTCTACAGACTCTGACGACAATTACTATGATGAACTTTACCCACCAACCACAACTAGGTGGTCGGATTTCCCGCGAAATCAAATTCCAGGTCTGCGCTTACGTATTCCACCTGTGCCCCGTGGTCTGACGCCACAAGAAGAATGGAATTACGTGTTCACAATGATAGCCAGGTAACACATAAATCATAATATTCACTTCAGAACACATACTACTACCACTACTCAATTAACATGTTCGCATGACTGCTACCGCTTTACATCATGACCAAATGCAGGGTTGCCCGAGATCACTAAAGAAGCTACTCCATCAACAACTGTTGTGACTGCTGACGACTTCAGAGTACACTTCCACTTATGTGTTATGTATGTGATATTTATACGTAACCAATGTAATCTCTGAATAATGCTTTATATAAAACAAACTACGAAACTCATATATTTTATTTCATCCTCAAACTTCCACGTACTTCCTCCAGCAGACATTTATATAAACGCTTTGTGTAATGTTCTTTCTATTATTATGACATGTAAATATTCAGCTTATCTACTTCATAATAACATAATAACACTAAGATTTACTTATGACTCTTACTTTTAAGCGTTTATACTCCTCAATACTATGCCTACAAACATCAACATGCCCAAAGTGATAGCTATAACATTTTCTCTTTACAGAACATTGCGTCGTACAGTTACAAAGTAAATCTTCTATTTGTAGTGCGAATTACTTCGCTCTTCAAAATATAGTACTACATGTATGGTGAACAGTTACAGAGTATATCGGACTCCAAATTACCCCATATCCGTCACTTGGGCTCCCATAGCACATATGCAAAATCAACACCTCTCCGACACTCGATCAAATGATACGGCACTTGGATCCCCCGTGACCTAGACGACATGACCCACGCCTCAACAATGTCCCCGCGCGACTACACTTCTGCAGCTTGCAACCCCCGTCCACAGCTTTTTTCACTGCTCAATTATTACCGTCTACGTGAGAAAACGAACATCTACGCACGGGCTCCGCCCGTGCTCGATGCTCTCCGCATCGACAGTACCACAGCTGCAGCGGTCCGTCCGACCAAACTCACCCATCACCGACTTTCCATGCTCTCATACGATGTCCGGCTTCATCCAGGGAGGCTTCACCCGCCAGTGATCAAACTTCAGCCATGCTGAATGCTGCAATCGTTCTTACGCCGCATAGAAGCAAGTCTCACCCGCTTCGACACAATTCACCAGCCTGACCTGTACCCGTCAGTCACGTCCCCCAAAACGCATATACAAATTGCTCCCTCTACGACACTCGATCATTTGATACTACAGAGGCCCCGTACCCTCCTCGACTGTACCCCCACCTCTACAATGCCCCGCCGCAACGACACTTCTGCAACTCGCAATCGCCCGTGCACACGACCCCTGTCCCTGATGGCCTTCCTGTACTTACTTTATCGTGTGCACTAAGATTTGCGAGTTGCAGAAATGTCGTTGCGGCGGGGCATTGTACAGGTGGGGGTACAGTCGAGGAGGGTACGGGGCCTCTGTAGTATCAAATGATCGAGTGTCGTAGAGGGAGCAATTTGTATATGCGTTTTGGGGGACGTGACTGACGGGTACAGGTCAGGCTGGTGAATTGTGTCGAAGCGGGTGAGACTTGCTTCTATGCGGCGTAAGAACGATTGCAGCATTCAGCATGGCTGAAGTTTGATCACTGGCGGGTGAAGCCTCCCTGGATGAAGCCGGACATCGTATGAGAGCATGGAAAGTCGGTGATGGGTGAGTTTGGTCGGACGGACCGCTGCAGCTGTGGTACTGTCGATGCGGAGAGCATCGAGCACGGGCGGAGCCCGTGCGTAGATGCTCGTGTATATATATATATGTACTGGGGAGAGAAGAAAATTCATCAAAACTTTAGTGGCTTTGCAAAATCAAAACAAGTGGAGGAGGAAATGGCGGCAAAGGATGACTTTATCGATGAGGCAATGCGACCTTCGTCTAGTAAACCAAAGACGCGTAAAAAACCCAAGTATCGAAGTTTGAAGGAAATCATCGCTCAATTAGATGCAGCTGTATGCACCTCCTCTTTAGTTGTTTACTTTGCATTTGAATTGAAGGAGTATTTATAAGTTATCTATTAAGAGTGTCTTCCTTTTGACGTTAGTCAAAAGCGATCGAAGTATGCATGCCTCACTCTGCGACTTCTTATTGATGTTAGTTGAAAGTTTTGATGAGCACAATGTTAGTGGTGGATCCAAAAAATTAATAATGGGACTGCACAAATTGATAATGAGGGTGTACAAATTTGTTTTTTGAATGTGTCTAAATTTTTTAACATGGGAGGCTAGTCATCAACATTCTTTAAAAAAAAATTTGAACGTTTTAATTTTATTGAAGTTGTTTCTCTCACATCTGGCCACCGTTTTTGACGTATAAGTAGTCAAAATTCATTGTCTCGACGAAATGACTCCGAATACATTAAATATTTAGCCTGCCGGAGGGCCTGGTACTGTCGCACGGGGCACGGGGGTGCCCCCGTGCACTGTCATATACGAGTGACAGTGCACGGGGGGCACCCCTTGCCCCGCGCGACAGTGAAGTCCGCCTCCGGCGGGCTTCGCCCGCCCGCCCCCGCCTTATAAATATTACTTTTTCTATGATGACATCATTTTAATGTTAATTAAGAGTTTAATTAATTAATCAAGAATTTATTTAATGTTTTTATTTGAAATTATTTTTTTATTATTTTGTTTAATTATTCTTTAAATAATTTCGTTTTATTAATTTCGCTCGTATTTAATTAATTCTCCGAACTATATGGTTTAATTAATTTCATTAATTAAATAGTTAATAAAGAATAATATAAAAACTAATTATTAAAATAAAAAATGAACTGTCAAGATTGATTTGAAGGATCTCAGATGTTACACCGTGCAATGACAACGATCAACGATACTTCTTTGTATATGTATAACCCCGTATCCGCCGAGTGGGTCCGCGAAAGCCAGACCGGCCGGTCCAGACCGCCTCACGGCCGGGCAGGGTTCACCGCCGAGCTCGAGCTCGGCAAATCGTCGTACCAAGCTCGGAGATCGTCGGGCCGAGCTCAGGGTTTTTGGAGCCGAGCCCGCACTCGCCAAACCGGAGCTGCTCGCCAGCCGAGCCCGCACTCGCCAAACCGGAGCTGCTCGCCAGGCGAGCTCGCACTCGCCATTGGCCGAGCAGAATCGGCGAGTGCGAGCCCCATCGGGCTCTCGCCGCCCTGGCCGAGCAGGGGATCCAGTCGCCATCCCGCCCCAGGTGGTCTGCCATTGGCCTCTCATAACAGCGGAGTTTGGCTGTTGGCAGGCCAGCTCAAGGGAGGTTTCAGTAATTCCAGACCAGCAAAGGTAGGCTATTTGCTGGCCGTTTTCAGTTCTCTATAAATAGGACCCAAGGGGTACCTCAGAAAGGCATGCTTACTATTTCTCAGGTCTCCTAGCTCTTTCTGAGGTACCTTAGCCCGGCAATTGGCTAAGGAGGGGAAGCGCTCTAAGATCTTCCGGGTGTGTGGTGGGACCTCCGCGCCGGGCCCTTGGTCTAGTCCTTTGTTCTTCACTTTCTTGTCGTTTTCTTGCAGGAGCAGAGTAGGTGCGCGACCACCCCTTCCCCCAAGGGTCGAACTCCACACGGACCGATTTTTCGGTTTCAACAGTATATATACATATATATATACATATATACATATATATATACATATATACATATATTTACATATATATATATATATATATATATATTTATATATATATATATATATTTACATATATATATATATATATATATATATATATATATATATATATATATATATATATATATATATATATATATATACTATTCTAAAAAGATATATGGTTGTCTGTCAATAGCGTGAGTTCGAAAATAGGGAAAAAAAAGAGGGCTGTCGGATTACAATCTTTTGATTCAAAGCCGTTGGATCTGGGGCTGCAAATAGTGGATTAGGTTTGCACATAAAAAAAACCCAAAAAACCTCCCCCCCTCTCTCCTAAAACCCGGTCAACAGTAAACCCCCCAAAAAAGAAAGTGCAGCACCATTTTCTTCCTCACGATTGTCGGCGGAACCGGCGGCGGCCTGCCCGGCACCCACCAGTCCGTCGGTGGGTGCCGGGCAGGCCGCCGCCGGCCGCGAAGAAGAAAATGGCTGCAACCATTTTCTTCCTCGCGGCCGCCGGCGGAACCAGTGGCGGCCTGCCCGGCTACCCCCGGTGGGTTCGCCGGAGGCCAGCGAGTCCGTCGGTGGATGCCGGGCTGAGCCGCCGGCAGCCGCGAGGAAGAAACTGTGTGCGGCACGGTCCGGACAGTTTTTTTTTATTTTAATTTTAAAAATTCAAAAAAATAATTAATAATAAATAAATTATTAATTTCTAATAAGTTTAAAATTAATATTTTTAAAATATTATTTAGTTTTAAAACAATTAAATTTAAAATAATTAAAACAATCCGCAGGGGGCGGGCGACGAAGCCCCTCGTGGGGACGGCGAAGCCCGCCGTGGGGGCAGGCGAAGCCCGCAGCTGCTGGTCGTGTACTATCGCGCGGGGCACGAGGGCCGGAGGCCCGTGCCTGTCACTAGTATATATATATCTTATCTTATATATATAAAAGAATATAGATATTTGGAGGCACACCATAGATTGAATATTGATCATTGAATCATGAGAGAGAGCATGAGAATGAGGAGATTTGGGAGAGAGAGAGTGGAGGGAGAGAGAGGGGGCGGGAGAGAGAAGGAGAGAGAGATAGAGGAGGAGTGATAAAGAGAGAGTGAGAGATTAATTAATTTTTATAGATTAAAATTTGTAAAATTGTATTAAATAAAAATATGAATAGTACTTCATATTTTTTGCGGTCATTTTAAGTACTCATATGTATATGTTTTGAAAAAAAAATCGGGTGCGTGCGCAACCCGCTCATAGGCGGGCGCAGCCCGCAGCGACGCATCGAGCACGGGCTAATCCCGTGCGCAGGCGGGGCGGGATGCAGTCGAAGGCCGCCCGAGAGCATCGAGCACGGGCTACGCCCGTGCGAAGATGCTCGTATATATATGTATAATGCTTGGGGATTTGAGAGCAGTGGTAGCATTGTCGCGCCGGAGCAATGCTATGACCGCGGTATTGTCACGTGGGGCACTATGAGCCCCCGTACACTATTGCGGTGTGGCGTGGGGTGGAGCCCAGTGCCTCTCACTTTTTAAAAATTCAAAATATATTAGAAATATTTTGACACTAACATTATAAGATTTGGTCTTATTTTAGAACAAACCGACGGATGAAGGTGTTGGATCTGCAGGGCCGGGCGAGGAAGAGTTGGAATGGCTGACGAATATGGATGCATTCCCACCAGTTGAACCCGCCGTCTTAAAGGAAATAATGATGTATAGGCCCTCCTTTATCTTGTCGGAGTTCGAAGTGGCCGGCGACATAGTGGAGTGGGGAGATGAAGTGCAAGCATTGCGAGGCCGAGGAGACGCCGCCGCGGAGGGAGGGGCCGGATGGGACGAGTTTCAAAGTCCGCTCCAACTCCAGCCGGAAGTCAGGCGGAGGAAATGTGCAGCCAAAAACATGGTGGCAATGACGGCAACAAGCCGGGCTAGCTCATGCCCGAAGAAATGAAAGTAAAGCATTTAGCAAATATGAAGTGAAATTTGATTTGTTGTTTTATCTCAAATTATAAAATTTGACAAGTTTTAAGTTTTATTATATTATATCTATACTATATTATATTAAGATGTTTGTTAACCGCAATTTCTATTTAGCTATTTGTAATTTAGAATTTAAAAAAATATCTCATTTTTTTTGTGTTCAACTGCAACCCAAAATTTAAAATCTTAATTCATTGGGTATTCCGTCTTCAGTCATGCCCAACCTATCGTGTATCCTCTTTGATTCCTCCTTCCTCTCGTTGAAGATGTTTGGCGCCTTCTTCCTCTCGTTAAAGCTGCCTGGCGCCTCCTTCCTCGGGTAACAACTGGGTGCGGCAAGTCAAATATCTGGTTGCGATTATTTTTTTTGGGTTGCGGTTAACATTGGGATGTGAATAGCCAAAAATGAGTTGCGGTTAACAATCATCATTATTAAAAGGGAAAACACAATTTGGTTAAACATTCAGCTTTTCCATTTTACTTCTATTTATCACAAAAAAATATTAATTTCTTTAATTTTTTTTAAAAAATGGGTTCTCATATTGACAAATTCCCTACTTATAATAAGAAATGTGCTCTCTTCATTGCTTGCAAACTCATGTGCACAAGAAAAAAATGAGTGACGGACGGAGTATAATGCTCGGGGATTTGCGAGCAGCGGGAAGCCGGGAACGCCCTCGTGCTGAGGTAATGTCATGGTCGGAGTACTGTTGAGCGGGCTAACGGAGCCCCCCCCCCCGGTCGGGCTTCACTCTAGTACCACTGAATCGGACTGATTATACCTGATTCCCATTTTACCCCCCACAATTTTTACGCTTTTCGCGATTTCATCTCTTCCCCCGATTCTCATCTCTTCCCCCACGCTGGCCAGCGCAGAGCTACCTCCCGATCTCCTCTCTCCCGGACGGAATCGCCCACCTCCAGCGTTCTTTCTTCTCGGCGGGCGGCCGCGATTCTCATCTTTTACCCCAGGCTGACCAGCGCAGTGCTAGCTCCCGATCTCCTCTCTCCCGGACGGAATCCCCCGCCTCCAGCGATCTTTCTTCCCGGCGTGCGGCCGCGATCCTCTCCTCTTTACCCACGCTGACCAGCGCATCCCTAGCCCCCGATCTCCTCTCTCCCGGACGGAATCCCCCGCCTCCAGCGATCTTTCTTCCCGGACCTAGGTATCTTGGACTACTCAACGACGAGGACGACGTACTCTGCATCCACCTCAACGGCTCCACGCCACAGCTTGAAATGACGGTGACATAGCTCCGGCGGCCGGCTTTCAGGTCTTCCTGACTTCCTCAATGTTTTTTTTGCTGTGTTTGAGATTGTTTTTCTAAATCCTTAATTCCTCAATGTTTTAACTATGTTCCATCAATTTGCCTAGTTTTGTATTCCGATTTCACTCATTTCAGGAATTCCTCTTCTATGTATTGTGAGATGAGATGTTTCTTGTTAGGCCCCTCTTCCTCATGTATAATTTTCTTTTGCTTTAGGTAGTGTTATTACAGCACACTTGTAGAACATCTTGGTCATATCCCATACAGGTTCACCACATTTATTTTTGACACTGCCACTTATTATAGCATTCTTGAATGTGATGAAGTGATAAAGCTTCATGTTTTTGTTAAAAGTAGATCTTTGTATATCCAATGGAGCTATTAATGGACTAATAATTATGAGTACTTGTTATCAGAGATAGAATTAGTTAATGCAAAACACAACATGAATCAATTCAAGCCTTGTCATTGGAAATGTCAATCTATTAATTTTACCTACTGCACATTGTTCACATGAATATTAGATTTTAGTCTAGAATTATAGAACGCATATTTCAGATATATTGATTTCATTGAAGTAAATTTTAAGATTGTCTTTTAGTTTGATTCTGCGTTTGTGTTGGGTCTGTGAAACCCACAGACCTTGTTATTTCTTCAGAATGACTAAATGAGGTATATCAATAGATGATTGTTTTTACTATTTGTCACTTATTATAGTGTTATATATGAAATTGTTTATATATGATTGTTGTACCGGTCCATCTGTTGGTAGTTGATGCCACCTCAGATTATTGGAGTTTTCTTTAGTAATGTTGTTGATGCTATCTTTTTTTGCATGCGTATTACCTATTTCAGAGTAATTTTTGCATTGATGTTGGTGTTTACAAGGCCATGGTGGTCAGAAATTCCTGATGATATCAGGTTTTGAAAACTATCAATTGTTCACTAAAAAAGTGTTCTAGGGATGAGGCAGAAGTCAGAAATTATAGACGATAAATTGTGGTAATTTCTTCGATTTCTATGTGTGGAGTTGCTTTTTACCTACTTTTTCTAGGAAAAATTCGGTCGGGGGCTTCGCCCCGAACCCCTGTGCAGGGGGTGCGTTGCCCCCCTGCAACCCCCCAACGAGCTCAGCGCCGAGCTCGACCGGCGAAATCGTGGTAAGTGTCTAGTACACCCTAATCCAGGAAATGAAAGAAATGGGAGTTAAAGATGATAGGTTGATACAGTTATAAGCTTAATTAAAAAAAAAAAATTCATCTGAAATGAGATGTATATATATGTAGAGATGGAACACTACCTTGCACAACTCTTATTCTTGGAGGAAATCTTACCAGCGGTAGGATTTAAAATCCTGCTTGTATCTTCCCCATCATCATCTTCTTACCCTACCCCTTTGTTCTCCCCCCATCAACATCACCATTAGCTCGCTCAGCCACGACGTCATCTTCGTTCTGGAAAGCAAAGGTTCGATCGTGCTCACTGAAATCTGCAGAAATTTTAACAATTTCATTTTTCCTCCAGCCTGAGTTCAATACAGGTGAATTCGATGAACGCATTTCAGAGCCAATCCCATTCATTCTCAGAATTGTTGGCACTCTGTGTTGTGTCTCTGAATTTGACATGTCTGAATTGGGATAAACTGTCAAAGAATACTGGAGTTTTCTCCTGATTTTTGGAGTTCCATTGATTTTTGGCATGTCTCTATGTGTTGATTGCATGTTTGAGGAATTTTGATTTGACAATTCATAAACCAGCGAAGGCAAGATGTTGTTTGTTTCTTTACTTAGATGTCACCTGCATTCAACTATTTGGCTCTGTTCGTTTGGCAGAAAATGAGACGTAGGAATTGAAATTGGCTCAAAGTCAATTTCAATTCTGTTGTTCAGTGAAATGCATGAATTCTTTTTATAGGAATTGAAATTAATAATTATGATATTCGGTTGAATGTTGTTAGAATTCAGTAGATACAATTGAAATTTAAAATAGTACAACCACACATTCACACTTTATTTAGCATGAGAATATTTCTATCTCATTAGTCATGAATAATGGTTTGATACTTGAGAGTATTCTTCCTGCTCTAAGGGACCATCCTCTGCGTTGTGTCGGGATAATTTGTTTCTTCTAGGTCACAATTTTTAGAATTTCTTTTTTTAATTTGATAATGCATCTTCTAGGTCACAATCAAAATAGATTGAAGCTGATTAGCAATATGAATTTTTCTTGTAATTATTGATTTTTAGTGAAGTAAATATTCAGCCGATTTTCACAATCAGAAGTGTGTAATTAACAATTACAGATTCAAACTTGCATTGCTTGGTTGTAATTAAGCATGCTCTAAATTGAAATAACTATTCAATTTAAAAACCTTTGCAATTGTTGCTAAAAAAGAGAGATGTTGTGAACTGGATAACAAGTTTGATTGCTCACTGGTATGTACAGATGGGTGTTATTTCAATAATAAGAGGGGTGCAACTTGTAATTATACTAAACTTCCAGGGGAAGTTTTGGTAATTATTCCTATGCATATATAAAATTGTTCCTTATGTTGATCATTTCTGTGTGTTTGGTTCTTATAGATGTCTCCACAAACTTTACGGTAACCTCTATTAATGAGATTTTATTTGCATCAATTAGAGGCGATGAGGAATCATGGAGCTGACATGGACTAATGATGTCTTTTTTCCCTTGAATGTTGAGGGCATTGAGGATGGCATGTGGAGAAGGCTTCTCAGGCAACCCCTACAACTATCATTAGCACTGGAAGGTGGTTGGAAGATGAGTGTTTATTCGCTCTCTCCATTTCACCTCTTCTTGGACTAGTTTGGAGATGATCTGAGCCTCTATTTTCTACTTTTCTTCCAAAGCCTTCTTAGATTTTTTTAATAATTATTAATTTAGGATTTGTTTGTTTGAGCGCTTTCTCTAACTTGTGTTTTTCAAAGAACACAATACAAATTTTGGACTCGCCAAATTTTTGTCACAAGTTATTCCCATAGATCCATTTGTTCAGCTTCTAGGAGGTGACAAAATGAGTGCCAAATTGGCTGCGCTTGAGTATTTCCATGAACTACTTTGCATGCCAAGGTATGGTTTTTATAAAACTCATCTTATTGCAGAATTATGGTGTGAAAATTTTGAACTGCGACACTCGTTCACTTCTTCTCCTGCTCAACTCAATTTCTAATCTCTAATCTCAAGCTCAAGGAGCAGTCCTGCAAAATTTTCACTCTGCTCTCCATTCACAAATTTGTAATGTAGAGAAAGGTGAAAATTTTGAGTGAAAGATCTAAAATTTGTGCTGGAAATTACAAAATAAGCTCAACATGATTGAAAATATGTGTCATGGCATCAAAATAATACAGGAGAACTGCCAAATCCGCACTAAGAATGATGTAAAGTTTGAAGCTTAATGCATTTTTTGGTCTCAGCCTAACACTATTTGCTGTCATATTAGGTCGTCGGCAATTAGATTACTCCGACAGATACGACAGGTTGGGGGAGATGACATAATGCGGATCTTGCTAGCTTTTGTGAAACAAGTCAAAAATGAGAGCTAACTCTTGGCAACAAATCTCCTTCTTCAGCTGGGCATGCAGGTATTGTAATTCAATGTCAGTGCAATAAGTCTTTCCAAGAATTTTGGATGAAATACATAGGAAAATTTAGGCTCCGTTTGGCATGGAGTTTTTGCTTGTTTGAGTTTGAGCAAAAGCTCATCATCATGGAATGTATGTTTGTCATTACAACGGTTACTGTTGAAATCATGGACAATTTTAACAACTCCATGTGGTACGGTACTGTTGAAATCATTTTCGAGGGTAAGGGCAAAGAAGGGTAAGTTGTTTTTCTTATATTATTGTTTTTAATAGCCCCTTCCTAATTTATATTTGGCATCCCGTAGCATGATTAGTTTTTACGCTTCCTTCATTCCATTTGTTGAATTGCATACATGAACAATCAATTAAGGTTTTGTTGAATCTGGTTTGTAAACGGGTTTTTCCAACCAAGGTGGATAACAGGGACTCATTGGAACCTTGGGTTACCCCCCGAGCAGGCGATGAAGATCTGCAATCGCAAATTTGGCGTTGGTGTCGATGGTGTGATCTTTGCGATGCCAGGGCTCAACGACACTAATTTCTCGATCTACGAGGATCTTCAACTCCGACGGTAGTGAACCTGAGGTATTCCCACAATGAATTGCTCCCCTATAGTTTTTGTGAATCACCCTCCTTGAATTTGCAACAAAAATGGTATCAAAGAAAATAAAAGATCAAATTTATAATATACATTAATGTAATCGTCAACTTATACTTGTTATTGCAAAATAGTGCCTGCTGAGTGATTCTGTTTAAAGTTATGATATTCTTAAATTATTATCATAAATGTTATTATACCGTTCTTTTTTCCCAATGCATGTATTGGATTAGAATGATGTAATACTGCATATGATGTTGAGAAAATGAGATGGTTAGGACAAGTCCAATGATGATTGTTAATTGTGATTTAAGTAGAGATATTTTTTTGCCCCCAGTTTATTTCATATAGTATTGTGTAGGTTGAAGTTGTGTATGAAAGTCATATAAAATTGGAGTAGAATCCAACACTGTAGTGATGATTCAAATACAAAATTTGTCGTCAGTGAAAACTGGCGAACCATGTCTACCTCAACACTTGACATTTTATTGATGCATACTGTTGGGTTATACGTTAAGAATCTCATCTAACAAACATCATTTGTTTGAACATAAAAGTGAATGAAGTTTCTTAAGTGGATGCTAACGAATGACAATTTTCCTTGGTTACATCTCCGTTTGGCACAGTGACGGCGGTGGTGAAAGTGGTGGTTTTGAATTATATTTCGTGAATGCTTGAACAATTGACTCCTTTGATTTCAATTGCATACATCCACGGCTCCTTCAACTCTGAATCGATATGGAGAACTTCATACTGTCGGTGAGCATTTCTGTATACCAAATTTGGGAGCTTTTTTACTGTGCAAACGTATATTTCTTCTCTTAAAAGTGTCGTTCTTTATGATGCTTTTGTGAGAAATTTATGGGCCAATTATATGACCCAGCTACCATTGATTCCAGTTCAAAACCTTTTTCTTCATTTTGTGTTACATTCAATTCCATGCATACTTAGATGATCTTTGTGTTTGGTCTGAAGAAAATAAGAAGCCGCTTCAAAATTATATAGCTCATTTCCTTCATAAACCTCTCTGCATGCCTATGAATTAGTCTAAATACAATACAAACTTTTATTTGATTGACTCAAAAGAAAATTTACAGGGAGTGTGTTTTTTCTTCCTTATTTGAACGAATTAGTGCATTAAACCAACTTTTGCATTTTTTCTTGCAGGGAGTGTTCTAAAATGATGGTGGATTTTCACCAGATGGCCGGAAAGGGATAGCTTACAGGAGTCCATAGAAAATACAACACATAAATTTGGATGTGCGGCGATATCTGCACCCGCCATTTTCCTGCTGGGCTTGAACCTTTGACTTGCCGGCAGCAAAAATTGGATAATTGATCCCGTGATCTAACTTTTAAGTGCTTCTCCGTCTTGCAACTGAAGTTGCCTAGTTATAATAGTCGCAACTGGAGTGAATATGCACTTTTAGTGTTAAGTTTGTTTCATTTAATTGGATTTTTAATAACTACTTTGCAGCTGATTTGTGCTGAATGCCTATGTAGACGGAACTATAGTAGTCTTTTTTGTGCATTACTTCTTAATGGATGAGTAATAAACATTGCTTCTTAATGGATGAGTAATAAACATTGCTGACAATCTGTGTTTTGGAATTGTGCAACTTTTCTAATGGAACTGTATTAGTCTTCTAATGTTGATGCTCAATTAATATGCAGAATTTGGATGTGCACAACACATGGTTGTATTAGTCTTCTAATGTTGCTACTCAATTAATATGCAGAATTTGGATGCGCACAACACATGGTAGGAAGTCCCTAAACCTTAGAAAAGTAAACCTAAATCTTAAACTATAAACCCTTAAAACCCCAATACAAAACCCTAAAAACCATCAAAACATTAAGTCCTAAAATTTTGAAATCATAACCTTCAAATCCTACAAATCTTAAAACCCTTCAAAACACTAAATTCTAAATCAAAAACTTTAAACCATAAATCCTAAAATCGCGCTGCTTCCGTCGTTCTCGTCAGCGTTCTACTCGCAGCACGGCCGTCGCGGTCTCGACGTCTCCTACTTGGCCAATTATGCTTATATCAACTTTGTGCTTGTTTCGCATTCCTACCTAACCTTTTCATAGATTCACACGTCAATTTTTGTTTCCAGGACAACTTCAAGAGGTAAAGGGTCTTCATAACAAATCCTTGATATCCTATACTAAAGCTCTTGACATGGAACCAACACATGTTTCAAGTTTGGTTTCTACAACCATTGTTCTAAGACATTGTCGTGGTCAACCCTATCTGATATTCCTTTTTTATAATTTGCAGAATGTAATCTTCAACTATCCTTTAATGTAAAATTAACAACCTTATAATTGTCAAGATAGGACATATTGCCAGAGAATGTCAGAGTGGTACTCCAGTGGCAAAGGAGGCTGGGTCTGGAGCAACCTTTGGGCGAGGAGGCCCAATCCACTGTTATAACTGTGGCAAGCCGAGACATATAGCCCGTGACTGTTTGTATGTTTGTATGCTGGAGAAGACTCTGTGGTAAGCGCGTAGAGTTCGGAGTCGCGGGGTGTGCAGATGACTGCGTTGAGAGTACTGAGGGTAGTCTCCAGGAAAACACCAGAAAAATGGGAGGAAACGATAGTCTTTCCCCTACCACGCCACGGTAGTGCTGCCGCCGACGATAGCTCTCAATGAGCTATGTTTGTTTGTGAAGCCTGACTCTGGGAGACCTGTGGGCTATTGTGTGTGAGGTCTGTCTCTCGAAGACCTGTGGGTCAATTTGTGAAGCGTGAGCTTAATTTGCTCAGCTTTGGTAGCTAGGAGTGCTAGCCTAGGATCCCTACAGAGTTATGATTCATACAGAAAATGGAAAGGGAATGCTGACCCGCGTCAGGACTGCGAGCCAGACGATTTGAGCACGGGTTATGGCTGAGATGTACCCTTCCCTATGTCGGTCGACTTGAAGTGGTCAATGTGTATTCACATGATTTGTCGTAGCACTGGGGCGTTGTCTCTGGCTTTGGCCCTTGTGAGACTGAAAGCTCAAACGTTGTTGACCGTCACAGAGAACGGTGGTGTGACCCTTGAGATATTTGAAAGACATTGGGAATGAAACATGTAGAAATGTTTATAATGCTCTTAACTTGCACAATAATGAGATTGTAAGTATTTAGCTCTCCTATGTTAACTTCCTCATGCTACCTTGTTCATGGCTCTTATCATCTCATTTATATGATAATCCTGTCAGAATAGATATACATGTCCAATATATTTCAAGTCTACAGTCAATTTGTCAAAGCTTTGGTGAAAGTTTGATGAGGTAAGAACCCATATATATATATTTAAATTTCAGTAGAGAAAAAATGTTTCACTTTTGGATTGCCCGCAAAAAGAATGCTCCTCTCAGCTAATGAATATTGTTGATTTAATTTGACTTATATGTGCATGTATGTAATTACGAAATGAAAATTTGCACTTTAATAGAGGACATGCAATTATCGGCATGATGAAGATGTCAAAGAGCAATATCATAAGAATGTTTGTTTTGATTTTCTTAACAAAGGAAAATGTGCACGCGATCCTCATTGCAGATTTAGACAGAGTTTGGTAGAAGAAAGAGATGCTCTCCAAAGAAGGTCAGGGATCTCAAAATTGGAAATCTTACAAGTTTGTATTGTTCTATAGCTTTGATTTCCTATTTAGCATTTTATATAGTTTTTTGTCGCAAAGATCATAAATAGTTAAAGTTTTCGATCCGCCATGATTAAAATCTGCCCATAACCTCGATTTAGACTGGTAAACAAGATTTGTATCACGATGTTTTTCTTTCACTGTATATATTAATCCCTAAATTAATTAGCACAACACCGTGTATTACGTTGTTTTTTTTTCTTTCCCTCTTCTCTCTTTCTCCCCCCCCCCCCCCTTCTTCTCCTCCCCCTCTTTTTCTTTCTCTTCCCTCCCCCCTCCCCCCTTTTTTCCCCCTCATACCGGAGTGGAACCCGGCGGCTCAGTGCATTGTCGCTATCCGAATACTCTCACGATTGGCCGTAAGGGCGAATCCCTAAGCCCTGTGCCTGTCACACACATTATTGAAACTAAATTCCTATTCTGATGTATCTTTAATTCTTTATTAGTATGTGAATACTAATTATATCAAACATTTATAATCTTATTTAAAAAAAAAAAAAGAGGATGGAATGATTAATGCTCCTGATTTGCTCTTCGTAACAAGAAAAAACAAATCAAAGGGATATAATTGGTTTCCTTAACTTTCAATTTTCACTGATCAATGTAATTTTTAGGAAGCCTGTATTTTAAAGATTTTTGATCTAATTAGCTTGAAGGCAGCACTCTTGAGTCTCACAAAAATCGCTCTAAACTACTAAATAGACCTAAATCATTTCAGATTAGCATTTAAAACCCGAAACTGAGTCGAATCATGTGGTTTTTTAAATTTTAAAAAGGAATCCGAACCGTAGCCTACAAAATCTGAATTGAATCATGTGGATCGGTTCGGTTCGACAGTTCGGTTGATTTTTAATTACACCCCTACTTATGGCACTAGTAGAGGTATGTGTCTTTAAAATCTCAAAACCTACGTGTTAGCTTATCTTTGTAAATATCGGCGGTCTAATTCACGCACGTCTGAATTGTTGCTTTCGCGATTAATATTTATGTCTATCTCTTGATCAAATTTGTTACGCCAAATGATCTACTTTTCTTGTTATTCATCCAATGATTTGTTAGAGAATTAAGTATTGTTAGGATATTTGGTTATATGTCCGTGCGTGTCAGGACTGACTCGGAACGACCCAATGAGTTACGTGCTTACAAGTCTGCAAAAGAAATATGGGATTGACTGAACGCGCATTTTCAGAAGGAGGAAGGATTGTCAAAGTCATTCATTGGATAGAAGTTCTTCAACTTCATATTCAAAGCAAACGCGTCTATCACTTCTCAACTCTTAGAGCCGGTCAACCTGCATCAGAAGCTGGATGATGATCATTCGAAAATGGACGACAGCCTCTTTGTGTACATGATTCTTAGTAAGCTACTTTATGAGTGGCTCTTCTTCAAGAACGAGATGCACAGACTGAAAGAGAAGATCAGTCTAGATGAACTCAAAAGGTTCATCCATATTGAGGATCAAAACATCGCTGGGAAAAGCTTGGAGCAAGTTACGCAGCCCTCACAAGCTGTCAACTTCGTTTCACGTCCTAGTAAGCCTTCTCGGAAGCCCCCGACACCTAAGGATGATACCCACGCACCGTTGGCGGTCAAAAAACCTTCTCTCAAAAGGAAAAAGGGCAAGCGCCACAACTGCGGCAAATGGGGTCACTAGGCCGCTGAATGCAGGGGTCCGAAGAAGCAAAAGGAGGAAGTCCCACAAAATGTGGCGAATATGGTGGTCGACAACTCTGATCCCAAGTCCTTCGTGGCTATGATTGGGAGTAGTCACCGTAGTGAGTCGTCTGAGTGGTGGCTGGACAGTGGTGCTACCTGTCACGTCACAAATGACAGGGGTCTTCTTTCAAAGGTCACAGTGGTCAAGGATAGAGTTGAAAATAACAATGGAGGAGTGACAGATGTTACTCATGCTGGGACTACAGAGCTAGTCCTCTCTTCAGGTAAAACTTTAACTTTACAACATGTTAAAGTAGTTCATAATTTAACTAAAAATTTGATTTCTATGGGTTTGTTTGATAAAACTGGAATGTCTTTCACAACCATGAACGGTAAAATGACTTTAACGGTTAATTCTCACTACTTTGGTTGCGCTTACCTGATCAATGGTATGTATAGACTTAGCCTAGATAACGAGTGCATAAACCAAGTGAGCTCAACTCTGATTGATCTGAAGTTATTACACAATAGACTTGGACATATTCACTATAAGAAAATACGAGATCTAGCTAGAAGTCAAAACATTCCATTAGAACTTTCTATTCAATTTGATAGGTGTGAGGTTTGTACCCAGACTAAGATTACTAGAAATCCCTACAAGACAGTTTCTAGGAGCACACAACTTCTGGAGTTGATACATTCCGATCTCTGTGATTTTCGTAGTCGCGTCACTAGAGGGGGAAGAAAATATCTAATTACTTTCATCGACAATTTTTCCAGATATTGTCATGTTTACCTATTGAAATCGAAAGATGAGACATTCAAGACCTTTAAAATCTTCAAATCTCGGATAGAAAATCAATTAAATCTAAAGATTAAAAGACTTAGAAGTGATCGATGAGGAGAGTATAATGTAACTGTGTTTAAGGACTTTTGTGCCTCTGAGAGTATAATTCTAGAAACCACAGCTTCTTACTCACCCCAGTCGAATGGTATTGCTGAGCGTAAGAATAGAAATTTAACAGTGTACAACCCCGTATCCGGCGAGTGGGTCCACGAAAGCCAGACCGGCCGGTCCAGACCGCCTCATGGTCCGTACAAGGTCCTTTGCCGAGCCCGAGCTCGGCAATCGTTGTGCCGAGCTCGGCGATCGTCGGGCCGAGCTCAGGGTTTTTGGAGCTAAGCCCGGTCGCTGACTCGCCAGGGTCTTCTGCCGAGCCCGAGCTTGGCAATTGTCGTGCCGAGCTCGGCGATCTTCGGGCCAAGCTCAGGGTTTTTGTAGCTAAGCCCGGTCGCTGACTCGCTAGGGCCAAGAGCTGAGCCTACACTCGCCAAAGCGGGGTACCCGCCCGGCGAACTCGCATTTGTCGCCCTTGCCGAGTAGAGGATCCAATGGCCATCCCGCCCCTAGTGGTCTGCCCCTAGCCTCTCTGAACAGCGGAGCTTGGCTGTTGGCAGGCCAGCCCAAGGGGTCTTCAGTAATTTCAGACCAGCAAAGGTAGGTTATTCGCAAGTCGTTTTCAGTTTCCTATAAATAGGACCCAAGGGGTACCTCAGAAAGGCCTCACTGATCTCCCAGTCTTTTTGTACTTTCTGGGGTACCATAGCCCGGCTTTTTGGCTAAGGAGGGGAAGCACTTTGAGATCTTCCGGGATTGTGGTAGGACCTCCGCGCCGGGCCCTTGGTCTAGTCTTTTGTTCTTCACTTTCTTGTCATTTTCTTGCAGGAGCGGAGTAGGTGCGCGACCATCCCTTTCCCTAAGGGTCGAACTCCACAGAGACCGATTTTTCGGTTTCAACATTTTGGTGCGGTGAGCGTGGACAGTGGTCAGCAGAGAAAATCTTCTACAGGTTCGATGACTGGAGAAGAAGGACAAGGAGCAGGCAGGGGAAACTCGCCACCCCCTCCCCCACCCCCAGCGCCGGGTGTGCCAGCGGAGCTCAGGGAGGAGATCCTCGGGCTCGTCAGGACAGCACTCGACATGAGGGCCGAGAGCGCGACACCGACAGTCCCGGTGGTCGTCGCTCCCGCGCTCATCGACGACGCGCCGCTCAGGCGACCAGGGAAGGAGCCCGCCGAGAGGGGCGAGCGCGAGTTCCAGGGGCGAGTCCTGTTCCCCGGCTCGGCTGCCGAGTACCACTTCGGCGAGACAGTAGGGAGGGAGTTCCCACCTCGCCCGGCTGAGGGGGGGGAGCCCCTTCAGCGAGTTTGTTTCCTACGCCCCAGTTCCAGAGGGGTTTCATGAGCCGGATATGTCCTACTACTCCGGGAGAGGAGACCCGGTCCACCACATCCAATGGTTCGAGTACATGGTCTCTATCCGACAGATGTCGAATGGCTTCAAGTGCAGACTCTTCGCCATCACCCTCAGGGAGAAGGCAAGAGAGTGGTTCAACCAACTCCCGACCGGGTCCGTCTACTGCTTCGAGGACCTGCGACGGGGGTTCATGTTGAGATTTACTACTTCCAAGAAGAGAAAGAAGGAGGCGGAGTCTTTGTTCCGCATCAAGCAGAGGACGGGGGAAACCCTGGGAAGCTATCTGGACAGATTCCAGGAGGAACTATCCCAAGTGCAGGAGATGCCAGGGCACACCATGATGGTGGCCTTCACCCTGGATCTCCAGTCCGGGTTCTTCGCGATGGAACTCAAGAGGTCGCCTCTGGTATCTTTTGAGGCACTACTGGAGAGGGAGGCCGGGGAGGCTGATATGGAGGCAGCACACCCGGAGTTTGCGCGGAGGTTGGCCAGGTGGGCCGTGGAGGAGGAGAGGCCAAGGGGTGGCCGAGCTCAGGAGGAGAGGAGGGCTGAGCCCCGGCAGAGGGAGCAGCCACAGCAGCAGCCACAGCCCAGGTGGGGGCGTACGGAGCAGGCCCACCATTTGGGATGGAGACCGGAGTGGCAAGATCAGGCACCACGGAGGGGTTATCAGGGAGGAGATAACCGCTAGGGTGGCCGGGGCAGTTCAACCCCCAGGGAGGTAGGCAGGGCCAGAGACCCCCTCTCCCCGACCAGGAGGAGGCAATGGCAATTTCCATGAGGGGGAGGAGGAGAGGACAGTGGAGAAGAAGGAGGGAGGTCAGGGTGGACCTGCCATATTGTGATTTCCATCAAGAGGAAGGGCACCTCACATCCACGTGCCCGGAGTTCCTCGAGATGAGAGGAAACAGGGAGCAACGACAACAAAACCAACATGAAGTGCGGATAGAGGAGATCCGGCCTCGGATGGAGGAAGATTGGTGTGAAGACCGGGTTGATTTGGGCACCCGAGGAAGGATCAGAGCAATCCACGGGGGGGGTTGGGATCGAGGCTTCCCGTAAGTCAAGCCTCCACACCATGTACCGAAGGAGCGTTGGCTCCACATCCCAGTCCCCGCCCCCGGATGAGAAAATCACCTTCTCTAGGGAGGATATGCCGGGTCACGAGGACCCCTTTTGCGATGCGCTGGTCATCCAGACAGCCATCGAGGATTTGACCGTCTCCCGGATCCTTGTTGACAACGGGAGCTCGGTCAACGTCATCTTCAAGAGGGCGTTCGACGCGATGAAAGTCGAGGCCAGAAGGGTGTTGGCCTCGGACGGGCCCCTGTTCGGCTTCTCGGGAGAGAGAAAAGAAGTCGAGGGAGGAGTGGGACTCAATGTCACTCTTGGGGGGGCAGTCACGCAACTGCAAGTTCGTTATCGTAGACGCCCCCAGCAGCTACAGCGCCATCTTCGGAAGACCCCTCATCAGCGCCTTCCGCTGCGTCCCCTCGTCCTTCCACCAGTGCCTAAAGTTCAACGTCGAGGGGATCCAGATCCGGGTCCGAGGAGATCCTAAGGAAGCAAGGGAGTGCTACGTTTCGGCAGTGAACTTCGTCTCTTGGCTGGAGGGGGCCGAGGAGATGGAGCGGAGGTTGGAGGAGCTGGAGCGGGAAGCTGGCGGAGAAGAGATGAAGGTGGATGAGTGCCGCGTCCAGGCGGAGGTCGCGGAAGAGGCCCGAGAACCGGCCGAGGTAATTTCCGTGGAGGAAGCTGAGGAAGAGATCCTCGCCCCCGGAGGGGGGGGGGGTACAGAGGAATGGGGGGAGAAGTCTCGTCTGGAGGCAGTAGAGGAGGTGGTGGAGATGGAGGTTCTCACCATCGAAGGCCGGGTGGAGAAGGTCCGCATCAGCGGAGGACTGACCCCGGAGGCTCAAGGCAGGATGCTGGAGTGCATCCAGAAGAATGTGGACGTCTTCGCCTGGAGCGCCGCAGAGATGCTGAGGATCGACCCCAACGTGGCCTGCCATCGCCTCAACCTGGACCCGGAGGCTCGCCCCATCCAGCAGAAGAAGAGGTCCATCGCGGACAAGCTCGCCGAGCCAATCAGGGAGGAAGTCGCCAAGCTCCTCAAGGCTGGTTTTGTATCCGAAATCCAATACCCCGGCTGGGTCTCCAACGTTGTAATGGTTAAAAAAGGAGACGGCCGGTGGAGGATGTGTATTGACTTTTCTCTTCTTAATAAATCATGCCCGAAAGATTGTTATCCCTTGCCCCGAATCGACGCGCTGGTTGACTCAGTCGTCGGTTTCCCTGTAATGAGTTTTCTGGATGCTTTTTCAGGTTATCACCAAATTAGAATGCACCCCCCCCCCCCCCGACGTCAAAGATGTCTCGTTCATCACAGGGGATGAATGTTATTGCTATAAAATGATGCCCTTCGGGCTAAAAAATGCGGGGGCGACCTACCAAAAAATGATGGACAGGGTCTTCCGAGAGCAGAAGGTGAGAAATCTGGAGGTGTACGTGGACGACCTCATGATCAAATGTTTGGACGTCGATTCCCACCTCCGGGACTTGGAAGAGACTTTCGCCACTTTCCGCAAATACAAGATGAGATTGAACCCCCTGAAGTGTATCTTCGGGGCAAGCAGGGGGAAGTTCCTGGGGCATCTCCTCACCCCTGCCGGTGTGGAGCCTAATCCGGATAAGATAAGAGCGATCGTGGAACTGAGATCACCGCAAAATGCTAAGGAGGTACAGCTTGTCGACATCCCTGATGACAATCAACGGGTTAAGCTTGTCGCATACCACTTGAAGGGCGGGGCATCTGCATGGTGGGATTAGTTACAGCTTAATCGTCAACGACAAGGCCTCGCCCCCGTGCATTCATTTCGACAGATGATGCAGCTCCTTCAGGGCAGATTCCTCCCACCTGATTATGAGCAATTCTTGTTTTAGGAAATCCAAAATTGCAAGCAAAATTGACGGTCCGTGGCCAACTACACCATTGAGTTCTTCCGTCTGTCTGCACACAATAATTTGATGGAATCTGATGCTCAACAAGTGGCCCGCTTCATCAATGGGCTGGATTACGCTATACAATATTGTATACTACACACCATCCCATCCATCCATGAGGCGCATAACTTGGCTTTAAAAGTGGAATTTAGATGGGGAGATCTCCAGCTAGGCAGTGATGATACCTCCACCACCTCATCAAACCCGCATCCACATGCAACAACAGACACATCATGACCATCAAAACAGTCTTTCGACACAGCTAAAAATCCTTATTTGAATCCCGCCGGAGTGAAGTGTTACCGATGCCATGAATTCAGTCATCGTTCCAATGTGCGCCCGTCACGAAAACCTGTGCATGTCGGGGAACAAGAGTCTCAAGAGGCAGAAGTATTTCAAGATGACGGCGATGATGAAGTTGATGAGTATGTGGACCAAGACATTGGAGGCGAAGCATGTTGTGTTATCCAAAGACTTCTTTATTCGCCCAAGAAAGAAGTGCTGCAACGCCACAACATTTTTCGTACCAAATGCACCGTCAGCAATAAGGTTTGTGGGCTGATTATTGATAATGATAGTGCCAAAATTTTTGTCTCCATGGCTTTCATAAAGCACCTCGAATTACTAGTCGAGCCACACCCGTCACCCTATTCAATTGCTTGTATTAGCAAAGGTGGTGAAATGCGGGTTACTAATATTTGTGGGTGCCCTTATCCTTTGCCACTTCTATCGTGACGGCATGTGATATGACATGTAGATATGGATTGTAGTCGTATGTTGCTTGGCCGGCCTTGGTAATATGATGTCAATGTCCTCCACAAAGGTCGCAACAACACATACTTATTTACTTGTCATGGAAAGAAGATTGATTTACTCGCTTCGTCAATTCATAGAAGCCTTCGAAACCAGTAGTTGATGGCAGTCAGACAGTTCTGGTAGTTAATGACCATGATTTTTGTGCGAATGTTGGGGACTCTATCGCTCAAGACGTTTTTATGCTTGGGGTTAAGAGGCCGGTGAGTGCAAGCATCCATTCCACTGCTGTAGGAAAATCGGAGCGCCGAGAAGTAGAAATCCGAATAAAAGCAGTAACAAAAGAAACAGAGCAAACACACACGCAGATATCAGTGGTTCACCCAAAACCAAGCTACGTCCCCTATCCCTTCCCTTCTCAGTTCTTGTAATCACCAAAAGAAATACCGATTACAAAGGTTTCAAGGATCCAAAACCGATCCTACCTTAACTCCTCCTTCTGGACAAGAAACAACGGAAGAACCCCTTCTGGATCGCCTCCAACAAAAACCTCGTATGCGCCTCCAAAAGGTATACCAGCCGAAAGCCGTCGTCTCAACCGTATCCCTAAAAAACAACCAGAATACGCCTTAAATAGGCATCAACACAACGTCGAACTTCGAACTCAGCTCGACGTTCCACGTCGAACGTCGAACGTCGAACTCAGCTCGACGTTCCACGTCGAACGTCGAGCTGGGCTCGACGTTCGACGAACGTCGAGCTGGGTTCGACGAACGTCGAACGTCGAGCTGAGTTCGACGAACGTCGAACCCAATTCGACCATTGGAAAAACAACCCCCCAAAAGGGACCTCCGCCGGGGGCGGCTGCCCCCGGACCCCCGCTGTCGTCGGCGCCAGATATGTCGGAGGGCGATCACACTTCGATTCCTCTAAGCACACGTGGGCTAACCCGGTGTGAGAAACAAGAGGACCGGAAGTGTTCCACAACCCCAACAACTGCCACTACTTATGTGCCCCCAATTAGTCGTTATTGGAAGAATTTAAAGATGTTATACGTGACGACTTGCCCATGGCTTTACCGCCACTCCACGAGGTGCAACATCAGGCCAATTTGGTTTTCGAAGCATCTCTTCCGAACTTGCCGCACTACCGTATGGTCCCAAGAAAGCGGGAAGCACTTATGGAAATTATTGAAGACTTGTTATCTCCTAGGTTAATCCGGGAAAGTATGAGTCTGTGTGTCGTGTCGGCTTTGTTAATCCCAAAGAAAGATGGAAGCTGGAGGTCCGGGACCACTCATCCTAAAACCGCCCACAACTGTCGGATGCTCGTGCAGGTGAGCACACTACCCCAGTCACGTACAGCCAGGCCCCGCCTAGTCGCGCGCAGGACTGTACGCAGCCTCTATCACGTACACTTGTGCGCGCACCCTGACCCCACTCAAGCATGCCCGCGGCCCAGGCCAGGCGCACCCGCGTGCGTCCTTGCCGTAGAGGGCGGCCGACCCCCTGGCCGCCTTGAGCGGGCAGCCCTTCTGTTGTAGAGGCCAGGACGCCCCCTAGCCTCCCGGATCGGGCAGCCTCCTAGCTGCCCAGATCCGGGTGGCTCTTCTATCGTAGAGGGTAGGCGACCCCAGGTTGCCCCGTCTTTTAGTCGCTCAGTTCGAGAGGCCTCTTGACCGCCCAGATTTGGGCGACCGTGTAACGACCCTAGCCGATCCAACATGACATCACCACGGCTCTACTCTAGGCGACATTATCGGGTTGCAACCCAAGCACCCCAACCCCTCTTCAACCCACTGACGGGTTGTTTGTGGCCACAACCTCCCTTCGATAAGCAAACTCGAATTAAGTTGGGTCGTATGGGGACTATCAATTGAGCTGCAACACAATTAGTGATGAGAAGTGAAAGAACTTTATAGTTAAACGTGCTTGGATGTTAGTAGTCTTGGGATGGGTGACCTCCTAGGAAGTCCTCGTAGGGGCGCTTGACTAGATCACTTCTCATCAAAGGGAAGTTGCGATCTCCAACAACCCACCTGTGGATGGAGAGGCGTTGGGGTGCATGGTTTGCAGACTATTTGAGGCTGAACCCTTTCGAGCTTGGTTCTGGGGGTGTCGGCGGTCGTCTTTTTGAGCTGTGGGGTAGGGAGGCCGTTACAGACCGTGCTTGCCCCAGAGGACGGGCGGTCCTATAGCCGCCCAGCATTGTGGCCGCATGGATTGGGTAGCCCTTTTGCCCTATAGGACGGGAGACCTTGAATCCGCCCAGCCCTTCGGCCGCCCAAGTCGGACGATCCATTGGCCACCCAAGTCGGGCGGCCCCTTGGCCGCCCGACCCTCCTAGATCTCGTCACCGCCCGACCCTCCGAGAACCTGCCACCGACCTACCCTCTGTTGTTCAATCTTCGCAGCGCAATCTCCATCGTGCGGTGTGTGGGTAATAACCTGCATAACCACCGCAATAACCACCGAACATGGGTGCGTGCAAATAGCCAAAATACTAATCAGTGTGCACATAGAAAATAATATAAAAGTTTGCACGTCAAACTAAAGTTTTATTGAGCATGGATTTGAGACCACTCATCCTAAAACCGCCCACAACTGCTAGAGACGCGTGCAGGTGAGCACGAGACCCCGGTCGCATCACTTCAAGGCCCCGCCTAGTCGCGCGTTGGACAACACGCAGCCTTGGTTGCATGCACCCGAGTGTACCATCGGCCGCGCAAGCATGCGTGCGGCCCCAGGCCGCGTAAACCTGCACACGGCCTCACAAAAAAGGGCGGGCGACCCCCTGGCCACTTGGATTGGGCGGCCTCTTTGCCGACGAGATCTAGGAGGCCTTTCTACCGCAGAGGGCAGGCAACCCCCAGGCCGCTGGATTGGGCAACCTCCTTGTTGCCCAGATCCGGGCTGCCCTTATATCACAGAGCGTTGGTTACTCTCAGGTTGCCCCGCCCTCTGGTCGCTCGGATTGAGCGACCTCCGACCGCCAAGATCCGGGCGACCGTGGATACCATGGAGGGAGGGCGGCCCCCTGGCCTCCCAGCCCTCTTGTCGCCTTGATCGGGCAACCCTTTTGCCGCATAGGGCGAGCGGCCCTGTGACCGCCCGGCCCTTCGACCGCCCAAGTCGGGCTGGCTCTTGGCCACCAGACCCTCCTAGATCCCGCTACCGTCTGGCCCTCTCCGACCGGATCTCGAGCCGGTCGGGCTCCTCGTCGGCCGACCCTCTGCTATTCAATCGCCGCCGCACGATCTCCACCGGCCATCCGGTGTGCGGGTAACCACTGATGTAACCACCCATCATGGGCGGGTGCAGATAGACGAAATAATAATCCGTGTGTGCATATAAAATAATATAAAAGTATGTGCGTTATAATTTAAAGAGTACTGGTCTGTAAATAGTAAATAAAGCGGTTATGATCTGCGGATAATCACATAACCACCAAAATCACCCATGGGGCCTATAAATAGGATCTCAGTCCCTCATTTATTTCCATCTTCCTCTCCACGGATTCTCTCCTACGAACTTTCTCTCCTCCAGCTTCATTCTACGTGCACAAAAGTTCCTTCAAAGTGCGCCCAAGGCGCTTCGCTCCAAGTGCCCTCATGCGCGCTCCGCTCGAAGTGCGCACCCGTGCGCTTGGCTCCAAATGCGCCCCCGCGTGCTCCGCTCTAAGAGTGCATTCAACACACCCAGCTTTCCAGACAACTTCCGAGCACTTCGCCCCGAAAACGATGCCAGCGATCCACAAGTTTAACTTCAGAGCGCATGAAGTACCTCTCAAGCATACACAAGCACGTTGCGCGCGTCAGACATTCCAGTCAGCAACAAGCCTCCAGTCGGCAACAAGCCTCCAGTCGGCAACAAGCGGCCTCCAGTCGGCAACAAGCCTCCAGTGGGCAACAAGCCTCCAGTCGGCAACAAGCCTCCAGTCGGCAACAATGATTCTGCACCAAATCACTCTGAGCACAGCAGGAGATAAGCCACAAAGTCTAAGACGCGGGACGTGCTGCGCAAGCCTTCTAGCAGCAGTTGGAGACTCCAAGGTGTCCAGAGTACAACTCTCTCCACTATAACAAACAAAGAACTATGCTCTGTGAGCGGTGATCTGCCCCCCTCTGAGCACATCTCTCTCCCGGTCTCCCCCCAATAATTGTAATGAGGAGCGGTCTGTCGCCCTCGCATTCTCAAAACAGCCCTGCAGAAGCTTTGAGCGATCCGCAACAATATTCATTTATGATTTTTGTTGTTTCATTACCCTATAGTGTGTTGATGTTGTTGGAGATATTATTTATACAGCGTTTTAATATTCTATATGTGAGTATTATTTGTTCTCACGACCATATTAAATATAAATGAATGCTTATAATTTTTGATGCGAATTTATAATGTCAATTATTTCTTAAGACGTGCTCATAAGCATATAAAAGTTTTAAAGTGCAATTTTTGTTCTAATTATCAGGTGAAGACCCGGTATAATTATGTGTATATTTATTATCTGAAATATATGGAAAATGTATGAATTAGGATTCATGTACTGAACAAGACATGATAATTTGTAATTTCTTAATAAAAATGATTGTTTTGAGTGTCATATCTATTATTTATATATAGAGAGAAGAAAATTCATCAAAGCTTTATTTTGTTCCCCTTAAAAGCTCTTGAGACACGGTGAAGAGGACTGAGAGGATGGAGGATGAGAGCTCCGATGACGAGGTACAACCACGTAGCTTTCCTTTATCAAACCATGGTAAAGAGTTAATGGCGCCGAAGGTTAACTTTAGCCGCGAGGCATTGCAACATTCCCCTAATAAACTGAAGCGCCCTAAAAAGAAGAGGTATCGGACTTTGGAAGATATCTATGCAAGCTTAGATGCTAAGCGTGCTGCAGTATGCACCTCCTCTTTGTTAGAATATCTTCATCCAACTCAAAATCTATTAGCTGTTGATAAATTGGCTCACTATTTATATTTAGTTCATGTGATTATGTATGTTCTCGATAGTGGTTGAAAGTATTAAAAGTTTATGTTTGAGAGTGAGATGTTTTGCATGAAATGATCCCACATGATTAATTAAGGGTGGGTCTACACAAAAGAAATTTGAAGAAATAGACGGTGGATTTTGATTGTTCTCTTTGAGACAATGAGTTTTGACAATCCTACACATTAAAAAGGTGGTCGGCTGAGAGAGAAACAACTCCTATAATGCGTAGGTGTTCAAATTTGTTTTAACTAGAGGAAGATGACCCGTTGATATATATTCTTTGGATCTGCCTCGTGTTCATTGGTAAATTATTGATGCATGCGGAGGCATGTACAAATTTTTTTATACCAGAGGAAGATGATCTCTGACCCCCCTGTTGAAATTCTTGGATTTGCCCCATGTTCATAGCAAATTATTGATGCATGCAGCTTGATTAATTAAGCTTTTGAGTTCCTTGATGTAAAACTATATTCTTAGCATTCTTATACATATGCTAAGCTCACATTGAAAAATTCATGCAGCCTCATGCAACATTGAAAATTTCATCATGTTACCTCTTAAGTATAAGATATTTTGTAGGACCCACCATCTATATCAATAAGAATATTTATTTTTTCATAATTATTTCATGGAATCTCTGTGGCTCATTATGTTTTTGGCATAAATTGATTATAAAAGCTTCAAATTATTTTGAGAGAAATTCTTTGTCCCACATTGACTAGCTCATTTAGTTTAGAGTAGTGTTAAATGCAAATCAATTTTAGATAAGTGCAAACAAATTTTGTTAAGTGCAAATCAATTTTAGGTAAATATGCCTAAAGTTTTTTGGTTTGCACGTAACTGTAGGTTGCACATGACCAAAATAAATTTGCACCTAAAAACACTCTTATTTTATTTGAATATATAAATCATATCTCTAATTCTTGTTATGTTGAAATAAACAAAAGAAATCCGGTGCATGCCACCTCGCATGCACCGGATTAGATTCAGATGTGGATTTGGATATGTGTCTGACTCTGAGTTTGAATTTGAATTTGTATCGATCCATCTTCATTTTATTTTTGTTGACTTGACTTGACCGAATCTTAACCGATGATCATCCACCTCTATTTTAAAATCATAATCTGTCACTTTGTCCTTGACATTCTTCAAGGGCCTGCCTGCTATCATTTGTTACAATTATTTAACATTTTTTGCATGCAGTTTCTCATTGATATTTTGTCGTGATTTTTATAGGGCAGTGTTAATAGAATCCCTGAAGTCGCTATTAGCAGTCATTTCAATGTGATATTTTGATCTTAATTTTTTGGATGTACTATTAGCCAATAAAAAGGTGCTATTAACATTGCCCCTTTTATATCCATTAGGGCTATTTTTTATTGCGGTATCTCATTAATATTTTAACATTGGACATGTTATAACTGTTAGGTTTGCTCGAAGCATCCGGATGGTGATCAAAATGGAATCCCCTCTCTGTTGCCCCTAGATGGGTATAAATAGGCAAACCCTAGGAGTTACTACGGGTATTGTATATCCGTGTATCCGAACCGACCCGTTAAGCCTCCGAACCCGTTATTTGTCCAAATATACATTAATAATAACCGTTGTAATTAATTATTTTTTTCGGTTTTATAAGAGATGTTTTCCTGAAATTTAAACATAAGCTTAGATTTTTCAGTCTTATTTTTTCTGCAATATTGTTTTCTATGTTTTAGTTTTGAGCTCGTATTATTAAGTGGAAGTTTAGATATTTCAGTGTCCGCGCGCATCAGAGTTTTTGAGATCAAGCAATGTGTTATATCTTGGAGAAGTGAACTTTAGTTGACAACATTGACGGTTGAGGTGCAACTTATTTAGGATAATGATCACACGTTTTACCTATATTTGATTTCTAATTAAATATAAAATATACCAATTAATCATGTGTATATCAGAAAAAATTCTGACACTAATATTATTAGATTTGATCTTATCTAGGAAATACGGGCTGATGAAGGTGTTGTGATTGGGCCTGAGAAAGAGTTGAAATGTTGCACAAATAAGAATGCTTTCCAACATGTTGATCAGCCCGCCGTCTTGAATGAAATAAGGATGCAAGAGCCCTCCTCTATCTCGTCAAAGTTAAAAATGGTTAGCGACAAAGTGGAGGGGAAGAAGATCATCAAGTGCAAGCATTGCGGGGCGGAGGAAACGCCGCAGTGGATGGAGGAGCCGGATGGGACAAGGGCACTGTGCAACACATGCATGGAGCAAGATAGAAGGTTCGATGAGCTCGCGGAGGAGCATCAATTGTTCACCAGTGCCGCCTCCTCTGTCAATCTCCACTCCACCTCCAGCATCATGGTCAAGAAAAAGCCCCACCAAAAATATGATAGTGATAATTAGAGGTGTAAATTTAGTTCGGACCTGATTACCTGGCCCGGGCCTGCCCGGACTCGGGCCTAATTAGGTCTAGATCTGGTTAGGCCGGGGCTAGGCCCAGGCCAAGCCTAAGCGGCTCAATGCAAAAGAGATGAAAGTAAAGTATTTTTCGTATATACTGTGGTTTTTTTGTTTTATCTTAAATCATAAAAATTGATTATTATTTTTTTACTTTTATTCTTTTAGTGTAAATTGATTTCTCTTTTATCTTTATTAGTATGAGAATATTACATCAAGTGGTAAATTTTCATTTACCCCTAATAATTGTCAACTATTGAAATAAATGCTCTAAGTAAATGGCAAAAAAATAGGCAACTATTGTAATAATAAATTTTAGAAAACAAGAATTTTATTATCTCAAGTTATTTTTGATATTCCACTATCACCACCACCAACAACAACATTCAAAGCCTTTATCCAATTATCCCAATAAAAATTTGATATTCCACCAATTCAAGATATTAAAATTTGGTTGTATATTCAATGTATTCTCTTCCATAAATTGTAATATTTCAGATTTACGAATTGTTGAACTTGAATTCATCTTTTTTATCTTCTTAAAACATATATTTTTTGGTAAGCTTCAGAAGTGTACTCCACATCTTGTTGGTTGTCCTTACAAATACTTGAGGTTGATGCTTGACAACTGAGAGCTTGACTTAGAAGATGGATTCTCAACACTATTATAGTGATCAAAAAACACTATTGATTGTGCTTTCAGCCATTCCAAATATTTCTCTTGCTTTTACAATGTCATTCACCACAAATTGACATTTTGATAGTCGGTTTAATTTGTATTGAGGATCTAAACAAAAGCAACATAAAACAACATATTACTTTTTCCTAAACCACCTAATATTTATCTAATTTGAACTTCATGTGATATGCAAGATAACTAGTATCAGTATCATATAGCTGCAACACATTGTTTTGATCACGTGCTCCATCATTAAAATATTTTGAAATAAGTATTTATTTAGAAATATAAGGATACTTCTTCTTCAGAATGCAATTTAGACATCTATTATTGTTGGAAAATCGGAGCGCCGAGAAGATCGATTCGAACAGAAAAACAAATAAAAACCAAGCAAACAAACCACAAGCAATCACAAACAACAAGATTTACAGAGGTTCACCCAAAACCCGGGCTACGTCCTCTCTCCCTTGCTCCTATTCCTTCTTGTATTCACCCAAAAATAAACGATTACAAAGGTTACAAGGATCTCACCGATCCTACATTCTCTCAATCTCATTTGGACAAGAATTGGAGGAACCGCCGCCAGAAACGCACCTTCACAAATAGCCTCGTATGCGCCTCCAAAGCCTCTCAGCCGAAAACCTAAGAACCGTAACTCTAAACACGAGAAAAGTTCTTAAATAGGGTGTGTGCGAAAAACGGGCTGATATCCGCACACCCGGGAAACCCAAAACTGATTTTGTTTTGCTGTCGTCGGCACCGGATATGTCGGAGGGATTCACACTTCGATTCCTCTAAGCTCACGTGGGCGAACCCGGTGTGAGAAACAAGTGGACCGGAAGTGTTCCACAACTCCAACAATTATTGTGAAAACCACTTTTTCGAGCAAACTTTCACTTGTACATGAGTTGTTCATTCACAGTAATACAAATTGAATAGAAATAGATCTTGAACTTATCATTGTATATTGTTCTCGTTACTATTTTGTTACTAGGATTTCTTTTCTTTATTGTCAATGAGTTTTTTTTTTGGTTTCACACTAAAAGCATGAAGGATTTGTTAGTAGAATTTCTTCTTTATAATTGATAAGATTTTTTTTGTTTCATACCAGAAGCTTGAAAGATTTTTCTTTGTAACAAGGGTTTTGGTAAGGAAAAAAAAGAACTTTTTAATTTGTATTCGCGGCCTGCATTTATCCTAATACGACCTGCGTACACCAATGCTATAAAAAAATTATAGTGAATGCATATTAACTATGGACCAGTACACATTCCATTAGTTCAATTTTCAAAAAATTGTAATTTTTGGACCTTAGGTTTTATCTTCGGGTCTAGCAGCAGTTCCCCCATATTCCGATCGGGCTCGTCATCCCCTGTGAAAAATGAGTGACTTGGGATCTGCTTGGCGCATGGTTTTTGCATTTGTAAGTTCGGACAAAAATGGCACCCTCATGGAATATATGTTTGGCATGACATTGGTTATGACCATCACTAAGAAAAAAATAATTTTGAACATAAAAATGAATTAAGTTCTTTAGGTGAGATCGATCGTTAACGAACGACAATTCAAAACGATCACGTTCATGGCCGCCAGCACAATGTCAAATGAACCCTAGGTCACTAATTAGACTATTATCTGTGCCGGAGGATCAAAAAGTAGTCACGGCTGTCATTCCTACTAGAGGGTGTGAAATTGATTTTGTATGCTAAAATGCATATTTTCATACAAAAAAAATCGGAATATCCATTCATTTTTTTACTTCATTTTAATTACTCAGATGTATATTTGTTGGATAAAATTTGTAAAATAAAAGGGGCGCTGCTATCCGCACCGCAGTTTTGGCTATTCGCACCGCACTTTCTCATAATTTTTCGTATATTTTGAAAATACGTTTTGTACATGCATTTTTAGGAAAAATGTTCAACACGAAAGTTGTAGATCTCGACGAGATCTACAACTTTCGTGTTGAACACTTTTCCTAAAAATGCATGCACAAGGCGTATTTCCAAAAGACGCAAAATCTGTGCGTATTTCCAAAGTACGCCTTGTAAGCATTTTTAGGAAAAGTGTTTTACAACTTTCGTATTGAACACTTTTCCTAAAAATGCATGTACAAAACATATTTTTAAAAGACACGAAAAATTATGAGAAAGTGCGGTACGAATAGCTAAAACAACGATGCGGATAGCAGTGCCCAATAAAAATATGCGAGAAACGTTTTTCAACTATATTTTTGGGGTCAAACAATTTCCAAAAACAAAGTTTATTGCAATTATATTTTTCGATACATATATAAAAATTTGTTGGAAAATTAATTCGAATTAAGAAAAAAAGTTGTAAAAACAAAAATCTATCTTTTTTTTTGGTGGACAGCGAATGGCTCACCTTGAAACACACCATCCCTTGGCTTCACCGCTGTTCTCCCACTTTCCTTCTCTGCTTCTCCCCCGCCGGCTCTCCTCCCTCCGTTCTTTGTTTCAGTAATGGCCGCAATGAACTCTCTCGCTCTCTCCTCGCCGATTGCAAATTGGACGCCGAAGCGCCATCCATTTGGTATTCCCCTGCAATTTCTTTAGCATCTCCAGTGATTTTTAGTGTTTAAAGTGCTTTTAAGTTTCAAAAACTCGCCATGGAAGTTCTTGGAGGCGGTGCATTTTTAAATGGGGGCGTCAATGAACTGAATCATTTGCGATTAACACAACCGGGAATGAAATTTTTGGAATGTCGGGGATCTGTTGCACTTTGGATAATTTGATTCAAAAAAATGTCGAATTCAATCAGGTTGCAATTTGGCTTCTATATCGAGGGAGCTTTTTTTGGTTTGTGAGAGAATTCTGTGAAGGGAATTGTGATTTCTGTTGTAGGTAAGGTTTTATTGGCTGTTTTGGGTGTTTAGTAATGGGAAAATGTTGGTTGTTGCCTTGAGCAAGTGTCAGATGGTTTATAAAATGTCAAGGGGGAGCTTTTTTGGTGGGGGAAGGGAACATTCTGGAATCTTATGCTACCACGCAGCTGTAGCTTACCGCTGGCGGTTAACCTCACGATCACACTTCACAATTTTCAACACTCCCCCTTGAAGAGAGAGCCGGGAACAACACCGAGCAAACTCCGCAACCGCTCAAACGACCCTTTTGAAAGTGGCTTCGTGAAGATGTCATCGACATTGTCCTTGCTTTGCACATATTCCACATTCAAATATTCTTCCAACACCTTCTCCTGAACAAAATGATGTTCGATCTCAATGTGCTTCGTTCACGCGTGTCACACTGGATTTGTAACCAGCTTCAAAGCACTCTCATTGTCACCGCGAAGCAAAGTAGAAGCTCGCACCTCCTCATGGATGTCCTCCACCAACCTGAGCAGCCAAATGCCCTCCTGGGCCGCCAAGGATGGCGCCTTGTATTCTGCCTCTATAGTGGAGATGGATACTAAATCCTTGCTTTTTGCTGTACCACGAGATAGCCGTTGACCAACACATGAAGACATATCCATATATCGACTTTCGATCATCTGTATCTCCACTATAATCAGCATCCGTGTAAGATGAAGCCCGTGTCCTTCTCGTAGAACATCCTCATGTTCGAGGTCGACTTCACGTACTTCAAGATCTCCTTTGTTGCATCCAAATATGACTTCCTGGGCTACTGCATATACCAACTTACTCAATCAACAACATAAAAGATGTATGACCTTTTAATCATCAAATAGACTAGACTTCATATCAGTGTTCGGAAAACTTTCGAATATGGAAAAATCCTTTCTTCCTCCTCCCGAAGTTTCACACCAACTTCGAGTGGAATAGAGCTGCTCTTCCCATCCTTCATGTCGAATCTGTCCACAACCCGTTCTGCATAACCCTTCTGGGACACAAACACACCACTCTTCTTCTTCTCCACCTCCAGATCAAGGAAATTGTGCAATTCACCAAGATCATTCATCTCAAATCAGATTGATAGCTCCGCCCAAAGCTTCGCCACCTCTTTATCATTGTTTCCTATTGTGATCCTATCGTTGACGTACAACAACACCAAAACCCGAAGATCTCATTCTTCTTAAACCGACTCGAGTTTGAGTCGGATGCATAGTACCTACGGACTGTAGGTATTCTGCAATCTTCTTATAACAGGCTCGAGGAGTCTGGTTCAATCCATAAAGGGTATTCTTCAGCTTGTATACATGTCCTGGATGAGTCCCCGATACATATCTTGGTGGTTGAACCATGAAGATGTTCTTGTCAATCTCTTCGTAATGAAAACATTCTTCACTTCAAGTTGCCAAATCTTTCATCCCTGACAAGCCATCAAGGCAATCACCACCCGTATCGATGTCATCTTGACCACATGGCTGAATGTTTCTACAGTCTTCTTTTAATTGTTATGAGAAACCACGAGCAACAATGCGAGATTTATACCACTCAATACTGCCACCTACTTTCTTCTTTAACCTATACATGCATTTGCAAGTGACAAGTGTGATGTCATCTATCTTGGGCACAAGGTCCCAAGTCTCATTCTTCTCGAGGACTATCATCTCCTTATCCATGACACTCATTCATTCCAATGACATCTTCAAAGCACGACGACTCTTGCTCGTTCAAAGGTCCTGCAAAGAAACATAAGACCAAGCTCATCATATTGACTTTTCTATACCGAGTTGGTGGTACGATGGTCCTCTTCGACCTTCGCAAGGCCGGACCACTCTCCACCACTTCTGCCAAAACTTTTGCATCAACTCCTCTATTAGAAACACCAGGAGCATCACTCCCCCAGCTTCTGGACTCCGAAGAACCTGACCCTGAACTTGATGGAATAGGATCTCCTGGAGACACAAGCAGCTCCACCAGAAGATCACCATCAACTTCTTTTGTACTCACCTGCAGCTGTAGAACAGAGCTTCCCTGGTATGACATCAGCTCGTCAATACCGCATCCTTCGAGACAATGAACCATTTTGTCTCTCGATCCATGCAATTTCATCTCTTCTTCCGCTTATCATAACCAATGAAGACACACTTGCGTGCCTTAGCATCCAACTTGATTCTTAGAGCATCTGAGATGTGCACGAAGCAGGTAAAGCTAAACACCTGAAAATGTTTTGCACTTGGCTTCTCCTTGAATATCTGTTCATGAGGAGACTTCATGTTGGATTCAGTGGTATCTGTTGATGAAATATGCCGCATAGGTTATTCACCTCGCCCATAAGGCCTTGGGTATGCCTTTGGCATGAAGCCATCTCTTGCAAATCTCTGCCAAGTGACAAATCTTCCTCTCCGACACTCTGTTGTGTTGTGGAGTATGTGCACAAGACAACTCCCTCTTGATCCCGTGCTTTCTACAAAAGGTGGAGAACTCAGTGGAGGTAAACTCCCCTCAATTGTCCGTTCTCAGCTTCTTTATCTACAACCTCAACACTCCCTCAATGAGCTCCTTGAACTCCACTAATATCGGGAAAACTTTTGACTTCTCCTTCACAAAGTACACCCAAGTGTATCGAGTGAAATCATCAACCAAAACCAACATGTATCTGTTTTCTAAGTAGGTGGGGGTAATACACGGTCCCATCAGATCACTGTAGATGCATTCCAACGGTGTCTTGCACCTGGACAAAGACTTGTCAAATAGGAGACCATGTGTCTTCACAAACTGACAACCTATGACCGTCTCCAAGAGATGAAAGACTAGACAAGTCTTTCACTAGGCTCTTTGTTGTCATATCCTTAAACTTGTTTATCTCAATATGCCTCAACCTCTCATACCAGATAGCCGCACTGTCATCAATATCATATTCTCCGCATAGAAACTTGTTGATAGCACGAATAAGTCCTTCACCCACCCGTCTCCCAACGTGAGTAACATCAACTTTTACCGCTGATAAGTTCTTCAAGAACTTCACCTCTGTTGGACCAAACAGAATATGATAGCCATCGTCTACTACGTTGGCCACTGGGAACAATTTCTTCTTTATTTCTGACATGTGATACACATTCTTTATGGTGAGTGGTCTCCCATCACTGCCCAAAGACACTGTTCCCACTTTCTCCATTACATGTACTGAATCATCAGTCGTAATGCGAACATCATTACCCTTATTTGCTTGAAGGGAGGAGAAATCGACTCATCTCTGGTAAGGTGATGACCACACTCAGAGTCAACTATCCAATCTTCTTGGAAGTTGATGGAGGCCGAAGCATCAACTGACATTGTCATCATGTCTGCCAAGAAATAGTTCCCCTATTCACCTTCCCATTTGGATCCTCTTTCTCTCTCCATCGTATTTCCTGGTTGAAGATTCATCATGCAATCCTTCTTCATGTGACCAACCTTATGATATCTGAAGCATCTAGGTCCCTTCTAACCTCCATCATGCTTAGGAGGAGCCTTGCCTCCCTCCTGATGTGATGAGGTAGAAGTGTTCTCATCATCAAAAGTCTTCTTCTTCTTGTCTCATCTCTTTTTCCCAGAATACAGAACCTCACTATCTCTCCTTGAGATAAAGCAGTCAGACCTCTGCCTTGCTAAGCTCTCCTGAGATGCCAACACATTCTCTAACTCCAGCAAGGAAGGTTGTATAGCCCAACCTTGCATTGAGGTGATGAAGACAACATACTTTTTCCACAAACCACGGACGATGTGCCTCTTCAACTATGCCTCAGTGATATGCTCATCTGGATCAAGTGCTAGGATTTCAACACAGGTTCTTCTTCTTCAGGAAGAAGAAAAAAATTGACAAGTTACTATGAGTGATCCTTGCCAACTCATTCTCTCGGAACTGCTGTCTTGCAATGTTCTTCTTTTAGAACAACCCATCTAAAGATGTCCAAATTTCGGAAGCTGACCTGGAGCCTATTATGTGATCGAACAGGTTAGGTGAGATCGCCCGTTTGAGCATAAACTCAGCCTTGAAGTAGTCTTCCTCCAAGTCCTTACCTCATGGGCATTGTCTTCAGCAACAATAACCTCCTGCCTTGCATCTCCGCCAAGTACCAAAGGTCTTTATCAAGCAAGTAGCTTTCCATATAGGACTTTCACTTCTTGTAGTTGGTCTGAGTCAACAATTCAATACCAAGTTCTCTTATATACCCTCCTTCCATACTAGTCTTCTGGTTTACCTCTTCCAAAGGAACTTAGTAACTGCAACTAAAACCTTTGCGCTTTTATACCATGTAAAATTTTATGAGGTACGAGAAACACTCAACCATCCAAGAGAGTAAACCACTGGGAATAAAGAAGAACAACAAGACTTATATTAACACTTGACAACTCAGTTACAATGGCAAGACATACAAGCGTGAGAAATGATTTCGCGTCGTCTTGAACGGAGAACAGAAAACAAACAACAACACATGCAAACAACAACAATGACAGTCTGACCGCCTTTTTAACCGCTTAGCCGCAGTGGTCGTACTACAAGACACTTATTGAAACTCCTGAAGGTTGCCAAGGAAGAAGATCACAAGCTCCGGTCGCTTAACCGCGTTACTGCCGGCAGTAAGATTACCGTGCTGCGCTAACCGCCTAGTCGTCAAACTGATGTCTGCCACTTCATATTGAATCTACCACTGACTTAACCGTCAGTTCTAGCCGCCTAGCCGACCAGTGCTAGTCACACAGTTTGCAAACACGCCAACCTGAGACCTCGTCTCCTTGTCGCAAGTGCTTAACCACAACCTTGCCTTCTGAACTACTGTTTTGAAATTCTATTACAAATGACGGGGTACGAACCCCTATTTATAGGCGGGGGAAGGGAATATTCTGGAAACTTAAGCTTCCGCGCGGTGGTAGCTTACCGCTGGCAGTTATGCGGTTAACCTCACGGTTTCACTTCACAAAATTTTCAATTGAATATCACTCCCTTCATACACAATGATTATGATATTGAGCGTGTCGTTGGGGGTGTGGCGGGGGGGGGGGGGGGGGGTGGAGATGCGGTAACATCCAAATTCGATGAGGCCGAGGAGTGTTTTTGGGGGCATTGAAGCTCAGACAAAACATCATCTGGAATAGTTCTAGAATGGCATGGCTTATAAGTAAAAGGAGGTGTAAGAATGTATTGAATCTCACATCAGAACTAGAAAGAAATTTGTTGAGCTGAAATAATAATTTAAAACCTTGTACATAAGGAGCCCCGTTTCGGAGCAAGTGGTGGTGTTGTGTTGGAAATACTGTAGTTATGCGAGCTCCAGTCAAAGTAGTCATGAGATGGATGACCTCCTAGTAAAAGTAGTCATGAGATGAACATTAATACTAACTATATTTATAATATGCGCATCTTATATCCTCTTGACAGCAATCACCCTATTACTAATCATATTCACATTTTCTCTATTAACTCTTTATCTACAAGTATTCCAACCTCATGTTTTTTTATTATGTTTTTCAACATAATTATTTAAGAATCATCAATGCCCTAGATTTTCATTGTTTTCACATAGTCTCTTATTAAAAAAACATCTATTTATCTTTTAATCATTATGTCCACTAATTTCTAGTCTTTCCACTTAAATTTCATAAATTTTATATAAAAGACTGTTATGAACTATAGTCAGAGTGAGGGGAGTAGAGATCATTTGGTAGTTGGTACAATGGAGCCAAAAAAATGTCAGTTACTTCGTGCGGGGCTGCACAATGTCGAGAGATAACAATTTTTTTTTACAATTTAGGATTAAAAACTTATTGTTTACTTTCTCTCAAGTACAACTTACACAAGACACATTTTACGCAAAAGTTCCAACCAAATTGACTAAATAAAAAATCTTAAACATAAAACTACAAGCTATAATTACCATAAAATTAAGACATGTTAAGGGAAGTTGGGCTTTTTGATTATGACCATATCATCATTAACAAAATAGTCCTTGAGCCTAGACAATAAATGCTTACTTTCATTAAAATCAGATTACACTATGGTATCACTTAAGGAATGATATCCTAGCAAATCATTTTCTTTTTTCAGCACAAAGTTATGATGCAACACTTAATGTCTTGGCATACCCTTGGTTAAGTTTCACCACAATCTTGTTATGTCATGCTTCTAGGGTAACACAAGTAATTCATATTGTTTTCATTTCATTGTTTTGATGTGGAATTTACTATTGCATGTTAACTTAATGTCAACCCTCAATTTTTTGATTGAGATTATGAATTGACAATAACATAGATTACCGATCGAACTTCAATAAACAACAATTGAAGTGACATTCCGATGAAAATCACTAAGAAAGCAAGCAAGCCAAAGGGTCAAGCCAAGAAGAGGGATGATGCGCTTCAACTATGCATGATAAGCTAACATTATTATGTGCCTTACATATTAGTCATGTTGTTATTGTGCGTGGTAGACGTATTTTATTAAGAGTTTTTATGTTTTTTTATCACAAGTCGTTATGTATGGCTAACTAGAAGTCTTTAGTGTCTTTTAATATTTTTGAGTACTTTATATAAGTCCAAATGTTCGGTTTTATTATGAATATGTCTTTGTGTAAGTCTATTTAAAACCCCTTGAGTCATGGAACAAGTAAGGAAGAAATATTTTGAGTTCCCACTTACTCTCCCTCTCTCTTAGTCCCCCTCTCATAGTTTAGGTCAAGATTTGGATATCTCTCTTGGGCACCTCGTCTCTGGTATCCACGGCAAGGCTTCGTTTATCTTCTTTCTCTTCGCCTTCGCCTCCAGCCGCCACTGGTGGACTCAATGGGTGCTCCCCTCTTGGGTTGAGATACTCGACTCTACCTGCTCCTCAACCCCGACCTCAAATCTCGTAAGGAGGTTTGTAACAGACACCTCCTTGAAAGAAGGGAATTAGTAATTTAATTTTTTTATGACCTCTTATTTTTTGTTTTAGGGTGCCTCAAATTGAACACTTTTGCGAGGTACACCTTATCGAGATCGTCAACAGCTGGTCAGGTGGCACGTAAAGTTTTTAGTAATGCATCGGGCTTTGCAGAAATGTGATCTCGACTGGTTGAGAATTATTTTAGACCGTCCAAGCGTATTATAATCTTGTCTGTCGACATCTATTAAATGCGCCGACGGATGGCCTTGATGATGTTTTTGGCCCTAATCCTTATGGGTATTAAAGACTATTTGTGGGGGCTGATTAGGTTAGGAAGGAAAAAGAAGCAAGGACTTCGTATGCCTTCTTTTGGCCGCCGATGGTTGTTGACTAGAAGGAGGAAGCCGATAGCTCTACACGAAAACAACTAGTAAGAGTTTTCTTCCTCTTGTGAGATCCTTCTGGATGTGAGATTCTCCACTCCTGCTATTTGGTGTTTCAAGTATAGCCAACACCGGTTTTCTGTATTCCTCCGATTTTGATGATAGTGTTGTTAGATATAGTGTACATCATGTGTGGTAGAGTTAACTTAGACTAACCTTGGGTGTTGTAAACACCCTCTCCTGTACATGTATATATATTACCTTTATTCTTGTGAATAGACATAGAATCATTTAATTCTATCATGCTCTCAAAGGTAGGTTGACATACCGATGGAGAGGAGGAGACAGGAGGCAGTGACAAGGGGAGAGGAAGATGGAGGCGATCAAGGACGTATACCCTGCTACAGCGACGACCAGCTCTTGGAGTGTCCCTGTCAGACGGTCCTGCACACGACACGCAAATTCATCTAAAATAACAAGACAACCATGAGACTTGAGTTGGCTGACAGATATAAGGTTCATGGATAACTTGGGTTTGTGGGCAACATCATGGATATGGAAATGGTGACGGGGACAATAGTGTCGTTTGCTACCATGACATTAAGGGCAGGAGAGACAGGCTAACAGGACAATAGACGAGTGACATCATAGGTCATGTGAAATGGGGTTCCAGAGTCAAGTAACCAGTTGGAGGAAGAGATACCTCCAGGTGCAGAGGCAACCGACTGAGAGGTAGATGTAACAAAAGTATCCAGTGAGAGCATGAAGGCAGAGGAGCGATGTAGAGACCCATGATAGAGCCGCTGAGCAATCTGCTGGGCAAGATCTGAAATAGATAGTGACTGTGCCATAGAGGAGAAGTGACCTGAAGGAGCACCAGGAGCACGCTGCTGACCAGACTGGTGAGCCCTCTGAAGCTTGTGACACTCAAATTTGATGTGTCCAAGACACTGACAGTAGTAACAATGGATTTGCTGGCGACAAGGACCACCAGACTATGTAGTAGAGGGCATCGGAGGACGAGGAACATGTCGTACCGACACACTATAACCCAAAAAAGGCAACAAAGGAGTACTCATAGGAGAGGATTGCGGTGGAAGCTCGGGAGCAGCAAGAACATCATGAGTCAGCACACCAGAAGTAGCAATGTCTAAGTAGTGTAGATAAGTCTCTTCAACGATTACCAATGCCAGCATGGCAGCATATCGCTGAAAGAAGGTGGAGGATCCCGGTGCAGAAGTTGGGCACAAACAGGCTTGAACTCGGGGCGTAAGCGCATAAGAAACTCATACATGCGCTGAAAATCGTGATCCTGAGATGTGGCAACACACTGAGGGCAATTAGTGCGGGGAGAAGGAGCCATCTCATTACACTGACGCCAGAGGTCCAGGAGCTCTGCAAAGAAGTCTTATACAGACCGATCACGCTGGTTGCATATGCCAAGGCTCTAGAACAGAGAGTAGTGTTGGGTACATTGGAAAATGTGTACCTGATTTGAAGAAGCCCAACCTAGCTCAATGATATACATCATGTTGTATTTGATGTTGTTTTGAGTTGACATGTGCAGGTAAAGAATTGTTAAAGTTTACAGAAAAAATTCTAAGTCCAAGTGTCGACACAAAGGAACATGTGTCGTCACATAGAAGAAAGTTGTCGACACAACACTGGGAAAGTGTGTCGACACAGAAGGTGTAAGTCGACACTACTCTGGGAAAAAGTGTCGACACATAACATAGTATACAACAACACTGGGAAAAAGTGTCGACACAGAAGAAGTAAGTCGACACAACACTGGGAAATTGTGTCGACACAGAAGAAGTAAGTCGACACAACACTGGGAAATTGTGTCGACACAGAAGAAAAACGTCGACCTCAACATTGGGAGAATGCGTCGACACTGAAGAGAATAGTCGATCTCAAGTTTGTCGACATCATCTGAATATGTCGACACAGAAGAAAATAGTCGACCACAAGTTTGTCGTCACCAGCAGAATGTGTCGACACATAGTGAGTAAGTCGACACATTATAGCAAAGCTAAAAAATGAATGTGTCGACACCTGAAGGCTAAGTCAACACTTACTAAAGTTATGATTCTACAACAACTGTGTCGACACACAGGACTTGTGTCGACACACTGCAGAGTCAAAGACCAAGTTATTTTCAGAAGAAGATGTGTCGACACAAAGGCAATTTAGTCGACATCACTGAAGGCAGTGTCGACACCAAAGTCAATTGTGTCGACACAAATAGACAGATGGTCTCGACACTTTCTGACAGACTGTTTCAACACTAAGGCACATGACTTGTTTGAAGACTTGACAGCTGTGGGTTATCACCAGTTAACTGAAGTTGTCAGACTTGTCAGAAAACGGTTAGAAACCGGATCAGCCGGTTACCATGAAGAATGTCTATAAATAGACAGATTCAGAAGGAGAAAGAATGAACAACATATAGAACTGACCCTTTGAAATACATTGGATCAGAAAGTGGAGAAGGATTACATTCTACTCATTTCAAGAAAGTGCTAGGCACTTAAGAAGATCTTCTCCGGGAGATCTAAGAAGACTATCTAAGGGTAGATCTAAGAAGAGTTCTAATCAGAATTCAGAAGAATCATTCAAAGTTCTGGATAGAGAGAGATCAAGTCAGAATTTGAAGAAGAAGAAAGAATCCACCAGTGGATTCTCAAGAAGCTGTTTGGAATCAACTCAGCTAAGTACATTTTCAAGAAGCTTTGAAGAAGGCTAAGAAATAGTTGATTGCATCAGCTTATTAAGAATTGTCATTGCCTTTTCTCTCTCAACTTGGCAAGACAATTTAAACAATCTTTTCTATATTTCTGTAGGATCTGTTTATACAGATCTGAGTTGTAAGCCTATGTTATAAAGGCTGAGTGTAGGAGTGTTGAACTCTGAGTGGTAGGGCTGATTGCCTGAGTGTAGGAGAAGGATATTCTCTGAGTTGTAGGCCTTGGGGCAAGGCTGAGGTAGGGCAGTTGTGCCTGAGTTGTAGGAACCAGTTGGGTTCTGAGTTGTAAGATCTATTGATCTGAGATAAGTGGAAGTTTGGCCGAATCTAGCATACAGCTAGATAGGTGAAGGGGGAAAGTGGATGTACCCAGACCTTGGGGAACCACTATAAAACATAGTGCAATCTGTGATGTTTTGTTTTCTGTGATTGCTGTGTTTTTATATTAGTTAATAAATTGAATTCTGTCTAGAAGTTTTAGAAAGAGAAGCAGAACCTATTCACCCCCCCCCTCTAGGTGTTTAGGCTGCCTTGAAAGTTAAACTATCAAGTGGTATCAGAGGGAGGTTCCTCAAAAAGGACTTAACAGTCTGAGGTAGATCTGATAGGCAGATTCAAGAATCAAGAAGATGGGTTCTGGAGAGAATCATAAGGAGCTAGGGTCAATGAAATTACCCATATGCAAGAAGGAAATCTTTGGGATCTGGAAAGAAAGAGTCAGATTGTTTATGGAAGCATCTGACCCAAGGATTTACATCACAGTACAGGAAGGCCCCTTCATACCAATGAAGATATCTGTTCTTGATGCAAATATCCAAACACCAAAGACTTATTCTGAAATGACCAAGGATGAAATCATCTTGGCAACCATGGACAAAAGGGCACAGAACATCATTGTCAGTGCCATAGATGATTCAACATTTCAGAATCTGATTCACTGCAAGACCTCCAAGGAGATGTGGGACACATTGATTGTCTACATGGAGGGATCAGAAGAAGTAAGGGTGGACAGAAAATCTATGCTAAATCAGGAGTATGAAAGTTTTAGACAAGGAAAATCTGATAGCATAACTGAGTGCTATAAGAAATTCTATAGAATTGTGAATGAGCTAATTTCCTATGGAAGAGTCTTCAGTACCTATGAACTGAATGACAAATTCTTAAGATCCTTATCAAAGGATTGGGATACAAAGATCTGTGCCATAAGAGAAGTGGCAAAATTGGCAGAGATATCTCCTCCAACTCTGTTTGGAAAGTTGCTATCCTATGAAATGCAACTTATGGTAAGGAAGGAGGAGGAAAGAAACTCAAGAGGAGAGCATAGAGAAAAGACTGTGGCATTTAATGCTGAAGCCACCAGAAAGAATAGGAGGAAATCACCATCTCCTCCTAAGGAAGTTGAAGAAGGTAGTTCTGAAAATTCAGATAGGGGTTCAGTCAGCAGTGATTCAGATGCAGACTTTGCTGCATTCACTAGGCAATTTCAAAGGTTCTTGAAAAAGAAGCAATGGAAGTCTAGGCCTTCCTCATCACAGCAAGTAGATGACTATTATCAGAAAAGAAGGTTATCTAGGAAAGAGAAAAGCAGGTCAAAGCCCAGCAAAGCCACTACTTCAAAGATTGTCTGCTATTGTTGCAATAGGCCTGGACATGTAGTGGCTGATTGTCCTGACAAAAGGAAGGAATCTTCAGAAAAGAAGAAGACTTATCAGAAAGGCAAGAAGGAGAAATCCTTTGTAGCAAAGAAAGATAAAAGTCTGTCAGACCAGTCAACTTCAGAATCAGGATCTGAAGCTGAAGCATATATTGGATTATATGCTGCATCTGAGGAAGAGGAGTTTATGCAGTTGCTAGACTCCATCAATGAACATCAATGCATGGGTTTGATGACTAGATCAGAAGAGGACCTATGCCAGAATCAGTCTGGTCCTAATGAGGTAAACTGTCCTTCCAGTACATATGTTTGTAGTACAAGTGAAGAATCAGCTACATCTGCATCAAGTGATGAAGATGCATCTGGATCTGAAGGAGATGTCTATCAATTGATAGACAAGTATGGGGACTTGTTGCAGGCCCTTAAGAAAAGCAAGAACCTGGTTAAATCACAGGCTCAGGAAATTGCTGATCTAAGGGTTACAACAACTGAGTTAGAAAAAGTCTTTGATCAAAAGTTAGCTGAAATTGCCAAGCTGAAGAATATAACTATTATTCAGATGGGCACAATTAATTATACTAATGATCAAGTAAAGAGTCTGGAGGACAGACTTAGAATTGAAAGGGATTTAGTGGCTAGTTACTCTAAGCCAAAATCTGTCTTACCCTTGATAGATGAATTTGTCACTCAGAAGGGTAAGGCTGGATTAGGATTTAAGGGTAACTCCAGGGCTGACAGATTCAAGAAGAAAGGCAAAGCCCCTATTCAGCCACTAAACCTTTCAGTCCCCATAAGGTTTGGTAAGGAGAAAGTGCCTTCTAACATATATGATCATGAAGACATTCAGGATCATATCAAGACAAATGTTCTGAAGAACAAGGGTGTTAAGGCAAGCAGGCCTACCTATGGTCATAAGCCCTATGGTTTTAAGAAACCAGTAGGAGAAGTTGCAACAGCACCAGCAATGAACAGAAATGCTTCTGACAAGGATGTATCTAGATCTAGATACAATAAGTTTGAATGTTGGTGCTGTGGACAAGAGGGGTCATTTTGCATTGGACTGCTGGTATAACACAAGTGTTATAAAGAATAAGAGTCTACCTGTTAGAAGAGGTTATGATAACTTTATTAAGGCTAACCTGAACCAAGGACCCAAGACTTACTTGGGTTCTAAGGGTAAGTAATTCTGTATTGCAGGTGAATCCAAGTTACCATGCCCCTATATGGTACTTGGATAGTGGTTGTTCCAGGCACATGACTGGAACAAAGGGGCTGCTGAAGGAGTATTCATCTGTCAAAGATGGACATAAAGTGATCTTTGGTGGATCTGAAAAAGGAGTCATCAAAGGATTTGGTAACATCTCTTCAAACCTAATTACTATCACCCAAGTGGCCTATGTAAAAGGTTTGAAACATAATCTAATAAGCATAAGCCAGCTGAGTGATCTAGGATATGACATTTCATTTGGTAAGGATGGATGTCATATCAAAAGGTCAAGTGATCAAGAGATCATATTGACTGGGTATAGGAAGAGAAATGTGTATTGCCTTAATTTTGAATGTGAGAATAAGGCATCCCCCATTTGTCTTGTAGCTGATGACAATGCTTCTCATTGTGTTAAGTGGCACAAGAGATTGGCTCATCTAAACTACAAGACAATTGGCCAACTCTTTAGTAAAGAACTAGTGAGGAATGGGCCTCAAGTTAAGTGTATAAAGGAAGGGGTATGCTCAGCTTGTCAAAAGGGCAAGCAGACAAAAACCTCATTTCAAAGCCTTGAAAACAAGGATTCTGTGAGGTGCTTATACCTCTTGCATATGGATCTTTTTGGTCCTATGCCAGTTCACAGTCTAGGTAGGAAGGTCTACACACTAGTGGTTGTAGATGACTATTCTAGATTTACATGGGTGTTCTTTCTGAGACAAAAATCTGAAACCCCAAGTGTATTATTTAAGTTTGTAAAGCAAATTCAGAATGAACTGAACAGTACAGTGGTCAAAATCAGAAGTGACCATGGTACTGAGTTTCAATCTGAAAGCATAACAAACTTGTGTATAGACTTTGGGATTTTCCAAGAGTTCTCCTCACCTAGAACACCTCAGCAAAATGGAATTGCTGAAAGAAAGAATAGATCATTAATTGAAGCTGGTAGAACTCTATTGAGTGACACCTCTCTCCCAGAATATTTTTGGGCTGAGGCAGTTAACACTGCTTGTCATGTCATCAATAGGGCTTCTATCACCAAAAGCCACAGGAAGACTCCCTATGAGATTGTGAAAGGCAGAAAACCAAATCTATCCTATTTTAGGATCTTTGGCTGCAAGTGCTATATACTTAACAATGGTAAGTCTTATTTGACTAAGTTTGCTGCCAAATCCCAGGATGGGATATTTGTTGGGTACAGCACAAATAGTAAGGCCTATAGAGTCTTCAACTTAACTACTCAAGTTGTTGAAGAATCTGTGCATATTGTATTTGATGAAACAAGATTAATCAATTGTGAATTGTCTTGTAGATCAAATGACTCAACAAGTATAAGCAAGAAGATGGACAAGCTCTCCATTGCTGAAGCTTCAAAGGAAGAGGGAGCATTGGAAAATGAAGGCTGCTGTCCAGGGGGAGTACAAGAGATAATGGAAGCTGATGAAAACCAAGAGGAACAGCAGAATGAAGAAGCTGGAGATGCTCAACCTGAAGGGAATCTACCTCCAGCTATAAGATATCTAAGAGATCATCCTACTGATCAGATAATTGGTGATCCAAGACAAGGAGTGCAAACTAGAAGCAGAAATCAAAGCACAGTTTTGCATTCTAGTTTCTTGTCTCAAATGGAACCTAAGAAGTTTGAAGAAGCTATCCAAGACCAGCACTGGATTGATGCTATGCAAGAGGAGCTGAATCAGTTCAGAAGGTGCAAGGTCTGGGAGCTTGTTCCTAAACCAAGAGGCCACAACATAATTGGGACTAAGTGGATCTATAGGAACAAGCTAGATGAAAGTGGAATAATAATAAAGAATAAAGCAAGATTGGTTGCAAAAGGATACAGGCAGGAAGAAGGGATTGACTTTGATCAAACCTTTGCTCCAGTAGCAAGGCTGGAGGCAATCAGAATGTTCCTTGCCTATGCAGCCTACCAAGACTTCAAAGTATACCAGATGGATGTAAAGTCAGCATTTCTGAATGGTGATCTTAAAGAAGAAGTATATGTAGAGCAGCCATCAGGTTTTGTAGATCCTCTTAAACCTGATTCTGTGTACAAGCTTAGGAAAGCTTTGTATGGGTTAAAACAAGCTCCAAGGGCTTGGTATGAAACCCTGTCTACCTTCCTCATTGAGAATAAATTCTCAAGAGGAAAGATAGACAAAACTCTATTCCTTAGGGAATCCAAAGGAAAGATCATCTTAGTCCAGATCTATGTTGATGACATAATCTTTGGATCTACTGAAAACAACCTTTGTAAAAAGTTTGCCAAACTTATGCAAGGGAAGTTTGAGATGAGCAGTATGGGAGAACTTAAGTTCTTCTTGGGACTCCAAGTAAGACAGACTGATGATGGATTGTCCATATCCCAGTCTAAGTTCACCAAGGAATTAATTAAAAAATATGGTATGGAGTCATCCTCCTCCATGAGAACTCCTATGGGCACAAGTATGCCAATATGCAAAGATGAGGCAGGTAAACCTGTTGATGAATCATTGTATAGAGGAATAGTTGGGTCACTACTATATCTCACTGCTAGTAGACCTGACATTATGTATGCAACATGTGTCTGTGCTAGGTACCAAGCCTGCCCTAAAGAATCTCATTATACTGCAGTAAAAAGGATTCTGAGATATCTAAAGGGCACTCCTACTCTAGGTCTTTGGTACCCTAGGAATAGAGATTTTCAACTAACAGGCTATTCAGATGCAGATTTTGCAGGATGTAGAGAGGATAGAAAGAGTACTACAGGTACTTGTCAATTCCTGGGAGGAAGACTAATATCTTGGAGTAGTAAAAAACAGACTAGTGTGGCAATTTCCACAGCTGAGTCAGAGTATATTGCTGCAGGAAGCTGCTGTGCACAGCTATTATGGATGCAGCATCAGCTTAAAGATTATGGTATTCAGGTAAGTAGAACACCCCTTTTATGTGATTCTAAGAGTGCTATTTCTATTGCTAATAATCCAGTTTCTCATAGTAGAACTAAGCATATAGAAATCAAATATCATTTTCTTAGAGAACATGTAGAAAAAGGTGACATCTCATTGGAATTTGTAAAAACAGATTATCAAATAGCAGATGTATTTACTAAGCCTTTAGATGAAACCAAATTCAATAAATTCAAAATTGAATTAGGTATGTTAACCATTGATTAATGTATTAAACAAAATCATTAACAATGCTATTGAAATGGTTTATAAGTAAGTAAAAGTAGTAACAACATAATCAAGTGTTAAAAAGGACACATTGAAGTTACAGAAATTGGCTAAGTAAGAATGTGTCGACACATTCAGTAATAATGTGTCGACTCAGAGAAATTATGTCGACAAGTCAGAAATATTGTGTCGACACAGAGAATATGTGTCGACACTTAAGAGTTTTATTGTCGACTTAACCAGAAATGTAATGTCGACTCAACCAGAATTATGGTGTCGACACTTACAAAATATGTGTCGACACTTGTCCTTAGTGTCGACACAGAATTTCTGTCTTTCTACTATGTATCCAAGGTGTCGACATAACCACAAATTGGTGTCGACACATAGTAGGCTGAAGAAATGTCGAGTTAATAGAAGCTTGTGTCGACACATTCCGTCTGTGTCGACACATTTAGACTGTTTTTGGCGCCTTTTGAACTTCTTTCAACAGAAGCTATAAATAGGTCAAAAGCTCTTGTTGTCGACACGCTTTCAAGGTTTTCGAGACTCAAACCCTGTGTCGACAGTCTTTCTTTCTCTCCTCTCTCAAGCCTTCTCGACGACTCGATGGCGCCAAGGATTGAAGACAATGTTAATGAAGGGTATGAGTTGGTGCGCCAGGCGTTTGCAGATGCGCAGCCCGATGTTCAAGGGGTTATCACCCTCCTCTCCGACTCAGGGTTAGAATTTCTTGTCTCAGAACCATCCAAGATCTGGAAGAAGGAGGTGCACGAGTTCTTTATCTCAGCATCAGTCCATTCTACTGAACTCAAGATCAAGTCCATTGTTCACGGGACTAAGATTAAGATTACCCAAAGAGGTTTGAGAAAGTTTTTGCAATTACAAGTAGTTGAAAATGAAGAAGAGGTTCCTAGTTCTAAGACAAGGGAAGCCCTTCAATGGTGTGGTTTGGATTCAAACATGAAGATTGGAGCTGCATTCAATAGGAAGGGTATGAATCAGCAAGGAAAGTTCTTGTCTGAAATAGTTGGGAAAGTAATTCTCTGCAAGACAGGTGGACATGATAGGATTTCTGCCTATATGTTCAACCTTATGACCAGGATTGCCTTTACAATTCCTACTGATTGGTCAGTAATCCTATTTGACAAGATTAAAGAAGGGATCAAGAAGCCTAACATGGCTAGGATCATAAGTCTATATCTCAATGGAGCAATTCCTGAAGTGATGCAGCAACTGCCAGGATCTAAAATCAATCATATGAGAAGGATGGACATGAGACTATTCTCCAGGTGGGAAAGGGTGCTGTCTAAGGATGTGCCTGAAGAGAGCAGGCCAGACACCCCTGTGAAATCCCCTTCTCCAGCTCACGAGACTGAGCAACAACAAGAGGACCCACTTAGGATACAGAGTGAAGAACAACCTGCCTCCACTATAGTTCATCAAGTAGATACATCTGCACAGATGCAGGGGGAGCCAGTTCAATCTCCTGCTCAAAATGTATCTACCCCTGCTCAGGTACAAGTGGTACAGGTGTAGGGGGAGCAAATGTATTTTACTATAAAAGACTTTCTAATAGTTTTTTTTTCTCTGCACAGGTTCAGGGGGAGCATGTGTCTTCTCCTACTCCAGATATGCAGCTGCCTGAGAATGTGCACAAGGATGCACCTAATGACTTATCTTCAGGTGCTCCAGTTCAAAAAGAATACACTCTGGATGAGTTATTTCCTAATGATGACATAGCTACTGATAGAATAGAAGAGGACCAAGATGTTGAGCAGCCTCTTGACATAGAGCTAGAACAAGGAGTGGAGAAAGTTCAAGAGATTGAAAAAGTACAAGAAGTAGAGGAGGAGCAAAGAATTGAGGGGGAGCCAGTACATGTTGAAACTGAGCAACATGGCACTGAAGCAGATAGAGTTCACATTGAGAGTACTTCTGAATCTGAAACTGAAGAAGCCAGGTTGGCTAAGAAAAGAAAACTGGTTGTATTTAAAAGAAGAAGCAAGACTTATAAGCAGGCTTTACAGACAACACCTCCACCACCACCCCCTGAAGTTGATTATAACAAGTTCTTGGTGGATTTACAGGTGAAATTGGATGACCACAGGGTGGCCATTGAGAAATATGTTGATGAAAGCAACAAAACTCTGCAGTTTGACTTAGCCCAAGATATCAAATCTATCCAATTTCAAGTCAACTTGAATAAAACTGAAATGACAGATTGCTTCCACAAGGGTGGCAATGCTGTAGTTTATCTGGCTAAACAACAGCAGGCTATCTCTACAAAGGTGGATGATATTGCTTTGAAGCAAGGTTATGTTCTGGAAAATCAAATAAGAATGAATGACAATTTAACTGAATCTCATAATGAGATCATTCAAGAGGTGAAGAAGATTGTTCCAGGGATGCCTGCAGATAGAGCCAAAGAAATGGAAGAATTTGATAAGAATTTTCAGGCTGCTATTGCATCTGTTAAGACTGCCATCACAACCTCTCAACAGGAAATATCTGAAAAGCTTCAAAAGTTAAGACCATTTTTCAAGGAGGGAGTGAATTATTTGGATGGCCAAATTCGATTTCAGAAAGAAGATCTTAGAGATCATGTATCAAGAGAAGCCATAAAGGGGGAGAGGATGCTAATTCATGCAGGCTCTGAGCATGCCAAATGGGTGACCAATAGTATAAGAGCCACATTGGGATATCCACCATTGTGTGATGATAACATGGTGGCTGAGTCAGGTCTACAAACAGGACTACTTGAAGGTGACCAACCTGAGGTTGCCCAAGTCATATACCCCCCTCCAGATTTTGATATATTGGATCAGCAAGTGCAATATATGTATAGTCCTTCAAAGGAGGTTGTAAATGTTATCTTTGGAAAGGTTGATAAGCCTGAGGTAAATTTGCAAGAACAGCAAGATGCTCTACTGTCAAAGAAAAGATTTAGAGAGCAGGCTGAGCTGAAGCCAGATTTTGAGCAGTGGAGTCCTACTTCCAGAAATATAATACTCACTGCATGGAAAGCTGTCAAAGATCAAGTTCATGAAAGGGGCAAGTGGATACAATGAGCAGGAATGGCAGAAGTATGAGGCAAGACAAGAAGCCATTGTACAATTCAGAAGGAAAGCTAAGCTGGGAAGACTTCCACCTGATGCTATGGAGCCAAGCAAATACTTCCCAAAGCCTTTTCACTATTTTGAAAGGCAAAGGCTCAAGGAAGAAGCTAAGAAGAAAGCTGATCTTAAAGGAAAAAAGATGGCTGAAGAATCAGAAGCTCCTGTGACAGCTAAAATTAAATCTGGCCAAGGGATTGTTATTAGAGAGCCTGATCAATCCTGATAATGTTTTAGTTCTTTCATAATGTTTTGTAATGATGTAATGTGATCAGTCAAAGAAAAACCATGTAATCAAACATTACCCAGTAATAAACAAAATATTGTTAAATCTGTGATAGATTGTTTTATCCATGATGTTCTTATTATTTTGTTTATAATTAAGTATCCCTGTGTATTGTCATATATCATCATTTTATACTATTTATAAATGGTGTATATCATTGGCTATAAGGGTTATGACTTCTCCAAATAGGGGGAGATTGTTGGGTACATTGGAAAATGTGTACCTGATTTGAAGAAGCCCAACCTAGCTCAATGATATACATCATGTTGTATTTGATGTTGTTTTGAGTTGACATGTGCAGGTAAAGAATTGTTAAAGTTTACAGAAAAAATTCTAAGTCCAAGTGTCGACACAAAGGAACATGTGTCGTCACATAGAAGAAAGTTGTCGACACAACACTGGGAAAGTGTGTCGACACAGAAGGTGTAAGTCGACACTACTCTGGGAAAAAGTGTCGACACATAACATAGTCTACAACAACACTGGGAAAAAGTGTCGACACAGAAGAAGTAAGTCGACACAACACTGGGAAATTGTGTCGACACAGAAGAAGTAAGTCGACACAACACTGGGAAATTGTGTCGACACAGAAGAAAAATGTCGACCTCAACATTGGGAGAATGCGTCGACACTGAAGAGTATAGTCGATCTCAAGTTTGTCGACATCATCTGAATATGTCGACACAGAAGAAAATAGTCGACCACAAGTTTGTCGTCACCAGCAGAATGTGTCGACACATAGTGAGTAAGTCGACACATTATAGCAAAGCTAAAAAATGAATGTGTCGACACCTGAAGGCTAAGTCAACACTTACTAAAGTTATGATTCTACAACAACTGTGTCGACACACAGGACTTGTGTCGACACACTGCAGAGTCAAAGACCAAGTTATTTTCAGAAGAAGATGTGTCGACACAAAGGCAATTTAGTCGACATCACTGAAGGCAGTGTCGACACCAAAGTCAATTGTGTCGACACAAATAGACAGATGGTCTCGACACTTTCTGACAGACTGTTTCAACACTAAGGCACAGGACTTGTTTGAAGACTTGACAGCTGTGGGTTATCACCAGTTAACTGAAGTTGTCAGACTTGTCAGAAAACGGTTAGAAACCGGATCAGCCGGTTACCATGAAGAATGTCTATAAATAGACAGATTCAGAAGGAGAAAGAATGAACAACATATAGAACTGACCCTTTGAAATACATTGGATCAGAAAGTGGAGAAGGATTACATTCTACTCATTTCAAGAAAGTGCTAGGCACTTAAGAAGATCTTCTCCGGGAGATCTAAGAAGACTATCTAAGGGTAGATCTAAGAAGAGTTCTAATCAGAATTCAGAAGAATCATTCAAAGTTCTGGATAGAGAGAGATCAAGTCAGAATTTGAAGAAGAAGAAAGAATCCACCAGTGGATTCTCAAGAAGCTGTTTGGAATCAACTCAGCTAAGTACATTTTCAAGAAGCTTTGAAGAAGGCTAAGAAATAGTTGATTGCATCAGCTGATTAAGAATTGTCATTGCCTTTTCTCTCTCAACTTGGCAAGACAATTTAAACAATCTTTTCTATATTTCTGTAGGATCTGTTTATACAGATCTGAGTTGTAAGCCTATGTTATAAAGGCTGAGTGTAGGAGTGTTGAACTCTGAGTGGTAGGGCTGATTGCCTGAGTGTAGGAGAAGGATATTCTCTGAGTTGTAGGCCTTGGGGCAAGGCTGAGGTAGGGCAGTTGTGCCTGAGTTGTAGGAACCAGTTGGGTTCTGAGTTGTAAGATCTATTGATCTGAGATAAGTGGAAGTTTGGCCGAATCTAGCATACAGCTAGATAGGTGAAGGGGGAAAGTGGATGTACCCAGACCTTGGGGAACCACTATAAAACATAGTGCAATCTGTGATGTTTTGTTTTCTGTGATTGCTGTGTTTTTATATTAGTTAATAAATTGAATTCTGTCTAGAAGTTTTAGAAAGAGAAGCAGAACCTATTCACCCCCCCCCCCCTCTAGGTGTTTAGGCTGCCTTGAAAGTTAAACTATCAAGTAGCGCAGGGCTGACTGGATGACAGGTAGAGACGACGCAAGTGATCCCACATCGTCTTGGTGGCAGGGAGCTCATACACGGTCTTGTGAATGGGCAGCTCGCATGGCTGACAAATAACAGCTATCGCGCGAGAGTCGTCCGAGTGCAACTTGGCCATGTTGGAGCACTGAACGGAGGCGGCAGTGCTAATAGTCGAAGTGTTAGTCACAGTACTGTTAGCTGGTGGAGGCGGAGCAAGCTCAGAGCCGTCAATGTGCCCCTATAGATCTAGGCCGAGTGCAACTTGGCCATGTTGGAGCACTGAACGGAGGCGGCAGTGCTAATAGTTGAAGTGTTAGTCACAGTACTGTTAGCTGGTGGAGGCGGAGCAAGCTCAGAGCCGTCAATGTTCCCCTATAGATCTAGGCCATTGAGGATCACGCCGACGGTGACAGACCATGCCTTGTAGTTTCGTCCATCGAGAATGACATCCGCCTTCTGGAGAAAGGCAGAGGAGGCCATCGGGGCTGCAGGAGATTAGTCGGTGGAGGAGTTTCGGCGGCTGCAGAAGGTAGCGAAGGAAGCCGGCATGGTTAGACAGCAGAGAAACAGTAAAGTAATATTGATCACGGCGCGTTCAACACGTTCGACAAGAGCGGCTAGGGATCAAATGGAGAAAACAGTGGACTGCAGCATAGCGATGCGGTCCAAGCAACGGGCTGCCGTAGGGAGCGTTGCATGAAGCGGCGATCCAACCTCTGAAAGTTCGGTCGAGCGATGGGAAAGACAGAGCCGATCTCTCCTTCACAACGATCCAGTTGAGCGGCGATGGGGAAGATAGACGGGGTCGACGACTTCTTCCTTCAATCGAGCGCCGGTTAGCGTCAAACTTGGTTCAGGCGGCGAGATATGGGAGGCGATCTAGGAGGCAACGGGATCAGAAGCAACGACGGGATCGCAACGACAAGATCGATCAATAGGAAGCAGCGAAGCGACAGAATTGAGCGAGGGAGACCCTGTGTTCGGCAAGAGCGGCTAGGGTTTTCCTCGCTCTGATACCATTATAAGATTAAATTTTCATGTCTATTCACAAGAATAAAGGTAATATATATATATATATAATTATATATATATATATATATATATATATATATATATATATATATATGTACAAGAGAGGGTGTTTATAACACCTAGTGTGAGCCTAAGTTAACTCTACCATGCATGATGTACACTTTATCTAACAAGTGTGTAGTGAAAGCTCCAAACCTTGTATTTACTTCTTGAATTGATAATTACAAGTATGAATACATTTATATAGGGGAAGAAGAAAGAGAGAAATCCCAAACCAAGATGTGGGACTAATACAAATAGAGAGAGAAGAGAGAAGGATGGGCCTCTAGATGGGCCCTAAAGTAGGCTTTTCTAACACTCCCCCGCAAGCTAGAGCGTACAAGTCGTAGGCACCAAGCTTGGATAAAAACTGGTAGTATAGTGGCCGGGAGAGAGCTTTAGTCAGGATGTCAGCAACTTCAGCAGGAACATGCTCCAAATCTATCTTCTTTGCCTGTACCTTTTCTCGGAGAAAGTGACAGTCAACTTCAATATGCTTTGTGCGTTCGTGAAAGACTGGATTCTTGGCAATATGGATTGCCGCTTGACTGTCACAAAATAGGGTCGCTGGTGATGAGAGACGAACACCCAAGTCTCTCAGAAGGCTCTCAAGCCAAGTTAACTCGGAAACAACAGCAGCCATAGCGCGGTACTCAGCTTCAGCAGAAGAGCGAGCAACCACATTCTGTTTCTTGTTACGCCAGGTTATGAGATGTCCACCGAAGTAGGTACAAAAACCTGTTGTGGAACGCCTATCATCAATGGACCCAGCATAGTCAGCGTCAGAGTACGCGACAAGGGATAGAGATGTGGATGGCTTGTTCGCAAGCCCTTGTCCTGGAGCAATCTTGAGATATCGAAGAATGCGCTCGACAGCTTGAAGATGAGATGTCCGAGGAGCATGCATAAAATGACTTACGACTCCCACAGCAAAAGAGATATCTGGTCGAGTGACTGTAAGGTAGATCAACTTCCCAACCAAGCGTCTATAGTATTCTGGATTTGTAAGGAGCTTGTCGGAGACAGAGCTGTGGGCTGAGAGTTTATGATTTGCATCCATAGGAGTATCCGCAGGTTTGCATCCAGAATAACCAGCATCATGAATGAGGTCCATACAATACTTCCGTTGGGATAACACAAGACCATCAGGGCGTCGTGCAACCTCAAGCCCAAGGAAATACCGAAGGTTGTCAAGATCTTTGGTCTGAAAAGTGAAATTTAACTGCTTCTTGATATGTTGTATCCCTGTAATATCGTCGTCAGTAATGAGGATATCGTCAACATAGACAAGTAGGATCACAATTCTGGTTGACCGGTGTCGGGTGAAGAGGGAAAAATCAGCCGAGCTTCGAATAAAGCCAATGTCACAGACAACCTTGCTGAATTTTTCAAACCAAGCGCGCGGGGACTGTTTGAGACCATAAATAGATTTCCGAAGATGACAGACCCGAGACTCCCCCGTGGTCTCAAACCCGGGAGGTTGGTGCATGTAAACAGTCTCCTGCAGATCTCCGTTGAGAAACACGTTCTTAATATCCAGCTGATAAAGTGGCCAATGACGATGAACAGCCAGGGAGAGAAGAACGCGGACCGTGTTCAATTTGACCACCAGAAAAAAGGTTTCCTCATAATCAAGACCATGTTGCTGAGTAAAACCCTGGGCCACGAGGCGGGTCTTTAGACGCTAAACGGTGTCATCCGCCGCATGTTTAATAACAAAGATCCACTTGCAGCTAACACAAGATTGACCTGCAGGAAGAGGAACTAGATCCCAAGTTCGGTTAGCCCAGAGAGCCCGCATTTCATCTTCCATGGCCGCCCGCCATCCGGGGTGGTGAAGAGCCTCCTGTACAGAATTAGGGGTGGATATAGAGGATAAAGAGAGAGCACTCTGACGGAGTTCTGGAGAGAGGCGGTGAAGAGAGACAAAGTTGGCCATCGAGTGGGCAGTGGAAGCAGTTGTCGGAGCCGCAGGTTGCAAAGCATCATTAGAGCGGGGCAGCTCTCGTAGGGTAGTAGACGAGGGAGGACGTCGAGTGTACACACGAATGACTGGTGGTGTAGGTGGTTTAGGTGGGATGGGTGTGGGAAGTAGAGGTGGAATGGTGGAATTTACGGGAATAACAGGGCGCGGGAGAGGTGGCGGAGGAGGAGGGTCAATAGGTTGAGAGTAATACGGCTGATCTTCGAGGAAGGTGACATCAACAGAAGTAACCACCTTGCGATCCGTGGGAGAAAAACAAACGTAGCCCTTCTGAGTTCGAGAATAACCCACAAACATATATTTAGTGGCACGGGGGGCAAGCTTGTCAGTGAACGTGCCAAGATGATGAACAAAACATACGCACCCAAACACGCATGGGGTGATGGAGAATGGAGGTTGGGAGGGAAAAAAGAGATTAAAGGGAACCGCAAAATTGAGGATAGATGAAGGCATGCGGTTAATAAGAGTGCAAGCGGTTGAAACCGCAAAATTCCAATATTGTTTTGGGATATTCATCTGAATCATAAGAGAGAGGGTGACCTCGAGGAGGTGGCGATTCTTGCGTTCAACAACGCCATTTTGTTAGGGGGTATAGACACAGGAGGTCTGATGGATGATCCCAAACTCCGCATAGAGGTGAGATAAGTTATGACTAGTGTATTCACGGGCATTATCCGTGCAGAGGGTTTTAATGGTTGTGGAGAACTGGTTGTGAGTTTCAAGGAAAAAAGGTACGGAATACACCTGGCAATTCAGAGCGGTCACGAAGGAGATACAGCCAGGTCACCCGAGAGTAGTCATCGACAAATGTGACAAAGTAATGGTATCCAAAAACACTTGTAATTTTGTAAGGGCCCCAAATATCAGAGTGAACAAGATCAAAGGGATCAGGACGCCGAGAAGGATGTGGTGAGAACGTAGATCGATGATGTTTCCCATAGATACAGGACTCACACGTGAACTCGTGGAAGGACACGTCTGGGAGAAATTTTTTGAGGATGTGTAGAGGAGCATGACCTAGATGTCGATGCCAGTCAACTGAGCTAATAGACGACAGCACCGTTGGGGGAGACGGATTAAGGATATAGAGACCATTCGACAGATGCCCTTTTCCAATGATGGTTTGCGTCTTGCGATCCTGCACAACACACGAGTTAGAAGAAAAAAATAACAGCACAATCGAGATTAGCAGTGAGTCGACCAATAGAGAGAAGGTTGAACGGAGAGTCCGAAACATGAAGAGCAGAGCGAAGAGTAATGGAGGGAGTGAGGTTAATATCTGCCGCACCAGAGACGGGAAGTGTGTCCCCACTAACAACAGTAATGAACTGGGGATGCACGTCGTTCAAATATCGTGGTGGTTTCCATGATGTAATGTGGTGAGAGGCCCCGGAATCCAAAATCCAGGATGAGCTGTGAGTAAGGCAGGAGGTACCACCGTCGGAAACAGACACCACAGAGCCCGGAGGACAGCGGATCATTTTGCAAGGAATAATCCGCAGCGGTCAGGGTGACAACGCACCAGCGGCAAGAAACGGCCACGACCAGCGCGGTAAGAACAGTCCGCAGCGGCGAGAAACACGCAAGCTGCGCGGTTAGGAGAAGACCGTAACAGAAGCAAACACCTGGCGAAAAGGAACCAGACCGGGAGGATAAAGACAGACTGGGCCAAGGAAACCGCAACCTTAGCGAGCCGAGAAGCGGCAACGGGGAAAAACCCCGGGGAAGGAAGTCGCCGCGAGAAGGACCAGGCCGCAGCGGGAAGGACCAGGCCGCAACGGGAAGGACCAGACCGCAGCGAGAAGAAGCAGGTCGCACCAAGAAGATGCAGGGCGGGAGGCCGCAGCGAGAAGGGGGTCAGTCCGCGCGGTCACACCAGCGATTAGGCAGATCGCGACCAAAATGCGGAAAGGGAAGCCCGCACGGTCAGGTGGACAGCCGCGGATAGAGGTAGAGAGAAGAACTCGCACCGGTAAGGAAAGGTCACGGCGGGAAGCAAGATACTGCGAGCTAGGAACTCGAGCGGTCAGCAGACGAGACCGCGAGTAAAACAAGTCAAAGCAGTAAGAGGAAGGGCCCGCGGCGGACAGGAAGAGAGACCGCAGCGGGTAGACAGAAAGGGTGTCCGCACGGGTAGAGCAAGCGACGAGACGAGACCGCGAGAAGAGGAGGCAGGCCGCGACAAGAGTCCAGAAACAACCACGCGAGCAGGCGAGAGGAGAGGAACTCGCGGCGAACAAGAGAAGAGCCCGCTGCGGGGAAGGAGAAGTCCACGAGTAGAGAAGCTCGAGCGGACAAAAGAAGAGATGGCGCGGTAAAAAGGAGAGGAGCTCGCAGCGGACAGGATGAGAGTTCGCAGCGGATAAGGAGGTGGTCCCCACGGGTCAGAGGAGAAGATGGCTATAAGAAGCCAGAGGAGGGTGGAACCACGGAGGAGAAGAAGAGAAGCGGAAACAAAGAGGGCAGTCCGCAAAAGCTATGCGGATAAGAGAAGGAAGTCCGCAACCGGAGCGTATAGAGCCGCAGACCGGAATGAGGCGGGTAGGCGGGAATGAGGCGAGCAGTCCGCAGAGGCTATGCTAGCAGTCCGCAGAAGCTAGGCGAGCAGTCCGCAGAAGCTAGGCGAGCAGTCCGCAGAAGCTAGGCGAGCTGGCGGGTAGAAAGGCAAAACCGCAGGCTAAGGACCGCTGTCTCTGATACCATATAGAGAAAGCTCCAAACCTTGTATATACTTCTTGAATTGATAATTACAAGTATGAATACATTTATATAGGGGAAGAAGAAAGAGAGAAATCCCAAACCAAGATGTGGGACTAATACAACTAGAGAGAGAAGAGAGAAGGATGGGCCCTAAAGTAGGCTTTTCTAACAAAGTGCAACCTCTCTGCCCGGCCGTGGACGTACCCAACAAGGGGAACAACATAATCCTGTGTGTTTGTGTTTGTGCAATTGATTGTTTCCCGTGTTTCCTTCCTCTGTTTCGCTGTTTCTTGTTGTTACTGTTACGGAACAGGTTGGCCTCTATTGAGTCTCGTTTTCGCTGACCTTCTCTTGCTCTAACATTGTTTGAGTGAACTCTTTTGCATCTTAACAAAACAGTTTCCCAAATCCCACTTTTTGGAGATAATTGCTATGATAATTGGGAATTGGCAATGATATTTTTTCTGATACCATGTGATAGTTTGAAAACAAAATTTCATATTATATCAATCTACATTATTACATTGAGACTCCTCTATTTATATAGTGTGGAAGTAATTTTCATTAAGAGATGTGAGATTAAATACAAGAGAGATACAAGAGAGATGAAAAATTTACAATGAGCCCTTGTTTTGAGCTTTTACAACTAGGCTTTAACACAAGTAATGATTTTTCGGAAATTAAGAAAGAAATAACTGATTTGAGGGCACAAAAGCTCACTTTTTCAGACAAGGAGATGGCTGGAGCTATATAATCGGTAAGAAATGTAATGCTGAAGCAAAGATGGCAGGAGGTAGCTCCGTCTTACATATATATGCAAATTTTTAACTATTAAGTTGGTTTTTGTATGCTTCATAATTCATAATTACAAATACTTTATGCAAACTTTTATGATAAAATTAATCCTTTGAAGCTTAATCTCCCTTCGAAAAAAGGCCAGACATTCTTTAGAGGCTATTTGGATAAGTCTTTGTCACTATTGTTAAGATGTTTGTGCTATTAAATATTCGTGCTATTTCTCTATTTATGGTTCAGTGCTATTATTGACAGTAGCGTTTTGTCTAAGGTCACTGGAGCAAAAACACCCCGCCAAACGAAGCTTTAATCTCCACTCTACATGCAAATATGTGTCTCTTGTGTTTTTATTTTATGTCGTTTCCTTAACAATTTCTCTTTTCAAAAGGTCACACAATGGTTGTTATTAAAATTTGTGAACTCAGGAAAGGTCGCAGGAATACTCAACCAAACCAAGTTAAATAAACAAGAAGCAGTAGAAGAACAAGAGTCACAATGGAATTAATAATCTTTTTTACATTGTGAGATATACATTGCGAGACATGGTTTTGCAATGCTCCCGATGAAAGCAACCAAAAAATAGACAAGAATACAAACCGGTGGATTGAACTCAGTAACCGCCGAAGCCGCCAAGCAGCACAAGGCTAACCGCCAAGCTGCGCGAACAACTCAGACCGCCAAGGCTAACCTCCAAGTCGCGTGAACTGCTGCTTATTGAATGCTGAGGAAGATAACCCTGTCCGCGCTTCTTGGTCACCTGACCGCGGGGTCGCCTAACCGCAGAAGTCCGCCGCGAACCTATTGAACTAGAACCAAACTGCTGTTCAGTCCGTCAAAGACGAACTAAAAAAACCAAGCTTGTTAAACTGCCAAAGAAGACCGCTTAGTCGCCTAACCGCGACCTGCTACTAACCACTACTAACTGCTACCAGCTATCCACACTGTCTCCTCTGACCTGTCCGTCAGAATGAAGTGCTAGCCGCACAATCTGCAAAGCACAACAATAAACCGGTCACTTCTTTTTGCCTCGCGGTTACAAAATTCTAACCGCAAGTTTTAACCCGAGCTTCAGTTCTTAGAATTCTAGATAGATATGACGAGGCTAGCACCCCTATTTATAACCGGGCAGGCGGATACCGTCACCGCCCAGGGGGATAGGATAGCCGCCAGTGACGTGACAGCTAGCAACACCAGTCTGCCTACCATTTGAACTGTTCACACCAGACCGCGTGTGGTTAACTAAACATATTCACACAGCTATGCGGATAGCGACTTCAGTCCGTATGGACTTAAGCATCCATGCAGACAGCCACGCGAGTAGAAGTCTAACCACACCAACGACGGTCTTCCGGTCTCCTAATCCAGACCGCGCAGTCCGCGGTTAGTCCAAGTCTAACCGTGCGGTTAACTTTCAGGGTCATTGCTGAGACAGACCGCCAGAAAAAAGAAAGGCCAAGAACAGGCCAGTCCGCCAACACCGATCCACGCAGTCTCTGCAGTCTGTGCGGTCTGCATCTCCCAGACTGCCCACTTCAACATTTTCAACAGTTGTCACCCACAAGGAGCCTCCGGTTTGAAATAATATATGCGGTGGAGTGTTTTATTGGCGAACTCTTTCAAAAAATTTCATAATCTTGTATTACTAAAGATTCACATGTAGAGTGGAGTAATATATAAACATCGTTAGGTGGAAGGTTTACAGTATGCCAAAATCATGGCCTCATATTATTGTTTGCGTGATTTTATGGTTTTTCTTCCTCTGCTTGCTTATACTTAACAATTATTACATATAGATAAGGTGTAATAGAATAACAAGGCCACCTTTTTCCACAGATTTTTATTAGATTCAATTCTTTATCCTGTTTCAGGTATATCATCTCTTTCGCGGGCCCACAATAGACCCAGCTCCACATTTCTGGGAAGGCCCTTCGGGATTTCTGCTCCAAGAAGCACCCATATTGTGGGAGGCTCTAATGTATCAACACCTGTCACTATGATGGCCAGACCAGTGATCCAATTCATCCAAGGAACTGATGAGCAGACCATACCCGATGTCAAGCTAACCAAATCCCGGGACGGCACCAATGGCGTCGCCACTTTCGTCTTCGACGAACCTTCCGTGTTCGACTCCTCGAAAGAACTTGGCGATATCACCGGCCTGTTCATGATTGACGAGGAAGGCATCCTCCAGTCGACCAATGTGACCGCTAAATTTCTGAACGGGAAGCCTTCAGCAATAGAGGCGAAGTACATTATGCGCACTCCTCGGGATTGGGACAGGTTCATGAGGTTTATGGAGAGGTATTCTAATGCGAATGGACTGCAGTTCATCAAAAATTAATGCATTGCAAGTTTGTAACATTCTTCAGCTGTCTTCTTCCTGTTTGACATTGCTGTAGCTTTCTCATGTATTGAACAGCTTTGACTTGCCATGTTGATAGAAAGATTCAAAGGAAATGATTTGTGTTTGTTTGTAAATTTCAGTGATTGATTCAGACTTCAGCTGGAGGCATTATGACAGGGGTGAGAACAATCATTCATTGGGGCTTACTCTAATCATTTATTAGAGTCGTGCCGTGATATATTGAACCGATGATTGGAGAGAAGAAATGCGTCACACCGGGTACAATTCGTGAATATTATTGCTTTTATCATGCCCCTTGTGTGGAGCGCGAAATTGGGGAGATGAAAAGATTGTTGTTATGCTACATTCATCATAATTAAAGATTTGTTTATGGAAGAGATTGTTGGAAAAACTTAGGGTTATGTTTGGGACAACTCCGATGTTTGACGAATGTGACTTTTATGGTAGCAGATATTTTGGTGTCGTTTTACTTGTATTTAGGCCTTTCGGTGTAGCATTAGACCCAGGATGGGGGCTTTGACAATCACTAAAGTTCGACCACACTTTGATGGCAATGGTGACAATTTAAAATGTTAATTATATACCTTGAATCCTAACCCGAATACGACTTTGGTGCTGATTTCGACTTGAATTCATGTGTATTTTGGATATTTTGTAATTGTACGGAGTATTATATAAACTTTTTTGTCGTTCTCGAGTTTGGATAGTTTTGAATTTTAAAATCCGTCTACTTTCTGTAATCGTCTCTATTCTTGATCTAGTGAAAAATGGATTGTTGTGTGTGTATGTAGACCATTTTGGAGTGAACGTAATTTTGTGTGTATTTTGATTTTATGCTTGTTTGATGCTTCTACTTATGTTTTCACAATATAAAAAAAAAATAGTTTTGACGATTACAACTACCGTGAATGTTACCTCAGTTTTATCTCTTCATTCAGTCACCGCCATTCTCCACCACTCCCAAAATGAACCTCACTTTAGGAAGTTGCAATGTAAAATTAGCCAAAAAATATAGTTAATTCGTGACAGGTACAAAAGAGAGTTATAATTGTCCATTTACATTAATAAATATTCTCCTGAAAACTTGTATGAAGCATATTCCCTCACACACTTATTGTCTATGTGCTTCCTGTCCAGCCGAGCATGAATATGTACGTGAAACAAAGAAACCAATAAAGGCTTCTTGTTGGGTTAGCAGAAAACACCCACTGTAGCAATTGTATTCCTGTATTTCTACTAATATACGAAAACTATTCTTTGGTGAAACATTGTCTGATGTCTCTGTATTGCCCTTATAGTTGAATTCATAATTACACAATTATACCAAACTTTATATTAGGATATTATAAAGACAATATCCTTTTAGGTAATTACACAATTTTACAATATTAAAATACAAAAAATAAAAATACTAGATACCCTAAACTTATTGTCTCTATCTAGGAATGACAAGAGAAAAATTAATGTTTTAACGATAAAATATAATTTGTTTTACAAAATAAAAATTGTATTCTTGATTTATATTTTTTTACGGTCATTTTGAGTACTCATATGCATATGTTGCGGGTCGGGCGGAGCTCGCCGGGAGCGGCGGAGCCCGCCGGGAGCGGACGGAGCCCGCCATCGTCGGTCGGTTACTATCGCGCGAGGCCATAGGGGCGGACAAATGTCGTCGCACACGACAAATGTCGCTGCCCACGACAAATGTCGCCGCCCACGACAAATGTTGTCCCTACGACAAATGTCATCTCCATGACAAATGTTGCACCACCGGCGAATATCGCATCCCGGTGAATGTCTCACCCCGCCGAATGTCGCACCCCGTCGAATGCCCCCAGAGCCGAAGGCCCGTGCCTGTCACTTGTATATTATAAATAACAAGCAGTCATACAAGATGTTATTTCCGTGCCCAAAGTGACAGTACATCTGCCATTCTTCATTCTTATAAATTTGTCTTGTTGGAATCTTGTGATCTAGAAGAGAGATTAATCTTATTGTCAACTTAATACGAGCATATAATGTCGCACACAAGTACGTGCAGAAATGGGAAGTGATTGATTGTGCTGATTTATGAAATCAAGTTTTAAATATGAATATTTGATATGTGATATGCGATATGCGGTATTGAAACACACTTCCGCAACATACGTCCGTGTCAAGAGCATGTGAGCTGAAACGACGGGATAAAGTTTGACAACAGTTGTGGGGTAAAAGATGCAACTTTTGAAGTCACACGCCCTAGGCACATGCTCGTATGCTTTGGTGTGCGAGCATTTATCAAAGCCATCTGGAGACGGTTTTGCATGAACCGACACGCCTTTTGGGACACACGCCCGAAGTCATGTGCTGAGGTCGTGGGAATCGATTTTTTGCGAATGGGTTCACACTTATAAATATGTCAATTTATCTCGAAGAACTATGATCTGATTCGGAGTTCTTAATACCATAAAACCAAAAAGAACTCATTTTTGCAAAATTGAACTAGCATTTTGTGGCAGAGAAAAAAGACCATCTTCCAGCTCCGAGTTCGTTGGATGGACGTTGTCTCCGGCATTCGCGTGAATACCTCTAGACACGTGAGTATCATCATGCGTTTGAACTCAAACGCCAGTCAGTTTTCTCTAAACCTGATATCGACGCATGCATAGTTTTAGTTTTTTGATTTATTGTGTTTCGCATGGATCATGTCGAGAATTTTCTGTATTTTCATTGCGCATTTGATGCCCATAAAACTCAATAATACAACTCTTTAAAAAATAATTTCTTAAAGTGAAATAAAAAACACACAAACAACATTCACAATGGAGCAGTGAGATTGATAGCGTTGACAATGGAGTGATAAGAATGCACGGGGTGGATGCCGTCTCAGAAAAAATTGTCAAAATGACATTTTGAAGTGGGAATTGGAGAAATAGCAAACAATTTTAACAAATAAAAATGGAGCTAAAAAGCTCAAACAAACGGAGTCTTAAAATACACGCTCCGTTTAGCACGGTGGCGGCGGTCATGAATAAGGGAGTTAAATTGTCATTTGTCAACACTAGCACAAAAATTTTCAATCACTTTTGAATCAGGATCCTCTCCATTTCAAGTGAAATAGAGGGGATCCATTTCACGGTCGAGATTGAAATGCTTTCGATTCGACGGGTTCATCATTTCCCATATTTTTTTAGGTTTTTTTAATCAAAAAAATCTCCACCACAAGATTTCTTTCCAACTTGTCTTGTCCATTAGATATTAAAATGGATCCCAATTTCAAGTGAAATGGAGAGGATCCCGAAAGGGAGACAATTTGAAAATCGTGAGCGAATTTTATGAAAAGAGGGTAAAATTCAAAAAGTCAGTGGTATTATTGTAATTAAGTTCATATCCAGATATATTTAACATGTACCCTCCCCCTGATTGTAACCCTTATTTACGTGGTCCCTTTTTGGCTTCTACTTTCGCATCGCATACATTCTCACCCCACTGAGAGCTCGCTTCAAAAAGCAGCAGCTTCACCTTTCATTCTTGTCACTCTCTCTTTCAAGTCTTCACAGTTTTAGGGTTTCCCCTCTTCCACTCTGCTCTTCTGCAGTCGTCCATCTCTCGCATGTCTTCCCACACCGGAAGCTGAGATCTGATAACTATTGTCCTTCGACTCTGTAATCTAAATCCTCTGCTCTGTGCCCTGGAATCAGCTCTTCATTTGTATGATTTAGGGCACTATTTTCCTTCTGTTCCCGATCGCATGTTGTTCAATTATTATGGGTTAAACCAGGTACAGATTTGGTGAGAAGGAACTATGTCTTCTTCACGCGGGGGGCCGGAGCAGCAGCCGCCTCCCCGTCGTCTGCTCCGTACTCAGACGGCCGGAAATCTCGGAGAATCGATTTTTGACAGCGAGGTAGTGCCTTCCTCACTTGTGGAGATCGCGCCCATCCTTCGCGTGGCCAACGAGGTGGAGGCCACTAATCCCAGAGTTGCTTATCTGTGTAAGTTACACTCTTCAGTCTTCACTGTGTATAATTCCCCCTTACCTCTTTTTTATTTCAAGTGATTACCTGTTAACAGCACGGGCATTGACCGATCCGGTGAATAGTTACACTGTATCTGCTATTTTCTTTACTTCTTCATGCTCCACGCCCACTAGATTGTACTCGATCTTTATGGGACAATTCTTTGTTTTTGTCTTTTCTTCTTGTTTCTCCTAAATCTTTCTAACAATGCTGCAATGTTCAGTTGTTTTTTAGCCGTCTTCTTGAGAAAGGCAATTTGAAAAAAGCCATGCAAAATAGGTATTGTCCTTTGCCTCTGTAGAAGAGGTCAAGGGGTCAATTCCCTTCAATTTTGTTTTTATTTATTTGAAAGTTTTCAATTCTGGGCATTAGTTAGACATCTCCAAGGAGGTTGACTTTGGTTGTTGGGCTAATATGAAGGGCTATGCCTTACTTTATTTTTAGCATGTAATTTTATCTTTGGTTTGCACGGAAAGATAATATTTGACCTTATGCATGAATATGAGAATCTTTTTGAAAGATTTTCCCGAATGTTTGGTTGATAGCTGATATTAATGTGCCTCCCACTAGATTTCCCATGATACTGCCTTGCATTCTATGAATTAGTCCAGGGTGCTCAAAAATGTTGTGTTACCTTTAAGTGCTTTGTTCTCTCACTTTGATGTTTTCTACCTCCTGAAATTTTTTTTATCCAGGTAACTTCTTCTATGTTTATAAAATCATTGTTCATCAAGCATAGTTATTACTGCTTTTGATATAATCGGCTGTTATACCAACAGCTTGGTGATGAAAGAACTACTTTTCCTCATTTCCATGTCTCCTGGCCTACTCAGGAATGAGCACTCAAGAATTGTAAACGCAACAACATGGAACAGATGCTAGGATTTATGCATTGAAAAGAAGAATTCAGAGTACTTATATAATTGGGCAAAAATTTGTTTGATACTTAATCATGAATTTCACCTTATGTAAACTGATGAACAGTCACGACTACCTTCACTACTACTATTTCATAACGGACCACTTTATCCAATACTTTGCAACATCTAGTTACATGCACTTTTTTAATTCATAACCACCCACTTCACTCATACACTACTGCATCCCAGAAAGCAACCAACCAGTAAAGCATATAAAAGGTCTACTTAATAACCAACGATAACTAACATTTGATGAAACAATGCTAACTTGTTGGTGACATTGTTATTCCCCCTTAGAAATATCGGTGTTGCACCTAAAAATAATACTAAAAGAATATTTCTTGGAAACCTAAACAAGCTTTGTGATGCATAATTGCATACTTATGGCCTATGACAACATGAAGATGGAATATCATCGAAACTTTTACTTGATTGTTTAACGTTCTTCCTTGCTTAATTGCTCATATGGTGTACCTAGAAAAGAATTTTGTGGCTTGACGGTAATAAATTTCCAACTGCCCTTCTCCCCTTATTGCTTATCTCCACATGATTATGTAGAAAATGCTGGTCGAGCAATTTATCGATTTATGAATGAATCAACATGTATCTGTACGTTGTTTAGCAATTTCTCACTTTGCATATTCTTTTTATATTGTTGCAGCTTGCACCCTTCTTTGAAATAAAAGGCGAACTTATCTTGATTGTGACATGAATAAAATTTTATATCCTAGAGTCCATAATATTAGCTCTTAACATAGGGAAATCTTAACTTTTTTGGGGTGAATATTCCATCTAACAAGTGCCAACCACTTACAACACCTAATTTAACTTTTTTTTTAATTTATTGTTACGGGCTCAAGAAAGATGACGTACTATTGCGGGTTGAAAACCCCTAAGTCTAGGACACATGTATCTTCATGTTATCATGCAAGTATTTTTTTATTTATTTATTTCGTGCTCTTGCATTTTACTCACCTATAATGTAGTTCGGGTGAGAAGCATTTTTGGGGTAGTGAATGACAAGTAAGATTAACTGTTTTATTTCTCTTATTTATCTTCTTTCTTTCTTTCCCCTAAAAGACACCCTCATCGAGGGCATCATGAGGTAGAGCTCGACTCCCTTGACACATTGCACGGGTTGAGTTCGATTCCTCTCCAAAAGTAACTTTCCTCCTTCCTCCACCGTTGTGAACTCTAGGTCCAACTGTCCAAAAGGGACAAAATGATCTACTCAGCGTCTTTACTCTCTTGCGCTCGATCATCTGGTCTCAAACAGGAGGCCATAACAACTTGGTATCTTATTCATCTCCACCTCCCTCTGCCGACACTGCATCACCCTCCACTGGCTGCTATCCACAACATTTCACCGTGTGATATCACACGCAAGTGTGAACCTAGTGAATTCATACAAATTTTCATGCTATTTTTGAATTTTGTTCGCAGACTAATCTCGTCTTGATTTTTTTCATTTGATTGCTCTGACTAGCCGATCAAAGATCCCTCCATGCCCACACTGACACCCTGATCTTTGCCTTCGACGCGGACCTGGAACTCGGTCGACACTCTCCCAACCCATCACGAAGACCCTGTGCTCCCGATAGACGTCCTTCCAACATCCCATCTACAACTTTGTACCCTTTCAACGAGCAACTAACAACCAGTCCTTCAAACAACTACTATACTGCTTTGCACATTTCCAACACGCCACCTTCAGCCCGAAGCTCACTTGGTGACCCCTCCACTGATTCCAACAGCTAGATTTTTGCTCTCATGCTTCTTCTACTCCCGCTTATAGGCGCACCTTCTAGTACCAGGAGATCCTCGACCCTTCACAACTGAAGGGGTCTTTCCCTTGCTTAGGTGATGAAGTTAATCCAAAAAGTGACGGTCGATCAAGCTTTTAGAGCAGTGCGACAACAAGTCGACAATTCCACTGCCTTTGCCTCCCTCGATGCCTTCTTCGATGTCATGACCTACCACCACGACCAACAACCAGCTCCACTCAAGGCGTTCAACATTTTATAATTGGTTCTTCTTCCCAGGAGTCAATCCAAAGAGGGCGTGGTGGCACACTATTAAAATTCTACTTTCCTTTCTTTGATGCTCGGGATCATCCCTTGGCATGACTTACAAAGTGTGAGCAATTTTTTGCCAATCAGTGTACTTCATAGGAGGAATGCATTACCTGCGGTTTGCGCAACTTGAGCCGTAAAAACCCAATATAAACTGGGTCAGTTTTATTGCAACATGGGTTTCAAACCTCCACTTTAATGCAACCAAGTGAATAATCTTGTCTCTCTTAAGAAAATATGGTTCATGGTCGATACTTAGAGAAGTTTCTGAACTTGTTGGCATGCGCAACCTCCATTCTCCCTGAACATCAAGTGCCCGTCTTCACAATCTCATGGGTTGAGCTCGACTCCTCTCCAAAAATACCCCCTCCTCCCTCCACCATTGGAAACCCTAGGTCCAAGGAAGGTCAAAAGGATATTCTCCAAGACTTCACCCACTCGCCGCCTCACCCGATTTTAAATGGGAGGCTACGATACTATCTCCCAAACCCTCAATTTTATTTTTAATAAATTTTCTTCTACCTTTGATCTTATGTTAACGTCATGCTAGTCCTTGTCAATAAAAAAATTTAATACATAATTGCACATTTTATACCACACACAAAAAAAACTAATACAAGAAATAATCCTCCCGGGGTGAACAAAATTAAGTATTCAATGAAAATGTAATCTCTTAAACATTGTTGTCTTCTTAAATGCTAATATCCCCTATTTACAGGGATAAAAATCTCAATTGTTAGATTTATTCATGAGAGTGTAGCAAAATAATACAATAATAGTTTTCTACTAAGCTCATGTGTTAAGATGATCTTTACCTTGCATATTTCATTACCTCTTCATTAATTCGTTGGGGCTATGACATCTTGAGTTCAAATTTTTTGATTAGATACTTTGTGAAGATGAACCGATCCAACTGGTTTAGCCTATTGGAGTTAGCTTGGGTATCCTAGTGTTTAAGTTCTCTCGTACGTGACACATCACAACTTCTTATCAATGTAAATTTGCTCCTGCCTTTGATCATGAGTTCTTTCCATTGTTTAGTTACTTTTTCCGCCTGTCTCGATTTATCGTCTTTGATGCTTCAACTGCTCTTTCACCCGCTTTGATTGGTGACTTCACCTACTCAGTTACTTCTTTCCTTTGCTTCAATCGTCCGCCTCTATTCATTGAGACTCTCCTTCAAGAGGTCTTCAAAATTTGTTTCCGAGCTCTTCAACATTTGTCGCTGAGCTCTTCAACATTTGTCGATGAGCTCTTCGACTTCTAGTGCGTCTTCTAGTAACATTGCCTCTCCTGCCTCTGTCAACTTTTGTGCATCTTTCGTCTCCTCTCTCGCATCCTTGAAACATCCCACCACTCTAATTTTACACTTCCCCTATGTCAATTTCGGAATCTCTAAACTTGAATCACGTGTTGGTGCTCTTTTGCCCCTCTATTGATGTTAGATGATTCTGCAGCATCATCCAGACTATTTCCATTAATCAACTTGAATTGAACAACTTATTAATCAACTTGAATTGAACAACTTTACGACAAGGTTATCTTTGCCGTTGTTCCTCTTGATGGTACAAACTATATTTTGTTGTCACAATCCATTCACCCATCTCTTTGACATCATTGATAGTTAGGTTATATTAATGGTAAAATTATGAAGTTGTCAGAAATTGATCCTATTTTATGATCCTACCGAGGAAAGATGACATACAAATGATGATTATGCCATGACTTCTCAACTCAGAAAAATTAATTGGTCAAAATTATGTTCTTTTGAACACAACAATAAGGCAATAACAATATGGTCCCAAACTAAGAATACCTATTCCCATCAGGTGAACTATGCCCAACTGCCCCAACTTCATCTTCAGGGCCACTCTTACTTCAAGATTTTTTTGCCCAATACCTCTGTGACCTTTTCAAATTGCATATGGAATATGACTATTTCAATTTAGTTGTTCCTAAATGTTTTGATTCCCTGAAAATGTTTTTGAAAAGAGATGCCAAAAATTTTCTTCACTTGATTTTAGGGAGTGAATCAAGGCTTTGATCTCATTTGGGCCATCTATTAGGGGGCATTCTATTCTTTTTCTTGCGTACATTTTCACATAATCCCAGGAGAATCTTCGACAAGCCCTCACCATACTATTTTACAGGATCATTCAACATTAACGGCGACCAATACTCCTGTGCGTACCTACCATTACCTATTCTTCACGTGAGGGTGAACTAATATAAACTATATGGCCATCCTCAATACACTGGGAACAATCATCATGGCCGGGGTAGTGGACGAGGGGGCCCCTTACTAAATATTAGAACTTGCCCTGCCTTCTTCACATCTCACTTGACACCTCTTCATCTTCGTGGGACACGTCTTCATATATCTTTATCAAAAATCTATCTGTTTTGTAACTCCAATCCATGTGGAGGTTCCTACAACACATGATTATTCAGACATATTTTCTCTGTAGTGGATTTTATCTAGAACATGGTTTTGACACTTTATTACTAAAATGAAATCATATGGTAATTTCCAAAGTGATACTCTTCGATATATTTCTTGCTGGAAGTACCCCTGATCCCACTGATAACGGGTGGGACCAAATAATTTGATTAGGGTAGTTGCTGAACCATGCCACACGGATCTAGCAACAATGAAATCTGCGGAAAAAACAACATCACTACTATTGGAAAGCACAATTTCAATATTACCTATTCATAATCCTTTATGTAGACGTTGAACCGGGCAAACATTAAGATGGAATGAACCTGCTAATATGCACAATTTACCTACTGCATTGATTATTTGTGTTGTCGCATGTTGTGAAATCTACGATAGAGAGTCTGCAAATAATCTGGTTGAACATACCTTTTTCATAGTTGTGTTTTAAATTCGGCCCACATGGTGATAAGATGAATGCCTAAATATATCTAGAGTGCTCTATTCCCCCCCCCCCCCCCCCCCCCAACCCAATTAGAGTGGACTCTTTCAGTCTACGGGTAACATACTCAGCTTGCCTATCTTGGGGAAATGACTTCCAAGCCAATAAATGGTCCATCCCATCACACCATTCTAAACAACTCTCAAGTTCTAATCACCTTTCAAAATTACCAACGTCCAGCTTGACTCCTAAATCCCATCAGGGTGAATCCCCTTACGTTTTGGTGCCCTTGTTCATGGTTTCGTGGATTAGGATTTTCGAGCTTCGGTTGCCTATTGTCTTTGATTTAGTGTGGAGTGATCCCTAAGTGTTGGTTGACCTCTAACATTTAACACTTGTGCGTAATCCATTTATCACTTGTCACACTTTTGCATGTTCGCGTTAACATTCATACTCATCGATTTTACATTTACATTAATTGCTTTAAATTCTCATAAAATATTTTAATTGATTTTTGCATTAATTTAAAATAAATTTTTTTAAACAAAGAGATCCTTTTATGCTTTTTAAAAATTAAACTCTAATTTTTTTTAAAAGAAAATTTTTTATGTTTAATGCAAACTACCCGAGCGGTCATAATAAATCTTAACTATTTATTTAATAATAACAATATTTTAAATAAAATTTAAAGAAAATTATTTTTACTTTTATTTTTTTAAAATTCTTAAAATTCAAATGAACAATGTTTTTAAAAAAAATAATTCAAAATGTTAAACAAAAGAAAATATAACAATTTTTTTTTTGAAAAACAGATCGCTTGATTCGCGAAAAGAGTGAATCAAACCTAGCTTTGATACCAAATTAATATAAGCCGAGCGGCCTAACTCAATTTTTTCCCCCGAAATCATACTCGATGTTTTGAACTTTACTAAAATTATTAATTTTTGTTTGTGGATGAACTCTCAAGTATTTTACGAGTCGAACCGTCACAAAATCTACATATTCACAAGCAAACCACAAATAACTAGTTTATGAATAATGAAAAATTAAAGTAGCGAGTGCGTAGAAGCAAACTTAAAGTTATTTAATTGAATTGCATAAATTTAAGCTAATAAAATGAAGGATACGACAAAGGAGGAAGTGTAACACCCCTTCCCAGTATTTCAGAAATCAGCCGTCCGGCCGGGTCAGCGATATAAAGAAAACTAGGAAACAGTATTAAAACTAGTAGCAGCAGGTAATAAATCTATACTAAGCAATTTAAGACCTACAACGGAAGTTTAAAAGTAAACTAAGGGTAACCACATACCTGACATCTGGATTCACAGAGCCACTAAACAGGCAAATAGAACTGAATTAACTGAAAATCTGGTTAACAATAGATATTCTGATACAAATTAGATAAAAACATTAATCTGTTACAATGTTCTCATCTACAAGTACATGCTGAAATAGAGTACACTGAATGAGATAAATAATACTAACTGACGCCACCACAAAGCTCATCCTAGACGCAGTTTCCCACCTGGGTCACCTGAAAAACAGTGACCACGAAGGGTCAGAGTAAGGAAAAATAACTCCTCCCAGTGACACTAAAACCCAGTTTTACACATGAATGCATGTATGCCCTTGAAAAATAATTTTATGCACTAAAAACTTTTATGCTATGTGCTATGCATGTCTTCGCACTATTCTCTGGTCAAACATCTACTCGTACTAAAGCACGTGACTTTTATTTTTCTAACTCAAGTCCTGGCGTTCACTAACTAGCATACTGTCTCACGTCAGGTCTATACTTGAGTTCTAGGTGGCTTCTAACCTGCTTATCTACTAGGAAGGCTCTAGGCAGAGTAGCTCCTAACGCGCAACTGAAACTGACGACCCGAGACCATCTTATGAACTCAATTGTTCTAGTGTCACGCGGACACGGTCTCGAATCTACTAGCTGGCTCAAGGGAAGACACTTCCCAAGTCTGTACTACTCATAAGGTTCCATGTGCCTTATGAGAAAGGTAGTGCGCCTCTACCTAGCACGGAAGAAACTCTGTGTGCTGGCTGACCTTTTTGGTCTGACGTTACTCTGCAAGGGATATCTTTTCTGGTATAATACTAAGCGACCCTTGACTTCCTGGCGGTCGACTTGAAGGGGCATTCACGCCCTTGTTCGGAACAAATTCCAAACCTACGAACACGGTTACCGCTTTCGTACCCTACGTTTCTGTTCATGATCTGACTACTTGGGTCTTAGGGAAATCGTGTCACCCTACACATTTTTCGTAACCGTTTTCCTATCACCACACCTTTCTATGCATGGACATGCTACTTGAAATAAATCTACTCATGTGTATACAAAATATATACTTTTTACTATGTCTAATTAGCAGAAGTTAGGTTTCCTTACAGTGGTGGTGCGACGCTCGTAGACTCGGCGCGGCGACATCTTCTATTCCGAAGGCAAATCCTACTACTGGGGACCTTCAGAATGCTGCCCCGAACCCCACCAAAGTCCTGCAATTCAAGGCAACCTAAACTCATAATTTTTCGCTTTAGGGTTTTCCGGTGGAAAAATTCCAAGTCATCTAAGGTTGCAAAAATACGTGTACTAGCTTCGTATATTACCTTTATGCGGAGAAATTGGGGCTCTCAATGCGTCCTACTCGAATTCCGCGGTGAAACTCGAACCCCAAAACCTAATTAGGGCAATAGGAATGAAAATTAGTTTAGTATACCTCCAAAACGAAGGATCTTCAAGAGGAAATCGAGGTAAGGGAGGAAACGACTCACCGGAACCAAAACGAAACACAACACCTCCGGCTAGGGTTGGAACCCGGCACTTCCAAGGCCAAGGAATGAAAAGGAATGCTTGTTGGCGCCTGCAGAGGAGGGAGGAGTGGTCGAAATGGGCTTCTGGAGGAGGATCGGCCGCCGGCTAGGGCTGCGGGAGGCGGCTGGTCGCGGAACGGCGCACGTCGGGCTCGTCGCCTGCGGGAGACGGAAAAACGGGAGAAGTTTGCGGTTTTGCGGGATTATCCTCCGTGAGTAGAAGACATGCGGGTTTTATTATTAACGGGATGCGGGTATGGATGTTAACCGCATGAAGAGAGGAGGGGGAAACTTCTATTGGCACACCCAAGGCATTCATTAAGTTGCTATTCGCAAACCACGCCACACAAACTCCTTAAATTCTAAGACGATTTCGCTAAGCAACGCTACATAAACTTAATGTGCGTCACATTAATATAATAGCTAACATATGTTACCAATTAATGGACGCGACCCTAAGCAAAGTAACGTTGTACCTTGACGATACGCTGTCTCGATCAATATTCGTCGCGACTGGACCCTACAATTTAAATAAATTTTGCGTTAAAAATTTAGGATGTTACAGGAAGTCCGCCCGAGTTCATCATGCAAGTTAAGAACATACATCATCGACATATTGTCGAAGAGAGCAACTGCAGTCGACGACAACCTGCGGCTTAATCGATCTATCGACAGAATGTCGAGTTGAGGTCGACGATATCCAATCAGATGGCAGTAGGAGGCGACACTATGTGAACGACGGAGGGAGGAGTCTTCAGTGGCTTTCGTCGTAGACGCCTGGAGTTATGGTGGCGGCATACTGGACATAGGAGGAAGAGGCAGATGTGCCTTGAGGGCGAACATGATGACTGGAAGCGGCGATATGCTGGAGCTAATGTAGTAGCCCACCGTCGACTGGAGTAGAGGATGAAAGGGCGGGTGTGTTTCGAGCACGGCTTGAAGTGGCGCCCAGCAAGGCAGGGAAACGATAGGTCATTTACTTTTGTGTCTAGTTCTCCTGTTTCTTCTTCACTGCAGGTCTTTAAATAGAGGAAAACTTTGCTTTGTTTTCTTTGAATAACTTTCCAAAAATATGTTCCCAAATAACTCTTTCCAAAGAATAATTTCTGAATTTTTCTCTCATAATCTTGCCAAGTTTTTATTAACTTTCCAAGTAGTTTATTTCCAAATATTGCTTTCCTGAATAATAATTTTTTTAATTGATTTCTTTGGGCACCCTTTTGAATTTGAATTTGTCTATAATTAAATTTATGCATCCTTAAATAATTTAAGCTTGCCCTTTTTTGTCCTTATCACTAAAATTACCCGACATTTTATTCATGGTCTCGGGTGGTCAAACCGATGAGCCGAAAACTCCAAATAAAAATTGGTGCGCGGGAAAGAAATATGACATAAAATAAATTAATATTAAAGCATCTATATGACACGTGATGGTGTTATGCGTCTTCATATGCGACGAAGTATGCATCAATAACATCGAGTTGTATGTGAAGACATGTCTTGTTTGCCAACAGGACAAGGTGGAGAAGAAATCATACTATGGCTTAATATAGAGGTATAAAGGCCCATTCCAGGTTGTGGCCAAGGTAGTTAAGGTTTCATATTGACTTGACCTACATAGTTCTTTGAAGATATATCTAGTGTTTAATGTGATTGTGATCAAGCTTGAGGATAATGATTATCTTCAAATAGGAGTATCTCAACGCCTTAACGGGCACCCCTAGTGATGACTAAGTCTTTTGACAAAGCCATAGAAGCGGTGCCTACGACGAGAGTGGTGCGAAGAAGAGACGTGCAGCCATGCGCACAATACTTAATCAAATGGAAGGGATTGCCAGAGTTTGAGGCAACATGGGAGATATTAGAAGACTTGTGGTAGTTTAAGGACATCTTTCAGCAATATTAGGCAATGAGGACATCACCAGGATAGGTGGGAGAGGATGCCACGATTCATCATCTTTGATGCTAGCCCTAGGATAATTTTAGATAAACCTGGAGTCTTGAAGAACCTTGTACATAAATAAGAGGCATGGGGATGTGGGATGATTCTAGAATGGTTTCATGCAGAACATTCTGGAATAAGGAGTATTTATGAATATTGTAAATATGAGAAATGTATAGAATAATCTAGAAATTAGACATTTTAGATCCTTTTATATTTGGAGGGAAATTTTTTTGGTGCCCATAAAAGATGAAAGCTGCTGAAGCGGGAAATGCGCCTCTGGATTTTGTGAAGAGAAAAGAGGGTGGAAACTGTTGAGTAGCCGGTTACTGGCTGTTAGAGCAAGCGGTAAGATTGAGGGGGGAGAGAGAAGCCGCTGGCAGCGGCAACACCAGAGTTCGCCTGCCGTGGCTAAATGCCACTCCTGCGACAGACTTTCCTTTGATTATGAAAAACGGTTACATCGGTTAAGAAGAGAGAACCCGGGCGAACAAGTATCCGCTAAAGGCCGAGTTCAAGTCTGCTGCCACAGGCGTCAGGCTTAGGGATTCGAACTTCCTCCCCTAGGAAGTACTGTTCACGCCTATTTATAGGCTCGGGAGCTTGCCCAAACGGGCAGGGCTAAGAAAGTAAGAATACTGGTTGCCCGGGTACAGGAGAATCCTGTAGTGATGACCAAATACAGGGGAGAAAAAAGAAAGGCGACCACCCAACCGCACGGTTAAGTGGTCAGCACTGAGTCTGATCGGCTTCTCCTCGTTGGCTGCTATGTCGAGGAGATCTGCGAGGAGGCGGATTGGCGGCTAGATCTGGTCTTACCGCCGGGACTTGAGAAAATCCGAGAGAGCGGTCATTCCGGGTTAACATGATCCCAGCACATTTCCAAATTGCAAAACAATTTCGGAAATGTAAACGTTACTTGCCAAACCGCGAATGCAGTAAATGCTACAAAAGCTATAAATGTCCCTGAAGCTGAAGCTGTTTTCACAAAAGTGCTTTCGAGACGGGCCGCTTCTCTTCGACTGCGGTTAGTACTGAAGGTCGCGTGTTGAATGTTGAGGCGGGAAATGCGCCTCTGGATTTTTCGAAGAGAAAAGAGTGTGAAAATTGTCGAGTAGCTGGTTACTGGCGGTTAGAGCAAGCATAAAACTGAGGGGGAGAGAGAGAGAGGCCGCTGGCAGCGACAACACCAGAGTTCGCCCGCCGCGGCTAAATGTCACTCCTGCGACGGGCTTTCCTTTGATTATGAAGAAACAGTTACAACGGTTAAGAAGAGAGAACCCGAGCGAACAGGTATCCGCTAGAGGCAGAGTTCGAGTCCGCTGCCACAGGCGGCAAGCTTAGGGATTCAAACTTCCTCCCTTAGGCAGTTAGTTCACGCCTATTTATAGGCTCGGGGGCCTGCCCAAACGGGCATGACTAAGAATACCGGTTGCCCGGGTACAGGAGAATCGGGTAGCGATGACCAGATACAGGGGAGAAAAAAGAAAGGCGACCACCTAACCGCGCGGCTAGGCGGTCTGCACCGAGTCTGATCGGCTTCTCCTCGGCGGTTGCTGTGTCGAGGAGATCTGCGAGAAGGCGGATTGGCGGCTATATCTGGTCTTACCGCCGGGACTTGAGAAAATTCAAGGGAGCCGTCATTCCGGGTTAACAAAAGCCCTCTCATTTGCAGGGACCCAAGTTTTGGACAAGCATTAAAGTCTTTTAGAGTGATCTTCACTTGTGAGCTTTCTTCTGAGTTATTTCTCCATTTTTATTTTCATCACCACCAAGATCTTGCAGGAGTCTGACTTAGCTTATGCGGAGTGGCAAAGAAGAGCTAAGGCCACACAAGGGCTTGTAAAGAGGCAATTCCGTGACAAACTGCTACTAAGATCAATTTTCTCAATGATATCACACAATAGAGTTGGATTAGCTCTACAAAATTTAAATTTGACCCAAATCTACCATTTTCCAATGAAATCCCTTAAAGCCCGTATCTCTACGAGGAGTGAAAATCCTAGGGATCATTATTATGCTCATAATATGAATTTTCCTGAACAAATATTTAATGTGATGATAAAATTCGGTGCATGCCTTGGCTCAGAGGATACTAAAGTATAATAGAAGTGCGACAACCAAATACAAAATCGATATACCGTGATGACTCTAATGTTAAGGGTGAGTGTGGCAATTCCGTGACAGCCTGCTATATTAAGATCAATTTTCTCAATGATATCACACAATAGAGTTTGATTAGCTCTACAAAATTTAAATTTGATCCCAAATCTATCATTTTCCAATGAAATCCCTTAAAGCCCGTATTTCTACGAGGAGTGAAAATCCTAGGGATCGTTATTATGCTCATAATATGAATTCTCTTGAAAAAATATTTAATGTGCTGATAAGGTTCAGTGCAGCCTTGGCTCAGAGGATACTGAAGTATAATCGAAGTGCGATAACCAACTACAAAGTCGATATACCGTGATGAATCTAATGTTAAGGGTGAGTGCCCATCAAGCACAATGTCGGTGGGCTCATGAGTAGGCAATTGCAGTAGCCTATGAGAATCAGGAAATAGGGAGATCAGTTTAGTGTCATCAAATATGTGTGACACGTCGCTGTCAAGTCCTTCCTAAAGCACGGGCTCAGGTAGAAACTCTGCGACCGAAGGTTTTGAGACAGTGGGGATAAGTGGAGTCGGGGGATTAACAAAGATGATAGGATGAAGAGGAAGAAACTCTCCTTCTTGGAGCTGAGGTTCAAGAAGAGGCTCCACTTCTGGAGGGAGTTCTGTGGTGGAAATAGGCGGGGCCAAGGTGCTCGTGATCTTAGTAGTTAGTACGATAAAGGGAATCCATGACTATACAAGTTGGAGCAATAGTGAGACTATAAAGGTAAACCTAAGCCTAGATTCAACTCTATGATACGAGGTTGGGAGGTAGTTAGGTAAAAATAATGCTTGTGTATGGCCGCTTCAAGGTTATAAACTGATGTACACAGTGTGTTCATGTCTTGCTTTATGGTGGAGAAGATTTCGACCATTTTCATGAAATTCTTCAGATGCTTATCAAAGCCTCCTATACCATTCTCTTCTTGCTCTACACAATTTTCCATTGAAAATAACCTACACTTTTGTCACATCCGTCCTGTGTCAATCTCCCTCCACCGCCACCCTACGGGCCCCTCGTTGATGACATGAGATTCCTATGCCATTCGGGACATTTACCCGACCCACCTCTGCTGTATTGAGATTCCAGTGTTCGACGAAACAGACCCCTTGAGTAGATCACATGTGCTGAACAATTTTTCGTTCTCTAGTCCCCTCTCCAAGCAGAAGGTCTCAGTGTATGTATTATACATGGAAGGCCCCACGTTCCATTGGGGGCGTTGGATGTGTCTATATTCCCTTTCTGCCCTGGACATATTTGAGGAACTCTTCGCCACTAAGACACATTAGACGGGTGATGCGTGCGAGTGTCTCCGCTCTGTTCGTCGGTCTGACACCGTCGCGTGTCGCGACCTATATCACCGAGTTTATCAAGATCGTCACACATGTGATCGACCTTTCCCTGGATCATTACCTGTGGTACTTCCTTTCTAGTTTGGAGCCCAACATCCATGCACACCTTCATGTTCACAACTCATCCATCCTCTTCCGAGCTATGGAGCAAGCTCGCTGCATCGACGAGGAATTGTATGCTGCCCCTCTACCACCCTCTTTTCTGCCATCTCCCATGCCACTGCCATCTTCCCTACCTCTTTGTCACTCCAACTGAATCCCCCACCTTTGACGGACCTCTGTTAATCGGCTCGCCCCACCTCTACCAATCCTTCTGTCGACAATATCTCCACCAACCCAACATCCGCTCACGAAAGTGATAAGGGCTCTCCTGTAATGCTCTTTGTTTTTGCTGTAAGCATCTGTACTCCCAACAAACAATTGCCCTCTTCGGGAATTGTGTTTGTCGATCGGTGCTGAAGATGATCACCTCGACGCTCGCATACCCGAATGCTCTTAAGCTCGCGGACGACCCATTCAGGCCTCAACCTTGAGGGCAAGGTTGATTTTCGAGAGGAGAGTATTAATACATATACTTCTCCTTGGGTTCACAGCCGCCTGACCACTATGTAGCTCTAGTGACATTTTGGTAATATTCAATGTATGTCCACTCTTGCTTATATCAGGTAGTGGGCGAGTGTCTTTGGGACATCTTGAGTTTTCTAGATCTGTCTTCCATTTGGAGAGGGGCTTCAAGTGGGAACTGACTCGGAACTTAGGCGTGAGCATTCCTCGTTAGTTGTATCAATGTATCCCCATACGTTTATTTATGCAAATCCGATTCAATACTTGGTGTTATCATTTTTCTAAGCCCATATTTTTTCTATCCTAATGTAACACCCCTACTTAGTTTAAGAACAAATCGGCAGCCCCTCTGGGCCCCATGATAAGAAGTAACCTAAGCAACAATTTTTAAATTGGTACATAGCAGGTAAAAATGAAATTACTAAGTGAAAACTTATAATGGAAGTTGTAAACAAAGCTAAGGGTAGAAGTGTACCTCAATTTTTTCTAATTCACAAAGCTAATTAGAAAAGAAAGAACCACACATCTGAATTTTTGAAATGCTAAATGTTGTTTCATATATAAAAAATCTTAAACATTTAAGTTACATCGAGTTTGTGAAGGGAAATAGTACAGTACTGTAAGGGGAAACAACAAAAAGAAAAACAAACTATAATTGGAAGCCCGCATAATCGCTTATCCTAGGTGCAACTCCCCATCTGTGACCCTGTAATGAAATGCCCGAAAATGAGTCAGCCCACTTGAGAGTAAGAAAAACCATTCCTCTTAGTGACACTAAAGTAATTTGAAAGAACATGAGTGCATGATTTTTTTTAAATACTATTTTTATACTAAGGAAGAATATGCTGCTATACTATGCTTGTTTTTCTAACAAAATACTGTAAACATAAATGTAGATTCTAGTTTAATTACGTTATGCATTTTTATTCATGTTCCAAAGATGTTTAACTCTAAGGATTTCTAAACTTCGGCATATACTTGAATTTGCTGTGTCTTATGTTAGTCTTTTTTCATATTCTAGGTTGAATAACTTCATATGTGCAATTCAAATGATCCAAGTCTCGACTAACAAACGTAGGTGTTCTAGTGCCTCACGGACACGAACTCACATCTACTAAATTTTTGACTGGCATGTCGTCTCCCTAAACTTGAGGCTCATATGGTCTACTATGCCCTATGAGTAAGATAGTGCGCCTCTATCTATCACGGGATAAAATCTCAATTGTGCCTGCTAATTAATTTTTTGTTAAGTGCTGGCTTACATACTTGTTCATTTGAAAGCCTTAGGTAGTATCTCTTACAAGTTAACCCGTTATGAACATATTTATTCGATTCAGTATTTTTGCGCGTTTTATAGAATTAGATGAATTCATATTTTGTATATTTTCACGAAATTTGTTGGGGACGGGTCTATCTGAAAGAAAATACATTACTTTTATTTATACATAATTTTTTTGCATTATTTGGACGCTTGGCGGGTCTTTAATTTCTTAGCATTGCTTGCAATTACATATGATTTCCCATTATTACATGGATCTATCTAATTATATGAGAATAATTAAATGCAGTATACTATGTGATATGTCTAGCCAAAAGTAATTATAGTTTCTTACCTCAGTATTGCGGCGCTCGTACATACGATACGACTGCATAGCTGTTTATGTTACTCTAAAGAACTGGTATGAATCTTATCCGATTTATCACAGTGCTCTCTTTCCCTATTTCTCCTTGCAAACCCTAAATGGGAAACATTAAACATTTACTTAATTCTCTTAATTATATATGAATACTATCTCAAGACGAAGGAAAGGGACTTACTACTCCTCTAACAATGGAGGGTTAAGATTTCTGAAATGGAAGATGCCTCGCCTAAATTTGAAGTTATCGATTCAATCACGGCTGAAAATGCAAATCACCGATTAACTAGAGTTGCCTAGAAGTTCCAAACAATACCAATATAAGGATACAATTTTGAATTTGCAAGAGGAGAGAAAAACATGAGTACTAGCTTCTGAAATTAGGGAAAGTCGATTTGTCCAAAAAAGTCGGCCTCAATTAGGGTTGTCGAGGGAGGGGAAAAGATCCTTGATTTATAGCTGAGGAAGGAGAGAAAAACATGAGTACTAGCTTCTGAAATTGAGATTGGGGATGGAGGAAATATATAGTTCCTAAGGAAGAAGAGGCTCAAATGATTACCTGCACGTGAGCAAACGATTTCTGCATGCGGATTGCTTCTTGCGGGTCGAGACCGCCGCAGGGTACGTCGACCGGACTCTTTGAGCGGAAAGGAGGTATCGCCGAGATTTTCTGGAGGAGGAGGCATGCCTGCAACTGTCGACGAGGGTGTTTGAGGGAGAGTCGTAAGTGGTTTTGGAGGAAAAAGCTGAACGCCCTAACCTCTCACTCATCTGGGTCGTGCGGGAGAATGATGCTGCAACGGTTCCTTTTATCGGGTGCATATGGCATATGCGGTTATGCAAACCGTGGGGGGAAGAGAAAAGGAAACCGTAGTGCGGGGGGGGGGACTTCTTTCTTAATTTCCAGTTTGCCATTCCACCTCTAATACGCTAAAGTTATGAGATTAAAGTTCCCGCGAGCATCTAAATTGCGTAGAAATAATTATAGTAACTTCTTTTAAATTAGGTGATTGTTAACCGCAACCCGCTATTGGCTAGTCGCACCCCAAAATCTGCTAATTTTTCGCGCCTTTTCGAAATACGTCTTCTACATCTTTCGTGTTGAACACTTTTCCTGAAATTGCATGTTCAAGGCGTATTTCTGAAAGGCGTAAAATCTGAGCATATTTCCAAAGTACGTCTTGTACATGCATTTTTTAGGAAAAGTGCTCAACACGAAAGTTGTAGATCTAGACGAGATCTACAACTTTCGTGTTGAGCACTTTTCCTAAAATTGCATGTACAAGACGTATTTCGAAAAGGCGCGAAAAGTAATGAATTTTTGGGGTGCCACTAACAAATAACAGGTTTGCGGTTAACAATCACCTTAAATTACTGATAACCGTGCAATAACTAGTCATCATTTTCGTACCTCGCCATGAAGTTTGCTCAATTAATTCCGCTCGTGATCAGAAAGAGCAATTAATTTTTTTTTTGCATTAAATTACATATGTTACACCTGGCACCTAAAGAAGTGAGTGTTGCGGCAATGAATCCCCATGAATCTAAGTGGACCTCTATAAAAACACCATCCTGAACTTGCCTAAATCATACGTGTGGCCAATTGAATATTTTTTGTTTTTTTCTTAATATTTGCTTGAATAAGTAAAATTTATGAAACTTAATCAGAATGTATGTCTCCAAGTTTATTTTTCCTCTGCCAATTGGCTTATTATTTGTTGTTATGAAGACCCTCAATTCCTAGTAATCTTTTAATTGAAGAACTACTACCAAATTTAATTTTTTTTGTTTAAGATAAGTATGGAATTAAGCATATAATTTTCTTAAAACTGAATTTAGTTAAATGATCAGTTAAAACAATCAAATAGAAATAACAACAACGACCAACTATGAAAGTTGGCATAATTATTGTGTTCTTAAAAACAATTCTGATGCCCCCGGGTTTTGGAGAATGACAGAAGCAAACAAGGGTCTATAAAATGTATTTGGAGGAAAAATGGTCCATTGCAGTGATTGAGGCGGCATTATTTTTCTGAAAACTCAAAACTATGGAGCCATGGAAGGAGCTATTTTCAAATTTTGCTTATTATTTAGCTGAGTGATGGTTTTGGAATCTTAAACTTGGTATACAATTTAATTGCTATAGTACCACGAACCTATAGTGGACATCAATTGCTTTTTTTAGTTTGATTATCATTTTTATCTCAACTTTTCTGCCTTCATGTTGTACAGTAATGGCTTAATAAGTAACACCTATGTTTTGTTTATGGTCCATAATGATGATGTTTTTCTCCCTTTTGACGGCCAGGTAGGTTCTATGCTTTTGAAAAGGCACATCGTTTAGATCCCACATCAAGTGGGCGTGGTGTGAGGCAGTTCAAGACTGCTCTTTTGCAGCGGCTAGAAAGGGTGTGTGACATATCTTTTTCAATTAATTACCAGTATAAATTAACACTTAGTATTTTTAACGCTTATTTTTATTGTGTTTGAGGTGCTCATGTATTATGAATCTTTTCATCCATGCTTTGTAATGAATATGATTTTGGTTTCATATTAACAATGCATTTTATGCCATTATAGCAAGATGCAAGAGTTATGGAGTTCATCTGGCTATACATTGTTGACCTCATTCACTTACCAGATATTAGAGTATATTGAGAGGCAGTTTTTTAACTATGAATGTTTATCTCTTTGTTTTTTTGGTGGTATGAATCTATTTTTAAGTGCCGTTCTGTCATTGATAAGTTCATGGTGTTCCTATTAGCCAATCATACATTTTCCAATTTTAAAATTTGAATCACTGCAAAATATCGCTTTCTAGAGAGTTTCTTTCATCTCTGTTTTGAGCTTCCCGGGTGCTTGTGGCGTGCTCCTCTCATTCAAGTTGTTTTGAGGGCTGTTTTTTTTGTTCATTGGTAATTTCATATCCTTGCTATCCACTTATCCAGTAACTATCCATCCTTCTTTTCCTTTAGATCCACTGCAGTGATCTATCTTTTGTGACTTCTGCTGTAACTACATTGTTTTTTTGAAGATTATAACGTCCCGTGTGGCCAAAAACGTGTCGGCACGCCGACACGCGTGTCCGAGCGTGTCAACGTGTCGGATGCGTGTCGGAGAGTCCGACACAGACACATTGACCCCCCCGAGAGTGTCGGTGCTTCATAGGTGCAAAGTACTCTTTTCCAAAGGTTTGAGCAGGAACTTTGGGTATTCGAATGTATTGTAACTCAAATGAAATCCATCTTGAAGAGGTGAATGCGAAAATTCTTCTCATTCATCCCAAGAGTAAGACGTGAAGGGGAAATATTAACATCGGAAAAAATGATCTCACCACTAATCCTTTTGCAACAATCAAACATCCCTGAAAATTGACATCCATTTCAAAACTTTTGGTCAGATTGCAAGAAATTCATGCAGTTTTTATTCAAACTTATGATGGTTAGCAATCAATGCAGAAGCCAGAAGGTTATACAAACTTTAACTCTGTCAATTTTTGGCATTGATCTTCACCCTAAAATTGTTCATCATCCATTTAATTTGACTCTTAGTGAGTAGGTTTGACTATTGATGGATGTGATGTGAACATCGCCAACTTGTACTATCTCCACCCTACATGTGGACAGTAAATGCTCGTCTATCTGACCTGTAATCCGAATCGATAGGTCATATACACGGATTCGATTAGAACTCGCTTACCTAGATCTCGACAATCTATATCTCGCTCGTACGATCACCTACCACACATCCCGCATCACGATCGTCTTTGGTGAGATCTTTTTACCTCCTCTGAGGTTTAATCATTGCGCTCTGATGAGTATCCCATTCTCTTCTGGTGAGTGCTCCCATCAATCTCATGATAATAACCCACTAATTCTATGACCATTTATTAGTTTATCAAAATATAATATATCTGATATTTATTGCTCTGATTTAGAATATCTTTCCAGAAAGATAATCTTCTTTTCATAGGATAAGTGCTCTTCTTGTGCTACAAGTCAATATCCCGTAACATGATTTTGTATGGTGGATCCCTCATTTATAATTCTTGTCTTCTTTTGGTTCCACCTCCACTATATATAGACCTCATTTAACTAAGCACTCGATAGAATTTTGCATACTTTGCAGTCAAGGAGATTGAGGGAAAACAGAAGGAAGAACTATTGATTTGGTTCTCGAATGTGAGGTGGGGCCTCATACGATCTCCTCTGCCGTGGTTCCAGCTGAGTGGGACCTTTTCTAATCACAAAAAATTTGGGGTCCAGCACCCATATATAGTAATATATGAGAAACAATTTTTGGGATTAAAACAACATTTCACCATTTACTATGTATCATCATGTACTTGTAGAATTGTAGTACTGTGAAAATTAATGAAATATGTTTGTTTTTTTTCTTAATCTGTGTACTGAAATGATTATCAACCATACATACTATTCCTGCATCGTTAACTCGAGTCTATTGCCTCAGAGTATGACACATTAAGTGATGCAGTTCTAAGGCCGACTCGGGGTTGACCCTCTGATGCAGGAGGTGATGGAGATCGACGATGGCGTTGGCCCACGCACGTGTATTCCCGCCGAAAGCGGGCGTGATTTTCTGATCCCGCATTTTGAGGGCCCTTCCGGACGATCTGAGCCCACGGATGCGTTCGGAAGGTCGACGCGAGTATTTTTTTGTATTTCGTTTTATTTCATTCGGACAAGTATTGACACTATTTTGGCACCCGGAAGATCGGACGATCTGAGCCCTTGATTCCGGATGCCCTAACTTTATCTTCTATTTATATGGAGCCATGAGGAGGGTTTTGGCACCGAATGTTTGAGAGAGTCTTCAGCCGGTCCGCTTTGGTGCGACGCCAAGCTTCAGGTGCGACGCCTGTTACCCCGTCCCGAGCCGCCCCTCCGCCGCCTCCTCCCGCCGCCGCAGCTCCAGTCGAAGCCCCGCCCGCAGCCTCCAGCCCCGGTGTACATTCCCAGCCTCACCGTTCTTCTTCCCTAGCCCCAGCCGACGCCCCTCTTTCGCCTTCTTCCCGCATCCGCCCTACGGCCCACCTCCAGCCCTCCAGCGACCCCGACGGCCCACCGCCAGCCTCCCTACCACTCCGCCAAGCCTCCTTCTGCCTCCCCTTAAACCCGTCAACATTTCCCGGCCGCCCTTCTATCCCGATGGCCACCTCCGCCTCTCCTCCACCCCGCCACTTTATTTCCAGCCCTCCCACAGTCGGCCAGCACTAATCCAACCCTCCACCACTTCCTCCTCCCTCCACGCAACCACCACACTCCGCCACCGTTGGCTACCAAAGGCCCGGGCCTATTCCTCTCCACATTTGGCGCCCCCGTCCGATTGGCTCCTCGTATGGTTGTAAGTTGTAACTTGGGTTTGAGTTGGACTTGATTTCTCTTGTTTGATTTCTATTTATCTTGTTTATCAATTAAGTGGCATTTGGATTACTCGAATTTGTGCTAATCTGCAGGGTAAACCCGCTTAACATTTGAATCTTTGTGCTCCCGATTTGCGATCATACCTATGTGTTTATCTCTTTACTTCTAAACCGCTTTGTGGAATTCTGCATAGGTCTAAACTACTCATTTTAACTCACTTTAATAATTGTTTTGGATTTCATGAAGCTCGTGCCGTGGTAGTTTTCCTCATCGCGAAACCTGTAGTGCGTCTAGTTTCCAACACCCTAGTCTGCCCCTGCGTCAGGAGGGATCTAAGCCGCCACACCGCATCACCCTCTAAATGCAACCTTAAATGCGATGAAGTGTAATGTAGTGCAAGAGTTAAGTCTCTATGTTGGATGGGGCGACCAATCAAAGTTAGATAAGGGAGGCAGAAGCCAAGGCATTCCTTAAGATTTGACAATTGATTGTGATAGATCTAACTGTATTGTGATTTAAATCAAGCGCAGTGGTGGGGCAGAAAAAAGTTTGTGTGGAAGTGCATGTTCAAAGTGATAATGTGACAACTTATGCATTGTTTAAGCATCTGAATTCATCAAATCATCATTTGTTAGGAATCACACAATCCTTCCATTGTTGGGGGAATAAAATTAGAATGAATGGTTGAAAAGTATGAATAACATGGATATATGTGGTTCCGAATTTTCTACACCATAGTCTAGAGAAATTTTAGGGGTTACAAATAAATGAGAAAAGTACCAAAATAGCCCAAAAAATTTAAAATTACAAAACCATCCAACATCTTGATTTTTTTCACTTTGATACCGATTAATGCAGTAGAAGAGATGAATTTTGCGAGGAAGTGGAAGGAGAAGCGTAGCAGGTCATGGAGTAATGAAGAAGAGGGGAGAGTTTTCAAGCTTGCAATGTTTTTAATTTTTATGTCATCAAGAATAATTCCAAACTCAAAGTTCAACTGTTATATAGGTTGGGGCTTATTTCCTTCATGACCCTTATGTATGACATGTTAAACATGACAGTAACAAATTAGTGCAACCAATTACAATTAATGCACAAGGGTTGGATGCATTTCCAGGGTTGGACTTTGTTCTGGTGATGACTTTCTACATAGAAGGCCACTCGCTAAAGCCCATGCTAATATCTATTTCATATTCATGACACTCAGACATTAAGTAAAAATACTGCCGCATCTGCAGACATACGTTTATGTAAGCCCTTTATATTTGCGTGCCCATATCCGTCTTATTTTTGACTTGTTTGTTAAGTATGCCTCAACTTCTTTTCTTGAGTTTTATAGCATTATGATTGAGACTATTCTGATTTCTAGATGCTCACAATTTTGGAACGACTACTCTGCTTAGATATTCTCGCTTTTCATGATTTACTATGTTTAGGACAATGAGCCGACTTTTAGAGAAAGGCGCAAGAGCAGTGATGCTCAAGAAATGCGAAGTTTCTATCAGCATTATTACAGTAAGTATATAGAGGCTCTCCAAAATCTTGCTGACAAAGCTGATCGGTGAGTTAGACAAATCATGCTTATTAAGTCTTTTAATTTTTTTGTTGTTGCTATGTTTTAATTTTTTTTAATTCATTCTGCTTCTATTATTTTTCTCCTTCAGTGCTCGACTTACCAAAGCATACCAAACAGCTGCAGTCTTATTTGAGGTTTTAAAAGCTGTTAATCTAACTCAATCTCTTGAAGTCGACAATGAGGCAAGTTATATTTCTGTTTAATTTTGTATTATTTCCGTCAATCTTTCTTTTTCTCCCAATTTTTTCTATGAGACAAAATTTAATGAAGGAAACCATATAGCTTCGTCTATTGATGCTTCCTATCTTTTTTTTGATGATTATTTTCTGATTATGCATTTTTTGTTTAGATATTGGAAACCCATAACAAAGTTGAGGAAAAGAAAAAGATATATGCACCTTACAATGTTCTTCCACTTGATCCTGATAGTGCTAACCAAGCTATAATGCGGTACCCAGAGGTTATTTCTTTTAACCTATGTTTTTTGCAATGTGTTTAACTCGAAGATGCCTTTTTAGTATTTGCTGATTTTCTGATTTTGCAGATTCAAGCTGCTGTTATTGCTCTTCGCAACACTAGGGGGTTACCATGGCCCAAAGATCATGAGAAGAAGTTGGATGAAGACCTTCTTGATTGGCTTCAGGCAATGTTTGGATTTCAGGTGAATCTTCTATCTAGATTCATTTTGTTAACCATTTTTTTTTCACTTGTTGTTTTATTATCCTTTGCTGCAAAATTTTCCAGTTAATTTTGTACTTTTATGTAAATGCATTTCATATTTGAATATTTCGAGTACACAGAAAGATAATGTGGCTAATCAAAGAGAACACTTGATATTATTACTAGCCAATGTTCACATCCGTCAAGTTCCAAAGCCTGATCAACAAGCGAAGGTTTTTTTCTTTTTTCTACTGCGATACAAATTGTGTGATTTTCATCAATACTGAGTCTTAATTGCAATCTGTATATTTATCTTTCCAGTTGGATGACCGGTCCTTAACTTTAATCGTGAAGAAACTTTTTAGGAACTACAGGAAGTGGTGCAAATACTTGGATCGAAGGAGCAGCCTTTGGTTAGAATTATAACGCTGCTTTACCTGGTCAATTTACCTATGAAATACGTTTAATCTTAATGTTTCTACTTGGTTCTACATTTTATTGACTGACACACAAAATATTTGTAATATTAATTTTTCTACTTGGTTTTATATTTTGTTGACTGACATGCACTTCACAGATGTTTTATGCCTATCTATAGTTTCCCCATACTGATGTATGATGCATATTTATAGGTTCCCTATACTCATTATTTTCTTATATAATGTTTTTATATTAAAACCTCAGGATGCCAACTATTCAGCAAGAAGTGCAACAGCGGAAGCTACTTTACATGGGTCTCTATCTTCTAATATGGGGCGAAGCTGCAAATCTACGTTTTATGCCGGAATGTCTGTGTTATATCTATCATCATGTGAGTTTCGTTCATAAATTTGGTTTATTCCTATATCCACATGCTATGATTAGTGTAACATCTTGCCTTGACACAAGGAAGACTTAAAAAAATCACCTCATTGGTTTTGATTGTGCCTTTGATATGCTGACTGCATTTTGTAATCAGTCTCCAGGAACATTCATAGGCAGTTATCATCATGGATTTATCTGTACTGGATTCTGCAATAAAAACTATTTTCTATCAACTTATAACTGATCAACTTTCCCAAGTAGAGTTTCTGCATGGTGCACTCAAACCTAAAATGTGCTTGGACAAAATTTCCAGTGTTACGATTGTCTCTGTGATATCCTTTATAATTCAACATGTAATGTAAAATTTTGCTCCTGCCCGAAAGAGTTAATTCATTTTTGTCTCACACAAAGTGATGTTTGGGCTTTCAAGTGGTTAGTTTTCACAGACCCAGCACTTGACCCGCACTCTAACATGCCCATGTGGTCTTAGCTCCTTTGAACCGCCCATTGCGTTAGCTAAGTCAGTCTGACACAGCAATGCAGTGGAATTCAGATAATGATAAGTAGATGGAGAGCACTCAAGAATTTCCTCAAACACTCAGATCTTTCATTCCAAGATTTTTGGTGGTTTGCATATAAGAATTTGACTCTAAACATTATGTACTACAAATGATGAGTCCGCTTCCCTATTTATAGGCCCCAAATTGTTTTTCTTTAGAGAATAGAAGGATCTAAATTTTCAAATACTGCCTTCATCAATATTAATTTATTATTATACTTTTTTTGATAGAAAAGAATTTATTTTTGAATTGTTAGCTTTGATCTTCGTGAAAATATCTCCCACGCACGCAATTTATTTTTGAATTGTCTTGTTTTTTTGTTTGTAGTCCATGCATTAAGTATTAATTGACCCCTGGGATTGATCTATGATTCTTGCTGGCACTGATATACATTTTTAATGCTTACTTTTAAGATGTTATATTTCTCCATTTGTTGTCTTTGTTACCAGATGGCTTTTGAACTTTATAGTATGCTAGCTGGGAATGTGAGCTCAATGACGGGTGAAAACATAAAACCCGCTTATGGTGGTGATGAGGAAGCTTTTCTTAGAAAAGTTGTAACTCCTATTCACGAAACAATAGCCAAGGTGCTGACATATTGTTATTTCTACATAAAATCCATTTTTAGAAGTTTATTTCTTTCGCTTGCTGTTATTTTAATACCTGTCTTTAGTGCAGGAAGCCGAACGAAGCAAAAGGGAAAAATCAAAACATTCTCAATGGAGGAATTATGATGACTTAAATGAATACTTTTGGTACTAGTGATTTTGTGTTTTTAGTTTGTGCTCTTTTACTGATATGTTTTCCTAAAATCAGTTGACAGTCATCTTAATAATATGCAGGTCTGCTGACTGTTTTCATTTAGGTTGGCCAATGAGGGCAGATGCAAGTTTCTTCTGCCAACCTCCAAGTCACCGATCGGATAAAAATGGAGTATGCTGCCTCCTTTTGTCTATAGTTCATTCAGTATTTAGTTTTCTGCACACAGATATAGATTTGTGCAAATGAGTTTATCATTGCAGATTTATGTTTTTTTTGAAACTAAGAACTGTGTATCATAAGTATAAATTTTGTTTCCATGACAGGACATTATACCCAGTGGCAGGGACAGGTGGATCGGGAAAAGTAATTTTGTCGAGATACGCTCGTTTTGGCATGTATTTAGAAGTTTTGATAGATTGTGGGCTTTCTTCATTCTGGCATTACAGGTGATTTGCTTCATTTGTTTGCAGAAAATTTGATTCTGACAAATAAGCTTAGATTAAAATTATATTAAGTTTCTTAGCTTTTTTGTAGGTCATGATTATACTTGCTTGGAATGGTGACTCTCCGAGTGATATATTTGATGACGGTGTCTTTAAACAAGTATTGAGCATATTCATAACTGCTGCTGTGTTGAAGTTAGGACAAGGTACCGAGGCAATATCTTTATTTTTATTTGCGACAACCGACAAAAGTCGTTTGTAAAGAGTTAAGTCTTGGTGTTACACTTAATGTTAATGTTGCAGGGCCAAGAGTCCACCTGGCTGCCACTCAGGAGTCCACCGGTGATCCACCTTGGAATCCGCCAAGGGGCCTTATCAGGTCCGCGGCCCGTACACCCCAATCCATCCTCGGCCCCACCATAGGGACGATAGGTTGTTGAGGTCAGGGCTCGATCCCCCGACTTCCTTGATAAACGTTCTTCGGCGGAAGGAATATCACCAACTGAGCTGCACTTTTATGATGCAGGGCTAGGAGTCCACCTGCCTGCCACCCTGGAGTCCACCGGGGGTTCACCTTGGAATCCACCAAGTGGCCTTATCAGGGCCGCAACCCTTACACCCCAACCCATCCTCGATCCCACCACAGGGCCGATAGGTTGTTGAGGCCGGGGCTCGATCCCCCGACCTCCTTGATAAATGTCCTTTAGTTGGGGCTCGATCATCACCTGGGTGGATTCCTATTCTCTTGATTCCCTGGTTGGGGTTTTGGTGGTGGAGGTGTAGGGTGTTGTGTAGGAAGAACCTCTAAGTGAATTTGGGCTTCTAGGTTATTGACAGAAGTACGCAATCCTAACATGACCTGGTTTGTATCTTTTATGGAGACGGTGAGTGCGGTGACAATGGTCTTGAGTTATTTATTCCATATGCCTACCCATGTCATCTAAACCCCTCTTTAGGTGTTCGACTCTCGACTCCATGTATTAAATTTGATAACTCTTAAAACTTAAAATTTCGGAAGCGTATATCGCTTGGTTATCCCACAATGAGAGTGAAATATCCCAGGAGCCACACCAAATTGATGCAAACCATGCTTCAAGAAACCTTAGATTTTAATTGGAGCGGAACCTGGAACAAGACTAAATATTTAGCATGCTTACTACACCACCACTTGACTGAAGTCAAGCTTTTCATCTCACAAAGTGATGTAGTGGTAGATCGACTAAAATGAAAAGACACTAGAACACGAACTAATGAGTATGAGACCTGTGTCGTACACGTGCAAACACGAGAACAGTCCAAGTAAAGATCGACTAGCAAGTGATAAAACTAACAAATGCTAAGAGCACGACATCCACAATTGTAAACAACAATTAACGCAAGGGCCGATTATAATTTGCCAACAAATGAGGCGCGATTCGATTAAAGCGCCCGGTAGAGATCCCGCAAGTCAAACCACAAATCAAATACGTTAGCATTTAACGATTCCACAACCACAACAATAGTTCAAGATCAAACATCCAAATGAGAGAAATAAAACACCATATACCTTGATTTGCTCATGCGTGCGGCGGCTCGGCTTCGGGATGGATTATCGTTGGCGGGGGCGTTTTCGATGTGTTGGTGGTTCCACGTCGGGCTGCGGGTAGTTAGGAAAGGTTTGATTTGGGCTATTGGGGGAAGTGGAGGGTGAGATTCAAGGAGGTAGGTCTAGGTTAGGGTCGGGTGTGGGCTGGGGGCTTGGAAAAGAACAGGTCCGACGGGATGGAGGCCGGAGGTGGGAGTTAAGGTCGTCCGGGAGGGGTTTGTTGCTGGATGAGGGCGGAGATGCGGGGAGGGGACCTGGATGGGGGTGGCGGAGGGCTGCATGAAGGAGGGAGAGAGGCCGAACCTGGACCGGGACGGCGGAGGGCTGCAAGAGGGAAAGAGGAGGGCCGAACCTAGGCGGGGACGGGGGGTCTGGCGGGGCAGGCGCGGAACAACAGGGAGCCAAGCTTCAGAATCCACCGAGGAAGACCGACTAGTTGCAACACCCGCAACTCTCGATCCCTAGGGCCGACCACCATCATGCCTATTTATAAGAAAAGAGTTAACGCAGAATTAGGGTTCCTGATCGGACGGCTATAACTGTTCGGGCCGATCGGGGGCTAAATACATCATAAAAATAAAAACTATTACGTGAAACTGGCTCGGAACGACCCTCCAGGCGCATCCGCGGACTCGGATCGCCCAACCAGGTCGCCAATCACCGCCTCCTGCAGGAATAGACGTGTGCGTGTCGTCGATCACCATCAACTCCCCCCGACTTGAAAGCACTCATCTCCGGTGAGTGAAGATGATCGCACTCCCGGCGTAAGTCTGGGGCGAGTCTCTCGATCTCCTCAGCAGAAATCCAAGTGTCGTCTGAAATCGGGCGGGTAGACCAATGGACCAAGTAACGCAGGACTACCGAACCGCCCATAGCCGTGCAATCATGACCAACAATCTGTAGGGTATCTCCGGTAGACGTAGGCGACTGTCGTAGCATTGCATCTCCGTCTGAACGTGGTGCCACTGGAACTGTCGGCTGTAAATTGGGGTCCTCCGAGCGGTGCTCAACCGTCCGCGACTGCCAGGGCGAAGTGGGCTTAGGTGCACTGGAGGGGTGATGGTCAAGCTGGGGCTCCGGGGTAGGTGGACACCAAAATGCCTATTTATAAGAAAGGAGTTAACGCATAATTAGGGCTCCCGATCAGACGACTATAACTATTCGGGCCGATTAGGGGCTAAATACATCATAAAAATAAAAACTAATATGTGAAGCTGGCTCGGAACGACCCTCCAGGCGCATCTGCGGACTCGGATCGCCCAACCAGGTCGCCAATCGCCGCCTCCTGCGGGAATAGATGCGTGCGTATCGTCGATCGCCATCACAAAGCAATCAACTAATTTAAATAAATGCAACAGGTTTACATGCTAAGCATTAAGAAAAACACAATGAAAAGTGATGACAAAGAATGATGGGAATGAGACGTGCGCTACACTTGAAACAACAACATTGCTGAAATTAATTTAATAAATTACTTGTAAAGGGATTGAGAGGAGGGAAAAGGAGAGATCTCACCAGGACACCCCAACATCGGCGTAATAATCTCTTTCACGGCGTGGTCATGACAAGATGAGTGATGGCAATGAGGCACCAATGGTGGATGATGAGGCTGGCGAGATAAAATGGTAGCTGGTAGGGGTTCGGCTCTGGTGTAGGGTAGGAGGTTGTGCGGGAAAGAACAGGGAAGGTCGGAGTCTAGGGATAATGGTGGGAGAACGTGCCGAAGATGATTGGTGGCATTGTGACAACGAGCTGGATGGGCGGCAAGACAACATGGGAGATAAGGGTTGGCGAGAGGTGAGGATGGATTGGAGCAGAGACGCAGGGAGATTGCAGGAGTGGTCACCGCTGCCTTAGGGAGGTTCCGACGTCAGCGTCAACGGTAGACTGGGACCGCACGGGAGGTGTCGTTGAGGAGGGACAACAACCTGAGTATTTCGGAGGCTTCGGGCGTCAGATGGTGAGGGATCGGCGACGGGGTAGTGGCGGGAAGCTCAGAGGTTCTGCGTGTAGGAGTGCTGACGCGCCAAGAAGAGGGCCGACGGTTGGGTTTACAGAGGAAGACAATATGAGTCCTTCTCAATAATCCCAAAACCAGTTTTATGGCATGGAAGGGAAATGGTATATGTAGACCTTTTTTTCTCCCCATCTCAAATAATTAATATTTTATTTTCTACTTTCTGCAAATAAACCCAAAAATAAAGAAGCGTGACGACCCGCTCCGCTCACTCCATGTCAGACCATTTTATATAAGGTCACGTGAGGTGGTCAATTTCACATACCAGACCACAAAAAGTTGCATCAAAATAACATGAAAAGTAAAATGCATGGATGAGGAATAAAAATAACAAAAATGAAACTAAGGTGCCCTAGGCAGGGTCACATCATCAACTAACTCGCAAAGAACAATGTTAACAATGCATATTGAGAATACTAATTCTATACATAGTTACATGCACCACTCGACTCATTTTCTGATTCTTGAGAAACACTTGATGCATTCGCTCCCCTTATACTTGTTTTTCATGAAGCTTCCCATACTTGGCTATAATATGACCCTCTTCTCCACATGGAAGGAGTTAAGTTTGTCCCTACAAATATACTATACTCCCACAAATTCCCTGTCATCCACAACGCTCTTGACCCTCACTGGGTATGTTAAGAGAAGTAATCTTGCACGTGAAATCAATCCACGACTTTCAACACTTCATGATGGGTCTTCTCATGATAGTATTGGTAAAATTAGGTCAAGGACAACTCTTTCAAAATAAACATAGAGTACTCAACATCATTAACAACCCATAAGCTTATTAAAATTGTCTACTATCTTAAAGAGTGCAAAACAATCTTGTAACCAAAAACTTATCCAAAAATTTAGGTCATGCTAACTTTTCCATAATCAGTCATTCTAGCAAATGGTGGTTTCATATATCATTGTATACCCTTAAAAATTATCATAGAAATTTCGAAGTGGAACAGACAATTCCAAAATCAGCAAAAACCAAGGAGAAAAGGAGGGAGAAAGTCATGCCGGGTTCGCCATCAACGAAGATAATACTCTGGTTAACACTCCTTAATAATAACTCTTTGTTTCACTATGTCAGATGTATAGAATTATAAACAGTTCCCTCGAAGAGGACCAAAAGGAGAAAGAAGCTCAATGAGCTGTTCTTTATACTCATTTGCGTTCGTATTCTTTGATGATGTGACTATGATCCTACAACTCTATAAACACAAATTAGAGAGGCAGCAGCATCTTTGGGATGAATCAACATTGTCAACTTCCATGGAGGTGGCTGTGAGGAGATTTTGACAATGAGAACGAAGGAGAGGCTCCCAAAGGGCGTTGGAGGAGAATCCTTCATCATTGAAGGAAGGTGAGGGATAGTTTCCTCTTCTTGAGATGCGTCACTTCTACATGGAACTGCTAACACTGTGCAATCAATGATACAAGTATCCTCAGCAGAATGTCGCAACCTATTTCATATTGCTCAACTCTCCAACGATTTGAGAGCCAACTGTATCAAACTCGTGCCTTAACTTTCTCCTGGAAAATTGGTCTTCAATTGTTTTTGATTCTCTTGCATTTATGCAAATCAGAAGATAAGGGAGCACAAAGTTCATTTCCTCTATTGATTTTCTGAAGTTCCAAAACACTTAAGCTATAGATTTGAATCCCTTGGTAGATAGAGTAGTATCATAGATATGGTTAAGGTTATACTGTGTGTAATGTAACAAAGCAGCATTGCATAAACACATGTTTCTTAACAATTTCACAATTGCAAACTAAATCTTATATCAGGGATTCCGTGGAACCACAACATGATTAGAAGATGGGCATCATCCCTAGTCAACTCACGAACCTTTTGGAAATCCATCACTTCTCAAGATGGTTATCTTTCTATCGCCCAAGCTAATACCTCACAACATGATTCTTCCATTGAGGGTTATTGTTAACTCCTCTGTCCATCCTAGTGTCACTATTATGAAAAGTATCATCATTAATCGGCTTGATGGACATGATTTTTCTCACTCGACATCACTAAAATTAGTTGACAGAAGATAACCTGGTCGTTATTTGCTTGTTCCAGTAAGAATTTTACTGTAGATTGTTTTAGCAGATAACATAGATGAAGTCAGCTAAAAGGTGGAAAATAACATATTCATTACATTACGCTAAATGAGGAGATCAAGCTTGATGACATATTAAAATGCCATAAAATCACTTTAAGATGATCTGCTTGTTATCCGAGACCATGCTTTTGAAGTCGATGTGGACAAGCAATGATAGAAGAAGACCAAGTTGCGAGGTGACATATGGTGTAATTATAGGTGAATCAATGCCACATAGTCTAAAGTCGTCCACTTGTAGTGCTTTTTCTCTATTGCAACTACGCAAAAACAATATATATACATATTATTATTATTATTATATATTGTATTTATGAAGACCTTTTTGGAGGGAAAAAACAAGATTTGCATTTGCTGTTTATCGATCTTGAGAAGGCTTATGATAGAGTTCCAAGTAGATCTTATAGAGTCTTAGAAAAGAAAGGTGTAAATGTTTCATACATTGACATAATCAAAGATATGCATACAAATTCAGTGACAAGGGTGAGTACATTTGGAGGATTAACACGGAATTTCCTATCACTGTTGGCTTATATCAAGGTTCAGCTTTAAGCCCTTATCTTTTTACCCTGATCTTAAATGAACTCACCAGACATATCCAACAAGCAATACCTTGGTGTTTATTGTTTGCGGATGATATCGTTTTGGTCGATGAGACACGCGAGGGTGTAAACACAAAACTTGAAGCTTGGTGATACGCTTTAGAAAAGGAGAGGTTTAGGTTTAGCAGGGAAAAGACGGAGTATATGAAGCTTAAATTTAGCAGTGCAAGAAGGGCGAATGACTTCGTTATTAAGTTGAGTGATCAAGATATTTCCCGTAGTGAGTTTTAAATATCTTGGATTGATTGTTCAAAAAGACGGGGGTGATCAAAATATTTCCCGTAGTGAGTGTTTTAAATATCTTGGATCGATTGTTCAAAAAGACGGGGGTATTGATAAAGATGTGACACATAGAATCCAAGCGGGTTGATTGAAGTGGAGAGGCGCGCTAGGGATCTTATGTGATCGTAAAGTACCATTAAAACTTAAGGGCAAGTTTTACCGTACTGCAATTAGACCAACTAGCGATGCTCTATGGTTATGAGTGTTGGGCAATGAATTGTTTACGTGAGCAAACAATGGGAGTTGCGGAGATGAGAATGCTTAGGTGGATGTGTGGACACACAAGACTAGATAATTAAGAATGAATGTATCAGGGATAAGACAAGAGTAGCACCAATTACAGAGAATATGAGAGAAGCTTGACTAAGATGGTATTGACATGTACAAAGGAGACCATAGAGGCACCTGTTAGGCGTTGTGAGAGTCTAGTCACTAGGCATGTTAAACAAGGGAGGGGTGGACAAATAAAGACTTGGAATGAAACTATAAGGAAATACATGATGTACTTGGGCATTAGTAAGATTATGACAAATATAGGGCACAATGGAGACAAAGGATCCATATAGCCGACCCCGCTATATTGGGATAAAGGCTTGCATATTGTTGTTGTTGTTGTATTTAAGAAGACCTTTTTGGGTCCTAGCAAAATTTAGCCTAAATTCTAGAATGAAATGAATATTTCATTAGTCTTGTAATTTAACTTTGGGAGAGTGTTGAATGTTCTAAGTACATCTTGAATGTGTTGTATTTTATTGCCATCCTTTTTTTTGCATGGAAAAGCTTGTTATCTCCGAATTTTCTACCCAATTTGAAATTAGATCATAAAATTTTTACGGAGTTTTTGTTGCTCTCTTCCATCTCCCTTATTGATTTGTTCACTTATTCCATTATGCGAAGGTAGACCTAGGAGTGAGGGATGTAAGGCCACACGATTAAGGACTCAAAAAATCAAGCCTTTGATAGATACTTGAGGTTTTGTTCTACTATTTTGGTTATATCCTAACTTTTGTCCTTTATAGTGTTTTTTTGGAGTAAATCTTCCATGTGTATAGATATTGACAACGTACACCTCCGAACATTATTCTCAAATAGTGAAAAGGTTTTATTTGTTCCTTTGGTCACTGATTTATACCAATGTAGTTAGAAAATCTTTGTGAAGTGGAAAAATACGTAAAATTTATCAAAATAAGGATTCTCGTCGTCCAAAAATTATGTATTTTTTAATAAACAACATTAAGAAATATGCAACCATTGTCAAGTACTTAGCCACATAAAAATTGTAGCAAATTGCAACTTGAACCCTTATCTAAATTAAGTAGAAATATGGGAGAATCATGGATATTGCAGTGGACAGTGCCATCATTCCAGGCCCATCAATAAGACAAATACTTGTTCATCTTTGATGGTATTATTGAAGGAGACATCAATATTGACCTGCAATAATGACCTAAGGGAAGAGTTTTGCAGAAGAATGCATGTGATCCAAGATTTGGTTGGTTTCTGATACGAACCCAAGAGGAATCCAACAAGGGGGAGGGCCGACGGAGGCGAGGAAGAGTAAGGAGGAGGGAACGAGACGAAATCCTTAGGGAGCAACCCTAATTTTCCATTCATCCAAGAATAATCCAAAAGAAGTACAATTCCACCCCTTTTAGGCACGAAGTGTGACATAATAAGAAATAACAATATAATGAGAAATAAACAAATACGTACACAACCTAATAAGAATAACAAAGTGCAAAATAAATAAAAGGGTCAGTCCGACGCCGCGTCTTCGATCTTTCCTTTTGTAGATGGACCCGCCGTCATCTTTTTCCGCGTGTGGACCCGCCACGACGTCTCGTTGGCGTGCTCATGTCTCGTCGGCTTGCTCAACCGTAACAATGCCGCCGTCTGGAAAATATGTCTTGTCTTCAAGGTAGTAATCGGAATGGTGGCGGCAAAAGTTGTCCTGAGACAGCCCCGTGGCTTCAGAATGCAGACGGTAAGTCCCAACAATTGGGACCTCCCGCGGGCCAGAGTCCCTCTAAAGGTGGTAGAAGCAAGATTCGAAAAATATGGACCATCAAATCATTCAGCTAAGGTGATGTAGGGTAGGGTGTGCGATTAAGTCCTACAATGCATGTCTAGTAGTGGGTGTGGTTCCGAATTGCTATTCCTATTTTAATGTGATGCGAACATGCAAATGATGATGACAATAAGTAATAGTTAGCAAATAAACATCGACCCACACATTTGTATTTAAGCAAGATAATTTTTTTAGGCTAACAAGCAACAACTTTCCACCGTGGAGAGGGTCAGAGTTAAGTGTGCGGCAAATAATTCCTTCTGGAGGTTCACAAGCGCATCTCAACAATAGTCCACAAACCAAATATCCAAACAAACAAATGAACAAACATAGTATCTGTAAATGGATCCCGAGATGTCTCTGAATATTTCGACTTCAGCAAAGCATTGAACTTTACAAATTCTAAATCGTTCAATCTCTTGCTATCAAGTTTATTTCTCTTTTTAGAATGTATCTGTAAATTTTTAAAAAGAGTTAAATAATGCATACAATCATATAATAAGATATTAATGTTTAACTACATAACTAAATTAATGTATACCATCTCGAAGGTGCACCAGCGAGCAGGGAGAAGAAAGAACCAGAAGATAGAGTGCCGACAGCGCGCGAGAGCACCAACGAGCTAGAGAGCACCGGAGAACCAGAGAGCACCAGCGAGCAGGGAGAAGAAATAACCAGAGAGATAGTGCCGCCGGCGTGCGCTGGAGAGCTAAGGCAGGAGCGACGGGGAGAGCTAGGGTAGCGCGACGGGGAGAGTTAGTGCAGCGGGATGAAATGAAATGAGCTCGACCCCGAGCTCATTTTATCCCTATTCCCTAATAAATAATAAAATAATTTATTTAATAATAAAAGTAAACCTTTAAATAACGCCCGATATGGGCGATATTTGGTTCCGACATGTCGGTTAAAACCGACATGTCAGACCGATATTTTCAAAACGACACAGAGAAAATTTGTGTCGGTTTTGTGGCGTTTTTGCTCCCAAACCTTTATGTCGGACATGTCGTTCGATATCCACAACACTGATAATAATAAATTAATAATAATATAAGATAACCAATGGAGGACCTGTAACACTCTATCCGTCTTTCAAAGTGAGCTTGCCCTCAAGCTCGTGCTCCCTTCGGGTGGCCGGACCATCTGGTACCTTGATCTCCCTCCAGAACAAGGCGCGGTAACGTGTAGCAGTTGCAGTGGCGTCGGCGAGGAGTGGTGACGCCATCAGTAAAACGGGCGGCAGATGGAATGTCATTGTCTGGCTTGCTGGAGGGGCTGATAGCAACAGCCACACGGAAGCCGAAGGGCCGATATGCGGCGGCAGGAATGGATCCGTCGAGGTCAGTGGAGCAAGTGCCGGTGGTCGAGGCGGCAAAGTGGCCGGTGGGATTGGCATGGCAGGGGCCGACGGAGCAAGAGCCGACGATGTGTCCGGAGGCGGCAGAGCTGAGGTCCGAAGTGGAGGTGGAAGCGCGGCCTGTGGAGCTGACAGAGTAATAACCGACTGAAGAGGCGGCGCGGTGGTCGGGGCCAGTAACTGCGGAATGATGGCCACAAAAGTAGAGGGTGGTGGCGGCGACTGCTCGAGAGGAGTTGGTGGGGGTGGAGGTGGAGGCTGCGTCGAAAGGTTGACAACGGAGCCCCGAAGTGAGGATGATGGCAAATTCGGGGAAAGAGGGTACCTGAAAAGTCGAGCGAGATCCTCCAAAAAACGTGCGGTGTTGGCGGCGAGGGTCACCTCAAGTTTCGCAAGAGACGCACGAGCGGAGGCCGCCTCGGCAGCGCTTAATGGTGCATCCATAAAAAAATCAATCAATTTTTTTTTAAAAGGGAGGGGAGGGGGGATCTGGAATAAAATAAAAGGGGAGGGGCTCGAGGCAAAAAAAAGGCGTGAAGAAGTGAGTAGGAAATACGCGTGAGGGATGCAGATGGGAAAGTGCAGCAGAGAGGGCTGGATCGGGGCCGGCGGAAACGGAGAAAAGGCGCGATCGGCCCGGTGCTGACTGTTTGACTACGCGGAGGAGTCGTGCTGCCGGAGTAGGACGGGGAGTGGCCGGACAGGTCGGAGAAGGGCCGTGCGGGCCGGAGGATGGCGGAGCGGCGCTGGTCGGGGCGGATCTGCGTCGGGCTGGCTGGATCGGCCTTCGCAAGGGCAAGAAATGCTGGATCGGCCTCGACAAGGGCAAGAAATGCTGGATCGGGAGGTGCGGCAGCGGGGAGGAAGTATTCCTCTGATACCAAGTTGTTACGTGCCCGTGATTGTGGGGGAATGAGGCGGAGATACAAGGGATAAACCTTAGAATTGAGAGAGTAGTTGAGAAGAACTTAGAGAGAGAATAGAACTTTCATTACTTTTTGCTTAATGGTTACATGACCCCCAAAGACCCATATATAGGCACCGATGGCAACGACTCGATACAACGACTCGACTCCTAATAATAATAAACCAACTACCTGACTCGATACGGCTCGATTCATAATTATAAAGAATAATAGTATAAGATAACCAATGGAGGACCCGTAACAGAATTATGATATTTTTCTTTCTTTTTGAATTTTATTTGTGTTTAGGAGATCACAATGATCAAAAAACCATAACCCGTCATTGCTCCTCCCTAGTCTATATATAAAGGCAGAAGACTTAAGTTTTATGGCATTTAAAGATAGAGATAAAAGCCCACGTTTGATTACTAGTGCCGAAGCCAAAATCCGAGTGCGACGCTTGAGTACCTCTCTCCCGCCATCTCCCTTGGCCGATCACCTCTCTTCCTCCCAATTTCCTGTCACAAACCTACCCCCAAATACATAGCCGACCACCACCCTTTCCACCCCACTTCCCTCCCACCTTAGCTGGCCTTCCACAATCCAATTCTCTTCCATTTCATTTTTCCGATGACCACCACATCTGGATGGGATCTTGCCAACCACCTCTCCACCCCCATTCCCTTCCATGTTAGTTTTTTGGCGACAATCACTACTACCTCCAGGCACCACCACCCATTACCTCAAAACTCCAAAGCCACTCCACCATTATGTCACCTCCCCACTCATTATCACATCCTAAAATCTAACCCTCTACTCCTAAAATCACTACCTTGCAACCACCTGTAAAATCTTGCCCTCCACTCCTAAAACTACTCCCTTCCCATCACCCCACTACTCCCTTGATTCTCTCACTCCAACTCACTCGCACCCCAATCAGCCTCAACTTCCTCCACCAAGCCCACTCCTTACTCCCACACTCTACAGGGCCCCCTCCAAACCCCACTAGCAGCCAAATCCCCCCTTCCTCTCTGCCACCTTATTTCCCTTTCCACTCTTCTGTCCAGCTTGTAAGCCCAACGCCGAAACCTCCTGCTGGACTGCACCTCATCCAGCCCCTCCCTACCACTGAGTCTTCGTCGGCTGTCACCAAGCCCTTGTCACCGGCGAACACAACCTTTCCAACCAGCCCTGCAACAATTTTCCACCCCTTCAGGGATGCCTCCACCTCTGGAATCCCCCCTATCTCGTCCCACATCCTGTTACCACTCCCTCCTCTTGAAGTACCTACCCATCCAGGAGTACTGCTGTCCAGTCACCCCTACCTGAATCGTTGCTTCATCACCGGCAACCCGTCACACATTCACTAAGCCTTTTACCATGTATGCATTGCAAGTTTTTTGATTGGGTGTATTTTCTTTAGTGCCGAATCGTTTGTTTATTCCCTATTTTGGGTTTATTAATTTGTAATCGTTGCCCACAAGTCTCTTCTCACTTGTTAGGACTTCTTTGTTTGTGTAGTTGTTTTCCCACACTCTCATATATACATATACCGCATTATGTTTTCACTATTTTAGATCTCAGTTTAATTGCGGCTTATCTTTAGTATTGTATATAAAGTTTAATTATTGCAAGTTTAGTTCGCCGGAATAGGGTTCAAGCTCATTTAACGTCTTAGAGCCTACCCTGCGTCAAGAAGAATCCAATTTGTTTCAACAACAAGGATTGCATTAAGAACCATCAAGAGTCCAAGTATCTTGATTTCTTGGAAGATAAAGCCTAAGATACTTATATTTTTTTAATAATTGACTTTGGAGCTCTAAAAGAGTGAATAATCTCCTTTCATTTGTTATCTAATCACTTTTTGTAAGTTTTTGCGGTTCTACCATAATGATAGGGGATTAGGTTCTGATCTGTTAGGTGCCACTTATCCATGCCTCACTTCTCCGGCTTAATTCCTCGGTGTCGTATGGCCGTGGATTTGAGATGTTATTGTTGATGCTGCGTCAGCTAGTATTTGTATTTGGTTTAATCTTGAATATGTTTTTCTTATCAAGATACATGTGCTTGATGTTGTGCATATTTTTCTCTCACTTCATGAACTATAACACCAGTGGATATTAATCCATTTTCAGCTGTCCTTGATGTTGTTCTTAGCTGGAAAGCAAGAAAGAGCATGTCTTATGCCGTTAAACTGAGATATATCCTGAAGCTTGTGTCATCTGCAATATGGGTTGTAATATTACCTGTAACATATGCGTACACTTGGGAAAATCCTACTGGACTGGCTAAGACTATTAAAAGCTGGCTAGGAAATGGTCAAAACCAACCGTCTCTATATATTTTGGCAGTGGTTATATACCTATCACCAAACATGCTTTCGGCTTTATTGTTTCTGTTCCCATTTGTTCGAAGGTTTCTTGAAAGTTCACACTACAAGATTGTGATGCTCATGATGTGGTGGTCTCAGGTACTAAAACCTTCATTATTTACATGGCTAGTCATTTGCTCTGATTAATTTTTATTCTATGTAGACTTTTCAGTAATGTGTAATTGTTTTTTTGTGTAGCCTCGTCTCTTTATTGGAAGGGGCATGCATGAAAGCGCTTTCTCACTTTTCATGTATGAAAAAAATTGTTTTTGTTATATATCTATCAATTTTGTGGTGTCAGGCATCTGTTTCACTTTTATTATTCTTTTTTTTCACACAGGTATACTATCTTTTGGGTGATTCTTATAGTCACAAAGCTGATATTTAGTTACTACATTGAGGTATGTAAAATTTTTTGGTCGTTATTTTGGGAAGTTAAATTTAATTTTATAATACATGCAATGATTTGAGTGTTTCAGTTAATTAAAATTTGTATATGATCGACTGCTTTTAATGTCGCACTCGCTCTCTAATCTTTCAATTATCCTCCAGCTACTGCAATGGAAGCATTTGGCATTGTTGGAGTAATTTGCCAACAGGACACGTGTGTGTGGGACCGACCCCGTGGCTTTCCCCATCGTGTTCCTGGTCTAGGTGTTGACCCCGGTGGGCCCCCTGTGGCGGAATATCCCTACGGTCCTGTGGTTGGGATTAGTCCCACATCGCTCGCAGTGCTCGCTCCTCCGTGTTTATGTACCCCGCCACCCTTCATCTCAATACCTGGGTTTTGAGATGTGATATGGGCGGGCGGGTTCTCACATGGTATCAGAGGAAGGTTGTCCTGCTGCGGGGGTGTGTTGGAGTAATTTGCTAACAGGACACGTGTGTGGGACCGACCCCGTGGCTTTCCCCATCGTGTTCCTGGTCTAGGTGTTGACCCCGGTGGGCCCCCTGTGGCGGAATATCCCTACGGTCCTGTGATTGGGATTAGTCCCACATCGCTCGCAGTGATCGCTCCTCCGTGTTTATGTACTCCGTCACCCTTCATCTCAATACCTGGGTTTTGAGATGTGATATGGGCGGGCGGGTTCTCACAGGCATTAACTTTAATTTTCCCATCCAATAAGCTGTTTTTTTACTTAAATATCAATGACAGATTTGTATCCCATGTGCTTAAAACACATGGACTAGATTAAACGTGAAAGTTTATAAGTTTATTTACCGTTTTTGTATAACTGTTTATTAGAGAATACTAGGAAAAATAATGTATTGGCTCACTAACTTGGTCCATGTAGGATTTTGTGTTTAGTCCCACATTGTTTGTATAGCTTGATCTTACTCTCCTCTCTCCTATATATTTGTACTCACTTGTTTTTTTGTATTCAAGAAGTATATACATGGTTTGGACTTTTCTCTACATGGTATCAGAGTTAGACGGTCCGGCCTGTTTTTTTTAACCGCCCAGTCCTCCTGTTAACTGGGCAGCTTGTTTTCTTGCTTAACCGCCCAATCCTCCTGTTTTTTTAACCGCCTAGTCCTCCTGTTAATTGGGCGGCTTGTTTTCCTGCTTAACCGTTAACCGGGGGGACTTGTTTTCCTGTTTAACCGCACTGTTTGCAGCTTCCTTCTTTTCTAACCGCCTCACTCTTCTCTCCCGTGGATCCACCTCCTCTTTCTCTTCTACGCTCTTTTATAGCCTTCTCTCTTTGGCACGTGGACTCCACTCCCGTGCAGTTAGATCTTCTTAAGCCGCCACAGACTGCTTTCTTCCTGTTGCGGCTTCCCCTCTTCCCGCGGTTTGTTATAACCGTTCGACCTCCAGTTCAACCCGCCGCAACCTCTTCTCGGTCTTATCCTTGCGGCCTCTATCCTTGCCGCGCGACCTCCTTGTCGCAAGGAGTTCTTTCTTGCCTTGTCGTTTCGCGCTTCTCGGCTTGACTTGGCTGTTCGCACGGATTGCTTCTACCGATTTTGTTGCGGTTTGCTTCTAACCGCCCAGTATAGTACCTGTTCGCCGGCTTTTGCTCCTGTTGCGGTCTGCCTCTAACCGCATGGTCGAGTGCCCGTTCACCGACCTCTGTTTCTTCTGGTCGCTGCCCGCTCAGGTGTCTTACAGTCTCGACTTGGCTGTTCGCACGGTCTGCCTGCGGCTTCTCATTTACGTGCGGTCTGGCTGCTCTTACCACACAGTCCAAGTGACAGTGTGCTAGCCTCTTCTTCCCGCTGCGGTCTGCTCCTAACCACGCGGTCTCTAAGTGACCTGGTTGTGTTCTTCTCCTATCCGTGCTGCTAACTCAGGATTCTTACCGCCGCGGCGGGTTTCTATCCGCTGCAGGCTCTCTTCTTCCCACTGGTCATGGCCTTTCTTGTCGCTGGTGCGTTGTCACCGTGACCGCTGAAGATAGTTTCTTACCGCGCTGGTCGTGGCCTTTCTTGCTGCTGGTGCGTTGTCACCGTGACCGTTGCGGACTGTCTCATAATCGCTGCTTGTGCCCACTGCGGACTGTTCCTTGCGAGATGATCAGCTGTTCTCCGGGCTCTGTGGTGTCTATTTTCGATGGTGGTACCTCCTGCCTTGCTCATAGCTCATCCTTAATTTTGGATTCTGGGGCCTCTCACCACATTACCTCACAGAAACCACCGCGATATTTGAACTTTGTGCATCCCAAGTTCATTACTATTGCTAGTGGAGACACCATTCCCGTTTCTAGAGCGGCAGATATTCATCTTACTCCCTCCATCACTCTTCGCTCTGCCCTTCATATTCCGAGCTCTCCTTTCAACGTTCTCTCTATTGGTCGTCTCACTACTGATCTTGATTGTGATGTAACTTTTTCTTCCAACTTGCGTGTTGTGCAGGATCGCAAGACGCAGTCTATCATCGGAAAAGGGCATCTGTCGAATGTTATCTATATTTTTGACCCCTCTCCTCCAATGGTGTTATCCTCTATTAGCTCTGTTGATTGGCATCGACGTCTTGTTCACGCTCCTCTTAACATACTCAAAAAATCTCTCCCCGAAATGTCCCTCCAAGAGTTCACGTGTGAGTCTTGTATCTATGAGAAACATCATCGGTCTACGTTCTCACCACATACAACTCGGAGTCCTGCTCCCTTTGATCTTGTACACTCCGATATTTGGGGACCCTTCAAAATTGCTAGTGTTTTTGGATATCGTTACTTTATCACATTTGTAGATGACTACTCTCGGGTGACCTGGCTGTATCTCCTTCGTGAGCGCTCTGAATTACCTGGTGTATTCTATACTTTTTTCATTGAAACTCGCAATCAGTATCTACTTCACACCGATAATTCCCGTGAATACACTTGTCATGCCTTTACACACCTATGTGCTGAGTTTGGGATCATCCATCAAACCTCGTGTGTCTATACCCCCCAACAAAAGGGGGTTGCTGAACGCAAGAATTGTCACCTGCTTGAGGTCACCCACTCTCTTATGATTCAAATGAATGTTCCCAAACAGTATTGGAATTTTGCGGTTTTTACCGCCTGCACTCTTATTAACCGCATGTCTTCCTCTATTCTCAATTTTGTTGTTGCCTTCAATTTTCTTTTTCCCTCCAAACCTCTTTTTTCCATCACCCCTCGTGTGTTTGGTTGCGTGTGCTTTGTTCATCATCTTGGCCCGTCCAATGACAAATTTGCTCCACGTGCCACTTAATATATGTTTGTGGGTTACTCTCGGACTCAGAAGGGCTATGTTTGTTTTTCTCCCAAAGATCGCAAGGTTGTTACTTTTGCTGATGTCACCTTTCTCGAAGATCAGCCATATTACTCTCAACCAGCTGATTCTCCACTTCCGCCACCTCGTCCGCGGCCTGCTATACCTGTTCATTCAAACCTCCACCTCTCCTTCCCACACCAATCCCACCTAAACCACCTATCATCTGTGTGTTCACTCGACGTCCTTCTTCGTCTACCACCCTATGGGAGATGCCCTCCTCTAATGATGTTTTGCTGTCTGCGGATCCGACAACAAGTTCCACTACGTCTCCACTGAGGCCTAGTATGTCTCTTTTCACCGTCTCTCTCCGGAACTCCGACAAAGTGCTCATTTATCCTCTATTTCCACCCATATTTCTGTGCAGGAGGCTCTCCATCATCCTGGGTGGCGGGTGACTATGGACGAGGAAATGTCTGCTCTTTGGGCAAACCACACATGGGATCTGGTCCCGCTTCCTCCTGGACAATCTTGTGTGGGATGTAAGTGGGTGTTTACCGTCAAACACGGTCCGGATGGGACGGTTCACTGTTTCAAAGCTCGTCTTGTAGCTCGCGGATTCACTCAACAACAAGGTCTGGATTATGATGAGACCTTTTCTCCAGTCTCTAAACTCAATAATGCTCTTGTGTTTATCTCCCTCGCTGTTCATCGCCACTGGCCATTGCACCAACTGGATGTCAAAAATGCTTTTCTTAATGACGATTTACAGGAGGCCGTTTATATGCAGCAACCTCCCGCGTTTGAGACCACGGGGGAGTCTGTTGTCTGTTGTCTGAAAAAGTCTCTTTATGGTCTCAAACAGTCTCCTCGGGCATGATTTGATAAATTTAGTAAGACCGTTAGTGTTGTTGGGTTCACTCGGAGTTCGGCCGACTTCTCTTTATTCACTCGTAATCGTCCAACATGCACAATGATTTTATTGGTATATGAGGATGATATTTTGATTAATACAGATGATCTTCCAGGAATACAGATGATCAAACAGCATCTAGCGGCTGTGTTTCGAACAAAGTACCTGGGAAGCCTTCGATATTTTATTGGTCTCGAGGTGGCTCAAAGACCTGATAGGCTTGTTATTTTAAAGAAAGTATTGTGTTGACTTGATGATGCGGCCTATTCTGGATGCAAGCCAGTTGATACTTCCATGAATATCAATCACGTGCTCATGCCTCAGACTCTGATGTGCTCCTTCCAAATCCATAGTATTATCATCGCCTTGTGGGAAAGCTGATATGTCTCACTGTCACGAGATCTGATATATCATTTGTGGTTGGCGTTGTTAGTCGATTCATGCATAAGCCACGTATCTCTCATCTTCAGGCAGTCGAGTGTATTCTTTGATACTTGAAGACTGCTCCTGGACAAGGACTTGTATACACGCCCTCTTCGTCTCCCTTATCTCTGATTGCATATTTTGATGCTGATTATGCTGGCTCATTGGATGACCGTCGTTCCACAAGTGGATACTGCACTTACTTTGGAGGACATCTTATTACATGGCGCGGCAAGAAACAGTCTGTGATTGCTCGCTCATCCGCTGAGGCCGAGTATAGATCGATGACAGCAGTTGTGTCTGAGCTCACATGGCTTAAGGGTCTCCTTGATGATCTAGGAGTCAAGCTCTCCTCACCTGCCACTTTATTTTGCGACAGTCAAGCTGCTATGCACATTGCCAAGAATCCGGTCTTCCATGAACGGACAAAACATATTGAAGTTGACAGTCATTTCATTCGGGAGAAGGTTCAGTTGAAGAAGATAGAGTTAACACATGTTCCTGGTGCTCAGCAAGTTGCTGACATCCTCACCAAGGCCTTACCATGACGTCTCTACTATCAGTTCTTGTCCAAGCTTTGTGCCTACGACTTGTACGCTGCAGCTTGCGGCGGAGTGTTAGAGAATACTAGTAAAAATAATGTAGTGACCCACTAACTTGGCCCATGTATGATTTTGTGTTTAGTCCCACATTGTTTGTAAAGCTTGATCTTACTCTCATCTCTCCTATATATTTGTACTCATACTTGTTTTTTGGTATTCAAGAAGTATGTACAAGGTTTGGACTTTTCTCTAAACTGTTATTAGAGAAATTGTATACAGTACTAATCCTAGGATCTTTTAAATGTAGTTACAGAATACATTCATAAAATTTGAGTTATTTTTTGAGACAACTTGAGTTTACAACAACACTCAAGTTTTTATCCCACTATGACGGGGTCCGCTATATAGATCCTTTGTCGCCATTGTGCCCTATCTTTTGTCATAATCTCACTAATGCCTAAGTACATCATGTCTTTCCTTATAGTTTCATTTCAAGTCTTTATTGATCTACCCCTCCCTTGTTTAACATGGCTAGTGACTAGACTCTCACAACGCCTAATATGTGCCTCAAATGGTCTCCTTTGTACGTGTCGAAACCATCTTAGTCGAGCTTCTCACATCTTCTCTGGAATTCGTGCTACTCCTGTCTTATCTCTGATACATTCATTCCTAATTTTATTCAGTCTCGTGTGTCCACACATCCACCTAAGAATTCTCATCTCCACAACTCCCATTTTTTGCTCATGTACCCAATTCACTGCCCAACACTCAGAACCATAGAGCATCGCTGGTCTAATTGCAGCACCGTAAAACTTGCCCTTAAGTTTTAGTGGTACTTTACGATCACATAAGATCCCTGATGCGCCTCTCCACTTCAACCAACCCGCTTGGATTCTATCGATACCTCTGTACTTTTGAACTATCGATCCAAGATATTTAAAATACTCGCTACGGGAAATATTTTGAACACTCAACTTAATAAGGAAGTCATCCGTCCTTCTTGCCTCTAAAGTATCTCGCCAAGATTCAAGTTTTGCGTTTACACCCTCGCGCGTCTCATCAACCCAAACAATATCATCCGCAAACAATAAACAACAAGGTATTGCTTGTTGGATGTCTGGTGAGCTTATCTAAGATAAGGGTAAAGAGATAAGGGCTTAATGTTGAACCTTGATGTAAGCCAACAGTGATAAAGAATTCTTATGTTAATCCTCCAGATGTCCTCACCCTTGTCACTGCATTTGTATACATATCTTTGATTATGTCAATTTATGATACATTTACACCTTTCTTTTCTAATACTCTCCATAAGATCTCTCTTCGAACTCTATCATAAGCCTTCTCAAGATCAATAAATAACATATGCAAATCTATTTTTCTTTCTCGATAATTGTCAATGAGTCTCCTCAAGAGATGTATAGCTTCCATGGTCGACCGCCCTGACATTAATCCATATTGATCCTCCGAGATGTTAGTCTCCCATCTTACTCTTCTTTCTATCACTCGTTCCTATAGTTTCATGGTATGACTAATCAATTTAATTTCTCTGTAATTAACACAATTTTGTATATCTACTTTATTTTTATACAAAGGTACCAAGATACTTTCTCTCCGTTGGTCTGACATCCTCTTTGACCTCAGTATCTTATTGAAAAAACATGTAAGCCAAAAAATTCTTTCATTTCCTAGATATTTCCATACTTTGATGAGTATATCGTCTGGCTCAACTGTTTTTTCATTTTTCATCTTATTTAGAGCATTTTTTACCTTTGATGCTTGTTTTTTTTTTCGATAAAACGTTATGTTTCTATACTCCTCTGATCTACTTAACTTTTTCAAGTTCAATTCATTGTCTTTTGTTTTTTTAGAGTTGATAAAAATATACTTTTCATCGCTCTTGAATATCCACATCATCCGTCAAAATTGTATCTGTCTCATCTTTTATGTATTTTACTTAACTTAAATCTCTCGTCTTTCTTTCTCTAGCTCGAACAATTTTATATATGCCACGCTCTCCATCTTTGGTATCTAGTCGCTTGTAAAATTCTTCATAAACTTGGCTTCTTGCTTTACATACTAGTTGTTTAGCTTCTTTTTTGGAGACTTTATACCTGACTAAGTTTTCATCATTCTTACAAGTGTATAGTGATTTTTAGTTGTCTCTCTCTGCCCTCATTTTTTCTTGCACTCCCTCTTTCCACCACCAAGATTCTTTATTTGAGGGCGCACGATTTTTTGATACTTCAAGTACATTCTTTCCACTTATCCTTAAATATGAATACATAACTTCCCATGAGACATTAGGATCAACATAAAATTCATCAATTAGTTGTTCCATAATTGTTGTCTCTAAAGCAATCTGTTTTTCCATCTTCAAGTTTCACCGCCAAATTTTTTGCAACATTTTTGTTTGTCTTAAATTTATTATATTTAATTTGTACATCTAACACCACTAACCTGTGATGTGTTAATACTGGTGTAATCTTTTTGAAAATTGAATGAGGATAGAACCATGAGACCTATAATTCCAAGGAGAATAACATATTGATGTCTGATAGTGCAGTCCGTTCCAAATGTGATGCAAGGGTATGTCGACAACGACACAAATGCTCTATAATGTAACCCATGAGGGAATGCAATTCCATGATAATGCAAGGAGCAGTCCGAATAAAATGGAAAAAATTATAAATTATAATAGGGACCAGAGTCCCCCTAAAGGTGGTAGCGGCGATCGAATAGCTTGGCTGGGTAGTACGGCGCCAACTGCCGCCTTTCTTTCGGACCAGACGAGCCGGGCTAGAAAACCGGATTGCAGCAGAACGGGTAAGTTCCCCCATCAACATCCCATGCATCATAGTCTTGGTCTCGAACTCCTCCTTCTGCCCATTGTTAGAACGAAACGACTGCGCCGAGGCTGTGGTGGTCCCAGGCTGGATGACATCACCGAGCGCAGTAGAAAGCTCGTGGTGGTCCGTTGGCAAAGGGAATGACACATCGAATGGGCCTGAGAGGCCCCACAACCCCGTGGAGATGCTGACGTCCGTGGTCCGCTGGATTGTGCAGAGGGAGACTGGAGAGTGGAGGAGAGCGGAGTCCTAGACGAGGTGATATGGTTGGCCCCTGTGTTGGAACTTCATGGCCATATTCGCCCAATTGACGCGTACATCGCCGAGCGTGCGGAGCCAAGCCACCCCCAAAATCGCGTTGATACCGCCTAGGCCGAAAGCGTAGAACTTCGCAGTCACGGAACAAGACCCCACTAAGAGAAACACGACAGTGCAGCGGCCCTGAGTCGGTCGACGATGCCCATCGCCCAGACGAACCGCAATACGGAGAAGAAACTGAGGGAAGACGGATCTACTGCACCAGGCGCTCAGAGATGAGGTTGTGGCTTGCGCCGTCCACCATGATGATGATCAGGTGTTCCCTCAACGTACCCAAGAACTGCATGGTCTGCTGGTCAGTGATCCCGCCCGTTGAGGCACATAATAACTCCAGATGGAGGAATGTAGTTGTAGTGGATTCGAGAGTTGTATCCCTTGCTGGGAGCTCCAGGGCCTCAAAGTCGGCCAGGGTAACCTCAGGGTTGACGTCTCCGATGATGATGTGGAACTCCTTCAAAGAGCACTCATGGTTGGGAAAGTAGGGTTGGCGACACCAAAAACAGAGACAAGGACCTTACTGCGAAGCTCATTGTAATCTCTATTTGAGATGCAATGAGGGGTCGATGGGCGGCCTGACCGATTTCCCCAAGGTGGAGACTACGGTGTAGCCGTGACTGGTGGTCTCCCGTAGGAGCTAGTGGTCGGGGAGAGAGGTTGTCCTCTACTAGATGCGTCAAGTCCATGGCGTCGGAGACTGTGTGAGAGTGGTGCGTACGGAGACGAAAGCGGATATGTGGCAGTAGGCCCTGCATGAAGAAGCTCAGGTAATGATTGGGAGGCATCCCGGGGACGTGGGAGACGTTGGCAACAAACTCATCAATATAGTCGTCCAAGCCGGCTATCTGGCGAACACCGCAAAGACGCTCGATAGCGGAGGAGTCGGAGTAGTGGGTGTCATTCTGCCAAATCATCTCCTGTTAGAGATCGAGTCAGGAAAGACACGCGTTGGATTGGAAGAGCTACCGAGCCCAGTGGAGGGCCGAGCTGCCCAGGCCGACCACAATCATAGACACCTTGTCCTGCTCTGGTGTGTAGTTGAGGTCGAAATATTGCTCTGCTTTGGCGATCCAACCCATTGGGTCAACGTCGAAAAAATATGGAATGTCGAGGGAGAGGGTGGACTGGCCCGGAATGGGCGGGGGAGTGGTCCCAGAGGAAATGGGCGGCGGTCCGACGTCGATGAGAGAGACGTCGTCCGCGGGTGAGCCGGAGCCAGACGTGGCGGAAATGGCGGCTGCGAACGCTTGGAAGGAGTCAATCTTGGGGTGGGGAGTGAGGAGGGATGCGTGCATCAAGGCAACAAGTTGTTCTTGAGCCTCTACGTGGCAGCCCAAGTTATCGACAACAACATCGGAAGGAGAGTCGTCGACGGAGCGGGTGTTGGGAGCCATGGGCTGGAGACGACGAACGACGGTGTCGGAAGCGGTGGCTCTGGATGAGATCTACGAAAATGAAGGAGGGGCGGCCTTCCTGCGACAGATCTGGCGGAGAGGAGCGGATCGACAATCTTCCTGTGACAGATCGACGAAAAGGGGAGGATCGACGGCTTCCTGCGACAAATCGCGTGCAGAAGGAGCGGATTGGTGGTTTCCTACGACAGATTTGGTGTGTAAGGAGCGGTCGGTTGCTTTCTGCGACCGATCAGGAAGAAAGGAGATGATCGGCGGCTTCGGCGACAGATCATGTGCGGAAGGAGCGGACCGCGGGTCGTGTATGCAAGCGGACTCGGAATCGAGACGCGTCACGGTCTCGGTAGGTAGCGCACGCAAGCGGAATCAGAAAGAGACGAAGGTGGACGACGCGTGATATTGAGCACTGAAGTCTAGACGACGGACGACGAGGCAAGTCAGACCAAAGTGATAAGAACCCGAGAGGAATCCAACCAGGGTGAGGGCTGGCGGAGGTGAGGAAGAAGAAAGAGGAGGGAACGAGAAGAAAACCTAGGGAGCAACCCTAAACTCCATACATCCAAACATAATCAAAAAAGAGTATAACACACCCCTTTATAGGTGCAGGGGTGAGGATAACAAAAGCAATGCAATAATAAAGCATACACCTAAGTGAAAATAACATAACAAATGCAAATACGATAATCATGTCGACGGCCCGTCTTCGATCTCTCCTCCTCTGTACGGACCCGTCTTCATCTCCCTCCACGTGTGCGTGTCCTGTCGGCGTGTGTGTCCCGTCGGCATGCGAAACCGTAACAGAAGTATTCAAAAATATCGACACACCTTTGAGGTAATGACTTGATTTTCAGTTGGAACTTCAAGATTAAGCACACCCACGTTGTGTGCTTCCCTTAGACGTAACACTAAGATGACAAAACCATGAAGCTTTCCACTTCAAAGCAGACAATATCTCGATTATTGAGCGTTTGGATTGTTACAAAGGGCAGCGACAAGGACAGTAGTGCTTAAGTAGGGAGATTGTAGAATCTCTTAAATGTAATGAGATGCTCTTAAATGTTAAGTAACAAGTTAAGTGTCCCATCTTGGGTTGTTTTTGGGTAGCTTCTTCATGTCAGATCACTTCTATGGTGGCTTGCCTATGTAGGGAATTGCACCAAGAGAACAAAACTGTGGGATTTGTTTTGTCAATGTTGATCTCATGGGTCAAAAATAAGGGTTAATTATATTCCCAATTGTCTACATTGTTTTATCTAGTTGGTGTAATGAAGTTGTACAAAAATCTCTTATGTCGGGTTTTAATGCTCTTATCCTTTGACACATCCTACATTCAAGTGTTTTTTTGCAATGTTGCATTATTTATTTTATTTGTACAGATCAAGCCTCTTGTCAATCCAACAAAAGATATCTTGAGCAGCCCCATTTCTACTTATAAGTGGCATGAGTTCTTTCCTCATGGTAACTTCTCAAGCACTATTTTATGTTATATTTAATAACTAAGAAATGAGTCCTGGAAGCAGCCTCTTGCAAAAATGTAAGGTAAGGTTTGCTTACATTTCATCCTTGTGGTGGGACCCTTCCCTGGACCCTTGCTGTGCCGGGTTGCTTTGTGCACCGGGCTGCTTTTTTAATAACTAAGAATTGAATTTCTTATCCTTTTTTGTGTTTAGCGAAGAGTAACATTGGTGTTGTAATAGCTCTTTGGGCCCCAATTATGCTTGTAAGGTTTCTTACCACAAACTTCGATGATATGCTTTCTTTTCTAGCTTTAATCCGTCTCTTTTTTTCTATCTTCAGTCAGCCATTCATTCATTTTATTCCCATACTGTTTAGGTTTATTTCATGGATACTCAGATCTGGTATGCACTTTTCTCCACATTAGTTGGAGGGATCTATGGTGCTTATCGTCGACTTGGAGAGGTCAGTTAGGTTTTCTAATTTTATTTTCCTATGCTATGTAAAACAATATCTTGTTTTATGTGTGCATGATTTTTTCTTGCTGGGTTAGTTTTTTGACGATTTTTCTCATGCCTCACCAGAGAGCAACCCCATCCACCATCTGCACGGGTGAATACACACTAGAATATCCATAGTAATAAATGTTCAAAATAGTTTAAGAATGTGAAATAGTAATAGAAAGCTTATGCTTTAGCAGTAACAAAAATCTATTTTATGAAAATAATAAGAGTATTTAGTGGCGTACATAAGTGGATCCACTATCATAAATATATTTCTTTTTTATTAAAAGGATTGAAAGTTTCTTGCAACAATTCAAAGGTGATCCCTTGAGAGAGTCTGATCACCCAATATAGACTAATAGTTATTAAGATAAATTTATAAGAGTATAAATAAAACCAGAAAAATAATGGCCCTACTGTTATGCGGTGGACATTGAAATCTGATAAATTTTAACCTTTAAAGGTTGGTTGTTAAATGAGGCAAATCAGGATCTTTTTGGGAGACAAATATGATGTGGGGGGGGGGGAATCAGTGAGGGAGAGAGGGAAAGAAATACATAAATTACAAATACTTTCAAGCATACCCAAAATCCAATATCCTCCGACTTATATAGTCGCCGGTCACAACATAACATAACGGTGCCAAAACATAAGAACAACAATAATATAATGGATACAATAACACCCCTCGACACATGTCGGCTAGGCCAGCATGTTACGCGCGCCGCGCTCGCAGCGTTGATACACCTGCCACACTAATGGCCACCCTTCGTCCTCGCCCGCTCCGTCGGGATTTGTAACAATACTGCCTTCTGGGAAATTTGCCTTGTCCTCAATGCATAAGTCTGGGAATTGGTGGCGCATATCCGCCCGGTCAACCCATGTCACCTCTGAGAGTGAGGAATCATGCCAAACCACTAAGACCTGATCTACTGGCAGGTTGGCAGCTCCCCGCGGAGAATCGTGCTTGTGTCAGTAATGCTCTGAGGAAGGTACACCGCTGGGGTGGTGCCGAAGACCGTCGAGGGAATTGCCTCCTCGACTGGGTGTTCACCGATCACCTACTTGAGCTGTGAGACAAGGCACACCAGATGGATGCGACTCTTCGGAGGTAGGAGAAGACGATATGCTTGAGTGCCCACCAGGGCTAGGATCTCGAAGGGGCTATAGAACTTGTCCGCCAACTTGGAGTTGGCTCGCGGGGTCACTGTCACCAATTGGTGTGACCGGAGTTTGAGAAACACTGAATCGCCCTCGGTGAACTGGACGTCGCGCCAATGGTGGTTGGCTGAGGTGACCATCCTATCCTGGGCACGTTGGAGGTGTTGGCGAAGCTGACGGAGCTTGGCATCGCGGTCACGGAGGAGGCCGTTCACGACGACTACCGTGCATTCGCCCGACACAACCCGTGTCAGGACGTGTGGAGACCTTCCATAAATTGCCTCAAACGGTGTGGTGTCAGTGCTGGAGTGGAAGGACGTGTTGGAGGAGTACTTTTCCTAGGAGAGCCACTCAGCCCAGCCACGCAGGTGATCACACACAAAACAACGCAAATTGGTCTCCAAGCATTGATTCATGACCTCGCACTTTCCGTCCGTCTGCGGGTGGTTGGGCGTACTCATCCTAAGCTGCGTACCCTGCATCTTGAACAACTCCTGCCAAAAGGAACTCAAGAAGAGGGTCGCGATCAGTCACAATGGAGCGAGGGAACCCATGAAGGAGGACCACCCCGTCAACGAAGGCAGTGACCACATCTGGAGCCGTGAACAAGTGACAAAGAGGAATGAAATGAGCATACTTGAAAAGGCGGTTCACGACCACCAATATCCAGTCACATGTTTTGGAACGGGGAAGCTGGGAGATGAAATCCATAGAAATGTATTCCCAGGTTTGTGTCGGGACGGGGAGCAGCTGGAGGAGGCCCCCAGGAAAGGTATCCTCGTACTTGGCACGGTAGGCAGGCTGCGACGAAGGCTTTGACCTGCTGGAACATTCTTAGCCAATACAGCAAAGCGACGAGGCGGTGAGTGTGTGATCCGTCCTGAAGGCACCACATGATGATCATGATAGTAGAGATGGTCACCCACAAGGCAATATGGTGGGTGGGTTGTGGCGTCCAGCTGCAAGGCCTCCACAATCGACTGGAGCGCGATGTTGGCTGCAAATTCGTGCTAAAGAAGGGAGGCACCCTCCCAGATCGGCCTGGAAATGATAGTCAAATTTGTCGTATGCGATTGGTGGGAGAGGGCGTCGGCCACCCAGTTTGATGATCCCGCTCGAAACTCGATGTCAAAGTCATAACCCAAGAGTTTTGCCACCCCAACCTGTTGCGCCGGGGTCACAATCTTCTGGTGGAGGAGATAACGCATGCTGTGATGCTAGAACCAACACCATCAACTCAGACTTATATGATGAGTGAGGACGCACAGTGGTCGTAAGCCTATGACTAAAATAGGCGATGGGTTGTCCCGCCTGCATAAAAATTGCACCGATGCCCAAGTCGGATGTGTCACACTCCACCACAAATGGTTGTTAAAAATCTGGAATAGCTAACACAAGGGCGGTGCTTAGGGCCTGTTGAAGGGTCTGAAATGCCGCGGCCGCCGCCGGTGGCCTCCGAAAGATGCTGGTCTATGACTTCTTCAAAGGTTGGAGAGCGGTTTGGCAATCTTGCCGTAGTCCCACTGAGACTCCAAAATCCATGAACTTCGCAGAGTGAATGGGGGTGTGGGCACTAAAGGACGGCCCGAACCCTGTCCGGATCCATAGCTTCGTCGTTTGCGGATATGGTGTGCCCTAAGTAACTAATTTTCGTCTGGCCGAAGACACATTTCTTGGGGTTCACACAGAAAGAGTGCTCCGGAGAGTGGTGAGAGTGGCCCAACCATGGTCCAAATGGTTCTGCCAAAATGAACTGTTAAACTAGAATGTCATCGAAAAAAACCAATATATACTTGCACAGGACTAGGGCTTCGTTTGACAACCCGTTTTCTCCTCATTTTCAGGCTGAACCGGAGCTGGACCGTTTGGGTAACCGACGCGAGCTTCGTTTTAAAACTGCCGGCGTGAAAGGGGGATTTTCGGCCGTTTTGGCGCTGACCCTCCGAGCACCAGCGGCCGTCCGAAACGACTGTTTTGATTTTATTTTGATTTTATTTATTTCCCGCATGGCTTACACGGCGAGCTCCTCCTAGCGTTCCTCCTCCCACAGGGTTTCCACGGCGAGCATCTATCTTCTCCGTTCATGGAGCTTGCATATCGATAATGAAAATGGCGGAGCTTTCCCTGCACATTGGTAATTGTGAAGAAGGTGAATAGTATATAATAATTGTTTGCGTACGGGGTAATACAAGTAAAATATATAATTTAATATATAATAATTTAATACAAGTAAAATATAATTTTTAATAAGAGAGGAGTAATGATATAATTAAAATTTTATTTTTGATATAATTTAAATAAAAAAGGAGTGATAATTTAGGATATAATTTTTAAACCGTCATCGAACCGAAGGTTTCCCAAACAGAACCTCGGTTTTGAAAATCCAGTTTTGAATCTCCACCTTTTAAAACGACACTGGTTTCCCAAACAGAGCCTAGATGGAACAAATCATTCATGGTAGCGTGAAAGGTGGCGGGAGCATTTGTTAATCCAGAAGGCATGACCAGGAACTCGTAATAACCATCATGCATGTGGAACACTGTCTTGGCTTGTACATACTTTTTTAATTAAATTTTTGATAACCCTCTTATTTTTTTATCATAGCCAATAACTCCCCTAATCTTTTGAAATAGGTGAATAACCCCCTTATTTTTCACCATAGCAATAACCTCTATAATCTTTAGAAATAGGTGTATAACCCCCTTATCTTCTTCACCATAGTCAATAACCCCCTAGCCTTTAGAAATAGGTGTATACGCCCTAATCTAATATTGGATAGCTAAGTAATTGTTAAAAATATGCATTATAGGAATTTTTGTACAGAATTAATAGTAGAAATAAGAAAATAATAATTAAAATATATTCCTACATATTATCTAAATAAGATATATTTCTGTTAAATGAGATAGATAAATGTGTATTTCTAAAAAATGATAAAATTCATGTATATATATATTTTTAATTTTTTATTATTTTAATATGCTTACTTTGTTTAAATTTAAATGTTTTTTTGCGTACTTCCGAAAAAACAAGAACAAAATTAGATAAAATTTTTAGATGAAATAAATTGGGCCATTTGATTAAATGTTTTATATATTTTTTGTAATTTTATGGAATTAAAGTATTTTGAAATTGTAGAAAAAGGTCCAAAAGCTTGTATGTATTATTTCCAGTGTCAAATACAAGGAGAGAATACATATATATAGGAAAGAGGAGAGAAGAATAAATCCTATACAAGATGTGGGACTAATGAAGGAGGAGAGAGAAAATAAAGAAAAGAAAGAAAGAGGACCCAATAATATACCCTTTACATGGGCTTTTCCAATACTCCCCCGCAAGCTGGAGCGTACAAGTCGTATGCGCCAAGCTTGGATAGACACTGATAGAAGAGGGTATGATGCAGGACGACGCGTAGGGTTTACGCGGCTGTCGGCTTTTTTCTAGGAAACCCTAAATGCATGCGATGATTAAGTCAATTTTGCAAATTTTAGAGCGGGCGCAGCACTTATAAAATTTCGCAACTTGGATTTTAAAGCACAAATCGCTATTTTCATTAAAATGGAATTTTACTTGAATAAAAGTTCAAAATTAAATCCGGGGACGGAAGTTTGCAACTTCGTTCCGTTCCCCTTGTCGTAGCAAAACGGAAATCGTGAACTCCAAATACGTTTCTGTTTGGAGTTTTCGACGTAGCGTTTGCTGACGAAATTCAGGCGAAAACCCAGCAATGAGTCTAATGATCCTAATGAGAAAACTTAGACACACACAAAGGAAGGAAAGAAACAATTACCCACGGAAGAGGCGTCTTCCGTATTCCGAAGTCAATGGCGATCACGCGAGGAACTCCTCGTCACCTTCGTTCTTCGCTCCGAGGTCGGCCGCTATCGCACACGGGCACCAAGGAATAAAATCACTCTCTCACACAAGGTGGTTCCACGGAATCACTCAATAATGTAAGAAAGCCACAAACCTAACACACCTAAAACTCAATCGCTCTTCACACTAGAGGAGGATCCACGAAATCTCAATACACTTGCGGTGGCTCCACGAAATCTCAAGTAACAAAAAAACAATATAAAATCAATTTTCAATTCTTATCTCTAACCCAAACTCAAAAGCTACAGGAGACACTAATTTCTTTATATTCTCTCTTCATTGTCTTTCCCCAACCTGATGGAAACAGTAGTTTAATTTGCTTCAGCATTCAACTCTTAAACACTCACCACTAGCAACAGTAACATTAAAAGGTTAACTGTTCCTTATCCAAACTTCACAACAAAGGCTACTGTTCATTATCTGTCCCCAGAAGGCGTCATATAGCATTCTCAAACAGCATACTCAAGCAGCACACGGTAAAATATAGAAAAATAGTAAATGTGATGTTACTGTTTATCCTCTTCACCATGCGAAATCAGAAAACAAAGAAATTAGCAACAGTATTCTACTGTTTATCTTCTCCAAAAAATTCACAATCACACGCCTAACACCTACAATGCTCACACAGAGCTTCAATCGCGCCTAATCTCTAACAGGAAGCACACAGCAACCTCACAAGTGCCGGACGTCGCACTGTTCATCGTCTTCCTCAACGGGATTTGCACAACAGCAATCAACTTTTATATTTCATTCCTCGCCTACTAAAATACAGACATATCACTTTTATAGGGTTACAAACAAGTAGAAGAAAGAAGAAAAAAACTGCCATGGAAGGTGCGGCCATGGCGGAAGCTCGATTCGTGGAGATGCAACCACCCAGCCGGGGCATCGTGGCGGGAACGTGGCTGAACTGCTGGAGGAAGGTGCGACGTAGACTTAGCGGCGGGATCGGTGGAGAAGCAGCGGTTGCCCTAACCCGTGCAGCGATTTTTTGACGGGAGCGGTTCTGGATCGGGAGGGAGAAGCTGAACAGTGACCCGGGCCGGCTTCTTCTTTAACCTAAGCAACTTAAGAATATATATATATATATATATATATATATATATATATATCTGACTTTATCTATATATATATAGATATATATATATTCAGATATACACACCTATATTCTATATGATTATATGCATATATATATATATATGATTTTATACACATATATATATATATACATATGCTATTTGGATAGCAACATAAAACTCTCAAACATGACGACGCGCGCAGGCGTGCAATAACATGACTACGCACACAGGCGTGCGACAAACTAAAAATTGACAACATAAAACTTGCAAAAAATAAAATGCGATAAACATAAACTGAAAATGCGATGTCGGGCATTTTTTTGGGCGACCCGACCTAGGTTGGTCTCCACCAACTCTCCCCCCCTCGAAATCAATCATCTCTGGTGAGTGGTCTGAGTGGTAGTACGGGAGAAGTTTAACATCCATGCAACGAACCAAAGATCTCTGAAAACCAACAGCAGTAGTGGGCACTGCCCAATATATACTCGGGAACTGGAATAGAATAATCTCCTCTTATGCTCAACCTGAAACTGGTAGTGAAAATAGAAGAAACTACGGTGGAAATGTCAGTAGCGAAATAAAAATCAGGGTGTCCTGAATGTGGCTCCTCACTCTCACTCACCAACCCAGAAGAAACAAATGGAGGAGAAGGCAATGGAGATTCTAAAGACTCATGCGAGTAATCGTAGAATTAAGTCAGATTGGCTACGTTAAAAACATGATTTGCTCCCCAAACGGAAGGCATCTCAAGTTCATACGCATTTTGCCCAATCCGATTTACTACTCGAAAGGGTCCAGTTCTACAGTAGCTAGCTTTTTTACGGTACCAAAAGGTAATCGTTCCGGATCTAGCCAAACCATAATCAAGTCATCCATTTTAAAACTAGTAGCTCGTTTTATGTTTTTTTTTTAAATATGAGTTGCATAAAAATCAAAGTACTGGGCAATATTCCGCTCAAAAAAAAAAAAATTCATGCAAATCATGCAAATGCAATAAATGAACTACTAATTCGACTAACGCCACAAACTGATGGTGTCAGATATCAAGAGCAACTCCTGAGAGAGGTACATGATCAGGAGGCTCAGAGGGTGGATCATAAAAGAATTCATCGCGGGAGCGATGAACACTTAAGTGCAAATCAGAGACAACAGTGACTAGATGTGTCAACATGGTATGTGGGCTATCTCTGAAAGTGCGAGTGACAGGATATAACATCAACGATTCAGTGAGTGCACCCTCAAACTCAACTGTGTCACTAAAGATGGAAACATCCCAAATATGCGGTGAACCCATATGTGAATCATCTGGTGGTTCACCGGGAGGGGTAAAATAAAATTCGTCGGAAATGCGACGCGTGCAAATATAGGCTCCAACAACAGATGGAGTGCTCTCAGATAAAAGTGCACGAAGTTTGACAACCGTAATAAACGTGCTAATGGAAAGTGAGGCATCAGGAGGCTCACCGGGTGGGACATATGAAAACTCATCGCGAAGACGATGGTCAACAGTAAGTGGTACGTCCCATAACTCATCTAGAGTGTGAGTCACCAGACGGCTATGCCTAAGCACTATCAACATCAAGTGAGACAATGGAGCAGGTATCCATGTCTTAAAATTCACAAGTGTAATATCCAGATAAAATGCATCCACATAAGGACGAGGTGGCTCATCTGGAGGCTCAAGAGGAGGGTCGTCGAATGACCCATCAGTCGAGTGATGGTCCTCCAGAAATGAACCATCAGAAGGGATCATACTCCCAGATAGGGTAGGGGTGACTACCTCAAGATCATTACTAAGCTCTCGGCCCTCTAACGTAATGTCACTCGGTGCAACATCAGGTGTGGTGATGTGACTCGGTGCGCCACTGGGTGAAGTGTGCATGGAATCTACACTCAAAAGAGAGCTAATAGATCTAGAATCACGGGTAGGTTCACTAAGTGGAGTAGACTCACCTGGGGGTTGACTCCACACATCCTGTATACGAATCTCAAATAGAATGGGTGAGGTCTCCCTGGTGTGGGTAGTGGAATGTTCTTTCTGACCCTTAACATCTATCATCATGTTTACCTTCGGAACACTAGGAGGATCACTAGGTGTGACGTACTCTTGACGATAGTGGCCTCTATAGGTAGTTCGAGGGTAATCATGATGAGTGTCCCCAACATAATCATGACGTGCTCGTGGATAATCGTGAGTCCTACGAACGGGTGATGGTGGTCGCACATGTACAGACTCAGATTCCTCATATAAGGGTGACGTTGTAGTATCGGTAACGAGCGTCATACTGAACTCTACCCTCATAGTATGGTGTCGAAGAACCAATATGATCCACTCGAGTACAAGGGTAAAATCGACGATAGTCATCGTACTGATCGTCCCTAACATAATGTGAACGTGTTGATGGGTCAACACGATCTCGGGAAGTGGTATATGGTGCTCGAGTATAATCATCGAAGTATCGTGAAGATCTCCTTGATGGATCTCTATATGAGGTAGGGTAGGTGTAGTCATGATCCTCATATAGTGGATTCCTCCTAAATGTAGACCTTTCCACACAGTGATGAGAAATCTCGTAATGTGCACGGACAAAATGCTCATCTCGAATTTGAGGCGGCATTGACGCTCGAGGGGGTCTTTCTAAACTATTCACCCTACCTCTAAGATTTTCTAACCTTTCACGCATTTGGCAGGTACTTTCAGTTAATACAGTCATTTGGTGGGCGAATGGTAAAAACCACGGGGGTGGTTCATTCCCTTCGTTCCCACGACTCGGTTGACAAAGCTCAACTCGACGCATTCTATCACTACGTTGATGCATGCAAACACAAGTCAAATGCAAAGATAATGCTAAAAAAATTCATTTTTTTTTTGTAAAAAAAATTTTTTAAGTGATTTGTGGGTTCCTATTCTACGCAGAGCGGATCCCAAAACTTAGAAAAATTTTGGAACCTCCGCCTCTGATACCAATTTGATGCAGGACGACGCGTAGGGTTTACGCGGCTGTCGGCTTTTTTCTAGGAAACCCTAAATGCATGCGATGATTAAGTCAATTTTGCAAATTTTAGAGCGGGCGCAGCACTTATAAAATTTCGCAACTTGGATTTTAAAGCACAAATCGCTATTTTCATTAAAATGGAATTTTACTTGAATAAAAGTTCAAAATTAAATCCGGGGACGGAAGTTTGCAACTTCGTTCCGTTCCCCTTGTCGTAGCAAAACGGAAATCGTGAACTCCAAATACGTTTCTGTTTGGAGTTTTCGACGTAGCGTTTGCTGACGAAATTCAGGCGAAAACCCAGCAATGAGTCTAATGATCCTAATGAGAAAACTTAGACACACACAAAGGAAGGAAAGAAACAATTACCCACGGAAGAGGCGTCTTCCGTATTCCGAAGTCAATGGCGATCACGCGAGGAACTCCTCGTCACCTTCGTTCTTCGCTCCGAGGTCGGCCGCTATCGCACACGGGCACCAAGGAATAAAATCACTCTCTCACACAAGGTGGTTCCACGGAATCACTCAATAATGTAAGAAAGCCACAAACCTAACACACCTAAAACTCAATCGCTCTTCACACTAGAGGAGGATCCACGAAATCTCAATACACTTGCGGTGGCTCCACGAAATCTCAAGTAACAAAAAAACAATATAAAATCAATTTTCAATTCTTATCTCTAACCCAAACTCAAAAGCTACAGGAGACACTAATTTCTTTATATTCTCTCTTCATTGTCTTTCCCCAACCTGATGGAAACAGTAGTTTAATTTGCTTCAGCATTCAACTCTTAAACACTCACCACTAGCAACAGTAACATTAAAAGGTTAACTGTTCCTTATCCAAACTTCACAACAAAGGCTACTGTTCATTATCTGTCCCCAGAAGGCGTCATATAGCATTCTCAAACAGCATACTCAAGCAGCACACGGTAAAATATAGAAAAATAGTAAATGTGATGTTACTGTTTATCCTCTTCACCATGCGAAATCAGAAAACAAAGAAATTAGCAACAGTATTCTACTGTTTATCTTCTCCAAAAAATTCACAATCACACGCCTAACACCTACAATGCTCACACAGAGCTTCAATCGCGCCTAATCTCTAACAGGAAGCACACAGCAACCTCACAAGTGCCGGACGTCGCACTGTTCATCGTCTTCCTCAACGGGATTTGCACAACAGCAATCAACTTTTATATTTCATTCCTCGCCTACTAAAATACAGACATATCACTTTTATAGGGTTACAAACAAGTAGAAGAAAGAAGAAAAAAACTGCCATGGAAGGTGCGGCCATGGCGGAAGCTCGATTCGTGGAGATGCAACCACCCAGCCGGGGCATCGTGGCGGGAACGTGGCTGAACTGCTGGAGGAAGGTGCGACGTAGACTTAGCGGCGGGATCGGTGGAGAAGCAGCGGTTGCCCTAACCCGTGCAGCGATTTTTTGACGGGAGCGGTTCTGGATCGGGAGGGGAGAAGCTGAACAGTGACCCGGGCCGGCTTCTTCTTTAACCTAAGCAACTTAAGAATATATATATATATATATATATATATATATATATATCTGACTTTATCTATATATATATAGATATATATATATTCAGATATACACACCTATATTCTATATGATTATATGCATATATATATATATATGATTTTATACACATATATATATATATACATATGCTATTTGGATAGCAACATAAAACTCTCAAACATGACGACGCGCGCAGGCGTGCAATAACATGACTACGCACACAGGCGTGCGACAAACTAAAAATTGACAACATAAAACTTGCAAAAAATAAAATGCGATAAACATAAACTGAAAATGCGATGTCGGGCATTTTTTTGGGCGACCCGACCTAGGTTGGTCTCCACCAACTCTCCCCCCCTCGAAATCAATCATCTCTGGTGAGTGGTCTGAGTGGTAGTACGGGAGAAGTTTAACATCCATGCAACGAACCAAAGATCTCTGAAAACCAACAGCAGTAGTGGGCACTGCCCAATATATACTCGGGAACTGGAATAGAATAATCTCCTCTTATGCTCAACCTGAAACTGGTAGTGAAAATAGAAGAAACTACGGTGGAAATGTCAGTAGCGAAATAAAAATCAGGGTGTCCTGAATGTGGCTCCTCACTCTCACTCACCAACCCAGAAGAAACAAATGGAGGAGAAGGCAATGGAGATTCTAAAGACTCATGCGAGTAATCGTAGAATTAAGTCAGATTGGCTACGTTAAAAACATGATTTGCTCCCCAAACGGAAGGCATCTCAAGTTCATACGCATTTTGCCCAATCCGATTTACTACTCGAAAGGGTCCAGTTCTACAGTAGCTAGCTTTTTACGGTACCAAAAGGTAATCGTTCCGGATCTAGCCAAACCATAATCAAGTCATCCATTTTAAAACTAGTAGCTCGTTTTATGTTTTTTTTTTAAATATGAGTTGCATAAAAATCAAAGTACTGGGCAATATTCCGCTCAAAAAAAAAAAAATTCATGCAAATCATGCAAATGCAATAAATGAACTACTAATTCGACTAACGCCACAAACTGATGGTGTCAGATATCAAGAGCAACTCCTGAGAGAGGTACATGATCAGGAGGCTCAGAGGGTGGATCATAAAAGAATTCATCGCGGGAGCGATGAACACTTAAGTGCAAATCAGAGACAACAGTGACTAGATGTGTCAACATGGTATGTGGGCTATCTCTGAAAGTGCGAGTGACAGGATATAACATCAACGATTCAGTGAGTGCACCCTCAAACTCAACTGTGTCACTAAAGATGGAAACATCCCAAATATGCGGTGAACCCATATGTGAATCATCTGGTGGTTCACCGGGAGGGGTAAAATAAAATTCGTCGGAAATGCGACGCGTGCAAATATAGGCTCCAACAACAGATGGAGTGCTCTCAGATAAAAGTGCACGAAGTTTGACAACCGTAATAAACGTGCTAATGGAAAGTGAGGCATCAGGAGGCTCACCGGGTGGGACATATGAAAACTCATCGCGAAGACGATGGTCAACAGTAAGTGGTACGTCCCATAACTCATCTAGAGTGTGAGTCACCAGACGGCTATGCCTAAGCACTATCAACATCAAGTGAGACAATGGAGCAGGTATCCATGTCTTAAAATTCACAAGTGTAATATCCAGATAAAATGCATCCACATAAGGACGAGGTGGCTCATCTGGAGGCTCAAGAGGAGGGTCGTCGAATGACCCATCAGTCGAGTGATGGTCCTCCAGAAATGAACCATCAGAAGGGATCATACTCCCAGATAGGGTAGGGGTGACTACCTCAAGATCATTACTAAGCTCTCGGCCCTCTAACGTAATGTCACTCGGTGCAACATCAGGTGTGGTGATGTGACTCGGTGCGCCACTGGGTGAAGTGTGCATGGAATCTACACTCAAAAGAGAGCTAATAGATCTAGAATCACGGGTAGGTTCACTAAGTGGAGTAGACTCACCTGGGGGTTGACTCCACACATCCTGTATACGAATCTCAAATAGAATGGGTGAGGTCTCCCTGGTGTGGGTAGTGGAATGTTCTTTCTGACCCTTAACATCTATCATCATGTTTACCTTCGGAACACTAGGAGGATCACTAGGTGTGACGTACTCTTGACGATAGTGGCCTCTATAGGTAGTTCGAGGGTAATCATGATGAGTGTCCCCAACATAATCATGACGTGCTCGTGGATAATCGTGAGTCCTACGAACGGGTGATGGTGGTCGCACATGTACAGACTCAGATTCCTCATATAAGGGTGACGTGTAGTATCGGTAACGAGCGTCATACTGAACTCTACCCTCATAGTATGGTGTCGAAGAACCAATATGATCCACTCGAGTACAAGGGTAAAATCGACGATAGTCATCGTACTGATCGTCCCTAACATAATGTGAACGTGTTGATGGGTCAACACGATCTCGGGAAGTGGTATATGGTGCTCGAGTATAATCATCGAAGTATCGTGAAGATCTCCTTGATGGATCTCTATATGAGGTAGGGTAGGTGTAGTCATGATCCTCATATAGTGGATTCCTCCTAAATGTAGACCTTTCCACACAGTGATGAGAAATCTCGTAATGTGCACGGACAAAATGCTCATCTCGAATTTGAGGCGGCATTGACGCTCGAGGGGGTCTTTCTAAACTATTCACCCTACCTCTAAGATTTTCTAACCTTTCACGCATTTGGCAGGTACTTTCAGTTAATACAGTCATTTGGTGGGCGAATGGTAAAAACCACGGGGGTGGTTCATTCCCTTCGTTCCCACGACTCGGTTGACAAAGCTCAACTCGACGCATTCTATCACTACGTTGATGCATGCAAACACAAGTCAAATGCAAAGATAATGCTAAAAAAATTCATTTTTTTTTTGTAAAAAAAATTTTTTAAGTGATTTGTGGGTTCCTATTCTACGCAGAGCGGATCCCAAAACTTAGAAAAATTTTGGAACCTCCGCCTCTGATACCAATTTGATGCAGGACGACGCGTAGGGTTTACGCGGCTGTCGGCTTTTTTCTAGGAAACCCTAAATGCATGCGATGATTAAGTCAATTTTGCAAATTTTAGAGCGGGCGCAGCACTTATAAAATTTCGCAACTTGGATTTTAAAGCACAAATCGCTATTTTCATTAAAATGGAATTTTACTTGAATAAAAGTTCAAAATTAAATCCGGGGACGGAAGTTTGCAACTTCGTTCCGTTCCCCTTGTCGTAGCAAAACGGAAATCGTGAACTCCAAATACGTTTCTGTTTGGAGTTTTCGACGTAGCGTTTGCTGACGAAATTCAGGCGAAAACCCAGCAATGAGTCTAATGATCCTAATGAGAAAACTTAGACACACACAAAGGAAGGAAAGAAACAATTACCCACGGAAGAGGCGTCTTCCGTATTCCGAAGTCAATGGCGATCACGCGAGGAACTCCTCGTCACCTTCGTTCTTCGCTCCGAGGTCGGCCGCTATCGCACACGGGCACCAAGGAATAAAATCACTCTCTCACACAAGGTGGTTCCACGGAATCACTCAATAATGTAAGAAAGCCACAAACCTAACACACCTAAAACTCAATCGCTCTTCACACTAGAGGAGGATCCACGAAATCTCAATACACTTGCGGTGGCTCCACGAAATCTCAAGTAACAAAAAAACAATATAAAATCAATTTTCAATTCTTATCTCTAACCCAAACTCAAAAGCTACAGGAGACACTAATTTCTTTATATTCTCTCTTCATTGTCTTTCCCCAACCTGATGGAAACAGTAGTTTAATTTGCTTCAGCATTCAACTCTTAAACACTCACCACTAGCAACAGTAACATTAAAAGGTTAACTGTTCCTTATCCAAACTTCACAACAAAGGCTACTGTTCATTATCTGTCCCCAGAAGGCGTCATATAGCATTCTCAAACAGCATACTCAAGCAGCACACGGTAAAATATAGAAAAATAGTAAATGTGATGTTACTGTTTATCCTCTTCACCATGCGAAATCAGAAAACAAAGAAATTAGCAACAGTATTCTACTGTTTATCTTCTCCAAAAAATTCACAATCACACGCCTAACACCTACAATGCTCACACAGAGCTTCAATCGCGCCTAATCTCTAACAGGAAGCACACAGCAACCTCACAAGTGCCGGACGTCGCACTGTTCATCGTCTTCCTCAACGGGATTTGCACAACAGCAATCAACTTTTATATTTCATTCCTCGCCTACTAAAATACAGACATATCACTTTTATAGGGTTACAAACAAGTAGAAGAAAGAAGAAAAAACTGCCATGGAAGGTGCGGCCATGGCGGAAGCTCGATTCGTGGAGATGCAACCACCCAGCCGGGGCATCGTGGCGGGAACGTGGCTGAACTGCTGGAGGAAGGTGCGACGTAGACTTAGCGGCGGGATCGGTGGAGAAGCAGCGGTTGCCCTAACCCGTGCAGCGATTTTTTGACGGGAGCGGTTCTGGATCGGGAGGGGAGAAGCTGAACAGTGACCCGGGCCGGCTTCTTCTTTAACCTAAGCAACTTAAGAATATATATATATATATCTGACTTTATCTATATATATATAGATATATATATATTCAGATATACACACCTATATTCTATATGATTATATGCATATATATATATATATGATTTTATACACACATATATATATATACATATGCTATTTGGATAGCAACATAAAACTCTCAAACATGACGACGCGCGCAGGCGTGCAATAACATGACTACGCACACAGGCGTGCGACAAACTAAAAATTGACAACATAAAACTTGCAAAAAATAAAATGCGATAAACATAAACTGAAAATGCGATGTCGGGCATTTTTTTGGGCGACCCGACCTAGGTTGGTCTCCACCAGGGTACTTGGTAGAGCTTTTGTGAGGACGTCCGCGACCTGTTCAGTACCCGGAACATGCTTGAGCTCGATCTTCTTCATGTGGACTTTCTCTCGGATGAAATGACAATCTACCTCAATATGCTTTGTTCTTTCGTGAAAGACCGGGTTCTTGGCAATATGTATAGCAGCTTGACTGTCACATAGGAGGAGAGCTGGTGAGGATAGCCTTACACCAAGGTCGACAAGGAGACTCTCAATCCATGTGAGTTCTGAGACCACAGAAGCCATTGCCCGATATTCTGCTTCTGCTGAGGATCGAGCAACAACTGCTTGTTTCTTGCTCCGCCGAGTAATTAGATGTCCTCCAAAATATGTGCAGAACCCGCTAGTGGATCGTCGATCATCAAGAGAGACAGCGTAGTCGGCATTACAGTATGCCACCAAAGTTGGGATTGAAGATGAGGTTTTGTATACAAGTCCTTGGCCAGGAGCTGTCTTGAGGTATCTGAGAATCCGTTCCACTGCCTGAAGATGAGAACTACGAGGAGAGTGCATATACCGACTAACGAGCCCCACAGCGAAGGATATGTCCGGTCTTGTTACCGTTAGGTAGATTAGTTTCTCAACTAGGCGACGGTAATATTCTGGATTTTGGAGAATAATATCAGAATCCGAGGCCTGAGCCCATAGTTTATGATTGACATCCTTGAGAGTGTTCACAGGTTTGCACCCGGAGTAGCCTGCATCATGAAGAAGGTCTAGGCAATATTTCCGCTGAGAGAGGACCAGGCCATCTGATCGTCTAGCAACCTCCAGACCTAGGAAGTACCGAAGATGTCCCAGATCTTTAGTTTGGAAGACAGAGCTCAAATGTTGCTTAACGACCTGTATGCCGTTCGAGTCGTCTCCAGTAATTATGATGTCATCGACATATACCAATAAGAGAACCGTACCCGTCGTCTGGTGGCGAGTAAATAAAGAGAAATCAGCCGAGCTCCGAGTGAAGCCAATTTCCCGGAGAGCTTTGCTGAACTTGTCGAACCATGCCCGAGGGGATTGTTTGAGACCATAGAGTGATTTGAGAAGGTGACACACCCGAGGATCCCCCGTGGTCTCAAACCCGGGAGGTTGCTGCATGTACACCGTTTCGTGAAGGTCGTCATTCAGAAAGGCATTCTTGATGTCAAGTTGAAGTAAGGGCCACTGTCGATGGACAGCCACCGAGATGAGAACGCGGACGGTGTTTAGCTTTGCTACCGGAGAGAAAGTCTCGTCATAGTCGAGACCTTGTTGCTGGGTGAAGTCTCGAGCGACCAGACGAGCTTTGAGTCTATCAATGGTCCCATCAGGGGCATGTTTGATTACAAAAACTCATTTGCACCCAACTAGTTTCTGTCCGGGAGGAAGGGGCACTAGGGTCCAAGTCTGGTTAGCCCAAAGAGCAGCCATTTCTTCTTCTATAGCAGCGCGCCATCCAGGATGTTGAAGAGCCTCCTGGACGGAGTTAGGAACAGAGACCGAGGATAGGGAAGTGGCCAAGGTCTTAAGATGTGGAGAGAGGCGATGTAGAGAAACATAGTTGGCCATCGAATGAGCTGTAGAGGCGGGCACCGGAGCAGCAGAGCACGGAGAAGCCGAGGTTGAAGCCGACTGCATAGGGGCAACAGAAGGAGGAGGGCGTCGAGTATAGACCCGAATGACGGGCGGCTTTGGAGTAGAAGGGAGAGGTGGGGGCGAGTGGACGGGGATAACTGGACGGGGTATGGAAGGTGGTAGAACGGTTGGTGGTAGAAGAGGGGAGAAAGGAGGAGGGCAGAGGGGTTGATCCTCCCAGAAGGTAACATCAGCTGACACAGAAACCTTCCGGCTAGCCGGAGAATAACACACATATCCCTTTTGGGTGCGGGAGTAGTCGACGAAAATGTGTTTCGCTGCTCGGGGATTCAGTTTGTCGATTGTGGGGCCCATGGTATGGACGAAACAGGAACATCCAAAGACCCTGGGTGTGAGAGGAAAGGCTGGTGTGGAGGGAAAGAGGAGGCTGAATGGGGTAGCATTTTGGAGAACCGAAGATGGGAGACGGTTGATGAGGAAGAATGCAGTGGAGACCGCAAAGTTGCAATATTCTTTGGGAACATGCATGTGAAGCATGAGGGATCGAGCAACAGCAAGAAGGTGGCGGTTCTTACGTTCGGCGACCCCGTTTTGGTGAGGTGTGTAGGCACAAGATGTCTGATGAATAATGTCGAAGTCCGTGCAGAGATTGGCAAACTCGTGGCTCGTGTACTCACGGGCATTGTCAGAGCGGAACGTTTTGATAGTAGTAGAGAATTGCGTACGAGTTTCTAATACAAAGGCCCGAAAGACACGTGAAAGCTCTGAGCGATCACTAAGTAAATATAACCGCGTGGTGCGAGAATAATCGTCAATGAATGTTATAAAGTAACGATAACCAGAGATACTTGTAACCTTGTACGGACCCCAAATATCAGAATGTATTAAATCAAAAGGAGCAGAGCTCCGAGTACAATGTGCGGGAAACGAAGAACGGGGCTGTTTGCTAATAATACATGAATCACATTGAAAAACAGGAAGGGATACATCAGGAAGCGCCTTCTGGAGGATAGGTAGAGGAGCATGCCCAAGACGGCAATGCCAATCACTAGAGGATACAGAGGAAAGAGCGGTAGGGGAAACATCGAGGAGGTAGAGCCCATTCTGCAGTCGACCCCTACCAATGGTAATCCGCGTCTGCCGATCCTGTATCAAAAAACCAGAATAAGTGAAGGTGATATAGCAGTTCATATCAGTAGTAAGACGGCCAACAGATAGTAAATTAAAAGGGGATGCCAGCACATAAAGAGTGGAGCGAAGAGAGATGGAGGGGTGGATCAAGAGATCAGCACAACCAGAGACCGGAACATGCGCACCGTTGGCCACGGTAATAGACGTGGGATGAGGAGCCTCAGAGAACCTTGGCGACATCAGTGAGGTGATGTGGTGGGTTGCTCCCGAGTCCAGGATCCAACGGGAACTAGAAGAAAGACAGGCAGTACCTGTAGTGGAGGTGGATGCAATACCTGCAGTAGAGGTGGAGGCAACCGAAGCAGACGGAGGGTTGAGGAGCCCTTGGAGGTGTTGCAGCTGGAGGCGAATAGCTTCAATGTCCGTTCCGGCGGGTGGAGAGCTATCGGTAGTAGCAGCAGTAGGCTGGCGAGGAGGGTGGCCATGTTTCTTATGACAGACTGCTTCAGTGTGTCCATCTCGGCCGCAGAATGAGCACTTTGGGAGACCCCTACCACCACAGCCCCTGCCGCGGGAACCCGTACGATCGCCCCGATTAGAAGATGGTGGGGGAAGTAAGGGAGGAAGGGCCTGCTGAAGAAGGGTCGGCGATGGTGGTGCAGATGTCTCCAGGGGAGGAGGTACTCGAAGTAACATAGAGCAAACATCTGAGAAGGAGGGGGTAGCAGGTGATGCTAGAACCTGTGCCCGGATACTATGAAGGTGTGGCGGGACCCGAGCCATAATCATAGCAACACAAACAGCCTCCTTCTGGGCACGCTGAGCAGCGAGATCAGTAATAGATGGTTGGTGCTGAATCCAGGCCTCCGTGAGTCTTTGCACGAGCCACAAAGGAGGTCATGTCCATAGCTTTGCCAACATCCAAAGCCTGAAGATCGGTGATGATGTCAAAGAGGTGTTGGAGGCTATCCTTGCCCGAGTACAAGGAGTGGAGTTCATCCCACATTGCCTTTGCGGTCTCATGATACATGATCATCTGGTAGGGCTCACCCTCCAAAGAGTTCAAAATCCAGGTTTGGACGCGGCCGTCATTCCGTATCCAGTCATAAGTAATAGGAGAAGGAGGTCCCTGGGTAAGGTGACGTGAAAGGCCTTTGGCTTGCAGGACCCTCCGAACGGAGTGAACCCATGGGATGAAGTTGGACTTCCCCGAAAGGGAAAGAGTAGTAATTCGAAGCTCATCGCGGAGTTCAAGAGCAAGAGCTGTGCGGTCTGCTGTAGGGGTAGCGGTAGTCGAGTCACTAGAAGACATGGCGAGCTGGATGAGAAGAGGCGAACAGAAGGCAGGCCGCGACGGACAAGGGCAGCTCGCGGCGGACAAGAACAATCCGCGGCGAGTAGAGAAAGGAGAGGACCAGCGGGGGGGGGGGGGAACTCAGCACGCCGACAGCGGCTAGGAGAAGCCGCAAGAAGGGTAGGCCGCGCGGGAAGGAGAGGCCGCGAAGCTCGCAGCGGACCAAAAAGAGTAAGAAGAGGAGTCGAGACCGCTGAGCTCGCAGCGGACAGAAGAAGACCGCTGGGCTAGAGAGTGAGTTCGCCAAGCACGAGGAGGAAGCGAGGTCGCTGAGCTCGCAGCGGACAGAAGAAGATTGTTGAGCAAGGGAGCGAGTTCGCCAAGCAAGAAGAGGAAGCGAGATCGCCGAGCTCGCGGCGGACAGAAGGAGACCGCGGAGTTAGGGAGTGAGGTCGCCTAGCTCGCATAGAGCTGTCACTTAAAACCGAAAACCGCAAACCGAACCGGAACCGCAAAGAACCGGACCGAACCGTTCGCAAATTATTCGGGTTCCGGTTTGAATTTTTGAACCGTGAACAACATTGGTCCGGGTGTGGTTCTTATATTTTATTATCCGAACCGGAACCAGAACCGCAACCGTAACATACAAGTCTCAAGCGGTTTCAAGATTTTTAGACCCGATCCGAACCGGACCGAAGTAGAACCGAACCGCAACCCGTTTATTATTATTATTATTATATTGTTATTATTTTATAATTTATCTATAATATTTATACTTACTATCATAAATGAAGTTGGTGCAGTTTGAACCCAAACCGTAATCGCACTAAAGGGGATCGATTTTTGACCGAACAAAACTTCACCGCATAAAAACCGTATGACATGGTTTGAAATTGGTGCGGTTTGGAGTTAATTTTTGCAGTGCATTTTTTATTTTTATACAGTTATATAATATATTTTCAATTTTACTTACATATTTTTTTGAAATATTTTATTTAAAAAATATAGAAGATATACAACTACTTTTTATTAGTAATCATGAAAGACAACTAAATGTAGGCAGTTGTTACGGTTGAGTATGCCGATGAGACGTTCGCAAGCCAACTAGAATTCGTGGTAAGTCTACACGGGTAGGAAGGCAATTGATACTATCCCACCGATCGCGGAAAAGATCGTCGAGAAGTGCGCAACATAATTATTTCTATTTCGATGTTGTTTTGAGTTTTACTATTTGCAGCCCGCTTTTATTTCATTCTGTCAAGCTTAATTTTGGTTTTAGTTGGAACCGATTGGAACCGGACCGAACCGCATGGAACCGGACCGAACCGATAGTGGTTGGTTTGGTTTTGGTTCTTGTTGAACCGTAACCGGAACCGTTGACACGACGGTTCCAAAAATTAATCTGGAACCGGAACCGGAACCGGTCAAACCAAATAAGTTTTTGGTTCTAATTTGAAGAACCGTTACCTTAGTGGTTCGGTTCATGGTTTTAGTAGAACCAGAACCGAACCGGAACCGTGACAAGCTCTAAGCTCGCAGCGGTCAGAAGGAGGCCGCGGCGGACTGTGGGTAACAGTGGACCCCACAGACCAGAGAGAGTGGGCTATAAAAGGACCAGAAGAGTGGATCCACGGGAGGAGAGGAGAGGGAGAAGAAAGGAGGTCAGGCCGACGCGTACAGAAAACACAGGCCGCGGAAACCGCAGTCTGCGTGGATAGAAAACTAGAAGCCGCAATCCGCGCGGATAGAATTCAGAAGCCGCAGGAGATGGAACCTCCCTCTGATACCATGTAGAAAAAGGTCTAAAAGCTTGTATGTATTATTTCCAGTGTCAAATACAAGGAGAGAATACATATATATAGGAAGAGGAGAGAAGAATAAATCCTATACAAGATGTGGGACTAAAGAAGGAGGAGAGAGAAAATAAAGAAAAGAAAGAAAGAGGGCCGAATAATGAGGACCCTTTACATGGGCTTTTCCAATAGAAATCATACGACAAAAATATTCTGAATAACTTTGATTTGAAAAAATTTGATCACTTATTTTAGCATAAAAACATATACATTCATTATTTTTACTTATGGATTAAATGCAAATTATCTCCATTAAACAAATACCTGTAAAATATATAATAATTAAGCACATAAATCAAGATTCCATAAGTTACTAAGGCAGTGTTTTAGAAGATGGAGAACCAATCCGAGGTTCTCCTTCGACCGTCGAGGAAGAGTCTCTTCGTTTTCATCGCAACTTTGGTGCAATCTTTGCCTTAGTTATCAAGGCGCGCCTGAGGCGCCGGGCGCACCAGGCGCAGCCCGCCACACCTCAGCACGACTGAGGCGGGCGATGTGCCCCAGGCGCGCGCCTTCAGGCTCCCAGGCGCGCCCGAGCCTTTCATGCTATTTTTTTTAAAAAAAATTTATATATGGGCAAAAACATGATCTTAGACGCACCCCTAGATGCACTTGGGCGCCCAATTTTCTGGAATTGAGCGAATTGTGCGCCCAATTTGCTTGAATTGAGCGAATTGTGCGCCCAATTTGCTGGAAATTGAGCGAATTGTGCGCCCAATTTGCTGGAATTGAGCGAATTGGGCGCCCATTCGCTGAAAATCAGCAAATTGGAGGACTAATTCGCGCGATTTCAGCGATTTGGGCGCGCAATTTCAGCGATTTGGGCGCCCAATTCGCGCAATTTTAGCAATTTGGGCGCGCAATTTCAGTGAATTGGGCGCCATTCGCGCAATTTCAGCGAATTGGGCGCCAAATTCGCTCAATTTCCTTTTTCCCCCATTTTTGCGTCTCACTGCCCAGGCGCGCGCCTGGGCCTTGCGCCTAGGCTCCAGGGGCCCTTTATGCCTCGGTGCTTCTTGCGCCTTTGATAACTTAGATCTTTGCCAATCCCTTTTCCTTCCTTTTATCTCATATTTGTTGATGGTTGTTGCTTATTATATCACTCTATTGATAGTTAATCATGCCTCACTATGCATTAATTTATATGTATTTTCATTTTGATTTAAGTCATATTTTCATAATATTGGAAGTTGGAATTCCCTTTGGGATTTTTTGATTGGCTGCTTGTGATTTAATTGTGTTATGACAAAATTTGTTTCGCAGTGGTAGTGAAAATCACCAAATTTTGATTAACTTAGCTCGCCCAAGATTTAGGACATTCTTGTATCTTCATCCGCGCTCCACGCGATTCAATACTTGGGGGAATCCTATGTTTTATACTACTTTAACGGTCGCGCTGCCGACGTTATTCCGTCGGGATAACAATCGTCTGTAGATTAACGGTCAATATTTTGGTGTCATTGTCGGGCAGCGCAATGAATTTAATCAGAAGGTCTAGGAAATACTTCACCAAGGTTTGTCTAAGCATTTCCTATTATCTGAAACCAGAGTTTATATTACTCTCGTACATGCACAAATCATCCTTTTCTTTGCTCATTTAATTATTCTAACATTTGCAATTACATAGATTTTTAAATGGCAACCTTAACTGAGCAATTATTGTCATCCTATTCGCCTTCATTTCTTTGTCCAGTTAGTAATGATACTTCTTTTGAAATTTCACTTGACACTATTCTCTTGGTCAAAGAGTTATTGCAATTTGGGGGTGCTTTATCTGATAATCCTATATTTCATATGAATGACTTTTTCCAATTATGTCATATGTTGTGATCGTTGGATTGTTGACTGTTGAAATACGTCTAAAATTGTTTTTTTCTTTGACTGGGTATGCAAGAGAGTGGTTTTACAAATTTTTCCTCAACCTCTTTCCTGCAAAGCTAACAACAAAACTATGCTTGGATATTTAACTTCAGGCAATCTGCATCTGAATCATTGCTAGATGCTTGGTCCAGAGAGATCTTGTCCCTTACATGGAATGCCTGATGAGATGTTCATACAAAATTTTTATTTTGGAATTGACGCTTGCCAACAACAAATTACTCCTGATGTTTCCATCTCTTCTATCATCAACGAGGAAAACAAGTTCTGGCATTCACTCATCACAAACAAACTTTGATGTTTATCTTTTCAACAAATGTTTGAGGTATAATGAAAAGATGATGAAGCTACTTTCTGAACAACAAAAACTTATTAATAGATTGCAAGAAGGAATCAATATGAATTTAGAGGACCTCTCTGCTCACGAGACTGATATCAACACAATCCTTCTGCGTAGTGGCAAGATGTTATTGAAGCTTTTACCACCATTTGAAGGTGGAAATACACATGAGATAATAAAATCTTAATCGAACGCACAAACCGATGTGGTGATTAGTTTCCAACAAAGCTCCTTATCCTCACATGTTGGAGCAATATTTAGGTCAGGACCGTGGATGATGCTCATGGTCCTGCACCAATGAGGAGCTTGCAAAGGAGGTAAGGCACACGCAATTGTGCCTTGTGCCATACACTTTTGCGCGGGGCCCTCATCATTTGTGGCTTCTCATTGGTTGTGTGGACGATGCTTACCGTCCACGGTCCTGACCTAAAAATTTTCCCACATGTTGACAAGCTCCGTGAAATGATAAAAGGGAAACAAGTAAATATACCTTTTGAGGATTCACTTTCCCAAGTGCATGGCTACGCTAAATTCTTAAAGGATGCATTATACATTAAGAAAAAATTTGAAGATCTCGCAATTGTTAATCTAAAGGAAGAGTGTTCCATCATAATCCTCAACGGCTACTCAAGAAGATGAACGACCCGAAAGTTTAACCATTCCTTGCACTATTGGTACAAAATCAAATTTGCCAACGGTTTATGTGATTTGGGAAAATCTATTAATCTCATGCCCCTTTCCATTTTCGAGAAGTTTGACATTCAGGGCATGAGACCGACATATTTGACGCTTCAACTCACTGAGACCACAAGGGCGGTGCTTAGGGCCTGCTGAAGGGTCTGAAATGCTGCGGCGGCCGCCGGTGGCCACCGAAAGATGTCGGTTTATGACTTCTTCAAAGGCTGGAGAGCGGTTTGGTCATCTCTCCGTAGTCCTACTGAGACCCCAAAATCCACGAACTTCGCAAAGTGAATGGGGGTGTGGGCACTGGTGGACGGCCCGAACCTTGTCCGGATCCAAAGCTGCGCCGTTTGCGGATATGGTGTGCCCTAAGTAACTAATTTTCGTCTGGCCGAAGACACATTTCTTGGGGTTCACACAGAAAGAATGCTCAGGAGAGTGGTGAGAGTGGACCGACCATGGTCCAAATGGTCCCAAAATGAACTGTTAAACTAGAATGTCATCAAAGAAAACCAATATGTACTTGGAAAGGACTAGATGGAACAGATCATTCATGGTAGCGTGAAAGGTGGCGGGAGAATTTGTCAATTCAAAAGGCATGACCAGAAACTCGTAATAACCATCATGCATGCAGAACACTGCCTTGGCAACATCCTCCTCTAGGACCCTTATTAAAGTAATTTTTTGATAGTGCATGATCGTGTAGCCGAGCTGGTGGCAACCCGGATGGTGCAACAAAGAGATCCGCAAACTCGGATAGGAGGGCCTGAAGGTCTGGAGGTGGTGCTGAGGCTGGTGGCGTGGCGCCCGAGATGGGCCAGAGCCAAGCCAAAAAATCGATGTTGCAGTCCGCTGAATCGCGTGGACGGAGATCGGGGAGCGAAGTAGTGCGACGTCTCCCACAAAGCAACACTCCCGACCGTTCTGGAGGAAACACATAGTCATAGTCCCCATGTTGACTCGTTCGTCGCCCAACGTGCAAAGCCATGCAACTCCCAGAATGGCGTCGATCCCGCCAAGACCGAAGACGTAGAAGTCCGTCGTCATCGAGTAAGGGCCCACTGAAAGGGAGACGGCCGGACAACAGCCCTGGATCGAGCGACGACGACCATCGCCTAGACTGACAGTAAAATCTGGAGAAGGTTCAATTGTTAGACGTAGCTGCTGGGCCAGATGAGATGAAAGAAAATTATGACTTGCCCCACTGTCCACCATGATGACAATGTGGCGGTCGCCCTACTTGCCCACCAACTTCATGGTTCGGGGGTCTGAAATGCCTCCCACAGAAAAGCATGGAAGCTCCAAATGGTGAAGGCTTGCGACCTCTGTGGTGTCCTCTGTCGTGATCTTAAGATCTTCAAAGTCCGCCAAAGTTATCTCAGGCTCGAAGTCGCCGATGATGACATGAAACTCCTTGACCGTGCAAACGTGGGTAGGAGAATAAGGTTGACGGCAGCGAAAACACAACCCTTTGCGGCGAAGATCGTCTAACTCATGGTTGGAGAACCGCTGAGACGGGGCACGACGGCCTGACCTTGCGGCTGGAGGGGGTCGAGGGGCTCCGGGGTAGGCCTCCATGGTCGGCCTCCTGGCGGAGGCCCGCCTGGAATCGGGGGGGGGGGGGGGGGGGGCGAGGTGGCAAATCCGCTTCCACAAGGCAGGCATGTCGAGGGCCTCGGAAACCGTCCGGGGCGGGGGGTGGGTGCAGAGTCGGGACCGGATTTTTGGCCGAAGACCCTGCATAAAGAAGCCAAGATAGTGATCTGGTGGTAGGCCAGGAACATGGTTGACGAGGGACACAAACTCATCGATGTAATCATCCAGCGCTCTGGATTGCCGTACTCCACAGTCTTTCGATGGCGGAGTCGGAATAACGAATGTCGTAGCGACAAATCATTTCCTGCTTGATTTCCCACCAGGAGATGGTCGGGTTGGTCTGGCAGAGCCATCGAGCCCAGTGGAGGGCGGAGCTGTCAAGTCCCACGACGGCGGTAGAGACCTTGTCCTGCTCGGGTGTGAGGTGGAGATCAAAGTACTGTTCTTCCTTGGCGATCCACCCAATCGGGTCTGCCCCGACGAAGGTGGGGAGGTCCAATGCAAGGGCCGGGCGGTCGGGGGAAAAAGGGTGCAACGTCCCCGATGTGCGGAAGTGGTGCCGCCCCGAGGATTGACGTGCCGGTGGCCGGGTACGCGGATCCGCTGGTGGAGGAGGCCGCCGGAGCTTGCAACACATCAAGCTTTGCGTGGATTGCGAGCAAGGAGACCACGCTCCAGAGTACTGACACAGCGTAGGAGGGCCTCGTTGGCGTCCTCCGATGGGGCCTCGGCGGTGGACTGGGTGTTCGACGCCATGGCCTCGAAAGAACGAGCGGCAGCGGTGGTGTTGTGCGGGTTGGACGGACGGCAGCGGACTGGAAGACGCTGTAGAGGAACGACGCGGGCGTGCAGAACCGTCAAGTCGTAGACATGCGGGCTTGGAGGAATCGGCCGGCGCAGCGACAAGTCAGACCAGTTGTTGGGGGGTCGGAAAAAGGCGGCTACGGGGAAGAAAGGAGAGGGAGAGAAAGAGAGGAGGGATTTAGGGTTTAGAGAAGAAAGAGATAACACACATTCATTACATGATGAAAAAAATACAGGGCTTACACATCCTCTTATAGCGATGAGGAGCAAATACAAAAGGAAATTTAGAAATTAGGAAATACAAAAATTCTTAAAATGACACAAGCAAATAAAGCAACAAAAAACGTCTCAAGCAAAAAAACAATCAATAAATCGCTAATTATCTTTTGCGATAATTGTGGGGCCACCCGATATACGCGCCCGGCGCGTGCTAACTTTTCTAGGAGGCTCGTTGTCGTGTAGCTCCGTAACAGATTGTGAACAAAAAACAACCGAGAAACGAGATGCAAAGTTAAGAAAATTCAATGACATACCATTGATTAAATATCATGAATATTAATCTCATAATTCCAATTGATTCTTGGACAATGCATTTGAAACATGATAAACCATGCCACCCTAAGAAGATATTGGTTCTTCCGCTCTACAACACCATTTTGTGTCAGTGTGTAGGAGCAGGTCTGTTGAATAATTCCTAAAGATTTTTTAATAGTCGTGGAGAACTGGTTGCGGGTTTCTGCGATAGATGTACCAAAGGTGATCTTAATCTCTTAATGGCCACAAAAAAAGTATAACCAAGTCATACGAGAAGGATCATCGATAAGTAGCAAAATAACAATAAACAGATAAGAATGGGAGGCCGGTGTTGAATCCAAGCCTTAATTAGGCTTTTATACTAGGCCACATATGAATTCATATCACCATCTTAGTCCCAACTCAATGGTCTGAAGACCCCGAAAGAAATCAAATATGTACTGGAGGCTATCCTTGGTAGAGTAGATTACAAGATTGATAATGTTGATCCATAAATACTTTGTCGAGCAATGTCAATCGAGTCTTTAATAAGTATTAGGAATAGTTTGTTTTGATACCATGTAAAAGAGGAGCAAAGAAAATCTCGTTTCTTTGTCTAAATAACGAGTACATATACTCCTATTTATGGAGCGGAGAAGAGACAAATTTTCCCTATCCAATGTAGGACTAATTAACTTTATACAACAATATACAAAAGTACTTATATTTGCTATAAATATAATCACAAAAGATTCTAAAACCTTTTGAATTGTGAACAAAATGGACAATGGAAGTAAAACTAGTACTATCATAATTTGGAGACTTCAGTTGTTTATTTATCAATAGATATTTATTTGTTTCTGTGCATTGCAAATTTTCTTGACGTTTATTGGAATTTGTAATTCATGTAATAATTGTTTTATGGAATACCATCTTTTAATGTTTATTGCCGATTTTCTTGTAATCCTGTTACGTTGATTGATGCAGATACGAACTTTGGGAATGCTCAGGTCTAGATTTCAAACTTTGCCGGGTGCTTTCAATGCACGCCTTATTCCCATTGAGAAATCAGAATCAACCGAAAAGAAGGGGTTAAAAGCTTCTTTATCTCGTAGATTTGCAAAGGTTTGAGATATTATTGTTTGGGAATTTATGCTCCCTATGCTGGGTTTTTCTTCAAAATTCAATGCATTACTTTCATTGAAATTTTAGATACCACCAAGCAACAAGGAGAAGGAAGCTGCAAAATTTGCTCAAATGTGGAATAAAATAATCACTAGTTTCCGCGAAGAAGATCTCATTAACAACAGGTAACTAAAATATCCAGCAGTAAGAAATTGTTATCCATTGATGGAACATTACCTTTTGTTAGCACTATAACCTCTGCATGTTCTTTGACATACAGGGAAATGGATTTATTGCTTGTTCCATACTGGGCTGACCGAGATCTCAACCTCGTCCAGTGGCCTCCTTTCTTACTTGCCAGCAAGGTTTTCTTACATTTAATATTTGGTTTGTTTGTGTTAGATCTTTGTAGTCATCACTCTCTTCTTATATTCTAAAAACTTTAAGCTTAAACAGATACCAATTGCTCTTGACATGGCCAAAGATTCTAAAGGCAAAGATCGGGATCTGATAAATAGGCTTGACTCTGATGATTATATGGCTTGTGCTGTTCGGGAGTGTTATTTATCATTCAAGAATATTATTAAATATCTAGTGACTGGCGAACGAGAGCAGGAGTATGCAATGTTAACAATCTTTTTGCTCGTTTTTTATTCCCCCTACTATGTTGCCCTTTCATTAGTCTTTTTAATATGTTACAATGTTATTCATTATCTAGTTCTTTTGTTTATGTATGTTGTTTTGGTTCAGAAAACTTACATAGTTTGATGTACTTGCCCTTCTGTTCTTTTTATTAGGATTATTAATAAGATCTTTGACGAAATTGAGAAGCTGATAGTTGCAGACAAATTAATAGCAGAGTTGAAGATGAGTGCTCTTCCTGCTCTTAGTAATAAATTTGTTGATTTGATTAAAATCTTGGTAATTATTCTGAGAAATCACATTTTCAATTGCTGAATATGTTATAATTTAAATTTTGTATAAGTAATAACTTTTTTGTTGTAGATGGACAACAAGGAAGAGGATGGTGGTCGAGTTGTGTTTCTTTTCAAGATATGCTAGAAGTTGTGATGAGAGATATAATGGAAGAACAGTTTCCTGAGTAAGTTAATTATCATTTTTCATATTTTTCTTTGGTGAAAATGGTGATTTTTAGTATTTAAATTGCGAAAATTATTTTTTTTACAACCATTAGAACCTACTTGTTTTGATCCTCATTGGATGAATTGCGTTGTTGTTTAATGCAATGTTTTAAATGTCATCCGACATTTCGACCGATTTATCGACATATAGATTTCGAGGAAAAAACAAATTTTTTCTAAAAAATAGATTATGTATTTTTGTAAAATATATTCCGACATATCCGAATTTTATCAATATATCGTCCGACACGATATTTGAAAATATACCCACTATTTTATTTTAGGTTATATTATCAAGAAAGGAAAGATTGCAAGAATTATTATTTAGTTTTCTTTCATAAGTATTTGTTTTTACAATCATGCATGTGTAACCATTTTATAATATATATTTTTGTTTGTTACTAATAAACAAAATATTAAAACATTTTAGGCGTTATTAGTTAATATCTTTTTTGCTTTTAATATAATCTTGATAAGCACAGGATGACTTATTATCAATTAAGGACAAGTACCGTTTTAAGATTTACTTTCTATAAACTTTGCATTGTCTAAACAAATTATCATATATTTTTAAATATATTTCACAATTTTATCTATTTGGACTTCTCTTGGATGCTTGTTAGATGCAGTCTTAATGTGTTACTAATATTTTATTTTGGATACTATTTTACTTTATTTTTGATGTACTTAACAATATTTTTTTGGTTTTATGTTAATTTTTTTCCTTTTAGAGCTTATAATTATAATTAATATATATATATTATAGATGAAATATAGAAATATGATATTTTAAAATATCCCTGACATTTCTCCGCTATTCTACATTTTAACAGTCAATCCGACTTGTCACCAAAATTTGATATTTACAGCCTTGGTTTAATATCTTACTTTTGCACGGGGAATTGTATCATTAGTAAACTCAATCAATTTAGATTGGGTAATCTCACTCTTTTTTTTGTGTGGTTAATAAATAGATAGATTTAGATGCATACCCATCCAAGGTGACTGATCTTGTAAAAATACAAATTGTTGTTAAATATGTTGGAGTTGTGAGTATTATCACTTTAGTAGAGTCCTTTAGGTGTGTATGGGTTTAGTCCCACACCTTTAGTTTCTAGTTAGTGTGTCCATGTAAGTCTTATATATTGCCCCCTTAAGGGATGAATAAAATTAATCTAGTCTTTCCGTTCTTACTTCCAACATAGTATGAGAGGTGGAATTGACTGCTCCCTTAAATATTATTGCCCTAGGGCAACGTACATTTCACAGTGGCTTCCCCTCGAGATCCAGTTTCTTTCTCCCGTTAATGTTGTAACTGCTTCCGCTCCCGCTGACGAGACTGATTTTTGATTTTGTCGACGGGAGCGGCCTCCGATCCGCTCCACGATGCAGGGCTCCTTTGCTACGCTCTGTCGACATTTCCTCATAGATACCGTCGTGGTGCCATTGCTTCCCGTTCGTTGTCGTATTCTTGTTTGTGTTCTTTGCCCCGTCGAGCCCGTGACTGCTCTTCGACTGAGTTACCGTCGATCTTGGTGAGTGTCTCAGCTTCTTCTCATCCCGATGTCGTCCCCTCCGCTGCTCATCGATCCTGGTGAGCGTCTCGACTTCTTCTCATCCCGATGTCGTCCCCTCCGCTGCTCATCGACACCGGCTTCCGCTTCTATGCTTGTTCCTATCGTGATGCTTTTGTACTCGACGGCGCCTCCCTCTGTCGATGACTTTGGCGATCTTCCTACTCCAAAATTCAAAGAAATAAGCTACTATGATCTCTCTCACACTTTATGAAAACTAATGAAAGGCTATAAACATGCGGTGGAAGCAGTCGGTTGGGCTCAAGGAACCACTATGGTTGCACCTTGAGTCTTATTACAAGATTTAAAAAAATTTGATCGAAACTCGACTCTCATTATCTTGAATCAAAAATTTCGCTGAACAAACATACACTCAAGAAATCTTTTGCCTTACACTATCAAGTAGTTTTGTTCTCTCAAACCAGGGTAGTCTGAATTCTATTTCGATATTAAGTAGCTCAAATTCACACTTCATCTCTGTAATATTGCCCAGCTCACAATGTTCTAGGAATAATATTAGCTGCACCTAAGCCAATAAGATCGGATTCCTTATTGAGTCACAAAAAGTTGATCCACTACAAATAAGTCATGTTGAAAGTCGAGCCTTATTGCCTCATAAATGATAAGAGCACCACCCATATAAACTGATAAATATTATCCCAATTATCTCCCTCCATGAGTACAATGTACTGTTGACGCAAAAACTATATATTCATCGAAACTCCATAGCCTTCAGAGTTTAACTTGTCTAATGATATGAAAATCATGTGTCGTCAACATAAAACCAAATTGTAATTCCAGCAAATAATACCGGCTCCTACAAAGAACTAAATAAGATGCATCTGAGTAAATTTGTACAAAACTATCTAATCCACTATAAAAACAAATCCAATTAATCTACAACCCTTCTTACCCCAACACTGCCTACCCAAATTT